>CM048918.1:22809210-24009210 GCA_026686955.1 Epinephelus cyanopodus | reverse complement strand
TTGAAAGCCGGCCTACAAATGTGGATAGACAGGGAGAAACACAGGCAAGCCTAAGACGTGGTAAGATACGATATTCCTCACTATATGAAGTGACTGATAATAAGATCTGTATAATGGATTGTAAAGAAATTTGTCAGGTTTTTAATTTTGTAGACAATTAATCTGGATTTATAGCGTGATGGGATGACATACAGTCATAGAGAAGAACAGGTGTGAATTTGGATGCACTATGCATAGTTCGGGCCCATAGGGTTAAAAATGAATTGATTGGCAACTCGTGGTCATTTTAAATCCACAGTCTCAAACCTTTTAACTTCTGTTTGTACCTGTTTTTAATTGATTTTGTTGTTACTCTAATTGTATTTATACGTTTGTTTTATTGATTGTCCTCTTCTTGCTCAACATCATTTTACATGAGGGCTTTGCCCTCAATGATTTTCCAGTTTAAATAAAGACAAATATATTTGCTGAAACTGGTACTGGCAATTTCATGGTAACAAACTGATGCTTGCTGGTATATTAACATGTTACTAGCATTATAACAGCATGGGGTTTGTAATTTTGATTTTTTTTTCTTTCTGTTTTACAATTACCACGATATAATATTTCAACTTTTTGGTTGAGGACTATCTTTTAAAACAACAACAACAAACAACAACAACAAAAAACCTTAAAAGGGTCTGTTTAAAAGTGTGTTTTGTTATGCTGCAATGGAGGAGGTCTGATGTAACATTAGTATAACAGTGGTGGACAGGTCAGACACAGGACTTTCACCAAGGACTCTGGGATTTATGTCCTATGTGAAACAAAAAGGCAACATATTCAAGTATGTGATGTATATCACATGACGTATGTGATTTATGTCACCTGATGTATGCCATATAACTAACTTTTTTTTTCACTGAAATCTTTAATAAAACATTTTTGTGACATTGACATGTCTGTTACAACAGCATAATAAAATAACAAAATAACTGAAAATTAATAGCAGCTACTGAAACAAAGACCGCTTGGGTAAATACACATGATAACAACCTTAAGTGTTAGTGCTTCTATTAATTATTATTCCAGTCCAGTGTCGTCTCTATGAGTCTTGTATAGACGAGTGAGTCCATTTTTCCCATTGTCCTTCTAGTTGTGCTTCTTGTAGTCTCAGTATGTTTGTCAATTTCTCCATTAAAAAGATTTCTTCCAGAGTTGTTAGCCATTGCTCCCTCACTAATGGTGTTCCTTTATCATGGCTCCTGGTGATAGCGTTCTTTCTTTCTTGTTACTAGCAATATTTTGATCAAACTCTATCACTATCAACAACATTTTCTTCAGAAAGATTACACAGATAAAGCACCAAACACCTGTTAGTACGTGCTTAAGCTCTTTACGTACCATTTCCCAAAATACAGTTATTTTCTGACATTTCAAAAAAGCATGAGAGTGGTCTACATCAAAAGACTTGCACTCTCGCCAACACTTCTGGCAACTATGGAGATGTTTACTTTTCAGTTTTGGTGCAATAAAGAAACAAATCAGATTCTTCCATGAGACTTCTCTCCAGGTTTGCGAATCAGTGGTTGAGTGGTGCATCTTCCACATATTATGCCAATCTTCGTCTGAAATTTCTTTCTCCCATTTCACCTTGATATATTTAGTTGAATGTTTGTCATTTTTGTTCAGTCCTTAATATAATGCTGAATACACCATTCACCTGCTCAGAGGAATCTGATTTCATTTCCCTTAATTGAAGGTATCTATACAATTCAGGCATTCCCAATTTGTATTTTCCTCTCAGATTTTCACACTCTACAGCCCCCCATCTGATTCCGAAGCACACCAAGCGCTTATTCCTTTTGCTCACCATTGCTTAAATTCTTGATCATATGTTGCAGGTTTGAACTTTCTGTCATAAGCTGCCCATTTTAATATATTTGCCTTTTTAAGTACTTTAAATCAAAGTACTGTTCATGGATCAATATTCAATTTAAGTTCCTTGTATAGTTTATTATCTCCAATCGTACTTTGAATTGGAATTTAACTATTTATTTCATCTATGATGTTTTTTTCCTAAGCCTCACCACAAAGTTTTTACGCCTAAACCTAACAATGAAAATGAAACCTAATGACGGGGATTTATTGCTCTGATAACAGTGTTCTGAAGATATTAGTTGATGAAATGAAACCTTTACAACCCACGTCTATGATGCTGATAACCATGACCGATGCCCGATTAATTCAGCGATAACATTCAAAATGGATGGGTTTTAGCTGCAACAAGCAAAAGATTGAATGTGTTCTACAAAACCATCAAGGCTGAAACACACTGCTGCCAAGTCTGATAGCTGTGTCTATTATTTCCTATGCACATCCCAACATTGGCTCAAAGATGTGCAACCCTTCATGTCACTCTCCTATTTCCAGCATCGTCATCACTGCCCTTGAAAGAACGGACCAGGGTTCTTCAGCTCCAGTGTGTTCTCAGCCTCAGAAACCTTTTTATACAGAGCTGCTGACAATCAATTAAATTCACAGTCAATTACACAGATAGCTGTGACACACCGGTAACAAGGTTAAATAAATGTCAACTCAAACCTCAGCAGCTGAATGCTTACCGACACATCAGCAGAGAACAAAAGCAACCACAATTATTTTCCAGTTCAAGAGGCCAGACGTTCATATAAAAAATAATGCATAAACAGTAAACACAGATATCAAACATTTAACATTTAGGGGTCGGCAAAGACAAAATTATAGTTTGTAAAAGGATAAAATGTTTAATATTTGATACCTGTTATACATCCAAACCCATATTTACTTTAAATGTTATGTGTTTGTTTTTACCATTCAGCTGTGTCTTACTGTAAATCCTGCAGCTGCAAATGTCCTAAATTCCTCTGCCTTTTAATTCCCCGTTTATCTATAAGCTTTCCACAGCCACAACACAACCAAACATTCAGTTTTCTTTCAAGCTCCTACAGCTGCCCAGAATTACCCTGAAATATAACAATCCATATCTACTGCTTTATCCCATGTGTAACTTTTTACTAATCCCTCTCATGTTTGGCAGGATGGCGTGTTCCATTGAGTGGTCTGTCTTGTATTGAGTTGGGCCCCCAATTGATGTGAAATAGCTGGAACGAACTGGTGTTCCAGTGTTCTGAGCTCAAGTGTCCTCATCATATGTTCAACAATAGCGATAAGGAGCAGCTTTAGAAGGAGAGATGAAGGAATAGCCGAGAGTCTGAACATTATTTGATGCCACTTTCACCATAGCTGCTGTCGATATGTCAGCGGGGGTTCCTTTGATACGGCATTACGATACACAGGGCAGTACAAAGATAAATAGGCAGATGAGTGTACAAGCAGCAGGTGTTGAAAGACAGCCTCACATGCGTGTGTGTGTGTAAATTGGGCACTTCTGTATTAGGACTGATGTGACAAACAACGTGTAGATAACTTAATCTATTTTTGTCATCAACTGGTAAATACTGCAGAGACAGCAGGCGTGACTGAGCTGACGTCTTCTTGACTTATTAGCGTATGCAACTGCAATGTTCTCTTTTTTGGGTGCAATAACTGGACATTTTTTCTCTGAGGTCATCACTGGAAATACACACACCCTTACTCATTTCTTCCTCATTCTTCTTCAAGTGTGGAAGAATAGGCAGCAATCAAGGCTGTCATATAGGAAATAAAGCACTAAAGAACAGGT
Source organism: Epinephelus cyanopodus (assembly GCA_026686955.1). NCBI lineage: Eukaryota > Metazoa > Chordata > Actinopteri > Perciformes > Serranidae > Epinephelus > Epinephelus cyanopodus. The sequence continues at coordinate 24,005,507 of CM048918.1, read as the reverse complement.
TGCCTCTCCCCTGATGGTTAATAACAGGTTGCTGCACAAGTCTTCACAGCATGTTGTATGGGATGAATGCAAATCTATGTTTTTTGTGTGTGTGTGTGTGTGTATAGGTGTGAATTATGAATGTGTGTGGATGAAGGCAAAGTAAAGAAGGATAGATGGGAGGGGGCACAGTTTATGAGGATTTCAGGGAGAGAGGCTATGTGGGTCCCTTTTCCTTCTCCCTCCCCCTGTCACTCTCACTCGGTGCTGAGTGAGACAACACCGTTATCTCGCCTGACTCCTCGTACCACTGGCTTCAGTATAACCTGCAGGAAAGCATTTCTGACCAGACGTGTAAGATATGTAACTCAAAGAAAAGGAGTGAAGAGGAAAAAAAAAGGCGACAAACAAAAAAAGAGGAAAATAAGCTATTTGCTGAACAGTGGTGACACCACACAGGGACACTCTCAGTATCTCCAATTTGAAACATCTGCACAGGTAAGATTCTCTATCTCTATTTACTCATTCACACACACACACACACACACACAAATAGTGACATTTCCCCACAAATGTTTGCATGATGTATTTGTTTTTACTGCTTTTAATTAAGAGGTGCACTTTAATGTGTGCTGCAATTTGCATAATTGTCTAATTAAAAGTTTTAATTAGGGGGTAATTTAGTGCTTCTCATGTGTTATTTGTTCATATATGCACATACATATATGGTACTATTCTATTTCAAAATCACTGAAGACAAAACATGTTCAGATAGAAAATATAACTGTGCATTTCATAACATAAAGGATTTGTTAATAATTATTTGTGACAGTGCAGTATGCAAAATACAGATGTGCACAGGCACAACATGGACATACACAGTGCAGTATCGCCCAGATATTGATTTGGGCAGCACACCCACAAATATTTACACCCACTCTCCAAAATATTCTACATCTCAGTGACATACAGCAGAATATGAGGCACTCCTTCTGCACACGCATTCCTTGTGTGTGTGGCATTTCAAAACACAAAAAATGACCAGCTGTTGCATGTTTGTCAACATCATTTTCAAAATTAAAGCCCTGTCTTAAGAACAATTACAAGTTATCTAGATTTTTTTGACAAGTAGTGAAATTTCAATAGCAAAACTGTCAATTTTCCTGACACTCTGTAGCATGTGTGCATCCTGTCGGTCCAAATGAAGACCATAAGGGAGGGTTTCGGTGCCAGAACAGCAGATCTGCACTGCATTTATAAGCTGTGGTGTTGGAAAATCACACCCTAAAGACAGACAAACACACAGATGTCAGGAAAATGATAAAACTACTAAAGCTTTGTGCATAAATAAAGCAGCAAAAACAAGTCTGGCAATTAGTGAAGTATTAATTTCTTATCTGTCAGGTAACACAGATGTGCACTTCCACACTGCAGCATCAACAACCACAAAAAAAGTTGAAGAGCTGATTCTGCTAACTGTCGTTCAATCTAATACAACTTACTCGTGTTGATTTTACTGCTCACTGCACTTGTTCAAATGTGCAGCCTGTATATGTGTGTAATTGTGATGGGCTGTTCCTTGGCAGAGCCAATGCTGTAAGAGCCGCTTTGACCTCCCTTAATGAAAGGGTCAGGAGAAGATAATAACATTTAGCGAGCAGTCGATCATTAGCCCTGCAGACTGAGAAAGACTCTGGCTGCAGTGTGAAAAATTTTCAGTGTACTGACCTTAAAACACCTCAAAGAATGCAGTAATATGTTCTGACTGCAGACTGCAATTCATGCAAGTCATCTCTAGTGGAGATTGTACTGCAGAATAACTAACAAAAAAAGTGTCATTCAAAGTTAAAACAGGCGCAAACATTTTTCTTTTCTTGACAAACACCAAATTTTCTTCAGTAAAGCCATTATACATTTCTGTGGCAATAATGCAGTGTCAAAAAGAGCAGGCTGTATTCATTCCCACTTCAAAATGTGGCACACCATTAAGTCATCTCATCAGAATTGCATATGATGAACTGTGACTTCATTTGTGTTTCATATTTGTCCAGCCTGTGCCCCCAGCTCTCTTTGAACGCCTCAGCAATCTCAGAGTGATGGAAATGCAAAATTGATACAAAGTGCCCGGGTTAGGAAATGTGAGCGGAGTCACACGGAGCAAAAAAAGGGCATGTGTAAAGACAGATATCCAGATAGGAGAAGAGAGCAGACAAAATAGGAAGAGAGAGAGTCATCAAGAGTCGTTCTACCTGTTTTGCATTTTAAGGGCTCTCAATTCTAAACACGCTTCACAAATTAGCTGCAAGGGCTGGATGGTTTCCACAAAGGCCATGGCAACAGCGTTACTAGGCAAGGTTGAGTTTCTTCCAAGCTGTCAGATAATGTAGACAGCGTGAGACCAGATGGGATCAGGAAACATATTCCTGCTGTTGATCATGGACGCATGCATAACGAATAAGAAATCAAAGACACAATACAGTCTGCCACTGAGACCTCTCGAGTAGAGAGTGCTGCTGAGCAAGTACTTAATAAAATAATAATAGGTTTTTCACAGGTCTGGACATCGGACATTTTATTACATGTCTCACACTGTTTGCACTGATGTGCTACACATATTGAGTCACTAAAGTGGATCCATTAGCTACAGATTTTATGAACTATCTGAATCATTTATTCATCCAGTGATGGCGAGAAATCTAAGCTGTCCTGCTGGAGTTTATCCCTGCTTACCTTGGGCAAAAGGCAGGGTACACCTTGGACAAGTTGCCAGACTATCACAGGGCTGACAAATAAACCTCTTTTGAAATGCATAGTCAAAGAAGGAATTTCATGCCATTATGCCATCTTGTCGTTCTGTATGAAAGGTACATTTGCGGAACAGGGGGACAGAGTAATGGTGCAGAAACGAGGTCTGTATAAGCTGGACAGGCGGCAGGATGGAATCACGGGCAGGACGGGTGTGATGTTTTGACAACATGTTATGTGTGCGGCCCATCAAAGGAGATTTTAAAAGTAGCAGTTAGCAGCTAACTCGAAGAATATCAGCAGCTGAAAATGTCCGCAAACTGGAAGACCGATGAGTTTCAGGAGCTCCTAACCATCTAAGCAGAGCACAAGATCAGGCACCGTATAACAGGGTCAATAAAGTGCTGTCGTCACATCTGTTATATGTCACATTAGAGGCCAAGGCGGTTGTGTAACATGTCACACCTGTCACGTCTCTTGTGTTTCGGCAATGCTGGCATGCTGTCTGAAATCACACTCTGGAGCACCATGATGGTGCCGCTGATTGGCTCTGTGTAAGAAATGCAAAGGCAGCATAAAGAGGGTACTTCTTAGTGGCCCTATAGCGTGATCTCTGTGTAAAAAGGGCAATATGGACAAACATTCACCCTGAAATTCACACCTACGGGCAATTTAAAGTCACCAATTAACCTGCTAACAGTCTTTGGACTGTGGGAGGAAGCCGGAGAACCTAGAGAACACCCACGCTAACACAAGGAGAACATAAAAACCTGAATTAGTGGGAAATAACAGACTTAGTTGTGGGATTAAAACTCAAAACCTTCTCGCTGTGAGGCAGCAGTACTAACACTGCTCTACACCACAGCATCACACTGCATTGCAATCAGCTATAAGATGTTTCACCTCCGTTGATAGAGTTTGGTTAGGAAGCGCAACTACTTTCAAAACAAACAAGAAAACAATTTAAGTGGATCCAGTTGCTTTTCTGAATAAACGGGGACATTTATGACTTATAAATATAATATATAAATATTTGAGCTGCTGCTTCTGAATGGTATTGAGGAAAAACAAACCATGTTGTGCACCTCTGGCTCCTCAGAACACAGAGGCAGGCTGACTGGGTTTTTGTTGTTGTTTAAAAGCCATGCTCTGCCTGGCATGACTGACCCCCTGGAAGACTCTGCACTCACTCAGCTATGGTACAGAGTATGTGGCTTTTGTCAGACAACAATAGGCAGATAAGTGAAGCACAGTCTGTGTGAGGCTTAGGGTTGCACAATTCTGTGAATATTCCAGATTGAAACTGGAAGTAACAGATGTATAGGGATTATTTGCTCAAGCTGTTTTTACCATGTAAAATGCAGATAGAAACAAAGCTTTTACCATCGACATCCAATAGTTTGCCAAAGGAGACCATTAAATGTCAAATAAATACAGTGCATAATGTGCCATGTGGCGAGTTAGCTAGCTAGCAAGTGAACCTGTGGGCTGCTGTGTGGTCCAGGCGCCAGAAGAAAATGTTGGCTTGATACATTTCTGCAAACCACAAATACATTCCATTTGCATGTTTCATATATACAATGCAAAACTTACCAAAGTGAGGAAATGCAAGCTGGCTTTGTCATCTGGGCGAGATGGCTGCCAAGAACTGACCACTGTTCAAGACCAGCAAACAACAAAATCGGTCCTGTTTTAGTGAGTCATTGCTGTGTTTTCCCTCAGCTTTTAGCCTCCCAACATGGGTGTTCTGTAGCAATCTGGCGGGGACAGTGCCATGAAAACCGACTGTTTTTTACCAAGACATCTATGCTTTTCCTGCTCAGACTGTGCCCCCAAAACCAGGTAACCAAAACATGATCTTTATCTAACCATGACTAAGGGTTTTTTGTGCCTAAACCTACCCATATGTTAACCACAGAAAAGTTTCATAATAATGTGCAAATGAAACCTGTGGTTTGCAGAAATGTAAGACGCCAGCATTGTTTCTGGCAATCGGTTTGGGCTGTGTGCACACTATATTTATAAAAGAATTGTTTTACAATAAAAAATGAATGGAAATAGATTGTTGCCAATTACCACGCCACAATTTGCATGCTCAATCAAGCTGATTACTGATATGGTAATAGTTAGCTCACAAAAAACAGCAGAAGGTGTTAACAAGTTAGAACCTGCATACTTTGCTTTAGGCTACCATCTGCTGGTAAACTGAAATATCATAGAAATATATTTTTAAATGCAGCAATATAACCAAATCTTGCCCGAAAGCATGCAGTCCTTTACCTCAGACATTGCAGAAGTAGTGTGGGCTGCACATGTGATGAGAGAATCAACTGTGCATGCAGGGGGGTTGCAATTTCAAGGTATGGCTTTTATCATTTTTGACTTTCCTTTGAAAATTTCTAGAAACTTACCGACCTTTTGACACCCTTGTCAGGCCTCCCTAATGAAGGTATGAAAGATCATAAGTTGAGCATTTGGCATTTTCTGTTTTTAGTTTGTCAAAAAGCTGTTCCACTGACTCATAGCTATTTCCATTAAGTCTAAAACTGAGTGATATTCTAAGTCATACTACCCAAATATCACAAAGGAAATAGAAAAGTTGGTAGTAACCCCTCTTATCGACAACAGTAAGGAGAGCAGTTAAAGTGAAAATAAGGAAAAAACAAAACATCCATAGAAACCCCCTCACAATACTCACATTACCACCAGAGTATGCTAAATACATTGCTGAAGTTAAAACTAAGAATTATGACACGACCTCAATGCCGTAGGCCAGTTCAGCACACCATACATCTTGATAGACACACAAGGAAACCATTGGTTTCCTGCAGATTTAGAATTTTGAGTGGGTTGACCCGGCGATGGCTGGTTATTTATGTATCGGCTGAAAGCTGCAACATCTGATAAAAGCTTGCTATATCTTGAGATACTTTTACTTTCAACTGCATCACCGCACAGACCTTTCAAGTGAAAAAATATAATTCCAAAATGCTTTAGGGTGAGCAAATCTATTTGGCCACCCTCTTTCAAAAAAAAAGAGAGACTGACACTAACCAAGAGATTGAAAAGACATCAGAGAATCTTTTGAAGTGCCGGCAGGGATTTATTCATACGATGGAGGCAGTTCTGTGTTTTCAGTATGAACTGCCAAAGCTTAAAGGCCACAGAATGGTTCAATCCAACTGCATGAGAATGTGGTTTGCGGGTGGTGGATAAAAAAGACAATCCTGCTCTGTAACAGATCCAACAAGCCCCCTGTTTAAGCTGGGCACTGTTCCACCTGCTACCCAAACACACTGGGTTTTCTCTTACCTCATAGGATTTCTGTCGTCTGCATTTCCCAAAATTTCAAACGTGTCCCTGTGGTTTTCTGTCCATCTCATAAGATAGGTATCTATTACAATTGCACAATGTTATTTGACAACTGCACACTGCCTTTGGAAATAATCATTAGCAAATGTGATAAAGAGCCAAGCAGAAATAAACTGAACAGATTACCATTATAATTACTGCTGGTTTTAGTATTACAGTGTACTGCAGTTCTGTGTTGGCGTACTCCAGTAGAAGCCATTGCTCGACTCCCGGGGGCAGGTAAACTTTTTGTCAAAGACTATCCTGTCTCTAGTTATCTTTCTTTGAAATGTATTAAAAAGTGGAAAACTAGAAAGTAATGAGTGTTATGTAAGCTAATCACTGACCATTTTTTATAGTTTTTGTTGAGTGTTAGAATGTCAAAGAAAAATCCTAAAAATGACATGTATGGCATTTCATAAAGTCATTAAAATGCCATGTCATAACTCTTTTTTTTTTTTTTTTTTTTTTTTTTTTAAGTTAGCGTGTGCACTTTTCCTGTGCAGCCCTATGCTGACTTCCTAAAATGGCACTCAATAAACAACACTTTGAGAACCCGCTTTCAGATTTTTGTTGCAAAATACTCCAAAATAATTAGGCTTCTAAAAGTCTTTCCTGGTGGAGTTGCAGAAGGTGTGAACTGAAAATTGTGTCCCTAAATGTGAAATAGGTGTTGAAGCCCTGTCTATGAGACTTAGTTGGAGAGCTTTCATTGTTGCATGGGAGTTGCAGTTGTTAAATTCTTACAAAATACTCAGACATTGTCTTTGTTGAAATAATGGGGTTTTGAAATGTTACAGTAGATGACATTTTATTTTGAAAGGTAGACCTATTCCACAGATCTTCCACAGAGATTTTGATTGGTCATTGATTCTTACAGCCACATCAAACTGTTGGTCAGATCTGACCAGCATATACAAGCTAAGTACGTTTTGTATTATTTAACATCACATTTTGTTTCATGTCATGCTCACAGTTAGTATAATGCTAGTTATAATCTACCAGATATATTCTGAAGTATTTCCTCAAGTGTCATTGAAATCAGCTCTGGCAACCTGAGACACTTCTGTCTTCAAATCTCGCTACTACAATTAGTGAACAGGGTCATTTCATAATTTAAAGTTCTGACACTTTGATATGCTGCACAATTCAGTACAGACCAAAGGAGTTCATGGCCATTTCCCTCTCTCGTGATATTTGTGGACTCCTGCCTTACAGGACGATCTGATAGTCCTGCAGAGGCCAGAAATGGAACAGCTATTTGTCAGAAAAGGCACCAGGGAGCATGATGGTCCAGTGCACGATACATCACACAAGGCACTGGGGTGCAAAAATATGTCTATCATCTTTGATGGCTCTCTAGAAAAGTCAGTAAAACTTCAAAACATTTCTAATGAGAAGTCATTCACTTGCAGCTTTCACTTATATAGACCATATACATAAACCTGCCTGTAGGTATTCACCTCTTGTCAGAGCGGTGTCAGAAAACTTCTACAGAGGAGATACATCTTGAAACAAGACATCATAACGATGAAAGCATAAAGATAATGACATTTGACTCTAAGCTAATCAAACATCCCTCCTTCACACTTAAGATGTCTCATGGCCATATGCATAAGTGGTAAAAACTAAAAATACATTAGACTGTAGAGATAACATACAGGAGCTCTTGTAAGATCAGGTCGATCACTGTCAGAGCAGTCTGATTATAGGTTTTGGATCGAGTCTGCATCTTGCTGGCACATTCATTAAGTGCAGTGAGGCATGTAACAGCTGAGGGGCCCCAATCCAAACGCCATGCGGTGTTCACTGACAAGTCACAACTCAGACACCCGTATTTTTACATTTATAATGACTACACTTACACTTCTCGGGGGTGTCATTATATCCGATGTCCAACACGAAGAAACGCCCATAAATCCGCTTTGAATAAAACTTCTTCCAACTCTGGAACTCCATAATCATCTTTTCGAGTTTTTCTGTTTACGTCCCCCAAAGCCCCCGAATTATGGGAGATTTCTGTGGAAGATAGACACACTAATGCGACTCTCCATTCATTTGTTTGTTGTTAAATTGTTTACAGCAATGTTACTTTCACGTGTGTGCCCAGCTCTTTAGAGAAAGCCTTTAAAGGGCCAGTTACTCAACTCAACTCTGTCAAGCCATCCAGTCACTTTTGGTTTGAATTGCAATGGAGGCAAAAGGAGTTGTATTTGTGTCGTTCACAGTATTAAAATTCACACTGAAATAAATAAACAGATAACCACTCTATATTCCCTGTAATCCCCCATGAAAAAATATATAACTCTACCTTTGACCTCAGTATGAGAAGTAAATATCTCCTGTATTTGTGGCATTATTGAGAAATCAATTGAAATATAAGAACCGCTATAAATCTGTGTCACTGACATTACCGAAAGACAATGTCAGTGACACCATGATTAAGTCAGTTCCCTACAGAGCACGTGCAGGTGACACATATTGATCCATGTCCCTGTAACAAAATGCCACATGTTAGGTTTAATCAGTTCCTGTAGTACTTATTGATTTAATGTTGATTATGCCCTCTTTGTTTTTAGGGTTGGCCTCCAGAGACATGGATATCTTCATAGACGGGGATTTCAGCGTGATTGGTAACATCAGCCATGACACAGCATGGGAAGGCTAGAAGAAAGCAAAGACCAAGGTCTAAACCACAGTGACCCACTGGATATGTTTATAGGCATGGAGCTCCTTCAGCGTTTCAAACCTCTCTTCCTGCCTCTCTACTGCCTTGTAGTGGTTGTGGCTGGTGTTGGAAACTCCTTCCTGTTGGCTTGCATCTTGTCTGACAAGAAACTCCACAATGCCACCAACTTTTTCATCGGTAACTTAGCGGCTGGAGACCTGCTGATGTGTTTGAGTTGTGTTCCACTGACTGTGTCCTACGCCTTCGACAGTCATGGCTGGGCTTTCGGGAGACCCCTGTGCCACTTGGTCCCCTTGCTGCAATGTGCCACTGTGTTTGCATCAGTGCTTTCACTCACTGCCATTGCTGTAGATCGCTACATTGTTGTAGGTGAGGGACGTTGTTTGACGTTATTTTTACACTCATGAGAAGTATTTGTTTAAACCCATTGTTTGTGGATTTACTGAAAGACAATGTCAGTGACAACTTGATTAAGTCAGTTCCCTACAGAGCACGTGCAGGTGACGTATATTGATTATCCATGTCACTGCAACAGAATGTCACATGTGAGGTTTAATTAGTTCCTCTAGTACTGCTTGATTTACTGTTGATTATGCCCTCTCTGTTTTTAAGGTTGGGACCATATGGTGTTGGTTCTCAAAAAAAGACACTTCAGTCAGAACAACTTTAGTCAAATAAAACTTTATATCCATTATTATATTTCGCAGTATGGCTCTGCTCTGGGGCCTCTGCTTTTCCTCGAGCCTATGCAGAAAGCTTCTTACATGTGCCCATGTGAAAAGCCTTAAGGCAGAGCAAGCACACCTGTCTGCCCTTCCATGCGCCTACATGGAAAACCTAAGGCAGGGAAGCAGCAGCAAAGACCCACCAGGAACAGAACAGAGCAGCATCAGCGACATACAGAAATAACACTGGATGTGAGCTGAGCTTGACATCGTGTCCTGCCTGAACTAACGTCATGCTCAATTTTAGTAGAAAGCAGTGCATGCTTACTCCTCCTCAGATGAGCTGATATCAACACTGCAGCAGTTTTCCCCTGGATCATTTTTCTATACATAAAAACCTTCAGAATTATTTTAAAAATGCTATTGCAGTATAAAAAAGCTGAACATTGTGGCTTTAATGTGTCGAATAATTTACTGCTTTGGTGCTTTTATCCATGCCCTGTTTTTCCTTTCTGACCCAGCTCACCCCGTACGGAGGAGGATTTCGGTGTGGGGTTGTGGTGCAGTGACTCTCGGTGTGTGGCTTTTATCTCTGGCCCTGGCTGCACCTCCTTCTCTCTACACGCGCTATCTGGACCTGCGACCCAGTGGCATAGACCTGGTAGTTTGCGAGGAATTCTGGCCTCAGAGTGGCAATCTGCGGCTGCTCTACTCCTGCTTCATCCTCATAGCCTCCTACATGATCCCGCTGCTGTCTGTCAGCGTATCCTACTGTGCCATTACTGTCAGCCTAAAAAGCTATTCAGTACCCGGAGAGCCATCCAACAGCCAGCAGCGCTGGAGTCAAAGGAGGAAGAAGACCTTTTCTCTGCTGGTGGCGTCAGTGCTGGCTTTCGCTCTGTGCTGGCTGCCCCTGCAGGTGAGTCTTAAATCCACGCTGTTAGATCCTAAACCAAAGCCTAACGTGCAAGCCGTTCTTAGCTCAACTATCCTTCTCCCTTACTCCTTATACAGCCTAACATTTCCATGGAATTTAAGGAAATATCTTGATTTGGGAGATAGGCTTATGAGGGAGAACAAGTTTACATTCCTCTGTAGGCGTCTGTTAGCAAATCATAAACTCGACAGCAGTGAAGTGATAAAACAGAGTGAAGCTTTAACTGTCCAGGAGATGATTAAATCTTATACATCGTTAACCACAGAACCTCATCATCAGGTACATTGTGCCCATGAAACCAACATTATGTCCACAATGAGCCATGCAAGAGCCTAACAGATTATTATTTCATCATCATTAATGGAAGAAGAGGGCAGAGTTTACATTATGGCAGGACTGCACAGACCTGGGGCCCTGTTTTTTAAGAGCGCTTCACAAAGCTGTGAATATCACATTTACTGTGATTGGTAAAAGGTGTGAAATTAGCAAGAGGAAATGTTCTAAACTTGTGAACTGCTGCACGCATGTTGCCCACAATATAAGGTCTACAAGTTTTAAAAGGTCTATACAAAGTAGCTGTAAGTTGACTGTATTTGCACATAGTTATTACTGATATGATGCAATCAAATACAGCGAGGACTGTAACACAAGTTTTTTCATGTCACTGTGTAGGTGCTGAACCTGTTGCTCGACCTGGACCCAGACTTCCACATCATAGGGAAGCGCTACATAAATGTCTTACAAGTCTGCTGTCATTTAGTGGCTATGAGCTCTGCATGCTACAACCCCTTCATCTATGCCTCGCTGCACAGCAAAGTCCGCATGCACCTGAAAGGCTACCTCTGCCCTTGTCGCGATCTTCAGAGAGGGATGGTGGAGAGGGCGACGTCTAGGAGCTGATTTCAGACCTCGTCCACTATTATACAACTGACCCGCAGAGCGCTGTCTTCGCCCACAAGCACCCGCACCCTTGACACTGATGTTAATGCCTGAGGCGTCCATGAGAAAATGAGGCTTAAAATCCATTTAAGTCAGATTTCCCTGTGCTTTTACAGCATTTTGTGACATCAAGACATTCGGTCCTCTCTTGTACAGTGTCCCCACAGGCAGTGTGCTAAATAAGGCCACTAATGACAAACACGCGAAGACACAGATCCAGACCAGACTGAAGATTAAGTCATCTACTGGGATCCCTGTGTTTTTCTTGGACGGCCGAGCTGCTGGCATGGAAACTAAGCAGATCTTGCGGCTTTAAAAAGGCCTGCAGGGGCATAAACACAACGTCAGGGGGTCCTCTTGGAAACATGCTGCTGGAGGCTGAGACCAGGGGTGGCTACACTGGCTGCAGGGCCTGGTTATACTTATACGGAAAACGCTTGACTTCAGGGAACTGACCGAGCAATGAACTCTTCTCAGCAGACACGGATTACAGACCAAGAAGAGGACGTGCAAAAGACACAATGTGATTGTTTAATTTTGTCCCTGGTATTGAATGTTTGTGCTTTCAGATTAGTTATATATCGCTTGTATTGCGTACCACCTACATGCTGTTGGATTTATTATGTTGTTGTTACGTTGCCTGCTTTTGTTGTGTCATTCTACAGTAGTTGTTCTGTATGGTTTTGGCTCCACTGTCTAACTTTGTGTGTCATCTGTGCACGTGGATAAATATGCTTGTACGTGCATATGTAGTGTGCACAGGTGGAAAAGATTAATATGTACTGTAATGGGAGATCAAATCTGCTGCTTTTATGTTTGTAAAATGTAATTAATGCAAAATTCATAAATGTGTTACCTGATGAACAAAATCTCAGTGCTTTGGCTCTGTGTGGAAAAATCGACTGCCACAACGATCAACTTGATATTCAAAGCATGAACTCTAAAGTCACCTGTAAGCATCAGAGTGTCACTACCATTCCTACTGAGTTCCCATCAAGCATAATAAAGCTTTCTTAATGCCCCTTCTCTGTTTGTCAAAGCCTGGGTATCAAGTCAATCTTTGAACGCGCCTCCTGTTAAAAGACTCTGCAAAGAACCAGCTAATGTGATCTAAATTGCATTTAAGCAGAGTTCATTCTTTTCGCTTAGTTACTCAGAGATCTATTATTATTGCTTCTTATGATTAAAAATTATATACTTTTCTACTGTTGACTGGAAGGCTTGCAACAATGCATTACTGTCAATAAAAGTATCATAGTGCAGGGCAGATTGTCCATTAACAACCCCGACCAGCCCATTCAAAAATGTCAAAACACCATTTTGGTCAGCCAGCTGGCACAAACTGAAATAAGCTACTCAGTGTAGCTGTAGTGCAAGTTAATAAGCCCCTGCTCCCCGGCCAATGCTGCTGATGCCAACTGTCACCTTTTAACAATCAGATTGCTTTGCTCTTTGTTGCTCGGTTGCCTTGGCTTTTCTCTCTAAGTGAACCTTGAGACTGCATTCAGCTCTACTCAATTGAATTTTTGGCCTGTTGCTCTTTCTGAAAGGGTCGGCAAGAGTTAAAGCTGTTTGGTTTGTTTGTTTGTTTCATGTAAAGGGTAGTCGAGGCTACATTAAATCTCTCTCTCTCTCTCTCTGCCAATGCCATAATTTCAATCCACAGTTACAGCTCCTGCGACTTAGTTTGAAGTCTTTACTATTTTCATATGACATACAAACAGCTATTAAAGTTTAAGTTCACAAATCAGAATCAGAATCAGCTTTATTCGCCAAGTACGTGTTTACATACAGTACAAGGAATTTGACTCTGGTAGACTTGCTCTCAGTGTGCCAGAAATGGCTCATCAGGGTGCTGTTGTGGGTGATGTTTTGATTGACAGTGGTAGTGGCATGGGTAAACCACACAAGTGCGATCACATTTGAGTTGCGCATGCCGTGGCCGTGCTGCTCTCTCCAGTTTTACACCAGGCTCGGCTCCTTTCAAAGACTCCTTGCGAAGCACTCCTCCGGGGTTTTTTTGGATCTAATTGTATTGCGGAGTTTTGCACAGCGGCGACCAGATCTTTGCTCTCAAACCACAAAAAATGTGATGGCACAAAAGTCTCCTTCAGTACATTATTCTATGCTTTCTTTTGTTTTTCACATTGGCTAGTCATCCTGTTTAATTTATCTTCTGATTAAATCGGAACCGTTGAAACAAGTTGTAGGAAGCCTCTGCAAGTAATTGGTTGCTGGCAGACACTCTGTGCTGCAATAAAATGGTTAATCAGCAGTGCCGTGCACTGTAGAGCCGATGCACTGCTGGTTCTGCCGGCCTGAATAGAATATAATGTCTACTGTTGTGTACAGCCTTATAGACTGAGCTGAGTAGTGATGCGCGGGTTGACCCGTAACCCACTTGACCCACAGGTCGCGGGTTGGGCAGCAGTGATCGTCTGTTAAATCGCTCTGTAAAATGATATTTTGACATTATTATTATAATCTATTAATCTATAATCTATTACAACTGCACTGGCTTCCTGTTAAGTTCCGGATCACCTTCAAACTTCTCCTGCTCACCTACAAATCTCTGCACACCCTTGCCCCTCAGTATTTAACAGACCTCCTTCATGTTCACCACCCGGCCCGGAACCTGTGATCTGCGGACTTGGGCCTCCTTTCAATTCCCCGCACTAGAAGGCAAACTTTTGGGAGCAGGGCCTTCAGTGTGGCAGCTCCCACCCTCTGGAACTCGCTTCCGCTGGAGATTCGCCAGGCACCAACTCTGGACTCTTTTAAATCACAGCTAAAGAGGCACCTTTTCCTGCTGGCTTTTGCCGTGTTTTCTGTTTGTTTATGCCATGTGACTTTGTAGTTGTCTGTGTGATTTTGTGGTTGTTCGCAATTGTGAAGCGACCTTGGGTTTCTTGAAAGGCGCTATATAAATCTGATTTATTATTATTATGGCATCCGAAGGTACTGATGCGTCGAGCAGGTGACAGTCCACGGCCGCTGGTCAGAGATCTACTTGCCTGAAGTCAGTTTTTACTTGCCCTGTAAACATTGTTTAATTTAAGTGGCTATCAAATAACAAAGACTGCAGTTATTTTTATGTTATGTAATCTTTATTCACATTGTATTTATTAAATAAAACAACATATGTCATGTATTGTAGCTTAATTCCTACACAAAAATGACAGTGTCAGGGCAGCGGCAATCTTTGTCAGTTGTTCTCTGTCTATAATTTTGTGCCCTACTTGAGCCATGCCCACCTCTATTTATTTTTCCCCCCTCTCTCCAGTTCTGCTGTATTAACACCGGGTTTAATATATTTTGCCTCCATCTCTCTGCCCTGCTCTACTTCAACGCTACTTAGCTCTCTCTCTACTCTACCAGTAGACTACCACATCCACCTGCTGCACAAAACGCACACAGCAGTGTTTCCCCTAGGATGGAGTTGTCGCAGCACACATGAAAAATAATTTTCACATGCGTGTAAATTTTTTGTATGCTTGCACAGCACAGCCCGCTGGGATGTTTCGATGTATACTGGCACCAGAAGGGCTCTTTAGGACTAAGTACATACAGTACATGTGTGCACAGTAATGAGCAGGTGAAATGTCTGTCTAGCTTACATATGAGGTGTCTCAAGATTTAGGAACATAATAAAAGTAAAAAGTCACTTGACATGCTGCTGTTTTGTGCTATGACCTAATAAGTGCTGGAAGTTGTTAGTTACGTGAACACAACACAAGCTCAACACTCCCTCAGCTGCACATCACACATCGCGCCTCCACTGAGACGTGGTGAAAAACTATCTGTGCATGTGCATTCAGCCTACGGAGAAAAAGGCGGATACTGATCTGAGATCGACTGATTCCACAACCAATCAGAGGAGAGTGACTTCCGTCTGCACAGCGGAGTGAGAAGGAGGGAAGGCCTGGTGGATTGTTGTCAAACTAACAGCAGCAGAGGTAGCGGAAGGTTGTATTTTTAACCACATTAATAAATAAACTGCGACGCGAAGCTGAGAAATTTAGCGTCCTGTCACTTTTCCTCTGTTTTGCTAACCCTCCTCCACCTGCCGAGTGCGTTAGTTTTCAAAGAAGTCGTTGAGAAGCGGACGATGTGTGTATTGTGGTAGATTTATAAACTCATAAACTGTAACAAGAGATTACGGGGCGCGTGTGTGGCGATGATGTTTAACCCCATTTTCTTTACCTAAATGCCTCACTAAGAACATTCTTAATTTGGCTGTGTTTATACACACACACACACACACACACACACGTATAGATCTCTATATATACATACTGTTCAAATGTGCTGTACATTTCCTCATACATTAACATTAAATGTACAGCACATTCACATGCTATGAGTGCAGATCTGCAAGACCTTGTATGTATCTGCACATTCACACATTTAATGTACAGACACTCATGAGCATACATTTATTTTTCAATACAAGCAAAACTATTAAATGAGGCATAAAGGTTAAATAGCATTGATTTTAGTATTGATCACTCTCCACTCAATATGCTTGTCCTAGCCCATGCAGAGCTGGCTCATGAAGCCCTTTGCGGACACTGGCAGATTGACCCCTGAACCACACACCTATAGCTACAGTGCACGGTCGGATGTGGAAATGGCTTGTGGACGGTGGAGGTGCCTCCTTAAAACCTGCCATTCAAATGTTTGTTATATTTAGTTCTGTGTATGCTGCACATGTTCTGGCTGCTACTCTCCATTGTTTTTGCTGTCCTGTTGCTGCTTACCTGACTACTTTTACCCGTGTTTGCTGGACTACTTCATGTCACCAATATTGTTTCATCCTTCAGTTCAATAAATTCATAGAAATGATTATGGCTGTCATGTTCTCATTTCTTTATAAACGCAGCGACTGAAGACATCTATGAAAAGCATCTTCATCAATGGGTAACCTGTTGAGTTCTTGACTTGTTTTTACTAGCTTTACTTGAACTTATTACACAGTTAAATTGTACATCATTAAGTGAGCAGACATGTCTCTTTAGAAAGGAATGTATTGTCTGGTTAGGTTTGTGCCTAACCCTAACCAGACCTTAACCACAGGGCATCATGATGATTTCAGAACAGACTTGAGTTTAATATGGTTGGAACAATGGGCTGTCGAACCAATGGGTTGTTCGATGGCAGATAACTGAGAAACAGCGCTTTAAACAGTAACTTGTCCACTACACGTTATACAATGTTTAACCAACTGAAAGTGGAGCTGGTAGGTGAGCCTTGGCTAAGTAACTTGCTAATGTTAGCTAATGTTAAGTCAACAGTTAACATTAAGCCGAGTATAAACAATAGCTGTGTCCCAATTTAGCGCCGCATCCTCCGAGGGACGCAGGCCCTAAATTGGGACACAGCTGTTATCTGAAGAAACTGGTAAAACTAAACAACTACGTGCAAGGTGAAAATGTTCGAAAACAAACTTACAGGGGTCCGTTTGCGGCAGCGTTACGCTTTCGTCCACCATCGCCTCCAGCATTGCTGCGGCTTAACGGCTCAATAATCCCGCCACCTTCCCCGTGACGTGACCTTTATAGAAGAGCAGTGTTTCTGCCATTGCAAATAGCTTTTTCTAGATTGTCTTGTTAAACTTCCATGGATTGAAAATGTACACAAATTGTACAACATCTTTTTCATTAGATGGGTGGAAACCGCATTGTAATGGCATAAACTCTAAAACTACAGACGTACTCAGATCATCATCCCTTTTGTCTATAAGGACAAAAATAACCAAACAAAAACTGTGTGTGTGCAGTTTAATCAAAGCCAGATGATTGCACTGTGGATCTAAAAATCTAATAATACAATATTATGATTCTGCTCCTTATAGATACAAGCAACAAGCAGATGATGCCTTCATGCTACACTGTCAGACGTCTTGTTAATACATTGCTGTCATAAAAAGCAGAAGCAGAAAATACACCCAACACACACAAGAGAAATAGGTGTTATTTTTACCGTATTTGGATTTCTAGAGATGAGAGATGATCAGTTTGCCTCGGCCACTTCAGTTGTTTGGGTGAGGCTGAGAGCTGCAACAGCTCATTTGCTTCATATTTATATAGAAGCTCCTTACAGTGAGGATTAAGACGTGCTTGTCTCCTGCACTACCAGATTTCCTTTCAAACACTGAATAAATGTTTCATTGGTCATTTCTGTTTATTTGAATTTGTAAATGAGAGAAAAAAAAAAAATTGTTGGGCATTGTGGTTGGATGAACACGTGCATGTGCAGGCACACTGAACCACACGGACAAGCCGACGTTATATTTAGGCAGGTTTAAAAGCCACATTGAGCTCTTCTGGGTTTTAAGAGAACTATTCATGTCTATATTTTTGGTTTTAGGTTTCGGTTAGGTTGTGGTATTTGTCATCAGCTGAAGAGCTTTGATAGGAGTCAGGTGTGAAACAGCAGTACATTCACATGCAAATCTGCATCTCAGTCTGTAGATATTGTTTTGTGGAAGCAAATCTACTCAAATGGATGGTGCAAATAAAGTATACACTATCTAGCCACTTTATTAGGTACACCTCTAAATCGACTGCAGTTTGGTACAACAACAACAACATTTTGGGATCTGCAAAACATCAGAAACATAGCCCAATTTAAAGCAGTAAACACCTGCACAAATTAAAACCTCAACAATGCACCTCTCTGCCAGCTTCAATCAAAACTGAAGGTTTATGGTCTTTGTAAAGCTTAAATGAATAACTGTGCTGTTGTTAATAAAATGGCTATTGTCTGCTGCTTGGTGCAAGGTGCAAGGCAGGTTTTTTTTTTTTTTTTTTGCTGCAGGAAATGAGGTTGATGAACGTGTAGTTGAGGTACGGAAAATCGAAATGGGGTCAAAGGAAAAACAGGGTAATAAAAAGCAACACTTTTCTTGCTACACTTGGAGATTAGATTTGAAGAAACACAAATGTAGACTCAGAAACATCTATTTTAAACTTTAATGACATATATTTGAATTAGGGTTTTGAATGTAACTGCGGCAGCCTGCATTACTGTAGTTACAGTACACTGTGAAAATTGAATTTGTTTCACTGATGAAATATCAAATCTAATGATATACCACTTATGGTTTGTGGTTCAGAAATGCATTAGGACAAATTGAGTTTGATTATCAAGACTTGCTTTTTCATTAATGACACTTAATACCACAGCAAACAGCAGAGAGCAGCACTTCAAAACAAATAGTTTACTGAATTAGCAGCGATTGTTCATAACAGAAGGGGAAGTTAAAATGTATTTAGTATTTCATATGTTATATTTTGTATGTGTCACACCACTCAACTCAAAGCTAAAATAACTTCAGTCTAAGAATAGCTTGTCTATACAATGCATTCAGACCGGCCCTGCATTATGAGCCTATGAGTCAGGACAGCTAATCGATGACACCATATTGATTTCCCAAGTAGTCTGGCCACAGCCTGAGTTAGCTCATTAAAAGCTGAGTCTAGAGAAAATGGATCTGTAATATCTTGGGCATAATGCCACAGGATGATGGACTGCAGCTTTGGGTAATTTCTTTCAACTTGACTGCCTTTTTTACATTTGCAAATATGGAGTCAAATCACTTTCTCAAGTAGTGCTTCTTCAAATTGCCTCTAGTTTGGATAAAGTGTTGAGGAGAAATAATAGAGTGAGGGACAGATGTCTTTTGGGAGCCTCTCATGAATTCATATGAATTTCATTTTCTTTTATCCGCGACTCTCTCTGAAGCAGAGCCGTCTCCTGACCTGATGAAAACCCGGAATCCAATGTGGCAAATGAATCCTCACCAGTGTTTTAAAAAGGATGGCTTCTATTCTAATTTTCCTTTTGTCAAAACACCTACCAACAATGCATTTGTCCACCTCTCAGAGCTTTGCATTTTCCCTAAACAGCCTGAGGCCAATTTATTTCTACGGAAGACAAAAATCTTTAAAGGTCACAAATGTGAAAATGAAAGAAGTGGCCATTGGCAACAGGTGCAAATTAAGTATTTTCAGCTGGGGGATTAACACACACTACGCTCCAGTGAGTGTGACGAGCATTAGCCTATAAATACATACTACATGTGTCATGTTCATTATAATGAAGGAACATATTATTCAGCCCATATGACTCATTGATGATTTGGGTTTTTTTTTTGTTTTTTTGTTTATGGTACAGATGAATGAGCTATATCAACTCTTGACTACACAGACAATAGCTAAGATCAGTTCACTGAGTTTGAATTTTCATAGAATTTGTTGAAAATAAGAAAACAATTGACATGTAGTTCTTTTTAAACAAACCGAAGTGCACCAAAAAGTGGACCGACAGTAAAGGGACTTTGTTCTTCTTGTGTTCACCTTGTCAGTTCATTTGAAAGAGCACTCATTTCTCTCTCTGGTCAACTTAAGCTCCCTCAGTCCTCAGTCCTCTTCCTGTTCACACTATAGTCTACAAATGATATATGTTGACGTACTTTTGTTTTTACTTTGACGCTGCATGCAGAGTAGTTATAACACCCTTTGCTTTCAGATGATCTTGAAACTGGAGGAAAACATCAGCCTTCCGTTTTCTCATGCATCCCAGTGCAACAGCATGTGATCTAGAGGGCCAAATACAGCGGCAAAGAGCAAAGCGAACCTGGAGCGCTTTGTGTTCACATGGCAGAGGTTAAGTGAACCACACCGCAGACTCAGAGGGAACTCAGAAGGGTCAGAGTTCTCTTTGTGTTCACTTAAGTGCAAAATATGCTGAGTCACTGCCCTGAATCTGTTTAGAGGGCCGAAACAAGTGTGAAAATCACCATTGCCTCATCCTGTAGGTATTTAACAAGAAGCAACAGTGAGCTTGTGTGCAACAAGGACTCCCCAAAAAACATTATATTAGAAAGAACATCATGCCACCCGGATTGTGTTTTCATCATCATAATAAGGAATTAAATGTTCACTCACAACATATTGTATTAGCCTTCCTACAATATCCACTAATCATGGGCTGGAAAAAAATATATTGGCAATGAACATAATCCAGGCAGGCTGTTCTCATGCACTGTTAATACTCAAACAGTAATGCACCAGAACTCGTATGTAACCTACAATGTCATCAGCCTGTAATTCATGTAATGCGATAATGGATTTAAAGCAGGAAGTAGTATAGAATGTAAAAGTCCATGTAAAGTCTGATTAAGGGTTTGGTGCTTGACACTTTCAGTCCACCCAAATTCTGACCTGTGTCAGTGTCTCTGTGCACAGAAGCAGCCCGTCGACCCATCGGAGCGAGTGAGGGGAATCTGCTGCTCACAGACAGGGATCTGATCAATCAATGTAGACACAGTTAATAAGTTAAAAACACATATACAGTGAGGTAATTGTGTGACCACAGACTTGGACTGTAAAGCCCTGACACACTGGTTAGGTGTTGGTGAGCATTTGTTGCCCTAATCTTTGCTAATATGTCCCACACCATTGACCTTCATCGGGCTTGTCGCCTTTTTTCAGCCAGCTCAGCATGTTGAATCCGTTTCAGAGACCCATCAGGCCCATCGGTGAATGAAATCACCCTGATTAGCAGTTCAGCTCAGCGCACAAGAAGAGAAATGGAAGTGAGGAATGTAAACAAACAGCTAAAGGCAACAGCTAAGGTAAGATTGTTTAGCCATTGAGCTCTTTAGCAGAAACATTTCATGTTGGTTTGTGTTACTGTTTACTGACGCGCAGTGAATATGCTTTGTTCTCGACATTGGATTGTGTTGTTAATGTGCTAACTGACCAACTAGCGTCATGATGGTCTTCTGGTTTCCCTTTTTGAATGATGGAGAGTTATTGCCTCTCAAATTGTTACGCTGCTCTTTCATGTCTGTAAAGAGACACTTTTCAAAAGTGTAGAGTACCCTAGCATAAATCAGTCTTAAGTGAGGAAGGCTAAGGTGGTGGATGAGTCAAACAAATACACAACTTTCCCCCAAGAGACCAGCGTGCATGTCCCATGTGAAAGTTATTTATGGTACATCATCACCATCTTTCTTTTCCTAAATCTAAGCCATGAAACTTTACTTTTATTAACCTAACCAACGAAATTTTATTTTCATTAACCCCAACCTATGTAAACTTAGGCTCAGTATGTAATGTGACGACGTCATTCGTGGGGCACTAATTCGTTAGATATGACACATACCGTTGTCAGTTACATTTCCATTAAAGTCTACTGTATTTAAGACAGAGCATTTTAGTGGTAGGAGAGTCATTTCCAGGAGAAAGCTGTATGGTGCCTCCATATATAGACCTGTGACTCAGCAGTCAGGGTTTTTAAAGAAAGAAAAAATGTTCAAACCTTGACAACCTCAGGGTTCCTATTGGTTATATGCCGGGTACTCAGCTGGTGATGTATCAATACACACAAAGGCTCTATTGATGGATGAGAGTGCCACTGCATGAATAATAGACAAAATATACAACAAAGAAACAAAGCAATAACACACTAATGCGCCCCCTTGCCCCCCCTTTGTTTGTTCTTTACCTTTTTAGGCATCGTGGCAAATATTTGACTCTCTCTCTCTCTCTCTCTCTCTCTCTCTCTCTCTCTCTCTCTCTCTCTCTCTCTCTCTCTCTCTCTCTCTCTCTCTCTCTCTCTCTCTCTCTCTCTCTCTCTCTCTCTCTCTCTCTCTCTCTCTCTCTCTCTCTCTCTCTCTCTCTCTCTCTCTCTCTCTCTCGCACACACACACACACACACACACCTGCTGATTACAGCCTTCACCAGCTTGACACCTGTACAGTAAACAGCTGTGCTGGATTTATTATTACCTTTATGAGTGATACTAATGGCAAATTGCCTGCATGGGCTTATCGTTTCAAGGCTTCCCCTCCCTGTGGAGATGTACAAAACACCAACTGCAAATTTTTCATCACACTTTTGCCACATAAACAACTGAAACGCAGAGCACCTGTTCAAACCACTGGTTTATTTGGATTTACATTCAACAAGTTCCACTGATGGTGAGACAATAAAAGCACACAGTCATGCTAATAAATGCTTTTTTTTCCTTTTTTGGCATGCTTTAGTTATACACTTTAAGCTATACCAGGGTCACACAATTACAATCACAACATCCTTGTATAAATTGGAAGGAAAACACTAGGGCTCTTCAACTCCAGCAGTGTCCAGCCACAAAGCAGAAGTAGCCGCCACTGAAGAACTCTTGGGAGAGCAGAACCTGGGAATACAATCCAATTACAGAGCTCTGAGATGCATGTTGCTCAACCCCCCTCCTCTTCACTCTGTAGGAAATGAGGGTGGAAAAAAAAAAAAACAGGCAGCAATGCGGTTCTCTCAACGGACGTCTGATTGTCTGTACAGAAAGGTTGATTATGGAATGTAAATTTCGCTAACTCTGAGAAATGAGTTTAAACAGCCATGCATAATCGTGTATGCTCATATACAGTATGCATACAAATGCACAGGCGTACGAATCCACCCACATATAGCTTACTTTTTATATTAAGTTAGTATTAGTCTTTCCTCTGTTGTATGCAGTGAGAGCACAGTCCCCTGTCTGTGTCGCTCTATGCCTCCTAAAGCACAGTTTCACCTCCTCCTGGACTCCGTTACTGACCAGCACATACAGCACAGGGTCCACCACGCAGTTCAGACTGGACAGTGCCAGCGTACATGAGAAAAAAAAGTGCATTTTTTGTTCAAACTGGCAGTAACTTCCTTGTGAGCTCATGCTATCACTGTTGTAGAAGACAAGTGAGCGTATGAGCAGGAGAATGTGATATGGAGCAAAGCAAATTGAGAAGATCCCAATCACCCCAAAGGACAGCAGGCGGACCTTCCTCTTAGCCTGGGCGCTCAGGCCAGGACTCTGTCCCACTGTGGCCAGCACCTTCCAGTAGCATACCGCCAACACCAGAAGGGGGAACAGGAAGCCGACGCCCACTCTGAGCAGGTTGAACAGGGCGACAGGTCTCGGCATGGGGTACGTCTCATAACAGCGGTCATTGTTGTTCACCTCATCGTGAGCATCAGTGAGATTGTCATTGACCAGTACCATGACGTGCAGCGCCATCACCACAACATAAACAGTGGCGCACTGTGCCCAGGCGTAGCGGGATGTACGGTGGGTCTTGGAGCGAAGTGGGTAGGTGACCACCAGGCAGCGGTCCACAGAGATACAGCAGAGCAGGTAGATGCTGTTGTACATGTTGGAGTAGTAGAAGAAACCGGCTACATTGCAGGACATAACTCCAAGTTTCCAGTGGTGGTCCTGCCGGTAATAGTTGATCCAAAGGGGCATAGTGAAGATGAAAAGCATGTCAGAGAGGGACAGGTTGAGCAGGAAGATGCCCAGAACATTTTGCCGCCGCACTTGTTGTAAAATGGGGCACAGGGTTAGCACGTTGAAAATCAAACCAAAGATAAAAGCCAGGATGTACACAGACATCAGGAAGTCGCTGATGGCGCTGTCACCGATTTTAACACACACTTGAGTTACGTTTGTGGTTGGTGGTGTGCCTGTGACGTTCATTCTCACTTAAGTTTTCTTTCACTTTCCTGGTTAGAAATTCACCTGTAAAAAAAAAAGAAGAAGAAGAAGAAGAAGAAGAAGAAGAAGTTACGCAGGAAGAATGAGCTTACTCCATACGATAAAATACATGGTTCAGTTTGGACATTTTGTTTGCTGCATCCTATTTCATGGTTCAAGGGACTCAAGAGATAAAATGATTCAGTTCTCCCCTGGTGTTTCTCAAAGTGAGGTAGTTTGGCTCTACAGCATACGGTGCTTGGGCAGAGTCGAAGTTACTCCCTGACGATAACAGTTCCCCTCCCCTTGGTACGAACAGCCAAAATTCCCTCCTCATTGCTTTAACTGCTCCGTGTGGAGAGAACATGTCACGCAGTTTTTCATAAATGGTTTTACAGAAACAGAGAGCATTTAAGGACCTAATGCCTCATGTTAAACTGTCTATATGTCATTGCAGTTATTGTCCTGCACGGTCTGAATCTGAGTGGCAGACAGAGACAGCACAGACTGTACTTGCAAACTGAGTGTTCATGCTTAATACAGCTTTAATCTTTGTGTTTCTGCGGGGACACAATGAACTGCAGTCAGACTCAACCAGTTATTGATAATTTATATGCATCCTTACAGACGGTCCAGTTTCATGTCCAATGTAACAGCCATTAACAGAACTAGGGTGGCCTAAACATCTACCCCAGACAATAGGCATTTAAATGTTTACTGTGGCCTGAATAAGTAATGTGAACTTCATGCCCTGTATGAATTAATTAATTCCTTCCTTCCTTGATTTACACTTCGGACGCACGGTCAGTTCCAGTTCATCACAGAGCTGTGAGTGTGACTCCCGACTATTAGGCAGACACATCCTAGATATTAGTCTCTGTTGCTTCGTGATGAAAATGGCACAGGAAGGGCAAAAAGGTCTGACCACACAGCTAAATGTCATCAGAAGATGGCTATTAATGAAGCCACAGTGTAGATCATTTATCATTTGAATCATTTCCTACAAAGACAACACGCGGTTGCTTTTTTATGTAAAAGAGCCCACAGCAGCTTTTTTTTTGTTTTTGAAGATATTAAATGCAGATTTTATGCCCTCAATTTCCTGTCTCTCTGAGATATCAGCATTAGTAAATGAAATCTTTGATCTGCTTTGTGTCTGGGTTTTTTTTTCTGTTGCACGGTGGCATTCTTTGATATTTGTTTCGTTTCAACCTTGTGTTCTATCGCTTAGGCTCGGCCCTGCTGTGTTTATAGGCTCAGGAAGCATCTAATGCCATTAACGTCTGGGCAGAGATAGGCTGTCCCATCCAAACTCAATAATGGAGAAACCATTTAGAGCCAGACCATCTTTAGAGAACAATAATGTGGGCCTGTGCATGTGTGTGTGCGTGTGTGCATGTGTGTGCGTGTGTGCGTGTGTGTGTGTGTGTGTGTGTGTGTGTGTGTGTGTGTGTGTATGTGCATGTACAAATGGGTTTGATTTAATGGATTATTCATAAAATTTCTGAATAATGGGGGTTGGGAAGTGGCTCTGTCTGTAGTATCGGAAAGTTTTGCTCATAAATTTCATACCTTTTCTAAAAAAATTTGTAGGCTGCTGTTTAGTCATCAGTCTGGCAGTTATGACTAACCACAGATCTTTCCCTTACTAAAAAAAGGTTAAAAACTAAAACTGATAAGTGTGTTTTATTTACATTTGATCTCTGTATTTTTCCAGTCAGTATGGGTTCATTTCTTTTTCCTGTAATCTACATCTTTTGGTGAAGCATTGTTTCTTTTACTGTCACGTAATCCTAATACATGCCTACTTTTCGCAACTGGTCCGCGTCCACCCTTTCGTCTGGAGCCAACTATGTGTTTGTTAAAATTATAAACTGAACAAAGCCTGGTTGTTATTACACAGCCTTGTCACCAGTGTAGCTTTTAAAGAGCAAAACTTCAGCCTCTTCCCTTGAGAGGAATGCTGTTTGCTCTCCAAGCAAAATGGAAAAATATGATTGATTTTATGTTTTATAGTTTGCCTCCCTAATACCAAAGCTGTGTTTTAAATGTTTCACAGGCCACCTGTGCAGCATATTCCTGTGATTTTTCTTGCTGTCAAGCAGTTCTCTATTGCACTCTCCAGCCTAGTGATGTGACCACCGCTGGGAGAGCCACAGAAAACATTCAACCCTGCAGAGAATCGACATTTCTAGCCTAATTATTTTTGCCACGCTGCCTCAAGCATGCTGTCTTTCCCCTGACAGCAGTCCACTGGGGACAAAAGGAAATCTAGCGAAGAAAGTAAGGTTTTAGACTAAATGAATAGCTTAAACACCCTGCTCACAAAACATTAAACATATCTCAAGTTATTAAACTTTTTGAAGGTGTTTTTTTTTTAGGTCCAGTATAATTTCTAGACATCTTATATTCGGAACTGTAATCAGTGATGAACTCACCTGTTGTTTTTGGGAAGAGGTGTGTCTTGACTGTAAAACAAAGCTGTCCAGTTTGTGAAGAGTTTCAGACACATTCCAGAGCTGCTTCAACTTCGGTCAGTCCAGGAGGGTCAGAGGACGAGCTTCAGAGGAGAGACTCTTCAAAGCTGCTGAAAGGCAGCCAGGCCACTGCACTCCCACATGGTACTCTCAAATGATTACTACACTATACAATAACTACAAACTCATTTTCCTGTCTGTTTACTGTCAGATTTGTTGTTGTTGTTCTAGTAGAGGTAACTTACTGCTGACAGCCACAGTTGAAATGTCAGCAAGGAGTGTGGGGAAGGGATGAGACGAAGAACAAAAAGGGAAGACACATGTAGGAGGAGGGACGTTTGGTTTTGCACACGTGCACGGAGGAAGTGTGCTTCAGGGGTGGGGAGAGACACCAGACTGTGATGGACCAGATACTGTATAATGCAGATGTTAATACTCTTAAAAGACAGACAAAGAAGTGTTCTATTACTGTATATTTTGGAAATCAAAACTCTGTGGGCAGACAAACAAATGTCGCAAAACTCAAACTTCCATTTCCCCATTTTACTTTCACATTGATGTTAGTCTTTTTGCCTTGTTACCAGTGTAACTATAAATGGGGATATTTTCACTTCTTTTTAACAGCTTCCCCCCCCCCCCCCCCCCCCCCGTAAATTTCCTGTGACGCAGTGTTCGGTGGTTTGAACACTGTGGTTATCAGATATAGTCATTTGCCCAGAACGCCCCTGTTTCAGGGCAACATACGAGGCTCTTTTCATGTTTATAAAAAGAAAAGAAAAAATCTGTGATGGAAGCCTGCAGCTGCTCTGTTAATGTGTAGAGTAAACATTTACACCAGCTGTGAATGTAGTACATTTTTCTATTAGCAGGAATGCATACCTAAGGTCTGCTACAGTTATAGCTGAGGGAGGGAAAGAGGAAGGTTAGAAAGAGGAAATGCTTTATAATATTTCCCGATGACTCTTGCAGTGAAGTATTCAAAAAGGGGCTTTCTTACCTCAACTCCCCTCATCCATCATCTGTTTTTGGCATCCATACAGGCCAAGTGAGTGTTTCAGATTCAGGCTCTGTAATGAAAACGTAAAAGCAGGAGGTGAGTAAATGTGTTTATGGGTGTGTGTGTGTTAGTTCAGCTGACAGTTCAGTTTAGCTAATGTTAGTTCATCAAAAGAAACTCACTGTGAGGGAAAGAATATTTATGTTCATGTGCACTAAAGTAAGAGAAATGTGAATAGTTTTTGACGATTGAAACCCCATCGTGATGTCATATGTTAAACGGAAGTGGTGAAGCTAGAATAGTTTAGGGAATGCCCCGTTGAGCGTTTACACTGGTGGAGGTGGTGATGGTGAGATTTACAGAAAGGGTGCTGTGGGTCTGAATGTGAAGAGGAGTGGACTTTTGATGACCTCTGCACCGGATATAATGCCTGGATGTGAGTGGGGTGGGAGAGGGCACCACGATTTCGCCTAAAATGACAGTTGTAAGCATCACAGGAGAGAACAAACTAGAAGTCTGAACGCAGCAACATGATAAACTGATAGGGACAATTTGATGGACTGATGGAAATTTGATAGATTTAACTGAAAGAGGAAACACCCATTATCAGCTGATTGGAAGTACAGGGGGAAGTCAGGTAGAGATCGAGAGATTTGTGAATGAGTGAAGCATAACGATAGTCTCCCTTATTAAACTTATGCTGAGCTTCATAAGGTGAAAGTTGAGCTTCAGTTACAACATATTTATTATGTGGATTTGTGTACACACTAACAGGTGTGCACACAAGTCTGGAGCAAACTGTGCAAACTTGAGCGTTTCTGTTTGAATGAAACAGAATCTAACATTCACTTTCAGAGTTAATAACATCATCTTTGGAGGATGTGGCTACATTATTTGGTCTTTGACAAAACATCACTCACAGGCCATGTCCCGCATCTGTTTTTTTCTCTCATCAGCTGAAGTTAGTGTGAGGCTTAAAGGAGCACTTCGCCCACAAAATGAGCATTTGTAAATCAGCTGGTCAGGTCGTGTTAACTTGAGTTTGTGAAGGAAACTTTGTTTTTCTCGCGTGCCTCCATTGAATACATTGAACATATCCATTGATTGATTGATTAACTGGGGTCCACATTCACAGCAACACTATAACAAAACATCAGTTTACAAACTGTCACAAAACTCCTGCTTATAATCCAAGTCTTATTTGTCCAGTCATAGACTCAGTAGATCCCAAACCCATGCATTTGCATTTCAAAAGAAAACTTAGTATTGGAGTCTGGCTCTGAAGAGGGCATGTTTTTTTATCAATTCAGTTTTAGTAAGATTTTCGTGAAAATGCACACGTTTGGGAAGTACTGAGTATACGACTGGATGAATGAGACTTGGATTATACAACAGACGTTGTGTGAGAGTTTGTAGATGGATGTTTTAAAATATTTTTGCTGTTGTGAAACAATGTTGCAGTCAATCAAATCAATCTGCTCACTGTTTCCCGTGGAGGCATACAAGAAAAACGTTTCCCTCATGAATTCAAGGTAACACAGCATGACTCACTGATTCACAAATAGCCATTCTGTGAGAGAAATATTCCTTTAAGCAGTCTGTGTTGGTCAAATCATGAGGGTGTTTTACAGAGTTAGAGCCTTTCTAGTTTGAAATTTCCCAAATTTGGCTTCTCAGTCTCCGGCCAGTGTTTCCTTACTGAGCTGTGGCAGGGGAGAGGATGGATTTTGTACTAAAAAGACTATAACTTTGTCCTCTGATATCTGTTACACTGAAATTGCATTAGGAGGGATCACTTAACAAACAGTTACGAGAGGAAGAACTATTACAGCAACCAGAAACTCTGAAAATGCACATATGTCCATGGAAGCATTGTTGAATGACTTGAAAAAAATGTGAACCTATATGGTTTGAATTTAGGGAACTTACTGCCATAATGTTTGATCTTCATCATTGCAAATATACTGCGATGTTGCTGTAGATGCTCAAACTTGAAGGTATACTGTGTACTGCACGTGGCTCTCTAATAAACAAATAACAACTTAAGTAAATCTTATGGAAGCAGGAAGAAGCAGGAGATCTTTAGGATGATCGATATGCTGTGCAGTGCAGACATTATACTGCATGTGTTGCATAACTGTTACTCTTAAGTGCTCCTGCTTCCTGTATAACATGATATGCTTGTTATGTTGTGCACAGAAATACAGAATGATAATAACCCTGTGTATTACCATCTCCAGCTGCAGCAAGAATATATTGCCAATGGACATTGTCTTACTTTCAGTCATTTTGTGTGCTGATTTGATACCACACTTCTACTACTTAAACTTCTGGCCACATTGCCTGTGTAAGTAACAAAGCATTTTATAGCGAGACTGCAGTCACACCCCGGAAGGTCAGTCACCTCACTGTGCTGCATTTTCCTCCGTGAAGGAAAGCTTTCACGGTGGAAGTTGGGTGGGTTGACATTTTAAAAGCACAACTTGAAGGTGGAAATCAGTCAGAGTTCAAGAGATGTGAAGTGTGTTGTAATTTTAAAGATGGCAGGGTCTGTAAAAATTACTTTTATCTTTTTTCATCCCTAAGCATGAAGTTGACATGTGAAAAATGAATTTTTACCAGTAAGACAAGAGCACTGGCTGTTTGTTCAAACACTTGAAACGACCTTCTGACAAGTGACCTTTTGAGTCATGTACCTTTGACGGATGCAGAGCGTGAGGAGGAAAACACAGGGTGCCAGCTGGATGACCAGATAGCACTGTGAGAGAATAATGAGAAGAGCACAGCTGAATTTAAAAACAAATGCTAATTCATTTATTAATTAACAAAAGATTAAATCATTCTGTAAACTGATTTTTATTCAGATTTTTTTTTTTATTCTTAATTTGCTTGATGGAGTTCTTAATTTTGTGAATAATCATGATGATGAGTCTTTCATCCCCCACATTGTTGTTTCACAAAGTCATAGTTTAGCTTTAGCAAAGAAAAACTGTTGTGATGTGAAACGAATTCTGATGTACCTTTTGGTTTTGCATCTGTCTAACAACTACAGTCGCTCTGCAATTTACTTTAATTTTGCAAATTGTTTTACATTGTTGAGTTATTCCCTTTTAAAATGCATTATGCCTGAGTGCACAGAGGGCAAGCTCTGCAGCTGGCGAAGCCTTTTAATGTACTTGATGGCCAAACTGCAGGTCGGTGGTTCTGCAGTCACAATGGCTGATGAGGAAGTGCAATCACAGTTTGCGATCATGTTACACAGTTACAACAAAGCATTTCCAGTGTTTAAAAGGTTTATGTTTTGTAACCATCAAGCACTGACAATATCTCAGGAAACAGGATGACTGAGCTGAGCTGATGTGATAATGATCACAAATAACAGCAACAAACATTTTTTCTAACTCCAGTCCACAGTCCAAATTTGGGAGGGTTTTCAACAAATTCTGTCTCTATCTAGATTTCCTGTTATTTCCCCCCTGACGCAAAACAAAATGTTACACACAACAACAGCGAATTTCCGTGATCAACTGTTGAATTATTCCATTTTCAGATTTTAGTCCGTTAATGGTGACACACTTTCCTCAAGAGTTAAGATGACAGAACACTGGTTCTGGAAAATGTAAGCTAATAAAATAAAATTCAAAGGTTAATGTTTCACTTAACGCATATTTTTGTTGCTGTTGTCTTTAAAGACGATTGTCCTGATATTCAGTGTATTTTTTTATTTTTTTTTTACTTTCTGCATAGCAAAACCTGACACATCTTGTTTCTCTGCGCCATAGACTTCCACTGTTGTCCAAACACATCAGTGGGTTCCTTTGTTACCATGAACATGGTTTACTTTGAGTCAAATCCACATACACTTTTCTGCAGCTACAAATATTCACAGCACCAAGGGCTTGCTAGCTGCTAGTTTCAGACCGACGCAGTTGTCATTTTCATGGCCAGCACCCACAATGTGTGAGTATCAAATGTACTTGCACCTATTCGTGCGCCTCTGGGTGTGCAAGTCTAAAAATGTGGTGTGGTCCTATGCATTGTTGGTGTATTGCTATTTTGGAGCAGCCATTGACGACAAAAAACTTGGTCTACAGTCAGAGCATTTTTCTGCTATTTAATAGGTGCATTATTCAAATAAGTAACATATGATTGCATAGGTGGGTTCACAAAGCATGTTCACTCTGCTTGTAACATAAACAGGTACGCACAGACGGATTGCGGGTAGGTGAAATAATAAATCATTAATGAGGGAAATACCAATTTGCCACATCCGCCATGTAAATAGCAGTGCAGGTACACCTGGCATTTAAAGGGAATGGGAGATGACATGCGCTATACATCATTTCAAAAGGGCCCCACATGTGTATTAATCCACTGCTGTAAATAGTCCCCAACAAGTGTGCTCTTCACTCCTGTCCAGGTAATATTTACTAAAAGCTACAGAGCCCAGCTGTTTCAGGAAATTACTAACCCTTTTAAATAAATGAAACTAAATATTGTGTAAGCTGTTTTGAAAGGGTTAAGTTGTCAGTAATGGAACCAATGGGCTGTAAGGAAATACTGTTGAATAGGAGGGTAACCTAATGTTGGCAATTCAGTCTGATTATCGGGCTTAGATTGAACAAAACAGTTCTATTTGTCATGTATGTCATGTCATGTATAGTGGAAATTTGATTAATGACGAGAAACCATCTAAAAAGCCTGTTCCGATGGCAGCTGAGAGCATTGGTACATTTTCATTCAGGAAGTGCCTTTCATCTCTCATGTTCATCACTCACAACACACAGCATACACTGCAGCTTTCAGAGAAAACCTCAAATATCATCTTCCTCTTCTGGCAAATTAGATGAATGTTGCTTTTCACAGAATTACATAAAGCTAAATAGAGATTTAATCGCTGGTGCCAGGTACCAGTCTCTCTGAGATTGGATCTTTTACTAAGTGGAGGGTCTCCCCTGCCACTTGCCAGTGCAAAGACAGTAGTATGCAGAAACACAGCTGATAAAATAGTGACAAACCTGCCCACACTTGAAAGAAATAAAAGGAGACAGAAAGAGAGAAAGAGTATATCATTTGGCATTGTTTGGCAATAATGATGGACGTAGTGTAGGAGGAGACAAGGGTGTACTTTCATCAGTGTGGCTGACTGAAGTGCTCTCATTACAGAATGGAAAACAATTCACCCCCTTCGCCTCTATAGTCACAGGGTCCTCTTGAGTGCCTTAGTCTGTGACATGTAATATGTGTAAAAGACTCAAGTCTTTGTCCTCTGACAGCTCTGAGTGATTTTGTGTGTGTTGGTGTGTGTGTGTACTAAAACGCATACATAAATCTATTGAATCATAGATCCATGTTGTTGCAAGCATCTTTGACAATTTGCATTGGTTGGACTCAAAGGATAGTACATTCAAAGATAAATTTCAGCTGTCAAATCTGCTATAATCTGCTCTTCTTTAAAAAGGGCCAAAATAACAGTCTGTCAGACTGTGAGTGAAAAGGTATTTTATTGCTGCAGTGCAAGCAGTCCTTACTCATTAGTCTCTTGTAAGCTGAAGACATGTCTTCAACTATAGAGAACCAGACAGTAATGATCTTTGCTTTTTGAACATATGATTAAGAACCAGAATTTTGTCATAATAAGCGAGTTATGGCCAAAAACATGTTTTGTGAGGTCACAGTGACCTTTGACCATCAAAATCTATTCACTTCATCCTTGAGTGAAGTGAACGTTTGCGTCATATTTGAAGGAATTCCCTTAAGGACCTTCTTGAGATATGGCATTCACAAGAATGAGATGGCTGTAAGGTGACAGTGACCTTGACTTCTGAACGCCAAATTCTGACCAATTCATCTTTGAGTCAAAGTGGATGTTTTCTTCAAATTTGAAGAAATTCCCTCTAGGCCGCCTTGAGATATCACATTCATGAGCCTGAGATGGATGCAAAGTCACAGTGACCTTGACTTTTGACCACCAAAATCTAATAGTTCATCCTTGAGCCTAAGTGGAGGTTTGTGCCAAATTGGAAGGAATTCCCTCAAGGCCTTCTTCGGATATAGCATTTACTAGAATCAGGCAGACAAAAGGTCACAGTGCTGTTAATGTTTGACTACTAAAATTGAATCAGTTATTCATTAAGTCCAAGTGGACATTTGTGCCACATTTGAAGAAATTCCCTCTAGGCCACCTTGAGATATCACATTCATGAGCCTGAGATGGATGCAAAGTCACAGTGACCTTGACCTTTGACCACCATAATCTCATCATCATTGAGTACATGTGGGCATATGTACCAAATTTGAAGTAATTCTCTTAAAATGTTCGAGATATCATGCTCATGAGAATGAGACAGACAAAGCCACAGTGACCTTGACCTTTGACCACCAAAATCTAATCAGTTCAGGTGGAGGTTTGTGCCACATTGGAAGAAATTCCATCAAGGCCTTCTTCAGATAGAGTATTTACTAGAATCAGACAGACACAAGGTCACAGTGCTGTTGATCTTTGACTACCAAATTCTAATCAGTTATTCATTGAGTCCAAGTGGAAGTTTGCGCCAAATCTTCTTAAGTTCTCTTGGGATGGTCTTGAGAGATTGCGTTCACGAGAATGAGACAGAGCAAGCCACAGTTACCTTGACCTTTGACCACCTAATCTAACCAGGTCATCTTTGAGTCCAAGAGGACATTTGTGCCAAATTTGATCCCTGAAGGCATTCTCAAGATATCGCATTCATGAAAAATGGATGTACACACATACAGATAATCCAAAAACATAATGCCTCCAGTCAAAGCTGTCACCGGCATGGAGGCAGAGTAAGCACATTGTCGGTATCTGGCTGACTGCTCAATTTCAAAAAGCTGAAAGTTAGACTTTCTAGATGACATTTATGTACGGACAAACAAATAAAATATCCAAGACAAAAAATAATATTGTTCAAAGTTTGTATTATCCGTTACCAAGGCTGGGATTATCCTTCAAACATGTTATACACAGTCTAGGCATATTATTTGACAACTACATAAACTTCAGGTTACACATGTATAATAGACCATCATAACTACAGTATGTTTTATATTGTATTAGATAACTCTACTACTTCACAGAAACATGCAACATATTGACATGACAGGTCGTCAATAATCAAACTACATGCACTCTCCAAAACCTAGTTAAGTAACCCAAGCTGTCTCTCTATGCACTTAGATCACAGGAAGAGGTCTGCTTCTCTTAACAACAGTAAACAAGGAGCTGTGATGGTTGAGAGGTGTCTGTTCACCTGCTCAGGTGTAAAAGTTCTGCCTTCACTGGCAGTATTTGAATCCTATGTACACATAACTGTAAGGACATGTTTTTCACCATTTTAAATACGAAGCTGTTTGACTTTAGAGATGGGTGAGAACTGGCAAGTCAGGTAATGAACAGCCCAATGCTGGTGTTCATTCAAACCCGCAAAGACATCTTTAATCACATCTATTTTCTAAGAGTCTATTGTGGCTCAAAACTAGTGGTAATTACCGGAGGGATTGCTGTCACTAGATCAATACCTCCAGTCCTCACTACAGGACATGCATTTATGGGGATGCATTTGTGAATGTTGATGGGTTTGACTCCACGTCTGCACATTAGTAATTACCAGCACAGAGGAAGTACTTTGTCACTGTAGCACCCAAAAGAGAGTGGAGCGGTCTTTATCGAAGACATAAAAGGGACTGCACTTCCAGTCAGTCCCATTAAATGACACCAAAAACAAATGTTACTACTCTATGCTTCTCTTTGTGTGACAAATTATGATTTAAAGTTTCACTCTTATTTCATCTGTAAAAACTCCCCAGGTCAGCCGCACAGTCAAGCTGTCTTCATCATGAAAGAGTCATCAAAACAGATGAAAGAGGACCGATAACGGCAGAGGTAAACACCCAGAGGGAAGTTTTGATGACTCCAGGCTGGAGAAGAGAAACTGGATTTATTGCTGTAAAACTGTCAACAAATGTGCTGTGGAAGTCTAAACAGCTGGAGGCTATTCATATCAGACCCATACAACTATTTGTCTCTTTAAGGATTTAGTCGACCATCCCGATCCTCCCTCCCTCTCCCTACGTCTTTCCTCCTTCACAAATGAGCTCGAGTCCTCCGTCTCTCTCTGGTCAGAGGATGCTGACCCTCTCAGTGAGGCCTTGCACATCTGCATCCTCCCTACCCTCCTCGTCATCAGAGGCAGGTGCAGGAGGTGGAGGCACAAGGTGAGCAGGGTAAGGTAGAGTATGTTCACGGGCAAACGCTTGCCAGCGGCTGTCATCACTCTCATGGGTGATGTAACGGCCGCCGAGTTTAGTCTCCAGCTCCCGCAGGTCCAACCATGTCTGATAGTCCTGAAACACAAGACAACGGAATAAACACAGGGATGAAATTACAGTTTCAGTTTCGGGAACCTCGAAATTTGATTAACGTTAAATTGGCTTTTATGTGTTTATAGCACATAAACCGGTAATCATATTAGACGGTGTGCGCGCGTGCGTGTGTGTGTGTGTGTGTGTGTATGTAACTGTATGTGTGCAAGTTCGAACTTGGATGACCCCAGACTGGGCTGACAGCTTCTCAGAAAATCTAAAAGGACACTTTTATCCAAGTAAGGGCCACTGTGACACAAAAGGTTAATTAATACATGGATGTTCTTGCAAAGAAACAGCAACACTGAGTGGTCTGGTTTAAACCGATAGAGCTTTTTTTTTCTACTGCTACACATTTAGTTTTGAAGGAGACATCTAAGAACTCTGCAGTTGATGAAAACACATTTTTTACAGCTAAGTTATCCTCAATAAAGCTCCTAAATATCAGCCTTGAGAGTCTGTCTCGCTGCTTGCTTATGAGTGAAAACGCCTGGTGTTTATATTTGCCATTTTTTGGAGTGGCTACAAATTTCATTGAGTTGTTTGCAGAAGCCAAATAAAGGTGAAGTTCTTTTAAGGTACTGCTCTGCTTTCGAAGTTATTGGCAGAAGTGTGTAATTTAAATTGGGGATTAATGTTTGTACTGAAAGTGTGATAAAGAGTGTCAGACAGACTTGCGTATCTGTGCGTGTATGTGCATATGATGAGTTTCTATACGCTACCTGTAAGTACACATGGCTGAGACTTTTGTCCACACTGTAGCGTTTCCTCATCTTAACCTGCAGCAGGTTGTTGATTAAGTCGGTCGCTAGAAACACAAAAATTGTATGAAACTGTCAAGTTGCAGGGAAAAAAGGAAACAAAGTCTTGAACTCTATATGATTGTTTTACTCTGTATCTAGTTGTGGTAGAAATGTAACGCAGTAAACAGGAAGCATGTTTAATATGACTGTTTCATCATGATGTAGATGGAAACACAGGTTGAAAAGGAAGTGCGGCATTACAACATTATTGTGAAATACAAACATTTTCATTTGAAGTTGCTTATCCTGCTTTCACAGTTCAAGTTAACCATCATCATCATCACTAAGAGTTGATGAGTCAACTTTATAATCATTTTGCATCTCTAGATGTGTCTCACAACGAAACTTTCCCCTCATTCCTCCCCCTCTGTGTTTACCATCACTGGAGATCTGTTTCCAGGGGTTGGGAGGGTACATGAAGGCAGCGTTGTGGATCTGGTCATTAATATCTTCATCCTCATTAAAGGGGAATGTCCCACTCAGGCTGACATACATAATGACACCGACCGACCACATGTCCAGTGAGCGGTTGTAGCCCTGGTTCAGCAGAACCTCCGGGGCCAGGTAGGCCGGGGTGCCGACCACCGAGCGGCGGAAAGACTTCTCGCCAATGATACGGGCAAAACCAAAATCACACAACTTCACCTGGGTGAAAACAGAAAAGTGGTGAAATGACAGAGAGGCAACAGTAAATACAAGTGAGGAAACACTTCTGAGCAACTGCACCACAAGTGCTTTGATGAAGTACTGACAGAGTGTGAAAACCATAACGGCTGCACAAGGCAATTGCGTTTTAGTGTGTTTGCTGTAGGAGTATTTGAGTGTGTGTTTTTGTATACCTGGGGGAAGGGATCAGCAGAGGCAAGCAGCACATTCTCAGGTTTCAGATCACAGTGAACGATGTTCTTAAAGTGTAGATGCCTCAGAGCTGCAAGGATCTACACATACGCACACCCACAACCACACAAACAGGATATGATTTAGTCTGAGGTAACTACAAGGGCGAATACAAACAACACACAAAGAGACGTTATGACGCATAAGACATGCATCAAGACACCCAGAAAGCAAACCACAAAAAGCATGCAGCCAGACAGTGCAGCCTCAAGACGTCACTGTCAGCAGTAAGTGGCACACACCAGCACACGCATTCACTCTGCATAAATATACTGATACACACAACTAATCCTGTCTTTGCTGGGGTGCATACACACCTGTGTGATGAGGAACTTGGTAAGCCTCTCAGGCAGCCTGCCTTTCTCACTGGAGAGGATCATCTCCAGCATGTCACCATGCAGCTTCTCCATCACCACAAACACTTTCTCCGGTGTCTCAAACATGCACTCCAGGTTCACAATGCCCAGGTGACGTAAACTCTAAGAGAGGGACCAGAGAGGAGGAGGAGGAGATATAGGATTAAATGGCAATGTGGGATTTATTTGAAAAAGAGGGGGAGTGTGAATTAGCAAACAAAAGAGGAGAGTGGTGACAGAGGAGTATGGACAGAATGAGAATTGAAAGAGAATAGTAAACAGTGTGAGAGACAGGAGTCAGCGTGACTGAGTTTGAGGAGAACGGAAGACGAAAATAGACAGACAGACAGAGTCAGCAAAAGATGGTAAACCACAGGAGAGACGTGTGAATCACAGCAGGAAGAACAGAAAATGGATTATGCTTAAAAAATGCCATAAAATGTCCTCCAGAAAGCATATTTATATAATTCAGAGCCGTAAGTGTATTCCACTTGAAAGCTGGTGAATGTGGCAGAGACTTTTTGGACTGGCAGGCTGAATGAGTAACTGCCTTTCAGCGACAGAGTCATTACCAAGTTTAGACAGCAAATGGACTAACAAAGCTCCTGTCTCCATCTGCTGGTGAACAATGAACTGTACATTTAAATAAAACTGAACCAGAGAAAACTGGCAGTTCAAGGAAGTTAAATTGAAATGCATTTCTGTTTCCAAATTATGTCTAAATTCAACTATTCCCAACAAAATGTACTGTAGAAAACTGTACAACACAACATTTGCTCTATTAATTCACTCCTTTAACCAAACAATTACTGATATCTACACTTTTTTTTCCTCAGAAGTGCAAATTCTCCTAAGTCATGTTGGCTTTCAGCTGTTTAAAAAACCTAAAATATTTCATCTTCGCAATTTATTTTAAACTTCAATTTCACTAAATTTTAGAGCCAAGTGGGAACGGACAATATGTCAAACTCAAGGCCTCTGAACAGGAGTCTACAAACCAAAGGGAGATGTTGCCGTAGTTACCTCCATTATTATCGTCTATGGAGTCTGACCCACCAAGCCAATGGTCGGCTGTTGGTGTTTGGCGGTCAGTGAGCGTCTGTCGCCTCTTCGGCCTTTGTCAGCTATTTTTTTTGTCTTTTTGTGTTTTCTTTTTTTTTTTTACTCAAACATTTCATATTGCAAATACTATGTCAATTTCTGGATTTTAGAGCCATATGGCGATGGAAAACATGTCAAACTCAAGGTTTCAAAACTGGAGTCCACAAACCACTGAGTGACATCTCAGTAGCTACCTCCATTATTTCAAACAGCCTGCAGAGCCTGACACACCAAGCCAATGGTCAGCAACTGATCCATGTCAGGCTGTCGGTGAGCATCTGTCGCCTTAGTTTTTAGTGGTGTGTCCCTCAGCGTTGGCCCTCTTCGGCCCTTGTCAGCTTTTTTTTTTTGGCCAATGTGGCATGTAAGATAAGATCTTTATTGTCTCCCTTAGGGAAAAATTTGTTTTGGACCTGCGAGAGACCGTTCACTGTCACACAGCTACCACATATACAGACAACATATAAACATTTAAAAAAAAAAAAAAAAAAAATCAGCATCAAAGGTGGCAGAGCCTGTCGTGTGAAAGCACTCTGATTGGCAGCTCAGCTGCTGCTGGTATGGAGAATTACTTCCTTTCGTGCAGGTGCAGAGCGTACATGCTGGTTGGCTATTGCCTATAGTGTTTGAGAGACACGGGCAACACGAGGCTTTTGTCACCTCTAGTTTTTTGATGTTCAAAAAATTCATGTCATCATCACTGGGAACATGACCGCAACTGTATAAGGCAGTAATCAGATAACTCTGAGCTTTGCAATCTGACCTTTTCAGTTTTTATAGATGCCAGTCTGGCTTTTGTTAAACCGTACAGCCCGGGCTAATGTTTCCCAAACTGGTTGTCCCTCCTCTTTGATACTATTGTCCTATTAAAACACATAAGTACTATGAGTGTGGGGTTTCCCCTTACTATAAAATTGGTCCATGAGCCATGGATTGGTTTGATCAGACACTGAATCATCTGTTCCTAAGAAGAAAATATAGAGGAAACTGTCCCTCTAGAAATGCTTCTTTGTTTCTTTGAATGACTCATGTGGGAGATTTTTAGACTCAATGTGAAATTGAGTTCATACAGTTTCAGTCTCACAGTGAGCACTCGTAAAGGACTGTCTGTTATCATTCATAATGTATAAGCCGATATAAATCACAAATCTGATGTACAGCAAAGCACCTGTTACTGTGTCAGCATGAAAGCACAACCATTTACAGCTGCAGCGTGTTTACCTGCAGTATGGCCACCTCGTTCCTCAGCTGGCTCTCCTGCTTAGTGGGAAAACGAAGCTTGTCGATGACTTTGACAGCTACATCTCTCCCCGTCTTCCTGTGTTTTCCTGTTGAAGAAATGGAGTGTTGGTGACAGATGTGGTTGTGAGATGTTCCTCACATATGTGGACTTAGTATATTGGGCTTTGTCATGCAGAGTTTGCACTTGAAATAACGCTCCACTTAATTAACATTGCTTTTATAAAACAGTCTAAATTGGACTGTGTGAAATCTTTGGGGTTCTCTTTCAAAGACAAATCTACTCACAAATGCATCAGTATAGCCCGTGTTTTGTTCTTCTTTAGACACTACTGTTTACTACACAACACTTCAAAATGGAAACAGACAACTTCTCATCTTTTTTACCCTTAGCGTTTCCAAGAGGTATTATTGTTGGCACCACTGTGATAAAGACAACCTAATTGCTTTCCAGTTTCCTCAGACCCTAAAAGCTTGACAACACTGGACACACACCGTTTTTTATCCACAGTTACTTGAGTTGTTTCACCATCTGCCATTTCCACT
Source organism: Epinephelus cyanopodus (assembly GCA_026686955.1). Taxonomy (NCBI): domain Eukaryota; kingdom Metazoa; phylum Chordata; class Actinopteri; order Perciformes; family Serranidae; genus Epinephelus; species Epinephelus cyanopodus. Next base: position 23,964,878 of record CM048918.1, on the reverse strand, counting down.
ACTGGGATTAGTACCAGCTAAGATCTTACACTGATACTCTTTGGTAACTGGGGCAAGCTACCATAGAAAACACAAGTGCTACCCTCTTCCTGTTTTGGTTTTGCAACGGTTGACACAGTTCCCTTATCACGGAAACTGACCTTTCATTTTTCTAGGAAAACGTACCAGACAGAATTGTATTGTGAAAGCTGATAGAGAACCAATCGAAATATTGTGAAATCAACATTTACGTCATAACAATTGGTTAAAGAAAAAAAAGTATTTCCACTAATTTTAACCTTCACAAAATGAACCAAACTAGGGTTCAGCATCAGTTGGACATAGATCTACATACCTCCATACACCACTCCAAACTGTCCAGATCCCAACACTTCATCAGCAAAAATCTGGTACACTGTACCAACATCCTGTAGGACAACAATATTTCACTCAATAATCATCATCCTCAAAGTGTAATTCATTTATAGATGGAAGGAAATGCCTAAAAATCAAGTCATACCACGTTCTCTTGGATTTGACTGTTGGACACAGATATGCTGATAGAAGCTTGTCCTGAAAATACAGCACCAGAAACAATGTAAAGGTTACACAGTGTTGTGAGTTCTTAATAATTTATTATTTAAAAACCACCACCTGCTTTTGGCTGCTCTTAACTTACTGTGAGTTGTGTTCCCCTCGGCTGGGGGTGCATCCTGAAAGATGACTGGCATGAGAGCCTGGCGAATGGCGCTCTCCCACGCCTTTGCCACCTCACGCCCAATGCCGCTGTTGGGAGCTACTTGGCTTGGGGAGGGAGGAGTCTGAGGGTGAGTTTGGGGGGTGGTGGGGGACAGAGGGGGGAGGGTGTTGGGGTCCTCGCCTACGAAGTAGCACATATTCCCTGTGATGAGCTCGAAGCAGTGTGGATTTGTGCCTGGGGGGACCAGCGTGAAGTTGCCAGCTTGACGCACCTCCAGGATCTCGGACAGAGGGATCTCCTACGAGAGGGGTGGACTGGTGAGGTTGGACACTTCAAACAAATGACTTGAGATCTATAGCTTTTCATGCAGTAATCTATATTTACCTTGTAGTATTTGTTGGAGGTGTTGTTCTGGAACAGGATGATGCACTTACAGTCCAGACGCCAGTAGTGCCTCTTTCTCTGTTGGGGATTGGAGGAGGGCAGGATGAGGTGGGGGCAACCAAGGTAAGGCAGGGCATTGGGAGGTTGGATGGAGAGAGGACAGAGGGTGAGGGATGGGGCACGGACCGGGGAAAAGTTCAGGGATCAATTTGAATGCATTTCAAGTTTTGGCGTTGACGTCCAGAGGAAGAGAAGAGATGAGAAGAATGAGCAGGAGCACAAGCTGCAGGATGAGAAGGTGAAGAGAAAGAGACAGGAGACAAAAGTGACAGAAAGAAAAGGAGTGTGTTAGTGAGCCGGAGGGGGAAAACAAGCAAGAACAAAACGAAAGAGACAGCGAGGTTTCTTTGAGGACAAATACAGACAATACGTTAGAAAAAGAAAAGGCAGGAAATGGGCTTTAGCTTGAATTCACCACACATTGGCTGAGTGCTGTTGTGTTTTCAGGGAGCCTCATCATAAGTCATCAATTGTTTTTTCTTCCATACCGCACACACACACACACACACACACACACACACACACACACACACACATGCTCATACAAATATAAAAGAAAAAGGAAGTAATATAGTGCATAAAGCCAAATGATTAAGGTTAAAACAGCTGAGAGAGAAAATGGTAGACAGAGGAAATAGACTAGAAGGTCCTTCCTGTCTGTCTGTCTGAGTGAGTGGAGAGTAAAACAAAAAGACTTTCAGCAGTGAATCATAGAAAAGAAAGTAAAGAAAGTGCATCGAGATTAAATTGACTTAAATCCGTACGTCCAGCCACGACAACAACTACGATACTTTTCAGGGGAGCTGGTTTAGATACCAAGAAAGAGGGTGACTGTAATGTTTTTACCAGTGTGTCCTTATTGCTGTAGTGAACCATCCATCCTTCCTTAATAGCCGTACTGGATCGACGGGTTGTCTGTCTCACCGACTGCACCACCCTCATTAACGGGATGTAAACACTGGAGGAAGAGGGGCAGAACTCAGTGGGTAAAATGTGTGTTTCAATTTCTGTGTGCACAGTTATTTGGGTATTTCTGTTCATTAAAGCACCAGCGTGTAGGATTTGGGGGCAAATATTGGCAGAGATGAAACATAATATAATTAATAGGTTTTCTTTAGTGTAAAATCACCTGTTAGCTTAGAATAAGCCATTTATATCTACATACTGAGCTGGTCCTTGTCCATGGAGTGTGGCATGTTGCACTGCTGTATTTCTACAGTAGCCCAGAACGGACAAACAAAACACTGGCTCTAGAAAGGGCCATTCATATTTTCACGTCAGCCACCGTAGTTAGCATCTCCTCAATGATATGAACAGCATTGGAAAAAGACTGATTTTTAGTATGACACTGCTGCATTCAATGTATTTACCAGTTCAGATCACCAAGACTCTCATTTATAAACATTGTGTACGCCCAAAACGAGGTCTGAAAGAGGTGTACGCCACTTCCCATGCAAAAGTTGTGATCTATAAAAACATACTTGACAGGAGAAACTTTGATCAATGTTTCCCAACATTTTGGAGATGGGAATGGTGAGGTGGAAGCCTGATTGTGGAAATTGTTGAATATTTTTTGGCACATGCCAGTTTCGGCTTTTGTCCGTACATACATTTTTTAGCATGGATCCTACACAGTGTTTTATAAATGAGACCCTAGGTCTGTTTGTTCTGGAAAGATAGAGACCTCTGCAGGTTTGGCTCCCAGTAATAAAACCATCTGAACGTCTGGATCTTAAGTTAGCAAAGAAAAAAAGTAAGCACACATTAGCAGGTGCTGGGCTAGCGGACCGTCTGTACACAGCTGAACAGCATCGGAGACACACTGATTTGTAATGTGAAACGTTTTTCTCAGTTTATATACAGGGTCCAATTTTTTTTTTTGGAAAAGAAGAGACCTCTGTGGATAATTTGGCTCCCGGTAAGAACCTCCTGAACACTGAACGCTGATTGAATTCTAACCGGGAGTTCACGCTTGGCACATGGGAGTGTGCCAGTTTCATCTGGTTGCAATCTGCAATCCTCACCACTAGATGCCACTAAATCCTACACACTGCTCCTTTAAAGGACGTATTTCTCCAAATATTTTCCTCATACCTCTGGTCTCCGCTGGTTCCATCTTGGTTGTTTTCAGGAGAAAAGGACCCAGGGATGCTGCAGGCCTCGTCCGAGTCATCTATCGAAGACTTGTCTGAGGCATCGTACTCACTGCTGTAGTCCATGGGCACCTCAGGGTCAGTACTGGGACTCAACATGTCTGGGGCAAAAGAAGAGGGAGAGAAGGGGTTGAGTCAACCGTAAATTTTAAATGACTATGTGGTTAAAATGCTGTGGAAAAAATACTACTGTTTGCTACGGCTATACAACTAACACTGCTATTAGAAGGCTTTACATGTATCAAGACAGAGTAGCAGTTACACTTACCGCAGTTACTTCTGTTGTCTGAGAAGATAAAAACATTAGTGCCAGTGAGTTTCAGTCTTGTTAGACAATGCGTTATATCATGTTATCATGTTATTATAGTAACCTACTGTAGTTCTGACAATGGAAACATGCAGATGAGAAAATAATATGTTTATCAAATAAATCCATGCAGGGTTAACAGAGTCGTTAAGAAATTAGATTCCTATATTCTCTCACCTCCAATGGTCTCCCCGAGGCAGTCATTAGGAACCTTATACGCACAGCGTTTATGGCAGTTAAACTTGCAGTCTGGAAGACATGAAACGCATCATAATCACATGTATACTCGCGATTATATTTAGCTGATATTCTGTGTCACCCTGGACATGCAGAGATTAGTCTCTCTGTCTTTGTCTGTACCCACCTTTGCACTGTAGGCCCTGCCTGAACAGTCCCCGAAGAAGCCTCTTGCAGTACTGGCACACCGTCGGTCGTGTGTAGGAGTGGACAGCGAACGTGTGGGGCACCTTCACCTTGCTCATCAGGATCTTGTCCAAATGAACTGGTCGGCCCGTGTAAAAGCGACGAGCATCACTAGGGGTTCGTGGCTAGCAGAATAGAAAGGAAACAAGATTATCAATTAAACTGTAAATTGTTTCGGTAAAACAGTAAGAACACTTTTATCTGATCTTGCCAACTAAGAAAATAACTACCAAGATAATTAATTACTAATTACGTGCAGGTGTACTTTGATAGAAAGTTCCTACATGAAACTGCTCACAACAAGGTCTGTGGATTATCTTGAGCCACTGAGTCATGGTCTCTGAAAATAGACACTGATGTTGAATTTTTTAAGTGTGTTTTTGTTTTTGGCACTTTGAGCACCACAAGCTGAGTGCCATTAAGTTCCATTATATTGGAGAGAGGGTGGACATCTCTATGGCGGATATATCCAATTCACACCAAAACGATCTAGACTGATAAAAAGCACTAGAGATAAGAGGAAACATATGTTGTTGTTTTTGTGATCTGTGCCTTTCAACCTGCAAGATCTGATTATTTTGGCCACTTGGGGGCAGCAGAAACCAATTATGAACACAACATTGATGCATTTTTACCTATGGTGAACAGCTGCTTACATTCAGCTGTTAAGAAGTGACATTATTATTCATTTGGAGCCCTGTTTTTGCCCACCTGATGACTGATATTCACTCTCTTTTAGCTCTGTTTTTGGTTTCTACCAGTGCCTGGATGAAATATCTGGCTCTTTGCTGATAAATGCTGCACCAGCTAGTCACTAATGGCGTCCGTCTGCTAGCAGGAAGTGCACAGTGGACTGTTAGAGCTTGTTCATTAAAAAGAGTCGCCTGCTGTAGCTTGAGACGACACTATGAGAACATTGAGGGTGAAAGCAGTAAAATCTGGAGAGCGGACAACTACAAATTGTGGTTAAACTCACTATAGAGCTTCATAAATTAGAGAAGAGTTGCAGAGGATGACAATGACAGGATGACAATTCCCTGTAGGTTTATCAATAACAGCAACCCCTTTCTTATATTCATTTGATACAAATATTGATTATTGCCATGTTGTTTCCACTCTGAATAAATTGTTTCCATTCTTTTTTGTAATTAGAGTAAGTGAATAAGGATAAATCAACCAGCTATTATTTCTGTTTGCCATGAGCTTATCAGTTTACTTTAAGCGTTAATCCAAATTTCAACAGCTACATATCCCCCCTAGAGGACTGCACTCATGCAGGCAGTTTGGTTTGATGCGATATCCATGACACTTTATGCCCTTGGTAGATAAAACTTCTAATTAAATTGTTCTGGAAGGAAAGTCTGTGGATTATTCTGAGTTACTTTGCATCTGAAAAGTTTCAACACCATCACAAATGTGTCCATCACCTGTGGGTTTAGTCTCAACCTAAAGGCCTTGTGAATAAGTGACTAAACAGAGTTAAGGTGGGTTCACCCAACACCAATTTAAAAAAAGCTTTTTGATGTGGTCAAACAAATGCTGTCCACCGGAAAGCCTCCCTAACTTCTGTAGTCTAAACCCGAGCAGAGCATTGTGTACATGAATCCACCAGTACCATTTGTGTGTGTGAGCGGATGAGGCTGACGTCCTCTGCGCAGGTGGAGGCCGTCCCTGCACTGTACAGAGACTCAGTGGTGGAGAGACGCAGCGACTGGCTGCTGCTTAGGGAGGTGGTGGACAGACGCCGTTTCCTAGCTCCACTGCAGTTGTTTGGGATGCTGAATGCACAGCGCTTGTGGTAGTTTAGCCCACATCCTGCAGGGGGCGGCATCAATCAAAGAACCAGTGAGCAGGAGAGATGGAGCATATTTGGTGAGTGTTACAATTCTTTTCATTTCTCAGAGAAATGTCAGGACCACATCATCTTTTCTTATTTACACTTCATCTCCCTTTTATTCCTCACCGTCACACTTGAGCCCTTGTCTGACTAGTCCAAACAGCATCTCTCCACAGTGATCACAGAAGGCCGGGGCCCGGTATGAGTGCACGTTCAGTGCGTGGGGCCGAATTTGGAAATCTTCAAAAGTGGCTGCCGCTAAAAGAGATAACAGATGTGGAGCGTGGTCACAGTGGGTGTCAAGATACAATCAAAGCACCAACTGGGCAGAATAAATAATGATTAGATGGATGAGATGGGAACAGGATGGAAATACATATGGGTTTTCTTCCTGACAGCGGGACGGTACACTTTGAAACAACAAAAGAACAGATTAGGCCAGTGAAAGATAATGTCTGTAGTAAAATGAGCAGATAAGGACTGATTTCAAGGGTTGTGATGCAGAGTAACAACAGCAATGAAAGGGAGATAGCAGAGGAAAGAAAACGGAAGGTCATTTAGATTTTAATGTGGCTATCTTGTACCCTAATGACACAAGATAAAAGAAAATAGAGGTGCTTACTTACCAGAGAGCACCACCTCCACCAGATCTCCCTCCTGGATGTCACTGGCACTTTTAACCAGCTGCAGGATGTTGTTAGTGGTCGTGTCATGCTTGAACAGCAAAATCTTGTCATAAATGCCGTAGAAACCGCACTCTGGGAACTGGAACATACAAAGAAAATATGATGGAAACATAGGTTAGAAGCAGTTAAATTAAAGAAGCATTAAATATTAGCTAATGTACAGATAGTCTTTAATAAATATTCACAAAATAGCATGCAGCCACCATGTACTGTTTTTACATGTTTCATGAGACACCATAAACATGAATACATGTATAAACCTTAAAGGTATACTATGCTGGATTGTTGGTTATGTTTGTAAACATGTTAAGCGAAACCTGGTGGAAGTGGAGGTAAAAGCCAACCCCAGATTAACTCTCATTTTGCCTCACTATGTTAGCATTTTTTGGCCTGTGTCTCTTGGATGCCTGCTGCTTACATCTGGCGAGTCCAGTCTCACTCTGAAGTCATCAGAATCTGACGCTTGGTTCAGTGACTTGCGGCCAGTTGCCGTTATAGTTTAATGACAACTGGCGGTGTCAGGGGGAAACGCAGCAGGGCAAGGACAAAAGTTAAGGCAGCAAAAGTCTGAGTGGGGCAGGTGGAGGGGATGGTGGATGGGCCCGACAAACGCCGACTTCCACCCCAGAGAGCCGTATTTGCACCACGTAAAATTCTAAACCCTGTTCTTTTTCCCTAAACCTCTCTTAAACCTAAACCTAACCACGTGCTTTTGTTGCCTAAATCCAACCATGTATGTTTGGTGTTGAAGGAAAAAAGGATGTTAAGTCACGGTGTTGTACCAATGTAAATTTCCACATAGAATGTGTTGGTCTGGCACCTGGTTGCTACTCTAAGAGTGAGTACACCATTATCTTTATCTATATTTGTATCTGTTCCACCAACTAAATTATCTGTATTCCTCTATTATCTGTATTCAGAATGGGTAGGTTTTAAACTGGAAATGGTGTAACTTAACCACAACACACTTTTAGTGGGTCATAAGTGGCGATCGAGAGGTATGAGTCAATACATTGTTTCTTGAGAAACATACTGCACAGTATATCTTTGTGCTTTGAGGTAACATGGAGGTACATTCATCATTTATAAAAACAAAACTTATTTGCAAACTATTTTTTTGTCTTTTTAAAATCATTTTATGAAAGTATAGGACTACAAAACTGATCACTTTAAACTGACTTGCCTACACAGTTCAGCAACAGCCCTCTGTCGAATATTTCATAAACTCAACAGTGCTTTTTCATAATCAGGCCGGGAGGAAGTATGTAACAGGTCATTTTTTTACAACTTCAATACGAAATTCCATACTATACTCAGCGCTACACCAAACATCCTAAACAGTCACTGCTCTGCCATTTTCATCCACAGTAATCATCTACTGTAACATTTAGAAACATCACATTTAGAGCTATAAACATGGTACATGTAGATACAACACAGGAATGTCTATATGCTCTCAAGCATATGACATGTATGTCCTCAGCTAATTATATCATACCATGCTGTGTAAAGCCCCTGGAATATATAGCAGCCAACACAAACATGAGCAAACAACCATATACCCCCCCCGCGCACCTCACACACACACACACACACACACACACACACACACATACACACACACACACAAAATGTAACCACTGATCAACAAGAACCACCGACTGAATTACACAAATCAAGCAACTTGGGCAATGAGGAAAGCAAGACATGGAGAAACTCTATCCTATCTTCCTGTTATTCATATACCAGTACACACACACACACACACACACACACACACACACACACACACACATGGGCGTTTCCATGAAGCTCTTCCAAAGAAGATATGAGAGATGAGAGTGTCAGTCAGAAGTCAGCAGAGCAAAGGAGGCTGTCATAGGGAAACCCTGCTCTCCTGAATAGTTAATACTGTCTGGTTCACTTCAGTGGCCACACCACACAGGACACCATGGCTATACACACACACACACACACACACACACATAGGAAAACAGACAGAGAGAAAGAGAGGAAGATATTCACTGAGTTTTATAACTTGACTATTAGTAAAAATACTCCGGACACACTTGGTGAGACCAGAAGGAGAAAGAAGAAGACGGAAGAAAATATTCTCCCCGTCTCTGTTGTTGTTATTTTTCCCGTAGCGGAGTCAAGATTCACCATCTGGCCAGACTCTAACAACTTACAGGAAGGGGAACCGTGGTCTCCACCTTGGAACGACACAATGACACATATACACCTCCTCCTCACTTACCAACAGACACACCCTCCTTACAAACAGCAACACGCACCCTCTCTTCCCCCCCTATTTCCCTTCCTTTCTCTGAAATACACACACACACCACACACACACACACACACACACACACACACACACCTCCCTCTTAGTTTCCCAACAGGCTCTCCACATCACCACATCTGAAATCCAGGCCTGGTTTGTACCACTGCCAAGCTACACAGTGAGTCCACCACGCCCCAGCAGTGGGCTACTGCTGCTGACCTCACAATCAACTACAAGACATGAAAAGCATACAGTGGCCTTTTTTCAAAACCTGCAGAGCATCCTTGACCTGATAAACAAACATTAAAACCACAGACATAAGGTCACCCCCCCAACCCCTCCTAAAAAAAAAAAGATAATTAGAAGGAGGTGGAATACAAACCCTGAGAGGTGAAAGCAAATCAATGTATTGCATCCATTTAAATAATACCTCTGTTTGTTTAGCAGACTTATTATGCAAAATAGATTCACAAACTTGGCAAAGGAAACCCCAGAGGCTTTATTACACACAGAGTACAGAGGAATATATTTTTAAAAATAGTTTCACGTGTGACCTTATCTGTTGGTGATTTATCCCCAACATTTCATCATGTGGTTTTTGTTGCAGATTTTCTGTCATCTGTGGTTTGCAAGTACGGCAAAATCATGATTGTAAGTGACTTTAAACACTTCAAATCATGCAACAACTGGGTTTTTAAATATTTCATTCATTGTCTGTAATTGCTTATCCTGTTAGGGGTCGCGGGGGGTTGGAGCAAGAGGCAAGAGGTGGGGTACACCCTGGACAGGTTGCCAGACTATTTCAGGACTTAAATATTACAGAGTCCAACAATTTGGTCCAACATGTGCGTGGTCCACCAGTGTTGTAGTACTCAAGATCAGCGTCATCTCGTACTCGACTGCATTTTTACTCAGTCTTGTCTCAATCTCGGACGAAGAGGACTCTGGATTTTATTTCAGAACCACAACTGTGGGATTATCGCCAAATTGCCTGTTCAAGAAAGGAGTGTTGAGTAAAGATGGTTACCTTTATTTCAGCTCCTTAGTTTTTGTCTGTAACTGCTGACTTGTACAAAACAAACGGAAATTCCCACACATAAAATTCACTGTTGCAGCCTTAACTTTATCAAGACAAATCTTATGGTACCCTTGTACATAAACACTTATAATCAGTTTAGCAATAAAAGAGGTGAATATAAAGGAATTTTCATTAGTTTTCTGTGGTTGTTTTTATGGGAATTTCAGGGGTGCCTGCTGCATGGTTTGCATGTTCTACATTTTATTGTAAGTGTGTCATTGGTCTTGACTTGGTCTTGTTCATGACTTGGTCTTGATTTCAGGTGGTCTGGACTACAATACTGGTCCAGCCTACAACTGTAGACACACACACTCGACCTAGTTTACACTTGGTTTAGGACTGAACAGTCTCTCCATTGGAGACCTCACTGTCTCTGAATATATGTGCATCTTTTTTGATACAGTGTTCAAAGCTACAACATCACTGTGAGTACAATAGCCATCACAGAGAAAGACTATAAGGTTCTCTGGGTGATGAGGTGATCAGAACATCAGGGAGCAGAGCTCACAGTGGCTCTGGAGTGTAGACTTCGACCATGGCTTGGTGGAAAAGATTTTATTTCAGTCAGCAAACTTCATCCGTTTATCCGGAGCAGGGTCACGGGGGCAGTAAGCCAAGCAAAGCACCCCAGACATCCCTCTCCCCAGCAACACTTTCCAGTTCCTCCTGGGGGGGATGCCAAGGTGTTCCCAGGTCAGATGAGATATCTAACTGCTCCAGCATGTTCTGGGTCTGCCCGGGGCCTCCTACCAGTGGGACATGCCCGGGACACCTCCAATGGGAGGCACCAGGAGGCATCCTGATCAGATGCCCAAACCACCTCAACAACCACTTTCAACACAAAGGAGCAGCGGCTCTACTCTGAGCTCCCTCCAGAAGTCCGAACTCCTTACCTCTAAAGCTGAGCCCAGCCACCCTACAAAGGAAACTCATTTTAGCTGCTAAATTGTATATGAATTAGTATGTTAAACATTAATGCTTGGCTTGGTTTCTCACAAGGAAGCACCGAGTTCAGCAAAGCAGGGAGTGCAGAGTGGTGATAACAACTTCCCCTTCTCGTGGGAATGTTGTCTTAGGGCCTACAGACGGATGCTGGGGTGGAGGTGGGACTTTTGAAGCACTATATGAACAGCAGCAGCAGTGGTGCCAACAGTATTAGCGAGCAACGTCCCAGCTAGCAGGTGAACAGTAAAAGAGTGAGCAGAGCACTGACAGCTTTAAGTGCACTGTCATGATAATAAGGAAGTGTTAGATGTGTTTCAGTGACATGTGAGTGCAGCAGGGATTCGAGTTGGGCTGCTTGAACTTTGTTTCATTAGCGGTGATCACAGAAATTTAAAAAATCAGCAGCATTGTGTCTTTCATAAGTCTGTAACCCTCCAGTCTGAATAATCCTTAAACAATGACTATTTCTTTGGTGGTAGTTTTGCTTCGTTTTTAAATGCTGTGAGCAACCCAATTTCCAATTTGTGATGACCAGATAAAACCAGAACTATCTACATGTCTAGATACCACTAGCAGTACAAGAGAAAAATATACTCTTTGTTGGTGAACAGGGCCTTTAACCCAAACAGACGTCTACATTAATGGTTCTGTCTACGGGTCAATTAGACGATACAGATGCTAATAAGAAGAGGCTCCAAACTTTACCAAGACCAGACTTAAAAAAACCCACAAGCTCTCTGACAGGAGTGAATCATGTAATAACTACATGCATCAGTACCTGGGGTTGCCACAAATAAGACCAACTGCTGCCACTTGTAATTACAAAACACCCACAGAGCCCAGATCAGAGGAGACTCCCAGCTCAACCCAAATCCACAGACAACCCTCGGCCTAAGTCATTTGTAAGTCCCATAGCGCCGTTTGATGCCAGACTCTCTGCCATTAACCCCACACTGTTACTGTTACTGCTCGCTTCTTTCCTGAGCAACTCAAGAAACAAGGCAAGTCATATTATCCTACGCCTTCTGTCCAAAACATACACAATGTGCCGACCGCAACTGCAGTTGCCACGTCTGTGCAGACCACAAGTCTTTACAGCTCGACTGAGAGGCACAATATCCCAGCTCCCCCAAACCACAGTTACCTCAGAGAAAATGACCATTTTCTGCTTTTCTTCTCTCCGTGTCGCAGTTCTCAAAGAAAATACAGGGTGGGAAGAGCATGAAAGCCACACAATACTTCTGTCTGTATGTCAATATGGTAAAAAAACTATTTGTCTTGTAATTACATAACCAGCTCTATATGTTTGTGTTTACACAGTATATCTTGCTGTGAGGGTAGAGGTTTGGAGTATCGTGTGTGTGCATGTGTGTCAAGTCTGCAGACAAAGAGCTGGCTGTATTATCATACATACTGTAGTATAGTGTAGTGTGGTTTGCCTGAAGTCAGGGCTGTGTCTCTAGCTGGTTTCTTTGGGTTACCAGGGATCAGGTTGCCCTGCGCTGCCTGCGCTATTCCTGCAGCTCTTCGGGCCAATGAAGCCATTATGAGTGAAATGAATTATGGACTAGGCTTTCTTTACCCCAACCCCTCCCTCTTTTTCGCCTATCACTCTTAATTTCCTCCTCAGTGCCTTGTTTATCAGCCTCTCCTTAGTTTTCTCTTCTGGGCTGTCCAGCTGTCCTTATCAGATATCAGTCTCTTCTTTTTTTTTTTACCACAATGTTTTATGAGCCTCTCTGTAACATATGAGACAGAAACAAGGATGCAGAAGGAAAAGCATTGTGTCATCTTTTCTGATCTTCACTAACTTTGCCCTCAATGTGGTCAACTCCCTCTCTCGCAAGCTGACGTAATGTAAAGGTCGGCCAGTGGCACATGTCCTTGCCAATGACTTAACTAACCTTTCTTCAAAGGTTCAATGCCGTGTTCTGTTCAGGGCATGATGAAATGATTTTCCACGGAGGTACACTGAGCAAAGAAATCTAGAAATCAATGCAGCACAAAGAGACTAAAAACACTTTAAAAATTCTCTATTTCTTTTTCTTCGTGACCTATCTCAGTCCCAAGTCTACTTTCATCTTCTTTATGTGTCTCTTAAAAAGGTCCAGTGTGTGGGCTTCAGGGACACCTATTGCCAGAAATGGGATACCATGCAATGAGTATGTTTTCATTAGTTCATAATCATCTAAAAATTAGAATTGTTGCGTTTTCATTACCTTAGGAGGCGCTGTTTATGGCTACATAGGGAGTCATTCATGGAGTCCCCCTTATTGCACTGCCATGTATCTACAGTAGCCCAGAATGGACAAACCAAACACTGACTCAAGATGGGGCCATTCATGTATTCGTGTCGGCCACCATCGTCAGCAGCTCCTCCACAATGAGCTGGAACAGCATCCAAAAACTTAATTTTAACGCAAAACTGCTTTATTCAGTGTTTTTACTGGGTTTAATCACCTGGTCCATTTGTTTTGGAGAGTAAGAGACCTCTGCATATAGTTCATCTTCCGGATAAAAGTTAAGAAGTTAAGTTAAAAAGTCTGTTTGCTGTTTTTGTCACATATGACAGTAAATGAAACACATGTGGGCACTGGGACACTGGCTTGACAAAGAAATTGTGATGGACATTTTTCAATATTTTATTTTGACATTTTATTCAAACTAAACATTAACTGACAATAGAAACAATTAGTTGTAGCCCTGGATGTATTTTCTAGTTTGGAGAAGCTTAAGTCAAGATTTCTCTTTGTCTTTTTTTAAATACTTATGCTGGATTACATGTAGCACATGTGGGATTTAGATTCAACTAGAACAGTTCTGCTCCAAAATGCATGTTATTAGGATTACAAAGGTGTTTAAAAGGAACAGTGTGTGGTACTTAGTGGCGTTTGGCAGAGGACTGCAGATTGTAGATTGCAAACAGCTTAAACTTCTCCTGTGTGCCAAGCGTGAACCCCTGTAGAGGTCTCCTCATGCTAACCACAATGGCCGACATGAAAACACAAAAACATGAATGGCCCTGTCGAGAGCCAGTGTTTGGTTTGTCTGTTCTTAGTGGCACAACATGGCAGACTCAGTGGACGTAGACTTATTCCCTATGTAGATAGAAATGGCTCATTCTAATGTAATGAAAACACAATGCTTATCTTTAGGTGGTTATACACTAAAGACATACTATTACATTCCATTTCTGCCAATATATCTCCCTTAATCCTCATCCTTTTCCATTCAGTTCATGTGCAATATAGCAGGTGGTACAGAGGGACTGATGGGATGACAACTGTCACTTGTTGCTGTGGGTCGTACTATTGCTACTGTCAATCATGTCGATAAGGTCAAACATTACTCAGACATTATGAAAAACACACAGTCACACAAAAGGATCAGAGAAAACAAGTGATGTCACTCGGTGTGTACGCTACAAACACAAAAACACCTTTCTCATCATATCAGTGTGATGTCATGGAACAAGGCTTTTGTAAGTGAAATTTGAGCTCAAAAACATTGTATTCAAACACGCACATGACACACACACATACACACATGATGCCACAGCGCTGGCTGCCACTTGCCTCTCCTGTGAGCTCTTTTTCTGTTGGTTTGTTCATAACCTCTTTGACCACCTCTGGTCATATAAAGCAGGTCACAAGTACAGAGGTAGCTACTGAGACCTTTTGCCTGAAGTGCAGACAAACTGGAACCTGCAGAGTATGAAACGATGACCTAATTCCTCCTTCCTCTTCCAGTTAACTATGCTGTATGTTTGCGCTGCTATATGCACGGTGTACAAGTATTTTAATAACCTCTCTGAGAAATGAATAAATGATTGATGGTTTTATAACAAGACGCAACATTAGAGATTTAACTAAAAGGACATGTGAAAAAAAGGAGCAGCAGTTTTTCTCAGCAGTTCAGCAACAGTTTAGCGTCACCTCCGACAAGCTGATGCTTACTACACAAGCACCAGCATCGATGTCCAGTTGAGGCTGTTTCAGTTCGACCTTGAGGGCTTGTCAAACGGCTAAAGAGTAGAGCTTCTAAATATAGACACTCTTTATATAAAGACGCTGCATGTGTGAAGAACACAAAGACTTTTATGTCCTGCTGAGAAAGCCGCTCGCTTCTGCTTTTCATCCTCCCCATCACTTCCCCTCCAGCAGCTCAGCAAGAGCCACCTTCGACCACCAAGCCGCACAAAACACGCGAGCACTCACACAATATCAGATTGATGCAACAGCTTTGGTGCCATCTTGTCAAGCTCTTTCTAAACATGCAACAAATTTACTTGTTGAATGATTGACTGATGGAATGATTCTTATGCAACCTTAAAGGGTGTTTTTGGTCTTTAGTTTTACTTCATGAAAGGATGCAAATGGCTCGAATGAAAGCAACTTTTACTGTAACACTGGGAATTTACAGAAAGTTAATGACACTTGGGGCGTAACTTATCCTCTATTAAGTGCTCTGTCAGCTATTAGGAGTTGTTGTTGGTTTCTTTGATATGTTTTTCCCCACATAAAGGGAAACTTCACAAGGTCAAAGAAAGTCCTTTTCTGGTTGCCTTGGGCCACGAGGCTTCTACTCCACTGCTATACTGTTATACATCAGTACAATTCACAGTATAAGAACATTTACACTTATTTACTAAGTGCCAGTAGCATGATTACCATCATTTTTTGTATTATATTCACTAGCACAAGTAATACTACAAGTATTATCCGTTACCTCCACAGCACAGGAAACTGCAACCTTGAGAATGTGGTTTATAGCACTTCAAAGGTGTAAAGTAATCTACCTTTAAGCAGACGATGTCGGTCTGAGGAGGAAGAATAGGCATGATAAATATAAGATAGTTACCACAATCACACACAAACACACACTTACACACCTACATTACCAACAGTGGACTGTCACTATGGCCCCACAAAGTGTGGACCTCTCTTTCTGGGCATTTTGAAAAAACAAAAATAGAAGAGAAAATTTAATTTTGAGGTCATTTCCCATTATTCTATTGCAAAGGTGGTTTTTATACATTTTTTTAAAGAAATTGCCAAGAGGTGAGTTGCATTCCTGAGCAACGTCTATCAAAGAGGGGACCTCTATTTACTGCAGTGGAACTGTCTATACCCATTCTTTCAACTAATGAGTGTTTGTTTCCCACAGAGATTTTCTTCACCTCTGTCAAATGGATAATTTAACTTTAATGTTATTAATACAATATAAACAAAATAGAATATTACGAAAATAATCATTGCCACTTTAATTGAGAATGTTTTCACACACAGAGGGACGACCGTGGCTCAGAGGTAGAGTGGGTCGTCCACAAATCGGAAGATCTGCAAGTCGATCACCGGAAGTATTGTTGAGCAAGATACTGAACCCCAAATTGCTCCCAATGGCTGTTCCATCGGTGTGTAAGTGTGTTAAAGCTGTGTAGCAGGTGGCATCTTGTATGGTAGCCTTGGCCACCATTGTGTGAATGTGACTCGTAGTGTAAAAAGCACTTTGAGTTGTGGTAAGACTAGAAAGGTGCTATACAAGTGCAGTCCATTTACACGCACGCAAATATAAAAAAGTAAAACAAAAAAACCCTGCAATATCAGCTATTAAGTTAATTCAGTTTATTTTTCTGATCAGTGACTATATAAAGAACTTCAGGTTTCACGTCTTGCTACAATAACATGGCAGAGTAATTTCTAAATGGCACTGAAAGTACAGTGAACTGACACCTTCAGGGAACATTAACTAAACTGTCAGTTTTATGTCCCTGCAACACGTTGAAGTTAAGATTGAACTGGAATAAAAAATATTGTGCACTTAATGTGTTCTTCGCAGTGGTTGCTTTGATTTTTAATAGTGCAATAAAGAACAACTGGGGGACTGAGATGACACAGTGACAGAAGCTGGATTCGTGTTTACACAGTGCACTACGGTACAGAGACACTGCAGCTCTGCAAAAACACTCAGGTCAAACGGCAGTGATGACAACACATGATGAACAACTGAGAATCTGCATGGCCAAGATACAACACATGCTGTGTGTGACACTGCAGGCTCAGCTCTGTAAACAGTGTGACCTCTATAGCCTTACATGGTCCTACACGCTGATGCGTTTCTGCAACAGAAGCTGGTTATCACAACAGGAACCTGATCCAGCCATTTTATAGTCAAGAGGAAACACGCTGCATCCCTTCAAACAACAGACATTGTTTAAACATCCACGTCTTACTGTGTAACAAATCATACAACCTCCTGCACACGTGTGTGCATACACACTCACATTCTCTGTGATCATGCTGGAGGATTGTAATGCACCTGCACTTTACTGTGTGTGTGTGTGTGTGTGTGTGTGTGTGTGTGTGTGTATTTCTGCATCTATTTGCATCCTTCTCCTGAAGACAAAACCCCTGATTGCTGGACCATAACTCCCTCTACCCTTGTTAACATGTCAGGCACGGGACTCAGAAAGAACCACCCCACCTCTCTGCAAGTGATGAGGTGTTTAATGAGGGGTTGCCGTGGCAATGGGCATGTAAAGACGTCAACGATCTGCCCTCATTAGCTCCTGACAACAACTTGGCGCAACACAGGAATTTTTCCTTTTGTGCTGACAGTGTTAGCGATAGAACAAACGTGTCACAGATCCGGGCGTTCTATTTTTAACCCCAGTGAGGTCACATGCTGACGAAGATATGGAGCAGACGACAAAAATGAAAGCCATCCCTGCCCTCCTTGTCCTTTCGGTCACCTGTAGAGTCTGTGCTCTTGCTGGCTTTAAGGAAACAATAAAAGAACATGACCTGTTGGCCTTACAATTTTTTAAAATATATTTTTATTCATAAAACACTCTTTAGATCACCACACACGAAATCACAGCAGTGAGTGACAGCTCTGTGCCAGGAGCACAAGCACTTGGGTGATATCCATGACGTCAGCTAAGTGCTGGGCTTGGCAGACACAAAGAAGGAAAACACAATGACGATGAATCAACACAGAAAAGTGTGTACACAAGGAAGGACGGCTGAAAAGCTACGAGACGTAGTGCAGTTACCCATGCCCTCATGATGTCACAAACCATAACTTGTTCACTCACTTCAGTGTGGATTAAGGATGGATCTGAGCCTTCCTGTTTCCTTTGTCTGTTTATCACCGTCAATGCTCCTCACGTAGACGTAATACACACTTACACAGAAATAACTGCACGTGACAGAAAGTACCTGTGTGACTATAAACACATGTGGCAAGTAAGCAGCAACCTTCAGGGCTGAAAAATGAAGCCAACGCGGATGTGTCAAAAACTGTAGTTCTTTGAATGGCCACTTGAGGCTGGCACCAAAAGAGAGTCAATCCCCATAGACCCCCATGTTAAAAGCCGCAGAAATAAACATGTTTACAGCTTGGTACAAAGCCTAGTCTCTATAGCTAATTTTCCTCTTCATGACAACTGTAGGGGGTGATTCTTTTTATTATTCTCCCACTAACATTTTATTAAGACGTAAAGTTATACATAATGAAGGTTTCTAGTGACAGATTGTCTGCCCATATTGTCCCTGGCTTCTCTGTCTGATCCCCCCCTTGCTCATTCACAGCGCCAGCCTCCTGCCCAGATATGATCACTTCTTGCTCCAAAACACCAACATGCCAACAGTCGTAATGCCAAACTCAAGTCTTCAAAACAGCAGTCCACAAACCAATGGATTACAACACAATAGCTACATCCACTGTTTTACAGTCAATGGTGACAAGAGGTTCAAAGTGACTTGAGGGCTTGTGCAGCAGTAGGATATAGTTTGTCACAGGCGATAATGAGAATCCATTCAGTACAATCATGATCTTTGCAATGAGACATTAAAAGCCACAAGCCTCTTTCTTCCTGGATCTAATGTGTTTCCTGTTGAAACCTGATACTGAGGAAGGACAAGAAACTTGGAATGGATGTTTTAAAAGTGTAAACCAATGGGACATCCATTGGGGGTACAAAGGCAGTTTTATTTATTAGAAGAGGCTAAAATTTGGGGTCTCAAAAAGAAAATGCAGGTGAGTGTCTTTTTTTGCCAACTCTACATGGTCAAAGTCTAATGGCTTTCCTCGTGTAAGCATGGCAGACAGACAAAGTAAAGGTGAAAGTATCAGGTTTAATTTTCTTAATAATTAGCATGACTAATGCTGCACAGTGCTGTACACTGTGGTTTTCCCCTGACTCATGTTTTCTATGTGTGTGTGTGTGTGATTGCGTGTGCAGAGACATAATCAGGTTTACATTCCTGACCTGCTAGTTCCTACATACCAGAGATAACTGTGTAAACCTGCGAGACTGGAGGGGGGAGTGGAAAACACATACACACAAAATGCAAAAAAAAACAAAAAAAAAACCAACTCACGAGACCCATAGGCACACAAACAGTCAGGGTGCAATACACAAAACAACACAAAAATGCAACAGTGATGACGTCAACATGCACACATAAATGGATTCCTACACAAAACTCACAAACATGCACGCCTAATAATTTCACAGTGGAAAAAACCCTTAAGCACATGACACACACACATGCACGCACTGCAATACCGCAAACATGTGGCAAATTTGATATGTTTCCTGCAAAAATATTTTAAAAACAGCGTGCATGAAAAGAACAGGTCAAGACAGAGAGAGACTAACCATAGAGCTGATAGAAATAGACAACGTTCATTGAAAAGACAGACATAAAGAGCCTTTTACAGTGTGTGTATGTGTGTGTGTGTGTGTGTGTGTGTGTGCAGCCAGTAAGTGGAAGAGGCTTAGACTCAAGCAGGAGCGCAAGGACAAAGCGTCTCATTCTGCTCCAAGCATCAAGGAGGACGGGGAGGTAACATGAGAGCCGTGACCAGGCATGAGAGAGGGGTCTGGGGATAAAGGAGACACGCACTGCTATTCTGAAGCCGCCTTTGTTGGTAGCAGCTCCTGTCTCCATCAGCCCCCACCCATCCTCCTCCACCTCTCTGTCTTTCCTTGGCTTGCTCCTGAGCAGGTAAACTGATAGGAACCTTGGATTCAGTCCACTCTGTGCAATGAACAAGTCACTGATTCATGACAAGAGGGAGAGACAGAAAACAGGCCTTCATGACAGACGAGACGGCGAGTTTGAGTGACGAGTA
The DNA here is from genome assembly GCA_026686955.1 of Epinephelus cyanopodus. Classification (NCBI taxonomy): domain Eukaryota; kingdom Metazoa; phylum Chordata; class Actinopteri; order Perciformes; family Serranidae; genus Epinephelus; species Epinephelus cyanopodus. The sequence goes on along the minus strand of CM048918.1, from coordinate 23,944,901 downwards.
AAGAGGAAAATAGGGATGGATGGAAACAAAATGAGCAACAAAGAAGACTGCTGATGCTGAAACTACTTTATCAGACTTCTTTTTTGATTCAACAGCAAACTTGTCTCTTAAGAACTTCACAGAAACTTTACATTATATTCAGTTTATGTCATTAGGTTGAAAAACCCATTTGGGTAAAACGGTTTCCAAAACAACACTTTGAAATTATGGTCAGATCAAGCCTTATTTTTAAGGCATCATTTTCTAATTATTGGTTGGTTTGAATGGCACTTTCCATTGTTTCAGAAATCAGTTAAACAACATTATAAATGTGTTTTAAGTAAGGCAAATTATTCTCTTAATCTAAATAGAACCAAACCTGATTCTAGAAGAAATACTGTGTGTGTTTTAAGGCCCAGACTCACCACACTGTTGTCAAAGAACTACTGTATTGGAAGGAAGGCCAACTGTTGAGTCGCCTCACGTTGCCTGTGTCTCAGCCAAGAAGTTGCACTTGAACACACTGCAAGGACTACAGTCAACAACCTACTAGCACGTACGGTTTGCACCTGCGTCTGCGCCACCTCTCTTTTAGCATAACACTTCATAGCCGCTTCCGCTTCCAGACCAAGGCTGAACAGGGTTGATCGGTATAGTGCGCGGGTCACATAGCTGCCCTAGTCGCACAGCTATACCTACCTGGTGACAGGAAATGAGGAGAGACAGGGGATGACATGCAACAAAGAGCCCAGGTCAGACTGGAACTAGGAACATTGCAATTACATGGACAACAGCCTAGGCCCCTGATTCTAGAAAATACTTGATGATTTGCATTGAAAACAAGGCAAAGTACTGTGAATGCACACCACTTGTATTGTGTCTTGTTGTGCCACAGATCAAGCCAGCAAAATAATCGGTTCACCACAAACACCACTGTCCCATCTGCATGAGCGCTCTGTTATCAGGAAGGCCACCCTGATTACAGAGGAACCCTCTCATCCCCTCCATCATTCATTCAGTCTCCTCCCATCAGGCAGGAACAACAATCTATAAAAAAATAAGTCATTCCAAATGCAATAACAGCCCTCAACAGCAGAGGAATTTCAGTGCCCCAGTAATGGTTTGCTAATGCTGCTGGTCCTTTTCTTTTATGTGTCGATGTGTGTTGTTGATTTTCCATTCTGTGCATTTTTTTTTTTTTGATTCTTAGGTCCTTTTATAATGTCTGTAATGTCTTACACGTGTAAATGTTATGTTGAGCCCTGTCAAAGAGGAACTTCTGGTACCATTTGGTTCAGACAGTAAAGTTTCTATTCTATTCTTCACTAGCCCTTTTTAAAAAGGAATTGTGCAAATTTGCAGGAAAGACCAATCAGTCTTTGTTTAGGATTGGCAGTATAAAAACAAAATCAGGGAGTGCAGCAAAATGCCGCCTGCCTACTTTTGTTTATAGTATAGTATAGAATATAGTCCTTCGACGATTCTCTCGTAAGTCGGCCCGTCCTTCACAGTCCCTGTAATCTGACAGTTAATGGCCTCTTCGTTTGCGAGGACAAGGAGGGCGCGCAATTCCTTGTTTCCCCAGTTGCTCATCTTTACAGTGTCTGTCAGGTTTGCGTTTCCCTCTTGCTACCAGCTGCTCACTAATTCCTGCTATCAGCTGTCTCCTGTTTATCCACCGCCAGTGGCTTGCACGTGCTGTGTCATCAACAGCTCCTCCCACAAGTCTTCAACAGCCTTGGTCTGTTTAAACTAAAAGGGCTCCGCCAATATGTCTACCCTATGAGGCCAAAAATCGGGCACCTTGGATCAACTCACCAATCCGGCTCTGTGCGTCTAAACACTCGCAGCTTGTCGGCAAAACGGCCCAACATTCGCGGAAAATCTGACAGTGTAAAAGGGGCTACTGTTTCTTCAACAGTAGGGAATCAGATTGGTTTTCACAGGTTTTTGACTTTTCGAAAAACAAATAAAGATTTGTACATTTGGATTAAAACCTTTCTAACATCATTTTAGATTATTTGCATTTTCTCCTTTGTAGTGCAGGTATGTGCTACATATGTGCTCACCTCTGTATGACAGAAACTAACCTTCTCCACCTCGAAAGCAACAAAGACACTCAACATTCCGGTGCAGGTGAACAGATGTTTCAGAGGGAAATACCCAACTTAGGAAATATGTTCAACAATAACATTACTACCTTTCAATGTGCAACATAATGACACGTACTGTGTTTCAGTTATATGTTTAATTTGTAACAGCGGTCTATTGTGTGGTGTATTTGCTGGTGGAGTGCTACAGCACCCCATGGTGAACCTACAACACAGGATATAATAGAAGAAGTGAAAGCAGATCGCTCATTATCATAATGTATTCCAAAAAATATTTTCCATCATTCATTTCCATCACATGTTCTCTTCATCACTTCACCAACTCAACTACTGTGGCTAAGCAGAAAGACCTTTATCTGAAAGTTGGTCTTTTTAAAGTGCAGCTTCTCAATGCAGATAATTACTGAAGCGAGGAACCTTTCCAAGGAAATTTAAAATCAATATCGCAGACTAGCTCAGCCATTTAATATACTGTTTTCATTCGCAGTGACAATCACACTGAAATATGAGGAAAGAGAAGCATTCTCACTTCTCTGCATGACTGATCATAAATTAACCCATGACGATCTATTCACCGTTGAAGCATCTGTGACCTGACAGCAGAAAAAGTCCCTGTAGTGGTAATGTTGCCGTCAGATCAAATGACACATCAACAACATAAATCAAATGAGCGATAATAATAATTGAGAATAATGACAGTAAACACAGGTGCTTCTGAGTCCTGTGGTGACATCTCCTTACAATTACGCATTACAAGTCGTCTCCAGATAAACATGTTGGCACTGTATGTTCCTACAAACCACATGATGTTACACTTGTACATTTCATGTGAATCATATTGACATTTCTGAAGTGATCTAAGTCAGATTACATACGTATGAGATTTTTATCTCATCAGGAGGAGGGAAGGCAACACGTCAGAACATTTCTCCCCAAATCTGTTATGAAAAATCAAGTATTTTTTAATGACACATTTCCAGCGATGTTTATGGCAACCCTACGGGGTATTTTAAGCCACAACATGATGTTTTCCTGATCTTAACCAAGTCATGTTTGTGCTTAAGACTAATCACACGTTAACCACAGTGTTGTAGTGCATAAACTGAAATGTAAAGAAACATAAAGGTTGAGCTTATCTGTGGTTTGCAGAAATGTACAGAACATTTACTCCAGTGATTGGTTTGCCATGTGTCACCTTAGAGATCTGCTCTTTGCTCTGCCCTTCATCCCTTTACTGCCAATCATCTATTACTTTTGACAGACTGACACTTCTACCTTATTAAGGAGTTCTAAGATTGACCATAGAAAAATACCACACACCACACTGGGCCATGAGAAGCACATTGTCCATGCGCCAATGTGTGCCATGGACACACAAACACTTAGCGCTGCACACTGAGGCCCACAATAGGCACATAACTGCACTCTGAGTCATCCCCTTTTCCTTTATGCCTGCTCCACTCTCCTCTCCACATGCTGGTCTTTCTCCCCCTCTTTGTACTCGTCCCCTCTCTCCCATGTGTGGCACGGCTTTAGATCCTAATTGAAAGAAAAGGGGGGAAAGAGAAAGCTACAGGCTGTACACACTGAAGTCCAGTCATATGACAAACGTGTGGCTACATTTATGGAGCTGAGTTGTTGGCGCCTCAGCTCTTACCAAACCACGCTTCTCTTGAAACTGTGATTGTAAATCTACTAAAGCATCTCGTGCTTTGCTCTGCACAAATACTACAGCCAACATCTTTTTAGTAATCTGCACAACTGCAACCGCATCTACATAACTGAGCATTAAAGCAATAGTTCCACAATTTGGAAAATATGCTTCTTTGCTTTCTGGCAGAGTTAGAGAGTGTTCATTTATGAGCTTTAGAGGTGTTAGCAGATGGATTGTGTTACCATTCAACAGAGCCGGGCAAGATTTTCTCCCTGTTTCTGGTCTGTGTGCTAAGATAAACTAATCTAAGATAAGCTAAGCTATGTGTCTTCTGGCTCTAGCTTCATAGTTAATGGACAAATGTGGGCGATGTTGATCTTCTCGTCTAACTCTTGGCAAGACAGCAAAAACAAAAGTATTTTCCAAAATGTGTGACTAATGCCGTAAGGCAAGAAGCAGGGGTGAGAGCAACAGCTCTGTGTTTGAATAGTCTTTTTTATTTTGTACATAATGGACTTGTGATCACTGTTTAATGAGAAATTTAAATCATTATGGGAAAAACCAACTCCCTTTTCACAACTAAAGGGCCTGTCATTATTTTCCAGTTGCTTCTTCCACTGACCAGTCTTCAATATTGATGTCATGTGTTTATCTACTGAGGTAAGACTGTGGTTTTGCCCATTTCCCCTCATAACTGAGCGTCCCCTCCATGCAGACATACACACGTCAGGGCAACACTAACACACGCTGCACTATGCACGACACACCAGTGCCCCAGACCAACCCAACCCACCCTGTTAACCCTCACACTGAGCCCACTGTCTGCGGTCTTCCCAAGGCACACTCACACATACATACACCTGATGGTATAGCAGCAAATAGTTTCATCCCCTGTAGCGACGCAGCTGTCCTTTTCTATGACATCATGGATCGTGCAAGATATCTAACTGTGCTTCACTGTCCACCTCGCATGGACTTATTGCCTTCTATTATCATCTATACTAAAATCAGGATCCTTTAAACGTCACTAAATGAGGCCAAAGAACCAAAAGTGTGACACTTACAAAGTCTGGTCCCTTATAATTCCCTCAGTTTTCAGCTATTGCAGTGGCAATAAATATCATGACAGGCCTCACTAACTTCAGTCTCTTCCTGTATCATGAAAGTGTGTGTGTGTATGTATGTGTGTGTCCAGTGCCCCCCCTTTCTCTACAAGAACCCTGTGTTGTGCTGTTTCTCTGACATGAGAAGAAATTCTCTCCAACCGGCTGGTACAAACTCTCCACATGCCACCAAATGCCGCTCAGCTCTGCTCTGCAGTTCCCAATTGGATTACAGCACAAAACCGTTTTTACAGATGCTAATCGCCAGATTAGTATCATAAGGTCTCTTTTGCTAAGAACAAGAGAAGGAATGTGGGAGTCCGAGAGGCCGAATGGGCCCTAGAAACACACAAATGCCAAAAAAAAAACACTCAGGGAGGCCTTAAAGGACAATTCTGCTTTATTACATCTTCGGTCTCATTTTATTAGTTTTGGACATCATTTCTGCTGGGTGTGAAAACATTGTACTCTAACAAATAATTGATTGGATTTAGGAACATGATGACATCAAAACAACGGAATCAAGATTCTTCAGATTATAAAACAAGTTGACTAAAGAATTGGCATAGTCACATAAGGTCAATGTGAATATAAAACCAAGAGTTAATCAATCCACAATGCCTGTAGCCATCCCTCATTGCACAGGAAAACTATGTGCACTGCATAGGCCACAAAACTATGGCAAGCACATCAGGTCAAAGGTCAATTCAAAATAATTCTATGTAGCCTATCTAGCTCATAGACTGTAAGAATAATGGCTGTAGCTGCAGTGATGCCAACCACTGGTTTGTGGACTCCTGTTTTAAAGCCTCAAGTTCGGCATTTTGGCTGTTGCCATCTGGTTTTTTGGAGCCAAAGGTGACCATACTTGGGCGAGAGGCTGGAGCTGAGGAGGAGCGAGGGGCAGATCTGACTGAGAAGCCTGTCACTCAAAGCGGCTGGGCCTTGATCATGTATTAACTTAAGCCTTAATTGAATGTAAACAGGTGAGTTGACCAAACCTGTTTTTCGTACCAGGCTGTAAAGGTTTATTTCTGCTGTAAAGTTGGGCATTTTAACATAGGGGGCTATTGGAATTCACTTGCATTTGGAGCCAGTCTCAAGTGGCCATTCGGGGAACTGCATTTTCTAAACTTCCGTGTTGGTGTCATTTTTCAGCCCTGGAGGCTGACGCTTGATCTAGCCCAAAATCACTGATTTGCCTCTAAGGGTTTTACAATCTGTAGAAAACACAACCTGCCAGAGCCCTATGCCACTGCACGACCATCCACTGATTAAATCACATGCAAATGGCTGTTACAGAAGAATCTCATGCAATAAAACGGAAGTAGCCCTGGATTAGTGCAGTCATGTAAACAGCTACATCAGCTTCCTCGAATGTACATTTCAACCATTACTGAACTAATTATTCTAATTGAAACAAATGCAAATAATGAACCACGATGGCAGGTGGACTTTGCACTTGTGCGCTTTTGCAGTTAAAGTAGGGTTCCTAGACTCTCAGTATGGCTGAGGAGGTTAACAGTGAACAGGAAGTTAGTCTCTAAACTGTGATATTGAAAGTGTTTATAGTGGACGGTTGGAGTAATGTTTACTACTAACCTTTTTCTCTTCCACATAAGTTTGACCAAACAAGGAGTTTGTTTAAAACATGTACAATGATGGCGTCTTTCTACCATCAGACTTCTTTTTGAGAGATGTTGTTGTGGCCCCAGTTTTTAGCATTAACTTGGTGAGTACAGTGTTACCAGTAGAAATAAAACCATCCTTTAATACACTGTCCAGGGCTTCAGATTTGATTTTGCACCTTCTCATAAATGTTTGCTTCAGGATCACAATCTCAGCTGATTCAAGCAAGATTCAAACCCCTCAAATCTCCACCCATCATCCCACCTTCTCCACATGACTCTCCAGCTGATACGCATCCCTGGCACAGGGCTCCGATCAGCAGTGTGTGCTTTGAATAATCAAATGTCCTTGTGCATACGAAGCCTTCCCTGAAGCTTGCCACTAACAGCCAGGAGACAGCAGGCACGGTCAGTCATGCAAAGCTGTTCCGCTACCATGCAAATGCAGCAAAGACACATACACACACACAGTGAGAGAGGACTAAGCAGAACTGATACACGCTGCTGTGGGTCTACCCTTTTTTTTAAATAGACATGATTTCCCTTACAGCTGTAAGGTTTTAGCAGATAAAGCCTCTGTGAGGTTTGTAGCGTTTAACCAAAGCTGCTGCGTTTGGTCAGTCAGCGGCTGTGTAATCTTCACTCAGTAATCAGATGTCATGCAGATAAAGGTGTGGTTTGTTCTTTCACTTGTGTGTCCACCTGCCTGTCTCTTGCTAATTAACTGGCATTTATTCATTGATCAACAAAGGTTTGGGCAGATAAGCAGAGTGTATTTGCCCAGTAGCTCCGACGCATAGAGGAGGCTTTTTAATAAACCAAGCAGCAAGACAAAACCCCCCCATGACATTCGATCAGTACAGTGGACGAAAGCGTAGCTGTAGGTTGTAATTCAGACCAAATTAAGTCAGTCCTCACCTACAGCAGCGGCGCTGAACGCGGAACTGTGCTGATTTCATACAAACAATACGACCTTGTCTGTCACACTGACCCTTATCTGGAAAATCAGGGCCAACTGTTACGTTACTTTACAAAGTGTTTGTGCATGTGTGTATGTGTGTGTGTGGGTGGGTGGCATACATGTGCAAGAGAGTGAGGTAAACAGGAGGTGGTGTATATGATCCCATTCCCAGCGCCAAACTGCTTCTCCAGGGAGAGAGATAAAGAAACAGACCCTTCCAAAACGGAGGTGGGAACAATGGCCAGGGCAGGGGCTCTCAGCCACAGCTGTGTGTGTGTGTGTTTGTATGTGTGTGTGTGGTTGCTGTGATTCCTTTTTGTTTTAACCATCTAACTAAAGAACAAAAGAAACTTTGGTCCTATTTACAACTGTTTAATCAGTGCGTTTCTTGTTCCATTATAAAGCAAGAATGAAAACTTAAGTGCAAGTTGATCACATCACAGCACTAAACGGCATCGCTAAACAGACATCTATTCTGAAAGACTGAATGTTCAGCAAATTTCTACAATACAAATGAATTCTCAGCGGTGTGCTGCGCTCCATGCCCCTCCACTGCTGGATTCGCCACAGCTCGCTGCCTGTTAAATGTGTCATCACAGATTCGTCTGCAGACATGTTAAACAATCCAGTAATGTGACCACAGCGAGCACTGACAGGACTCAGCAGGTTCTCACTTGCGTTCACACGATGACACACATACATTGTAACACACCCACTGACATCAGCGCAGCTCGCCGTGCATCTCATTAATGACGAAATACGACAACTTGTTGGTGTTGGAAGCGTAGAGGCTTTTGAGACGACACACCTTTTGGCAAACTAGGCAAAGGGGGGAATACAAAGCCAAACCTCACCACACAATATGTTAACTGTACGGATCTGTAGCTCCTTGTGTTTTAAACTGCAACGCCTAGCTTAACCCGTCACCAATGTCTAATATTCACCGGAAAACATGATTAATTCTGGCTGAGGTGAGGTGGGAGTACTGGATTTTTTGACTCATCACTTAATAGAAAGTATACGTCCTCCAAACCTGTATCGTCATGCCCTGTATGACCAGGCAAGAGTGTGAATTTGACCATATTTGTTCACTCACTTGACGTGTGTTCAAAAGGACAAACAACCTACTTAAAAGGTGAGGCTGACAGGAAGGGCAGTGGCAGTGGGTGGACGAGTGCAAAGAGAGGAAAGTGAATGAATGGGAGGTGGGATGCGTAAGAGGAAGTTGACGATAAGGCAGGCAGAGGGGGCCGGAGATGAGCGGATAAGGAGAGGAAGAACAGGATCTGGAGAGGGAAAGGCACGAGAGAACGAATAGTCGGAGGCAGTTCCAAAGACAGTGAGAGATAAACAATGTCAGTAGCTTTTATCCCAAGTCTCAAAGAGGAGAGGAGGATATGGAAAGGAGAGAGAATGGAGAGGAGCAGGGAGAACGATAAGGCAGGATAAGGAGACCCATCTGACTTTTTCCAACATTATCTTTACTCATAGTTGTAGAAAAGAAATATTCAGATTTTTTTTCTTCAGGAAACACCTCACAGAATATAAAAACCCATTAGGAGTAACATAAAAACACAAGTGACAGAATACGAACATTGCAGGTTGGAAGGTAAAATGTGGAAAGGAAATAGCTACGGGAAAAAAGAAGGGGGTCAGTGAGGCCTGTCCAGCAAAAGAGCAAACACATCAGAGCTGCATCATGGTTGAATGGAGACAGACCTCTGGTTTCCAGGCCACACCATTAGTTCTTGTTCCATCAGGAGGAGGAGGGGGTTTGGGCAGCTGGAGGTAAGCCGGCTAAATGGGATTTTGGCAAGCACTAATGCCAGGTATACAGCCAAGCTAGGTTTTAGGAGGGTGTGGGAAGTATAGAGTGTAGATAGTGTTTGTGACTTAAGGTGGATTTTGATTTTGGGCCTGAGAGACTGGGCTTAATGCTCAGATCAGGAGACAAGAGCTATAGGATGGCCGTTAAAGGGGCCCTATAATGCTTATTTTAAGGTTCAAACATGTATTTTCATTTCTACTGGGACATGTTTACATACTTTAAAAGGTCAAAAACACTTTATTTGGCTCATACTGCCAGTGCTGAAATACATGTATTCACCTTCTGTCTGAAACATGTTGTTTTAGCACCTGTCTCTTTCAGCCCCACTGCTCTGATTGGTCAGCCTCTATATGAATGATCGTAACAGAGAGTAGTGGCACTTTCTTCTGTGAAAAATCACCAATAAAAGCTTCTAAACACGATCGAATATGTTCCAGAGGGAAAATGATCCAAAATCTGGGAAAAATTAACAACAACAGGCAACCAAGATGACAGGTTTCCCTAGTGTTAGCATGTTGCTACATGTAGCACTGTAGGCTAAGTAATGTAAACACTTGCAGCAGTGTGCCTGGAGCAAATGACCAAATAAAGAAATCAGTCACCTCGTCTCAAAAGTAGACAAAAAAAACACTAGAGTACAACAGAGTATTCAGAACGGTAGGAAACCTTAGGTTGTTACCTCTACACACGTTTATCTTATTGTTGGACATCCAACATTGTAGCATTATATATAAGCTATGACAGAAAATAAATAAAAGCATAATAGGTCGCCTTTAACTCCGGGTTGGTATTGAGGCCAGGGGAGTGTGTGCTCCTCCACAGAGAAGTGAATGGAAAAACGTGTCAATGGAACACAAGGAGGGAGCCTGTGAATAAACAGAATCGGTGACTCACCCTTTCTGGGATGGGAGAGATGACCGTGGGCGGGGGTGTGGGGTACCAAGCTGCCTTCAGTACCCCCCTAAACACAAAAAAGCAGGCATTCATGCGTGCACACACAGTCCAACTCATGTGTCACACTTAGTTAGCCGGACCAGGACAAGTCGTCGATTGTCCAAATCTCCCACCTAAAGCTGTAGCTCCGAGCAGGGCAGGAATTCTGTATCCAGGGGATTTTGGGGATTGCCGAGAGAGTGTGTGTGACTGCTCTACAGGGCTTGCGAAAGATCACGCTCTGAGTGTGTTTGTGTTTGGAGGAATGAAAGCTTTTTTCTCTTGCTTCATTTTCAAAATAACTCAGAGATGGACAAGGAATAGAAATGGCTCTGGACATGATCACTTCTTCCCTCTGGACCATACTCAACAAAGACACCTCTGAACTGTACACTACAGGGAGAATGAAGTTTTGAACAACAGACATTAGAGAAACTAAACTTCAGTTAATCCCTGTGGAGAAATTCATGCTCAACATTTGACCCGCCATTACCATTTAGGAGTCGTGGACAGCTATCATTGGCTGAAGTCAACATCACAAGCAAGAGTAATCTTCATTTCTATCTTTCATATGCTTTGGGATGAGAGGAAACACAAGGAGAACATGCAAACCTTGCACAGAATGACTCAAACTGATCTGCAGTGCAGTTATCTCACAACAGACCTCACCCATCGCTATTAGTCTAACCGAGGGAGGTGCAAATTAGGCAAATAAACACTTCAAGCTTAATGCTTAAATACATCTGTGAGTTATTAGTCACTAAATCAACTCATGTATATTCAAAAAACTCAGTTCCCTTTCATATACTGTATATCTTTCGAGTCAGGGGCAAATCATCTTATTTTACAAGGTCTCATAGTATCACACATATACATATATATATACTATATATCATCTTGTTCCAGCTTTATCGAAAGTGTACAATGTTTATTAGAAATCGATACAGCACAGTATCGCAATATCTGTGGCAATATCATATCATCGTACGGTGCCAAGTATGCAAAAAATGACTGAGGTGAGATGAACGGACTGAAAACTTTATCTTATTAAATAAAACAGATGTTGATAAATTTTTCCTTTGGGGTCATTAATTGCAGTTGAAAACATGTAATAAATCGCAATATATTTTATTGCAATACTATAACATATCGCCACTACATTTAAAATCGCAATACTATTGTATGGTGGAGCCTCTGGTGATTCCCATCCCTAATGTTTATACTGAGAAAAATACTCCACTATAGCTTGTTCATTAAAAGCCTGCACCTTTCAATCAAATTTGAATATTTTAGATATCTTGTGCAGAATTCATACACATTTTCCCATAGTTCAGTCTCACATATTGGGATCAGTGTATTGACTGCCCTGTGGCTGGGACAGTGAGACTAAAGATGCTGAAGAGGAAGAAGTGTGGAAGAACCAAACCATAAAAGAAAGTTTATTTCTCCTCTTTTGCTGACGAGGTAGACTTTTTTCTAAATTAGATGCTGTGGAACGAGAACCACAAACTGGTACCCAATGTATATATAGAATTCTGCAGACGAATCAACATTCCTCTCTGTGTCTAAAAACACAGAAAATGTTAAGTCTAGATGGGTGTTACCATGTTGGAAGTTCAGGCGGGTTGTGACCATCATTCTCGGCTGTACCGTTGCCTAGGTTGTTTATTAATTACCCTTAGTGCGACCTTAGAGCATGTCAGACTGACCCCTCTACTTCCTTCCTTGCATCTGACTCTTTCCCTCATAGCAACACGTCGCTCCTTGTGTGGAGTTACCCAAACACACACACACACACACACACACACACACACACACACACACACACACACACACACACACACACACACACACAAATCATACTGCATCATCCCAAGCTTCATTATACATTCAAAATGTATGATTTGTGCTATTTGCATACTTGCAAACAGGGCAAAAGCGGGGACACCCTAATCCATGTTGTATTAAAATCACAGTTAACCAGTTGGTTTAAGCATGTTGTGACATAGGGGTTGCTGCCCTGATTAGTCATGGATGGGAGCTGTTTCACCATTGTTTTTCCAAAGGTGTGATGATGTCAATTTCTTTTTTTATGTCTTTAAACTGATCAACAAAGAATATAAACTATTAAAGGGATTTGAATTCTAATGCAGAGGCACCTTAGCTCTTGTAGCATGAAGACCTAAAAAAAGCTGCCCAGCAGCAGTGTCACATGGCTTTTATTAAGCTTTCCAATCGTGTTTGGATCCAATGTGTTTCTAATGTACAACGAAGTGTAAATGTAAGCACCTTATGCAACAATGAGGGCTTTTAATATAACATTTACTGTGAAGTAGGGCTGCAACTAACAATTATTTTCAATGCTGACTAATCTGTTGATTATATCTTCGATTAGTCGACTAATCATTTTATCAGAAAATGTGTTAAAATGTTGAAAAATGTCAGTTTGTCTCTCCCAAACCCCAAAATTGTGTCATCTTGTTTCGTTCTCACACCAAAGAGTTTTAGTTCACTGTCATGGGAGAGTGTGTAAAGCTGCCAATATCTGAACGTAAGAACGTAAGTCGTTGATTAGTTGACTTATCATTGCAGCTCGACTGTGAAGCAGCTGCAGGTTTTGTTGAGTCCCAGAGGTAACTGGCTGAGTAACACAAATCTTTATCTGGACATTTTGTGGCCCCAGCTGAAAACCATGCAAGGAAGAATTTGAATACTCTGCCAGCACTGGAAAAGCAAGGCAAAGTAAAATAAAGACATATGAGTCTTATTGAATGAAAGCTCAAAACAACATTGCACAGGAGAGTTTGCATTTGTCAGAGAAACACAAAAAAAGAGGAAGAGAAGAAGATGAAGCCTCATGTGAACTGGACTGGCACGGATATGCAGCTGCTGTTTACATTTTGATTATGGTAAGCGACACCTCTTGTTCCAACCATAGCTGCTCAAATCATATGGAAACACAGCTGGGAGCACGCCATACTACAGCTACTGATGTCACCCATCCAGCATCAGATGCACGGTACAGCTGCATCAGCTCATGAAATTAAAGTGCATGACAGAGAACCACTTAGTGTATATGAGAGGGGAAAACAAAGACTGCTGTGCACGGCAACAGATTAGCAGAGAGGGTAAGCTGGCTGGAGACAGCCACCAGTGTTTCCTGGAAGATTTGCGAATGTGGGGAGTTTTACAAAGCTGCTCTGAGCAGGCTGTGGAAATCTGCTAAACACCTACCAGCCTCACTAGTGTACGAGAACTAATGGCCTCCGCAAACTGCAACACCAACGTAGGATAATGTTATCCCCTGCGTGTGTTTTCTACTCTACATATAGTGAGAATTTGCTGCCCTATATAGTTGAATGACTTTGTGTTGGTGGTTCTCAAATACTGTGAAGACCATATTTCCCATAACACTCACAGCTTCCTGTTGCAAAGAGGATGTCACTACTCCCCCCGTCCCCCCACCCACCCCCCTCCCCAACCCTGCACGTTTGTTTTGAAGTTTTCTTTTTCAGTTTGGTGAAGAAGATCATGTGTTTGAAGTTGTTATTCCCACAGGTCTTTTACTAAATCGACCTCACGTTAAAGTCTCAGCTGTTTGTGCAGGAAAACGAACGCCCTCCTCGTGTTTTAAATTGTGAACTAGTGATGTAAAACACAGTGAGGGGGCAGATTTCATTCCTCAAATTGTTGGGAAAGCATAAAAAAACAAGACCTTAATTATGGTCTTGTCCTTCAGCAAGTTTAACAGATCTGGGAAGTACAAAGCTGTGAATTAAATGTGATCAGTGATGGCAACAAAAAATCGACACCAATTCAGTGAGGTGCTCACCAAAGTGACTAAAATTAGCCTAATGTGATCAGCTCTTTGGGCATGAAATGCAAAACCTCTGATGTTGCACTAAGGAGAAGTGAAAGAGATTTTTGACCACCTCACAGAAAGGTCACAGGCATGGAGGATTTTGTCTTCTCATAGAAAGAAGCATCCCATCCCGTAACTGGCTTCACATTTAGTCTGTTTAACCAATGACAAATGAAGTTACTACGCCCCTGAGCAATTAGATATTGACTTCTTTTTGTTTAACTGCATGTTGAGACACGCTATACGGTGAAATAAGTCACGTTAATTGCTGCAATTATCGACCTACATTTCCTGTTTCATGTACAGCAGATGTGTTGGCCCATGCATGAATGGAGCCAGATCAAACTGTCTCCAACGCTAAGCCAATCAAACATCCCTCTGCTAGTCTACAGTGCTGGATGTGACATAACAAAGCCTAAATGAACACTGTGTTCTCGTCCTACTGTGTGTGAGGGGGGAAAAATGCTAATTGCAGTAATTAGAGTGAAGTAAAATTGTGACATTTTGGACATTTTCTCAGAGTCTGTCACAGCTGTCCATTCAAAGACTTAGCCTGCTTGCATGTTTGAACCGTGTCAAATACCTATGAGAATATGAGAGTAAATAAAGGTTTTTGTGTAATACTGAGACACAAAAACAGAGAAAAAGAGAAAAAATAAAGAACCCAAACTGCTGAACTGCTTGAAAACAAATATGGAAGTGTGGCACGAGAGCCTTGTCGATAAACAGCTTTCCACCTGGAGAAAGCAGCTTTACCTGACATGCCACCCTCCCAAGTTTACACATATGAACCCTCACCCCAGACAAACACACACACACACGTCCTACCTTGGTGTCAACAATGGAGCAGGCCATCTGTTTCACATAGGCCAGGTCCGCACTCTGGGGCATCAGGACAGATTCTCTAGTCAGGCCAATCTGGATGATGAAGGACACCCCGGCTGGAGTGGGAGGCAGTGAGGGTATCACAACCCCACCTGGACCCTGCACTGGTGTCAGGTCCATCATGGGAAAACCACCCTGAGTGGGCATCGAGGGCATGGATATGGGGGTCCCCTGCTGCATCACAGCCGAGCCTGGTGGCGAGGAGCCCCCAGGAGGAAAGAAAACCTGGGCCATGGCCCCTGAAGACATGCAAGGGCTAGCATTAGCCATTCAGAGTCCTGTCTGTTAGCTGCCTGAAGCTCTCAACATACACGCTCAGAAACACACACCCAGGTGCAGGCTAGAGTTGTCAGAAAACCCACACTCATTCAAACTGTCTCAGCGGAGGAGAACGGGGTCCACACACTGACACATGGACACACACACACTGAGCAGAGAGTCCCGGTTCCTCTGTGTCCTGTGTCCACCCCCTCCCAGTGGATCAAGGAAGAAATCCTTATCCAGGAAGTTGTGTTTTTGTCCTCCCTCCTGCCACTTCTTTTGTGCTCTGTCGTCTTCAGACTCCTGTTATTGCCTCGGCATGACAAGCATGAGCAATGTTTGTGAGAGGCTCATAAAAGAAAGACACACTGAGAGGGAGAAAACTTCTCTCGTGCTGCTTTGCCCTCCTCCACCTACTTCCCTCCTTCACCTCTGCCGCCCAAAGAAGTTGCTCTGCAGGGGAGAAAGTCCAAACTCGATTGTGAAACTCCCCGGCCGTGGGAGAGAGAAAACAAAAACAATGCCAAACTTTGTTGTGCCTCTTCTCCAGGCTGAGTTACAAAATGGCCTCCTTAAACAGGAAACTGTGAGAATGAAGGAGAGCAAGAGGCTGCACTCCTTTTACGAGTACTTGCCCTGTTTCAGTTTCAGCCCCACTTCAATCTTTTTTGTGAAAAAGCACAGAGAGAGAGAGAGAGAGAAGAGAGAGAGAGAGAGAGAGAGCTGTCTGAGGGTACCTCCCTCTCCCCCTCCCTCCTGCCCTCTCATCTGTGTTCTTGCCTCAGCCAAGGAGGAAGTGACATGACTGACACAGCCTGAAGCCAATAACCTCTCAGACAGTCCCGCCCTTTGACTCCCTTCTCCCAGGCTTCTCCCTCCTCCCTTTTCCTCTTTCTCTCTCCCTTCCTTACTTTGGGGTTATTGGTCTTGTTTGCTCCCTTCCTGAGTCCAGGCCAGCAAAGATCGTCTTACACTGCCTGAGGGGGCAGCTCCACACTCAAAAACCCTCCCATGTCTGTCTCATCTTCCCCTTTACTGCACGAAACTCTGTTTCCTGACTTATTTTTTCCTTTGTAACACCTTTTCTCTGTGCAGTTTTAGCAGACACACCTCTGCCAGACTGCAGAATGGGACCACACCTACTGCAGAGTTGATTTGTGCAAAGTTGACAGTAAAATGGGGAACTTTAATGGCAAAGAGGGAGGTACTTTGCACACACCAGGATATACCATATGCTTAGAAAATACCACAGTTACCACAATCATCAACACGACTGTGACTCTACAACATCTCTTTCTTTCACTGAGAGCACGCAGATGAAACGACTTATTACCTTGCACATGGACACCTCCCTGGATTGTAATGCTGAAACTCTCTAACCACACTAAGTTCATCATCTCACCCCTCCCAAGGCCATCACATCGTCCCTCTCTCTGTGCAGCTACTTTTCAATTTCCAGTTCATTAAAGTAACTAACCACATGCAGCTGCACTCTGCTGATGTGACAGGAGACCTCCATAACTCAGCAACTGCAAATGATATTTGCTCGGATTCTGCTTTCGACCACAAGAGGGCGATGTTTGTTACAGATGGGTACCGGATAAGTCATTTTAAGGCAGAGATGAGGCCATAGGCTGCTCTCGCTGGAGATTCGGCCTCATAAAATGGACATGCAATATAACCAGAGGTTAAAATGAACACAATCATGAGAAGAGTGATGATGTCACAGCATGTTTTTACAAATCGTATTTCCCCAGGTGCTTGTATTATACAGCATTTGTGAAGATCTTATGACGTGGTGAGAATGAAGTGGAAACAGACGACTCTTCAGCTCTCCTCTAGTGTTTCCAAGTGGATTTTTGGCACCGCTGTCCCAAAGAAAGACAGACTGCTTTCCATTTTACTCAGAACCCAACAACTAGCAGGACACTCTGCATTTTGTTTCTCGGTAGTTACTTCAGTCGTTCCACAGTCTGCCATTTCTACTACTGTGGATAGTGGCTGCAAAGGTCTGATACTCTTTGGTAACTGGGGATAGCTGCTAATAGCTATCAGGGGAAACGCGCTATCCATTGCCTGTTTTAAATGCTCAATGGTTGACGCACTCCCTGTTTGCCATAAATCCAGATTTCATTTTCCCAGCAGATTGTGCAGACAGTGAGGCTCACAAAGTGAACGCTAATGGTGTCATTATTCTATAGCCATTAAATCAACCAACCAACACTGACTTCATAATGATGAGTTAGAGCAAAAAACACGTCTATTTCCATTTTAAAGGTCCACTGTGTAGGATTTGGGGACTTCTATTAGCAGAAATGGTACATAATATTCATAGCTATGTTTTCATTAGTTTACAATCACCTGAAATTAAGAGTTGCTGTATTTTCATTACTTTAGAATGAGCCATTCATATGAGACTCCACCATGTTGTTCTACAGAAGCCCAGAATGGACAAACCAAACACTTGCTCCAGATCGTCATTTGTGTTTTCGCGTCTGCTACTGTAGTTCCACAAACTTGGCGTACAAGGGAAGTTTCAGTTCTGCATCCTCACTGGTAGATGCCACTAAATCCTACACACTGGACCTTTAAAGGGGAACCACATCTATTTACTCATCACTTGTTCACTCATCATGAAGACTCAGACTCAGACTACTCAGCCCATGAAAACAGCAAGAGGATGTTGGGTGTAAATTAATTCTTGACTTTGGAAAAAGTCATTTGACAGAAAAGAATAGTCAGATGAACAATATTTGTATCGTCATAGATTCTGGAGTAGTGTTTTAGGAGTTTTGAAAAGGCAATCAAACTTTATTGTAGCAAAATCACATCAAACATGATTATTCAAAGCACTAAATTCCTTTCAAACAGAGAAGATCGTTAGTTTATGACAACTGAGTAAACTCCTTTCGTTGTGAGATGTGGCTGAAAGCCATGGGGAAAAACTTGAGTCCGATTTTTTGGCTACACATGCATGTCTTCTGTTCCCATGATGGACCTTTTATAAGCTTGAGGAAATGATTCTGACGATGCCATCAAAGTTATCTTGGCTTGGGCTTGAGACTTACCTCATTAGAGGGGTGTAAATAATGTCGGTGTTACCAAGCACGGAGGGTCCAATGAGAGATGCTATCAAATCGTGTTATAGGTAGTGTGACATGCAGAGTTGATGCATAAATTTGAACCATATAGCTCCAGTATGCAAGACTTGGGGGGACACATATTGGCATATGTTCAATATTGTTAGAATGAGTTGTTATGTCTACATACAAAGCAGGTCTTCTCCTACAGAGTCCACCATGTTGTTTCTACAGTAGCCCGGAGCGGACAAACAAAATGTTGGCTCTGGATAGGGCTCTGTGTGTTTTTGCGTAAGCCACCGTTATTCTCATACAGTCTTAGCTAAGGATGGGTATAGTTAAGATTTGATCCATACTACTACTTTTATCAGTACTCTAACTGGTTCTTTTTAATTTCTACATAATTGCTTTTTAGAAAA
The DNA here is from genome assembly GCA_026686955.1 of Epinephelus cyanopodus. Lineage (NCBI taxonomy): Eukaryota > Metazoa > Chordata > Actinopteri > Perciformes > Serranidae > Epinephelus > Epinephelus cyanopodus. Next base: position 23,926,197 of record CM048918.1, on the reverse strand, counting down.
TAAATTAATTTTAAAGGAGTAAACTTCTGTATCTGTCCTGCTCCCTCTCTGCTGATGTGATTGACTGCGTGCAGGTAACATTAGTACTGGTAGAGACGGGGGCTGTTTGTCTCAGGCCGGCAGCTTAGTTTAAAAGTATTTGCCCACTTTAAAGATAAGTAGCAAACTAAGCTAAACACTTAGTCTACACACAGACAGCTGTCAGTTTAGCTTATTTGTAACAATTCCCTATTAGCCGAATTAGCGTGTTGTCCTTGTGTAAAACATACTGTTAGTGGCAGCGGATGAAGAGACTGTGGACAAATGGATGAAATGTCGCTGTTTGCATGTTCATACTTGCTGAACACATGTATTGATAAAGAATCGGCTTTTAACTCACCAAGGTTTAATTGCAAGGATAGTTGCTGTCAACTCTAGTAATTTTTGAGTTATCTTCACTTTGTTTCCTCCGCCACCTCTCTGCTATTCACTGACTTTACTCCGTGTCGTGTGTGTGGATGTGTGTATGGAGGAGGTCAGCGCCGGCTCAGAGCACAGGTGAGAGGCTGCAGGATGATAATGAGTTAAACCAACTTGTACAGATAGAAGAACCGATAATGTCGATGCTCATCAATTCTATGGTCTTTCACACTTTAGCTGCGGGGCTCGTTTAATACTGGGTTTCGGTACCCATCCCTAGCGTTAGCACATGGTAAAAGTTTCAGTTGGTTGCAATCTGCTACCTCACCACTAGATGACACTAAATCCAAAGCACTAGACCTTTAACCTGTCTCTTGAGAGTCCCTCAACTAGATTGCCTGAGCATGCTTTTATTAGTAATATCAGGGTACTCCTACAGCATTTTGTTTTTCCTTTCTTTTCAGACACGCACGGGATGATACTTCCTCGTATCCAATTGTTTTTGTAAGTGTTGTATCTGTTAGTAGAAAGCAAGAAGGACAACAGAAACACAACTCTCAATTCACTGTACAAAATCTTCATTTTTTGTTTTTTTCTTCCTTAATGACATACAACAGGGGACCCGTAAACAAAAAGAGAAAGTCATTTGATACAAGCTAGAATGCAGTTCAAAAATATATAATAAAACAAAATTAATAAAAAGCAGGTCTCTTATCCCTTGTAGTTAGAGGAAATAGTTTGAATACAGCTTAATATGATGTACAAAATATCACACAGTGATAAATTGCTAATAAAAAAATAAAAACACAAAGAAATGAGAGTCCTTTACCTTGGCCTCTGACTGGTAACAGTTGTTTTTTTTTAACTTATTTTCGACATTTTTCGTGTTTTTTAACCGTTTTGCTTTTTTACAAGTTATACATTGCCATTATCAATCACAAGCAAGTTCTATGCCTAGCAAGGAAGAATGATTCACTTATGATACTACAGTATTCTTACATCTTATTAATCATATTCATAATCAAAGAAAAGAAATGCAAGAAAGAAAACAAGGAAATGATGGACATTTACAGCACGTAATGGCATCTCTAGTCATCATTTACAACCTCTGTTTCGATTTCTTTTTTTTTCTTTTTTGATGTGTCATAGTGATTTGTCTTTATTCTCAGAGAGGGGGCGTAGTCGCTCAGAGTGAAAAGAAAGTTGGCCATCAGTAGCTCTCAGTATCATATAACCGTGAGCCACAGCAGGTTCCACCTTTGTAGTATTTACTCCAGATTGTATAAGAAATACCTGCAACACATTATTTCTGCACCCTGTGTGTAACCACTCCCCACCAGAAGCTCCCACTGTTAGATGTAGTGCAAAGTGGAGCCAAGTAGTAGTTAAATGTGATACCAGGACGTTATGTCCAGCAGCAGTACAATAATGTCCACAGTCCACCACCCTGTTTCAGGAAACAAAATATCTGAACTATAAATGCTAGTGTCCCCAGTGACGGGGAGAGTAGGGAAGTATTTAACCTCCAGGATACTTTGAACCCTCAGATCTGACTTCCAACTCCTAGAGTGACCCTGTAATCTTTAAGAGGTGGAGGGTGCCCCTTAACCAACTGATTTAACACCAGATTCTATCAGTCTTCTCAAGGTAATGAGATAAAATGATTGGTCAGGTAATTTGAAGTCAGGTTATCTGTTGAGTGGCAACTTTTACCTAAAGCAAACATGTGTCCTGCAGGTATCTGTGTAAATGCAGGACACAGACAGAGATAGATGTGAGGTGTCTCAACGGAACAATGTTTCCAGCTAAGCCAAATGTTCTCGGGGTTACATTCAAAATAGCAGAACCGTAACAAATCAGCAAGACAGATTAGGTGCCCAGTCATGTTCCGAATATTAACTGACACCCACACATCGTAAATCAATCGTTTTTTCCTCTCTGAAATGACAAAGTGGCTGAATTTTAAATGGACTTTTCTCCCTGCGCACCTCCTTTGAAAGAGGAGGCCAGCTTCACATCATTAGCTCTCTGGGTAATGTGCTACTGTGCAACTGATGCACATCAAAAACAAGATGAGGGGACTTCACCTCATCATACAACTGAAGGTAAAGTCAAGCTTTATTTATTTATTTTTTTTGAAAGCCTGAATAAATAACAAGCCAGAACCGAGCACCGCCTACAAACTGGCACCGACTCGATGAAATGAAAAAGACGATCCGAGCAGCTCTCATCTCAGGAAATCAGGAAAATGTTTTCAGTCCAAGTGGTCCTCACTGTAATAAAATTATCATCAGCTCTGTACACTCCTCAAGCCTGAAACGATCAAAGCCCGACATTATTCACATCCCTCTAATGAGAGACATTAACAGTGACCGCTAATTCTAAAATGTGACCACAGTTAATGAAATGATTCAACGATGAAATGTCATTTAAAAAGCAGATTCACTCCGTGGAGATCTGTAGCCCGATGAGTGAGAAACACAGTCTCTCTTTCTCACGCATACACACACACACATACACACACACACACACACACACACACACACACACACAAAACAGGTCCCTGATTCTGACTCAAGACTGACAAGGTCTTTCGTAGCACCGTGATTTAACTAGTGCATAAACAGACACACGCACGCACTCGTCTTCTGTACAGTAAAAAGCACCAAATGACACAATCCGCGTCATTTGTTGAGAGCATCCAGACTGGCCTCACCACCCCTGTTAGTCCACAACTTTAACTGCACTCTCATGATATCTATCTTTAGCTGGTTAATGTGGTGTGAGAGCATCAGTCTGCAGAGTTCGAACTGTAACGTCTGTAAAAATGGACCGTGATTGTGGAAATATGTTCATTTATCTTGTACAGCAGGGTGACATTGTATCTCACACACACACACAAACACACACACACAAGTAGAAGCAGAATCATGGGGACGCTATAATACTCAGACATACAGTGAGACTTGGTGTCTTGGCCGTAAAGTTGAAATTAAAGCTATTTGTTCAACACTGGTTCGTGACTGTCTAATGCCTCATCACATCACACAACTCACTTTTACATTCTCCAACCCCCGAATACAACACCACACACACTCTACCTGGAGTCTTTGGAATGTAATACATTAATTCCCAACGGAGAGGTTGGTCAGGTGAATTCTGCCGACACTGGGAAGGATAACTGTTTATAGTCATGCCTACATATCTATGTTAGCCACAAGCAAGTCATTAAAAAAAAGATCCCAAATGAAATGCAGTGGTGCATCGTGTGTGCTGTGCAGTGCGAGCGTTCCCTCTGTGGTTTCTCGGTGAAGTGTGAGTAGTGTGTCAGCAGTTCAAGCGCACAAACGCACACACACGGTGGTTTGTAATAAGTGTTGGTAGAACGAACAAAAAAGCAGAACAGAATATTGTAGTGTAGAAAAAGTGTTACTCCAAATGTGATTATTCGAAAACGGAGCAGCCGGGATTTTATAAAAAAGCAGTGTGATTAGTATTACAAGAAGTCACTGAGGCATCAGAGGACAGTAAGGGATTGAAGGGAGGTGACGTCCTGTGGTGATGACCCAGCCAGTGGGGTGCAGGACAGGTGTGTGAGAGTGTGTGTGTGTCTGTGTGTGTGTGTGTGTGTGTGTGTGTGTGTGTGTGTAAGCAGGTGAAATTTGTCCACTGTAGTCTTCAGTCTCTTTTGGCCCAGTTGTTTTTGTTGGACTCTAAAAGCAGAGAGAGTAAACAAAGTTAGATAGTCCTTCAGAACTGTTCATGACACTGACATGAAAGACTCAATCTGACAATTCAGACTTGTAAAAATCTCAAGATCACATAAATGATAAAAAAGAAGCTATTCATTGATCTAATTCTAATTTGGGGGTCATGTAATAATTGTAATAGTATATAATGGGGAAAAGGTAAGCATTTAAAATTCCTAAATTGGTAAGATTTAAGCCTGAAGGGATCTAACAAAGAACTAGTTTTAAAGTCAGTTTGTAAAGCTCAGCTGATCTAAAATAAACAGACTTTTTAAAGAATGTCAGAATAATCTAAAATTCTGTTAAAAGAGTAAATGTCTTGAGGTCCACTGGAAAATTTAGGCCCTGTCTACACGTACACTATACAGATATGTTTTAAACCTTCACATTTGGGCTTCCGTCCACACTCACAGCTTTAAGTTACTAAAATGGAGATTCCTCCAAACGCCTTCTTAGGTACAGACTTTTAAAAACTTCAGTTAATTTGTACCTATGTGGACACGTGTGCATGCTCATTGTTCTATTGTTGCTTTGTGGGATCGGCATGAGCAACAAAACAGCAACAACAACAGCTGACTACCAGTTTGTTTAGGTTTTCTCAGCACTGCTAGGTCTACTGACTACTTCACATCTTAACTTAGTATAGCTGCATCACTTCAGATGACTGGAGGCATCTCCTGCACCCAGTGTTATTTGATCTACCTCAATGTCTGCACTATAAAGTTCTACAGAAACAACGGTTTGGGATCAGGAACAGTCAGACCAGCAGATGGTGGGACAATTTTTAGAATGGGATTGCTGTCAATGACTGAAAGGAAAACTTTTGCATGTCCAAAGCATCAGTCAATCTTTGAGTGTTTGACAAAGGTAGGATGCACACTTTGCTACCTTTGTGAGGGAAGATTGTGGAAGACAGCAAGCGTCTGGAGTTGCTTTTGCGTTCTAACGTGTACGGAGATATTTTGAAAAATGAAAGTTGTGTGTATATAATATGCACTATTGAATTTACATTAAAATAAGAATTTACATTGTATTAAACGTGCACTAGGATGCTTCTAACATCATGACTATGATGTTCAAACGTCAGGTGTTTATCACCAGTTTTCAAATGTGACCTCCCTGTCATACAAGTTCTTAGTTCTACAGTATCCCATAATGCAGCTCTGTAGTCTTTCATTCAACCCCCCACTGCCTGTTAAACATCCCTCTATCTCCACACCCCCAGTTTGAGTTTGTAAAACAGGCTTTCTGTTAAATATTTTAAATGACCCCTTGTCTCACCAGAATGACAACAGCGCTGTCAGACAAAGATCTTGGCAAGTGCATCTGCCCCGGCGCTGGCGATGAAGGGCTGCGAAGAGTGAAAGGCCACGTCATGGATGGCCTCGTCGTGCTTCTTCCTGTGAGCTGTGATCTCCTGCACGCACGTCCTGTTGTCCAGCATCCACAGGCGCACCGAGCAGTCGTGGCCTGCAGGGGGCGGAGAGCGGGCGGAAACAAAGACAGCAGTGTTATGCGGGGCAAAGATCACTGCGGAGCGCGATGTAAGGGAATCCTTTAGATTGTTTTACAAGATAGACGTAATGCACGGCTTCCTCTGAAAGGCAGTGTAATTTTAGCCTGGACTTCAGACTGTACAGCAGCTTTGTGACTGTTTCATTCTGTCTAAACATGAGTTTGATGGTGTGTAACTAACTGTTGACAATTTTTATTTTTATCACTCTCAAACTGACATTACCTATTAATTAATTCCTGAAAAATTCCCCCTTGTGTACAGAACAGATGAAACTGAAACTCAAACCTGTCTTTATGCACAAGAATTAGATAGTAGTTTACAGTATTTTGAAAATGATTGAGACTGTCTTTATTCTAGAGGTCTAGTTCTAAGACGTTCGGCTAAATAAGGACACAGTGAAGCTGAGTAGTACTCACTGCCGGAGATGAGGTAAGTGCCTTTAGGGTCTGTAGTGAGACAGGTGACCGCATCCAAGTGAGCCACCATTGAGTGGACAACTTTACCTGCACACACACAAAACAAGCTTATTTAGATGCATTCAAACAAAGGACATTAACCAATGAGAAATAAAAGACCTCTTGCAGATACCTGTCTTGTTGTCTAGGAACCGAATGGTGCGGTTCTCATGTGCAGTGATAGAGACGGGCTCAGATGGGTGACTGACCACACGGTTGATCAGCTCACTGCCTGCAAAGACAGACAAACAACACTCGAATCCAACTGTTGTATCTGCTCATTAGTTTTTAACTTATCTCAGAGTAGGTGATATTACTCGTTAGCAGTCACAAATAAGGTCCACAACATACCATCCTTGGTCTGTGTCTCTAGCGCGGTGACGCTCTGCTCCGTGTTGAGGTCGTAGAGAAGTGTCTCACCGGCGTCAAACGACACCACCACCTGGTTGGGGTCAGTGGCCACAAAGGCTACAGAGGTGGGCGTTCCGTGCTCTGGTAGAAAACAGGAAGTTTTGAGGCACAGACGCAATGTAAAAGCTCAAAAAGCACATCTAAGCACTCGAGAAAGATGTCTACCTCTCTCCTTATTGAAGACAGACAGGCAGGGAGACGAGTTCTGAGGGTCCCAGATGCGAATGGTGCCGTCGGCCGAGCATGAGGCGAGCCGGTGGTGCACTGCCGAGTAAGTCAGACCCCACACGCTGTCCTCGTGGCCGGCTAGTACGCTGCTCTCGATGCCAGGATCTGGATGAATAAAAGCATGTTTAAAAAAAGGGATACACTTCTAAATTGGAATATGATTATAACTCTGCAGGCGAGGAGGACTCACCGTAGTTATCATAAGGATCCACGTTGAGGTCAGGCATCTTCCAACATCTGACGGTTCCATCTAGACCTCCGCTGTAGCAGGATTCTCCGTCTTCACCCATGGTTAGTGACAGAACAGCTCCACTAGACACAAAGAGAGAGGCATTAGTTTTCACACTGCATCAGTCAGTCTGTGGCAGGTTTGCTCACAAGATTTTCAGCTCACCTGTGTGCTCTAAATGTGTAGATGGGCTCAACATCCAACGCTGCGTTCCTGTGGATGGACACATGCGGTTAAATTTGCTTCTTAGTTTTGTTTGCTGTGTTTGAGTTTATATTTGTAAGTTATCTGTTCTACTACTGCTTGGAAAAGGCTTTGGAGTGAGTATAAAAAATTACTGTATGAATGTATTTCTTGTCCCTCACTCCCTGTGGATTCTAAGTGTTCTTACTTTTTAGAGTGCATGGCCTTGTTGAGGTTCCACAGTTTTAGTGTCCCGTCCTCAGAGGCTGTGAGCAGCACCGCCTGGCTGGGGTGAAAGGTCAAAGCGCGGATGGCATCAAAGTGGCTGCGTAGTGTAAAACGAGGGTTCCATGTCTTCTTAAACTCCTCTCTGTTATCCTGCATCTGACAGGACACACATTAAAAAAGAAAAAGAGTCAGCATTCACATATTTTCACGCAGGTTGGATTACACCCAGCCCAGGACGAATGTGTAATTACATCCATGGAGAGATCGTTGTCATTGGCGACGGTGAGATCAGCCAGTTCACCCAGGTTCATGTCCCCTCCTCCGACGGCATCCATGATGAAGACGTCAGAGGAAAAACCCAGGGCACCACCTGCAGGTCGGAGGTGGAAAAGCACAAGTTATGACAAAACATCACGGCCCTATTAATACAGGCTGAAATGAGGAGAACGGAAAACATAGCAGTGGATCTTAGATCTCCCTGGCAAGAGTCCATTCATCTTGTTTCCTCACTCCCACACTGTGTACCAGAGGAAATATTTATAGGTGCAGGAACAGTTTTGTAAGTTTACCCCTACGCAGGTTTTAAAATTGAACAAAACTGAGACAGCATCTAAATTTGTGATGCAACATTGAAGCTACAATCATGCGCGTGGGATAGTAGGTGGTAGTAGAGGATGATCTACAGTTTTCTGTGGGGCAGTCTTACCTTCTCCGGAGCGAGCCTGTCCCGGTACAGTAGGGGGCGGGGTAGGTTTAGGGGGGAAGTCCGACATCATGCCTTGTAACTTGTTCCTGCGGTTCTCTGAACCCGGCAAGAGGAGAGAGACACAAAACATCCAGTCATGCAGAGAGGCGGAGGACAGACGGAGAGGCCAGCAGATGGACAGATGAGACAAAACGAATGTCGACAAAAAGATTTCATTCTTTACAATACAAAACATCAAATTTTAAAGGTTCTTTGAGTGAGAGGATGAAATAGATAAAAGCACAGGGTTACAGTGGAAATGTGGCTCAAAGAGTGAAATGTGGACATACAGAAAGAGAAGGCAGCATGCGTGATAACCTTGGAAGTGACCCCGCACCGTAGTAATTACGTCTACAGACAGAGGTGACAGCTACACAGCTCTAAGGAGTCACAGACTGACAGCTTGTGAAACAGGACAGAGAGACAGGTGGTTGGGAAAAGAGGTTGGTTTTATTGACAAGAAAAGATGCCAAGACACAATGAGAAGTAAAAGATAAAAAGGTGAGCAGGGAGGAAGTGGGGGTGGGTGTCGGGTGGGGGGGCAAAAAAGACAGATACACTGGTGGCAGTGATTCTGGCAGTGCTGATGCTGATGGTGTTGCTATGGCAACAGCGTACCTAACTCCCGTCCGTCCCCCGAGATCCGGGCCTCTCCCGCCCCCTCCCCATCCTCCCCCGAGCCCAGGAAGTCAAATTCACTGAGCGCGTCTTCCGAGTCGTCTTCGTCCTCCTCGTCCTCCGGGTCCAGGTCTGTGGTCATGGGCTCCGAACCCATCTGGACAGGAGAGCAGAGAAAAGGGATAGTTACGCCATTAGTCATTAAGAAAACTCACAGTTTACAGTCTTCCTACTTTCATGTCTAATCACTGGTTGCACCTTTACACGAGACTTCTTGTTCTTGCGTGGTCCATCGATGCAGTCAGTGGCCATGCCTTGGAAGTCATCTTCCTCGTCGCTGTCGTCTTCATCGTCGTCCTCGCAGCCATGCAGGAAGGGGATCTTATCGAGCACCGAGCCGCCCAGACGTTCCTTCGAGCTTTCCTTGCCCGCGTTCCTACAAATGCACACATGGTTATTCCCTCCATTCCAAGTTATGAAGGACAAAGACATTACTTAGGACATTACTTACAGAGACAGGATGACCCCAATTATACTTATATAATCCCCTATTATACATTTTGGCCACAGCAGTATAGCTTTTGGATTTTCTTTATCTTAACAAGGTTTTACAAGTGCAACAACTCAGAGTTTTTTTCTATGCTTTTTTATTTTTACTAAGATACTTCCACTCACAGATTTAATCTTTACATTGCAAGATACCTGTCTGATATGTACATATATTTTCTGTGCAATTGACCCTTCGCTAAGTCCCGCCCCTGAACACATACTGACCAACCAGGATCCGATACCAACACAGCTGTGCTCCATTGACTAATGCAATCGTTTCAGACTTCCTTCATTTTCAGGCTGGTTTTGCGGATTTGGAGCTAAATGTTGTGCCTGGGGCAGGTCGTGTATTAATGATACTCGTTACCTGGAGAGGTTGGAAAAAGATATACGTTTCTTCCCTGTTCCAAAACCAAAATCAGACCCTGAGAAGTGTAGGGTTAGCTAGCTAGCTGCTGAAGACATAGCCTACTGAATGTATACACATGCTGCTTTTGCTTTTTAATGATTATAAAAAAAAGGCCGACTCTGCTGTACAGGAACTAGTGAAGTGACATCTGCACACACTGTGATGCCACACAGCTCAGCAAAGTTTCCCTTTATATTCATTGTCTTGTGTGGCGATCAGCAGTGATGTGATGGTTCACTTTTACACTGTGATCTGTAGCCTATAGTTCGGCTTTAGCTTCTAACTGTCTTTGTCTTTTTAACCTGTTGTTGCTGCTGAGTCAGTTTGACATCCTGGATATATCCTTCAAACACAGACTGTAGACCCCTCTGTCTGCTTCTCTCTGGAATCACTGTTTCAGTTCTCCCAAAAGTAAGATAAGATTTTCTCTCAGTGTGGGCTCTAAGCTTACGCCAAAGTTTATTGGACCATCACAAAGGGGCAGGGCTTAACAAAAGGTCAATTAAAATCTTTCTAGATGTCTGCTTTTTTTTTGTTAATAATCTTACCATGTTCTCATGATGGAGGATGCCCTCCGTTTTAGACATCTTTCCTGTGTCTTGTTCTGTTGGCTTTTGAGATTAGGAAGTGCTTTTGTTTCACTGTCTTTACATTTCTGCTACAGACAAATGCTACTCACAAAGCAACCTCATGATACAATGACAAACTTTCTTGTGTTACGACTGCAGTGAGTTCAGCCCAGTTTAGACCAAAGACTCATGACGAGACGAAACCATTTTCAAATGCTGCAGAGAAGTAGCAGCAGTGTGAACTGGCCAGTGAGCTGATGGTGTCACCTGCAACTCAGCTTGTCAAGTCACCAGCGGCTAGTTATTAGAACATTTGGCATGTCGCCTGTTTCAACAGCAACATACTTGTAGCGAAGTTAGCTGAGTCAAACTGGGAAAACATCCTGTGCACGTCACACTCATTAAGTCATTAATTGGCACTAATTATTTAAATTATTGTGGCGTATTTATTATGAATATAGTCCACCTGAGGCTCAGGTGGTTTTGCTTTTGTTTTCACTGTTTCATTATTACTAGAGGTGCAACTGTAGCCAAGTATCTCACTCTCACTATCTTCACTCATTTTCAAAAAGCTACAAAATGATATTCAGCATCAAAATAAGCTTTAAAAGTTGGAAATCTTGTTGCTATAGAGACACTACAACATCTCGTCTCGTTGCACTGGTATAAACTGGCAGGTTTTCAGAACGTCACAGACCGGCACATCGTGAGTAGTTACAAGTTTCAACTCGTCTCATCACAATGTTTGGTCTAAACTGAACTTAAGAAGTCCTGTCAATATCTTGAACTGCGCTTTAGTCATCTGCACATTTTCTGCCCTGTAAATCCATTACGTGTTTCTAGTGTAGCACAGTTTATAACAATATTGCACTTGGTAATACACAAGCCGAGTCAAATTCTACTCACTGCACTGAAATACCCCAATTCAACATACCATAATATACAGACATGAAATATTATGGTGTGACATGTACATTAGGCCATGTCTATAAAGGGTGCTGCAAGACTGAAGGCCTATGGTGTCAATATCTGCCAAAAGGAGTTTGACGTTTTGAAGTGCATGTACATTAAATTTTGATTGGGTGGAAAATGTATGCAGTTTTATAGCACTAGTATGAAAAGATCATACTTGTTGAGTAATTTAATGAAGAGGAGAAAAACAAGCACTCATATGAAGTGTCATGATTTGGGCCTCTTATCTACTCTGATCAGTGGAGCAACAGCAGAGAGAAAGAAAGCATGTCTGCCTCCACAGTCTCACCTCTTGATCTGTTCCTCTATCTGTCTGACCAACAATGACTCTCCACCTGCCCGGGGCTCAGGCTCGGGACAGGTTTCACTGGGTGGAGGCCCGTTAGCCTCGGGGCTGCTCCGCCCGAGCAGGGAGCGCACACGCTTAGACCGCATGTCCAGGATAGTGTCTGAATAACCCACTTCCTCGAGATATCTACATTCACAGGAAAAAGCACACAGAAATATTCACACACAGCCGTATAAATCAATCCCTCTTGTCTAGGTCACAAGTTTTTAATGATAAAGTGCTGATGGAACACATTAGTATGGTGCGGAGATAAAAAGGAACTGATGACGGAGAGGGCTTACTTGCGTAGTAGCTGACGTCCCTCCTTCCAGGACATCTGATTGGCTGGCTCGGAGTCTGACTCAGCCGGCCCATTGGGAACTACAGAAAATAGATTGGTCAATAGTGATGCAACAGCGAGGCATGAGCAAGAAAAGAGAAGAGCAGACACTTTGAGTTGCTCTTAAAGTAAAGCAGCAGTGACAGAGTGTATGAGAGCTTGGTTAGACATACGCTGGTCTGCCTCTGTCTCTGGTTTCTTGTCTCCGGGACTCTGGTCGTTCCCCGTCTTCAGCTTCTGGTGCTTAGCCCTGCAACCCCACAAAACGCCACATGAGGGAAGCATTACGAGCAAATATAGGAAAAGCTTTCACTATCACATCACTATGCCTAAAGCATGCAAAACATTATGACAGCAGGCTGAGTGGAGAACAGACAGGAGGACACAGGAAGAGAAAGAAGGCGTTTGTCTTACCTCTCTTGTTTGAGGGCATACTCCAGCATTTTGATCCGCCTCACCAGGTCCTGTTTCATATTCTCCTGCCCTTTCCTCTCACCCTGTAGGAACGCCACCTGAGCCTGAAACACACACATACAGGATGGTAAGGAACACAAAGTACCTTCAAAAAAAGGAACACACACACACAGCAAAGACTCACAAACACACATCATTGCAAAATCAATGTATATTGACACCATAACTGCAGTGGATGAAAAAGGCATTAACGGTCTCCATTAAAACGAGAACAGCATTTGATATCAACAGTGATCACAAGCGGAAACCGTGAAGGGGAAAAAGTTCGATGTGACGAGCATAACAAACATGACTTCTGAGAACCCAGAGGAATAAGTAGAGGGTTGTGGAACAGGGCTCTTATTTTTAACTTCTCCTAACCGAGGGCCTCAGCGCGCATCTGCAGAGGAGGAAAAACAAGACACACACCGGCCAAATTCAAATACCCTCTTTTAAGACACATCCTTCCTTTGTGTGCTTCCCCTCTCAGTTTCCGCTCATTTCCTTCCTCACTGAGCTGATAAAATTCTTACCTTGAGGAAATAGATGCTCGCTGCCCGTTCTCGCCATATGGCAAACAATTAAAGGGTTTCGTGAGAGGAAGAGAAAACGTGATAATGAGAGAATGCAGGATGATGACGCCGTCAACATTTGACGAGGACTATCTTTAGACAAGGTCTTCCCTTGGGTAAGGCATCATATGGCAAGACTTGAGAAAGATGTGTTAAGGCTGGCAGAGTGGATGAAAATGATTTATGATATTTATAACATGCTGTATTTCGATTCAGGTGATGCATCACAGTGGGTCAAACTGTGGTTTACACCAGACAATAAAAACCCTGCCCTCTATTGGCTGGAGGAGAAAAATGCCCTAGTGAAAAAATAAACAGTGATCCCACTTAGAAGTGAGTTAAAAAGGCCTGCCCCTGTTTCGCTCTCTGGATTTGCATGCAGGTGACGGTAGGCACAATAGTTTTGCATTTTCACCCTCTCCCTGTCCTCGCTTTCTCTCTCTCTCTTTCTGCTGTGCCAAGTGGTGCTGGAGCATTAATACCAATTGTTTTACAGTCCATTTCTCCTTTGCGCGTCCGTGTGTGTGTGTCCACGAGTCGGCTCCCACACGCATACGCAGTTCTGTAAAACTAGAACAGTCTAAAAACACTATCTCATGGGGCAGGCACTCGGTCTACTTGAGAGGGTAGTCAATCACCCGGGAAAGTGCACACACACTTACACACGTGCATATACACACACACACACACACACACACAGTCATGTAACCAGCTAGGAGGGCGAGTGGAACACAGGATAATCTGCCAAGCAAACCTTACTACTGCTGCTGCTGAGTAATCCTGATTAATGCAATGTGATTTTGTACGCTTATCAGAGAGTTTTGGAGATAATTGTCAAAGCTAGCATGTCAACACTGCAGGCATAATCTAAGAGGTTGTGGAATACCAATAAGTTTATGCAGTTTATACTTTAGGAGCAGCTCAGCCTCTAAAATAAGTAAAATAACAAATCAATTAACAGTGTTTCTGTATATGGAGCACTGACAGGATAGGGTGAAAAGCAATGCATTCATTTAACAAGCCAGGAGGACTAGTGAAACACATAAATCTGTATGAACAGCTATGTAATAACATATCATTTGTGGTTATGTGGTTGATAAAAACAGCTAACACAGGGTTAGTTGCAGAATCTACTTAGCATTTTCAGCCGCACACAAGTAATTATGTCGTCGCCGTGTTTTGGGATGTTAAATGTGATACTGCATTTGCATTTTCACACAAGCAGAAACTCTTGCTGCATGTGAGACATAATCAGATGTAAATACTTACATGCTAAAACACAAGCCAAGCTGAGCTCAGCTGTGTCGCTAGCTGGGCAGTGTCACACTGTGGGAGGTTCAGATAACAGATAGCAGCATGTACATACATACTGGGCACTATAAATGGTGGGAAACAGATGGAGTGCAACTTAAATCCCAGCTCACATTAAAATCTTCTAAGTGAAATGGCAAATTATTTGCGTCTGTCAATGAAGGTAACAAGCTTGACTTGGCATCCACGATAATGGGAAAAAGCTTTAAAATACTGTGATGTGCTGTGGGTCAAGTGGAGACAACTTGGCTAAAATCTGTGAAATTCAGGAGGGACCAGAGCGGAGTCTGAGGCAAATAAACAAATCTCGAACAAAGAAATCTCAGTGTACTGACCCGGCTGCTTCTCAATGCATGAAAACACTTTTGTCAGCTCAGCATTGATACACAGTCTAGTTTAAAACTAGATGTCACACCATGAACTAAAATAATGGTGTGACAACTAGCTGCAGAGAGGTGGATGCTGAGCTCTTGACTTTGTAAACAGTTTTTATGTAGGCCTTGGGCTGGCTACCTTTAAGGTATCGACTGAAATAACAGTACCAAGTACTATCAAAACTTCTCTAGTCAAACAGTACCTGCATTCAACTCTTTCTGTACCTAGATGTAGATCTAGAATACCATTTGTATGATTTTGCTCACAGCCAATATTTGTCGAAGTTGGTAGTTGGCACTACACATCTGCGGCGTCTGTACCATGTCAAGCAACTGAATGCTTCCACTCACATGATGGACACAGGATGAAGTAGAACTATAGGTAGCAAATTGAAGTACTTGTTATCACAGCCCTACATAGGCCTAATTTGTACTGAACTGAACAAAAGAGCTTGAACCAACAGCAGCTTGCTGAAAACAGTCACTAACATCGCCCTAGTATGAACACTGATGCAACTGCTTGGCTCAAACAAAAAAAACAAAGTAGATAGTCAGTAAATCTTTTAACTATATATTCGAATCAGCAGAATGTTTTGTAATTTCCACCTCTGAAAGGAATGTGTAGTTCATCCTTTAGGGGCAGGGCACGTGTTTCTACTCCTACTCATGCACACAGACGAGCTACAACCTGCTCACGCGCTGAGATAACCATCACACCCCTGTGCGCCAGTGTCACACTGTGCTCCTAGAAGGACAGGTTCCCAGCGCTGTCCGAAACCTTAAATCCCTGACGCTGCTTTATTGGCCCAAGATAGAGCCAAGGCTGCACGTGTACACGCACACACACACACACACACACACATTAAGGTAGCCAAAACAGTCGGATTAGTGTGTAAAAGGGTTAACTGCTGTATGTCATTCTGTATCTATGACTTAACCACTCAATCTTTGACTCTGACCTGGTTTTACTTGCTCAATATTTGGGTAATGGGGGTCAGTGTGTAAAATATGATGTTAGAGAGGATTAATTTACCTCAGCACACACTGGCTGTTATAGAGACAAGAACAAAAAAGCAGCTTTCAATAGATTAGCTTGTCTGTAACATAAGATCCCAAAAGCTCCTATTAAGATGCGTGAATACCTTAAAGAGAGAAAAATCTACTATTATAATACACATTGTTTAGGTTTGACTGGTCTCTATCATTCTGGCCTTTGTCTGGCTCAAACTGGGACTTGCTTGTCTTTACTCATGTGTGGGACCCAGCCAAAAATAAGTGAGACAAAGCAGTCTATTCATCAGCTATTAAAAGGTGTTAATACTTCAAATTAGAGCCAAAATAAAGCAGCAGGCAAACAGACATCACAGCATTCATAAAGAAAGTTATACTATTTTTTCCATTTGATAACGCCCTGCTAACACGGACACTGACCTTATTTTCTTTGTATCATGTTGGTCAACTAACAAAGTACAAAGCAACGAGCGAACCTGTCGTGCCATCTGATCTCTCTTTCCTGTGGGTGGGTGGGTTTTCCTCCATGTGGCCAGCTGCTGCTGACCTTTCCAGGGTTTGTTGTAGCATGGTGAAGTGACACATTTAGCCTTTTCTGTCAGTGCGCCTCTACAAGCTGCAGAACAGGGTCAAGGGCAGCTTTCCTCTTCCACTAGCCACCCTCCATCTTCTCATCCCCTCATCCCCATGGGAGAATCCATGAGCCAACAAGTAGAGCAATGAACTTTTCTGGGACAGTGCGCTTTGATGGAGCGTGTCAGAGTGCGTCGAGTGTGTGTGTGTGCGGGAGGTATTTAGCTGGAGGATGACATCCTAAAAAGTTGGGCTTGCTGCCTAAGTTTGATTAGGAGATGTCTGATGTGCAATGGGAAGCAAAAATACTGCATGTCATCCTTTCAAAAGAGAGGGAAGCAAATCAAGTCATTCGATTTTTAGGATTTAAGGGGAAGAGCTGAGATGGAAACTGAGAAATACGACAAAAAGAAAGGTCGGATCACACACAGAACAGGACTGCTGCAAGTGTTTGTATGTGAGAGGCACACACTGTAATAATGCAGTACATATGGATGTCATATGTGTGTCATGGCTGAGAGCGCAGAGCTATTAATTAGAGATGTGTACCCAGGGGCCCCCTAGGCCACACTCAACAGGAAGTGATGTCATCTGGGTCACCAGTAATCTATTCTACACAACTACTGACACTGTTAATAAAATTAAAAAGCTGAAAATAAGAATAACTCAAGGAGGGACAGGTTAAGGTCTGCCCTTTTCCCTGTGGAGTGACGGTAGTGACTGGGTTCGATGTCGGCTGCTCAGCGTGTTTGTCAATTAAATTATAATGAGGACCAGGCGAATACAAGCTTGTTCACAGTGCAGTAGTAGTGTAATATGAAACAATACACTGGCAAAAGCTTCTTGTGTGCCTGAAGGACAGAGAGACAAGGCCAGCGCCACCTGCCCCCCATGGTCACGCTGGGACGTCCCACCTGGCCCAGAGCGGGGAGGGCCTTCGTTCCTGGCTTGTCACCGGAGACACGATACCACAGGTGCCTTTCACACCAAAAACACAAGCATGTGTTACAGTCTTACAGATACACACTGCACTGCAAACACAGACACCCATGCGGTCGCACAGAGTCAAATAATCGCAACATCATAGTGCTGATCTCAAATATTGTTGATGGTTTTGCTGCTGCTGGCATCTTAGATTTTACTTGCAGCTTCCTTGCTAGCTTTACGAATGTCAGAACAAAATGCCATGTGTAGTCAACATGTACAGTATGGTGCTAACAACACAGGACATGACCGAGGAGGGGGGGGGGGCATGCTTACTGGCATGTTGAGAGCCCCGCCAGCAAATTGGCAACAAAAGCCAGAGGCCTGTGGCCTGTGGGTGTTAAAATGTAAGCTAGGTCAATATTTCAGCCTGGCGCTCCAGCTATCCTCTCTTTCTCTCAGCACAGGCCGTAGTGCTAATTGTACCCGTGAAACCAGACCATGTGCAGCAAATACTCAAACAAAGTTCCATAACAAGCACTAATGGCGTGTTGGACATAGCGATGGCCCACTTCTGCCTTCCCTTCCCACTCCTCCCCACACACGACTATAAAGGCAGCAAGCACAACCAGTTTGTTATTGTTCATCCATATTTTATCGCGGCTCCTATTTATAACTACGTAGGTTTGAGTCGGGGGCAAAGTGAGAAGCAGTGTGACAGAGAAGAGGCGATGATGTGGTTTTTTTCTGTGTCAAGCTCATGAACTCCGGAAGACAGTTCATCCTAATTACAAGTGTGGTTACAGGAGGAAGGACCACTTAGGTTTAGGAATGAAAAGATGAACTGCTCATCCTTCGTTCCAAACGCAGAGCGAAAACATGGTTGAATGTGTGTGTTTTCCTAACCAGGAACAATCTGATGAGTAAGCACAATCTTGCCCAGCAATGCTACGTTAAACACACGCATGTAGGAAATGTTGCACAGTGCAACCTCTGTCTCCTGCTGTCAGTCTCTGAATAACTGGGACCATTAGGGGACGCATGCCTTGCTCAAGGGCATTGCAACGGAAATGACATTTTTCTTGCCATTTCATCGACTCAAACTGATGACCTGATGACACAAGCTCACTTCTCTAACCTGAGGGAGGAAAGCACATGAAATATGTGTTTGTAAGCGGCAAGTTTAGTCACAGATAGGACGGTACGTGACTGATGATGATCTAAGGGGGTCAATAGAGCATGAGGAAACTGACAATTACACTACAAATACACCACTGACTAATCTATTGTGACCAATTCAAAATGTGGATTTGGTTCAATGCTGACAGATTATTAACCACTGTCTTGTAAGACTATACCTCTGAGGACATGTTGCAGTAATATATTTAATACAAAAACTGCAGTATGGTTTGCAAGGTGAGAGTGAAAGCCTTCGTTCAAAGGTCACCCTGGTCACTTTCTCTCACCGTGCCATCTGCCTGGCCAATAAAAATACAATTTAACACCTTCTATGTAGTATATTAACTATTCCTTATTTTAATAGGGGTTTTCTTTGCGCAAGGACACCACTTTGACAACTGATGCTCAAATTATCACGATTATTAAACGCAGTGATTTCAAAGGGTAGCCACAACTGGGTGACACTGTCATAACCTGTTAACCTCAAAAATACAGCCACAGATCGCTTAATCTGTCTCTGTAGGATATGAAAACACAATAATGGTCGACACACTCAACAAACTATGTGGCCACTTAAATACCAAAATACAGTCCATCCTAAGAGGAGTCTGGTACAGGCATGCTTTTGATGTGCACCTGCAAGGAGACAGTGCAAGGTAGCCACACCTAACCTCTGTTTACCTACCTTTGTTATTTGCAGGATAGCTTGCTTGCTTTGGGCTGACACATGCTGACCTTTGTCATGCAGCTTTGTGATGTGTATATCTGTGGTGTATATGTACCTGGTCATTTAAAGGACAAAAATGCTGTTTATTGTATGTTTAAAGGCTACAGGGGGGTGTTTGGCTTCATGTGATGATCAGCTGGAGGTCATGGAGTCCCTTCATTGTCTTATACTGTCTAGTAACAACACATCCTGGGCAATACAATATGATAGGGTGTAATGTTAGCCCGTTAGCATTTTGGCATCCCGAAATTGATTGTTGGGCATGTGTGCTGGTACAAAGCCACTGTAACAGAGCTCCTGCAATATCCGCTCTGGCCTTTCTTTGGCGTTAACGTTACAGACGCATGTTAAATGATAAACAAATTTACCCTGAGTTCGTCTCTCTCAGCCTCCCAGCGGTATTTCTCGGCCTGGAAGCGTCCCCACTCGTACTGGATGAAGTGCAGGATCCCAGGAAGCGTCATACCCGAGTCCCCGTCCTGTAGCTCCCGAGCCTGCGACGATCCGGGCATGGCCCCGGCTGCCGCCGCCGCCGCCGCCGCCGCCACCGCTGGTGCCATCGCCCCGGTCGCCGCAGCTGATGTCGCCTGGCCCGGTGCTGCTTTGGGCCCGTTTGGGTTGCGCCCCGCTCCGCTGCTGCCGCCGCCTCCGGAGTTCGGGTTTGGTCCTCCGCCGGATCTATCCGCCTCCATTTTAACGGTTCAACCTTTCGCCAGGACAAGGAGGTGGAAACGGGCGGAGTGCAGGAACAATAATAACAGAAAAGTACCTCGGACCCTTCTTCCAACCCAGCAGCAGCTCGCTAAAGGCTTCCCTCTTTCTTCCTTTGCTCACACGCACAGAGCAAAATTACTATTCAGACAGCAAAATACTACACTTCCGCTTTCAAACCTTCAAAATAAAACACCACCGATCTACATATCTGCACCACCTTGGCTTATTTAGTCACCAATAAACCGTATTTAGCATTATTTCTCCATTTTGCATACATTTGCTAAAGTATAATCGGAATGTAGCTCTTAAAGGCCTATCGTTAAAAGCAGGTATTAAAATGATTTTTGACGCTCTTATTTTGTATATCCCGGATTTGTTTCCTCCTCCCTGTGTTTGCTGGAAATGCCCACTGCGGCTGACAAATAAAGGACCGTGATTGCTGCAATACACAATGAACGTGTCGCTGGGGGAGTTTATTTCCTGCCATTTTGTGAGCTGGGCTGTTTGAGAATAGTAAAGGTAGCCAATGTTATCCACAACTTTGTTTCCTGTTTAATGTTAAAATAAAATAAAAAAATCTCTACGACACAGAGACCGTGATTTTGTCTGCTATATAATAATAATAAATAATAATAAATCTTTTTTTTTAAAGAATAATAACAGTAGTAATAATAATTATTGCTATTATTTATTATTATATTAATGATAATAACGATAATAAAAACAATAAGAACAATAATAATTTGGATTGTACAGCACTTTTCTGGATATTCAAAGATGCTTTACAGAGAACAAGAACAACAAAATAAAACAAACAAAAAACAAAAATGAAATAATCTATAAGAAGGGAAACACTGCAGAGAGGGAGAAGAAGAACTGTTTTTTTTAGCGGTTGTAGGCAATTTTGGAGAATTGAGGGACTTCTTGAATGGAACAATATGTAATAATACAGAAAATATAATATAATAAAATATAATATAATATAGTTGTTAGAATATAACATAGGTCCCTCCGCAAGGTTGTAGGTTTTGTTTCAACATTAAAGAGGACTTATATTAATGAGGGTTTGGGTTTTAGGTCTCCCCAAGGAAATTTAGAGCGTCAAACACTTAATTTCCTGCATCTCTGTACAGTTTATTGTGGACAGGTTTTTAATGTCATCAAAGTAAAAGTTCTCTCTGCTACTTTAATGATTTTACTGGGGGACAAATGCACATGTTGTGAATACTGTGCATGTTTGAGCACGGCTAAATCAGTTTTCTTGCAAATCTATTATCCATTGGACCAACTTGGATTCAATTATCTAATATGTGGGGTGGACACAAATTATCATATGGTAATCTTTATATTCTCATTTTAACCAGATGGAAATGAAGCTATAAGCACATACAATATGTAGGTTACAGAATAATTCCATAATATATACTAAAATAGATATTGCAAAGATGGATGTTAAAAAATAAGATGAACAGATGCTGGCTGAAGGTTACAACTTGGAATCCCTGCTATAAAGTAAAAACATGTGTTGAGACATTTTGTTTAATCATAATTTCTTTTAAAGGCCTTTATTTTATTTCCTGTATGTACAAGAATGAATAATTCATTATATCTTTAAATACTTTTTTTGTTGTTGTTGTCCACAAATGTTTTTCCACATTAATTTGTGCAGAGTGAGATATGTCTCAATCTGACTATTTTGTTCAGTGTACAGTTGAGGGGTATTTTTTCTTTAAAATAGGTTGAGATTAAATCATAGTTTAAGAATAAATGTCAGCCCTACAATAGAATTATGACGTGTAGTTGATGCAGTTTTGTGTATTTTTTAAAAATGTATTATCATTATTATTATTATTTGATATTCTTAAATATGGCACTTTTATTCTGAAGAAATCGAAGTTTCATGATTTCTTCAGAATAAAAGTGCCATATTTAAGAATATGTTTTAAATAAGGCTACATACATCTATTCTTTTTCCTATACGTTCACTATGAAGATGTCATTACATATTTGAATACTTTTCTTTTTACACAAACGTTTTCACATATAATTTGTGCAAAAAGAGATATTTGACAATATTGTGCCGTGTTTAGTTAAAGAGTTTTTTTTTTCCTTTTAAAATGGTTTAGTTTAGTTTATTAGGACTCCCAGCTACTATTCTTCCCGAGGTCCACAACAACTTAACATTCGTGACAGACTAGTGCACAAAACAACTCACATATAACACTTAACAAAATAGCATGACTAGACTAAAACACTGACACAGACAAATGAGACAGCTCCTGGTAATATAACAATTAAGATATATATTTGTCATGATTTCATTTGGTAAGTTAGCGCCAGATTGTATCTTGATTAGTAGCCGATGCAGTTTGTGCATTTTTATTTGTTTTTTACATTCTTACATATGTCACTTTTATTCTGATGGAATCGAGCCGGAAGTCTTACTGTTGTTGCGGGCAGCAGACGGGAAGCGTGATCTCTTAATGGTAAAATCGTGCAGTTTGGTTTTAATGGTTAAGCTTGAGTTAAGCTGAACAGTAATGCAGTATTCTGATGCGACTGGGGCTCTCTTGTTTTGGGATTTCTTCTTTAAATGTTGGAGACCAGATTTCAGCCTCAAACGCGTTAATATCATCTAACAATGCGGATCAATCTGTGTGTTTGCTGCTACCGATTCAGCCAGGTTTGCTCCTGTGCTCCCAGAGCTGGCTGAGATGGACCACCATGAAAACCAGGTACAGTGCAACAAGGTCAATAGGCTCCAAGGTGCCAGTGCTCCTAATATCATGGCTGATGAATGATAAAGAATAAAATAGATGCAAATTAAGGTGAGTTGTGTTCATGAATTTTTCCAGCCTGTCTGTGTAGGTTGATGCAGTTAACCACATTTTATGTATAGAAGGAAACCTTGCATAGAGTTATCTGTCCTGGATTTACATGTAAAGTAAGTGATTGTGGCTAGAATAATATTCAGTGCATCAAAGTAGCCCTATGTGTCATGTTAAAGTAGCTTGAGATTGTATCACAGTCAAGATATCTCTATTATACACATATAAGCTGCATTTTTTTCCTCTGTTTTTCACAGGTTGTCATCAGCTCTCATTCCTCTGCTGTTGCACTAATGGGGACCTAAGATCCACCACTGGATTTCTTCATTGAAACCTCGTCTCGTCATCAGCTGCCATGCGGATCAGTCTCTGCCAGGGCCTGTTAACTGGCGCCATCATCCTCAACCTCCTCATTCTCTACTATGTGTCCCGGGCCCAGCAGCAGATGATGGAGAAAAGGAAGGAGCTTGGCAGGGGCACGAGGAGGGCTGCCCTACCAGCCTCCGGTCTGGGAGGAGGCCTTGGGGCACTGGTAGGCACTGGAGGTGAGCCTGGAGGGGTCGGAGGTGAGGGACACAGTCGTGGTCCACGTGTGACTGTTCTTCTGCGGGAGTTTGAAAACTTTGAGAATTATGTTGGGGATGTGGCGAATTCCTTCCTCCGCCAGAGACCTGAGCTTCCCTTCCTGGCTGTGGCCGACACGTCACCATACCCTCCCTTGGTGCTTCCAGAGGGCGCACGCCTTCTAGTGCTCACCCCCAGCCCGGACCAGCCACCACAAGCTCACAGGCCAGAGTTCCACGTCCAGACGGAGTTTGTGCTGCTGGTGCCTGATGGGGTGGAGTTGGAGCAACCTCGGGCAATTGAGAGGCTGATCAGGGAGCTGGAGGGTGAGGGTGGGGGGCCCGTGAGGCTGGTAGCTGCACCCGTGCTGGCTCGATCCGCTGTGCACTGTCTCCACCTGCGGGTGAACCTCAGGGAGTGGACAGCCACCTACTCGCCAGCTGCGTCTGGGAGCAGCGGGAGCGTGTGTACGGCTTTACAAGGAGATGCAGTTGTCCTCATTCGCACTGAGGATCTTTTTAACCTCTCTGTCCCTCTGGGGAGGCCCCTCTTCTCCTCGCTCTTCGTCCAGACTGCCTTGAGAGGCTGGAAGGTCAAGCTGCTGGAGAGCCCCTGTTTCGCCGCAAACCACCGGCCCCTCTTCAGCTCCGCTCACAACCAGTGGAAGGCCGACACTCGGCTGAAGGAGACAACAGGGAAGCTCATGAGGAGCTTTGGTCTGAAGCGTCTCCTGCTGCCTGATGAGAAGGAACAGTGGTATGGCTGCAGTAAAGAGACACCTCGCTGCTTTGGCACGGTGCAGGATGACACTCCAGACTACCTCTATCTAGATCGCTGGACGCCTCCCTGCTGTCTGCGTGCTCTCAGGGAAACCACCAAGTATGTCATCAATATCCTGGAGACCTCAGGCGTACGCTACTGGCTCGAGGGGGGGACTCTACTGGGTGCCGTCCGCCATCAGGACATCATCCCATGGGATTATGACGTGGACCTGGGCATTTACCTAGAAGACGTACCCAACTGTGATCACTTGAAGAACCTGGACTCAGGTTCTCTGGTGGATGCTAATGGCTATGTCTGGGAGCGCGCAGTGGAAGGAGACTTCTACAGGGTCCAGTACAGCGAGGCCAACCACCTGCATGTTGACCTTTGGCCGTTCTACCCACGAAACGGCGTCATGACCAAAGACACATGGACAGAGCACAAACAAGACGTGGAGTTCCCGGAGCACTTCCTGCAGCCGCTGGTGCCAATGTCTTTTGCCGGCATCACTGCCTACAGCCCCAACAACCACCGAGCTTTCTTGGAGCTCAAGTTCGGCGAGGGGGTGATTGAGAACCCTCAGTATCCCAACCCTTCGAAAAAGAGGCTGGACAGAAGCAAATTATGAGAGATGATAAAGAAGTGTGTTTTATGTCGACTGTTCAGAAAATTCTGCCACTTTTTTAAGAAAAACAGCCTAAAAAATTATGCTCGGAACTAATGTGGTGCCAAAAGGACTGCAGTTGCTGTCAATTTTAAGACAGCTAGATCAGTATTTGGATGATAAGTCTAACATTGGACTGCCTGGAAAGATTTAAATCCATACACTAGTGAGTTTACATCAGGCATATCTTTGAGGCTGGCTGGCTTTACCACATGGTGTACAAAATCTGTACTGTACAGTAAAGTATAAATACGAGTGCTGCGAAGATGATAAATACTCGTCAGTGATATTGGGTTCTCACTAAAAGCTAGTGTACATGATCTTAAGCAGGACTTAAGGTTCTGCACAGATTATCTGTGTTACGTAAGTGCTTTTGCCCCGACAGGTGTTTTATGAATTTCTTGACTGTTGTATTGATTTGCACAGGTTTTGTCAGTTTTGCGGTTTATGAATGGATGTTACTGTATATCGATGCCGACTGGTGTCTGACAGCTGTAGCATGGTGCGTACATTTCCATGTGGTGAAATGAGAAACATACCGTCATTCCTCCGTATGGAGAGGATGATCAGGAAAACTTTTACTGAAACATAAATTAATTAATAACCTTTACCAAAATTAAGTGTGTTACTACTGAGCACCCATTATGTGTTAACTTAAATGAAATTTTAATTCAGCAGGGAAGTCGGACATAAAAACACACAAGCTTCTCTGGGTACGACATGTTTTCTGTAGCGTTGTTACGTGTGTGATGTATCAGTGTGTCACTCCAAGTCATGAGCCGGTAAAATAAAGAAGTTGTAACAGGTTGACTTACGTTATTATTTTGTTTTGAGAATTGTTGGCAAATCCATTGTAAATACATCAAATGTGCACTATTGGCTGCAATTTTCTTTTTTAAACACTAGATGGCACAACACACCTATTTATTCTGCAGCCTCTGTAACTCCTTTAAGCCTCTGCACTAAGTTGTGTCAAACGCATTATGGGAGTTCCTCAGCCATATGGCAGGGGCCCAGGGGGTGGAGGATTTTATGACAGGACACACAGGAATGCAGCTCGCTTGTTTTGTCAGACTTGTCCAGCGATGTAAATAGCTTCCATATACTACACAAGACGTTGCCCTGTCATTGTCTTTCACCTGTGGGTGCTGCTCATATTGTATTCCCCAAGGTGTGTTTTCATTCCTGCTATTCACCATAACCAACACTGTTCATATATGGCCTTGGAATGACATAAGCGTCCATACAGCTGAGAGGCTGTGTGGTTATTTTAGGATGCAAAAACATAAGTATGTTTCTCTTCTTGCATGCTGCTACAGTACGGAGGTGACAGCATAATTTAACTATGGAGCTCTCGTGCAGGCAAACTAAACAAAGATTCTTACAAACAACCAAGAGAGACAGCCACATATTAAAAAAAGTCTTTATTATTAAAACCCTAAAGACAGTAAATTCAGACTAACTGGGAAAGTTTTGAAACATAACCCCTCTGTAACAAAGTCATTACGAACATGACCATACACAGAACACAAAACTCTGTTCGAACCAGACAGACATCCGCATGGCGAAAGATCTCAGAGGAATGACAACATCTTAAACCTTCCACCATAAAAGCACAAAGTAGACACAAA
The DNA here is from genome assembly GCA_026686955.1 of Epinephelus cyanopodus. Taxonomy (NCBI): domain Eukaryota; kingdom Metazoa; phylum Chordata; class Actinopteri; order Perciformes; family Serranidae; genus Epinephelus; species Epinephelus cyanopodus. The sequence goes on along the minus strand of CM048918.1, from coordinate 23,899,982 downwards.
AGCTGTTTTGAGGCAATAGTTAACATTTCAGTATTCTGATGACATAAGACTGTACCGAGTGACGTGGCCTTGGGCCTGCAACAGTTTCATAGATGATCATGGGAAACACTGCAACACTAACATGGAGCTGATCCAGTACGGAGAATCTTTGTATATGTTAATAGCACACACCCCAGTTATTTGGTAGAGCTTTAAATAGTTCAAGATGATATGGATGGAAGAGATAAAGATTCAATAGCGCAACAGTACCGGTAATCATACGTACATAGCATATGTTGCACACATATATGTTGCATGCATGTAGTATTAGGAAACAGTTTGTATTATTCCAGGGTACAGCCATTACAACTCATCTCATCACTGCTACACCACACATTCTCCAAATTCTTCAAGTGTCCTAAATGCCCGCAGACATACTGCACAGAAAATTCCAACAGACATACCTTACACACACAAACTAGTCTCACCCACAAGTTTGAAATAATACCAAGAAAAATACATCATTTAAAAAAACTATCACTGACCAGTTATAACAAGACTTGAGACTGGAACAGTAAAATTTGGAGTCACCAACATGATAAAAAATGGGCGAAAAATGTCTTTGGATTTTGATTAGGGAAATAAATATTACTTCAGTGGATATTCAGGGGCATCTGAGGCATCGACAGTAGCGTACAAGGAGGCCTAAAGCCCATAAATCTAGTATTTCGCGTTTATGGCCATCACAGCTAAAACATAAATAGGTTTCAGTGGAGACAAGCTTAGGTTCACTCAAGTCCTTTTAGTTCTGAACAGTCAGACTGCTGCTATATCCATGTAGTGGAAGGACTTTTGTTACTTACACATCACATGAAGTTACAACACACTTTATACAACTTCAAACATATTGTCCGTCTTGTTAGAGACCGCTTTAAAACCCATTTGTGCCCTGATAAAATGTGTGTAGCAACGGAGAGCAACAGGATGAGTAAAATGTAGGGTGTAATTTAAAAAAAAATCTTCTTGGAAGTGTCATTCAATGCTATCAGGATTTCACCGGTCTCCTTCCTGTTTGCTGAGTTCATGTGATTATTGGTCTCTGAATATTAAGGAGTAGTTGGAGGACAGTCTTCAAGCCATAGTTAAACCTGAGGTTGCGTTGTCTGCCATCGTACCGATGTCCATTAGGAGAGGCAGAAATGCTCGGAGGTTCATCTGTGTCCGTGGATGTTTTGAATCCTTGAGAAAAAGTTCCTTCATTTAGCTTTGGGATGTCAGTGAGTGCTACTGAGGACAGTATTACCTTTGTGCCATATTACTTCTTCTCACCAGGAGAAAGGCATCGTACACAAGAGAGTCATTGGCATAGATAGAGTCATCGCCACAATAAAAGAATATTACAAGCCTTAACCCCCTACAGCTATAAAAAGAACAAGTGTTTGTGCTTTTTGCTTTACATTTGACAAATCGCACTTGTGTCTGTTCATATAAAAAGCATATTATGATATATTTCATAACAAATATGATCCTTTTTCTGTATAGTACGATGGGAATCTGGCAAAGGTGAACACAGAAGAAAAATAAAAAAGGTGACAGTAATAAAACAATTTTAAAAAGGTATTGGATTCCAGATGAGAATATGCAAGTTTGTCTTGCTAAGGTAGACAGACAGAAGAAACAAAAATAGAAAAGGGGGCCTTTAGGTTTTGCCGGAGTGTCAAATAAAAGAGTATTTCATTGATAATGTCAGCAGCTGGATCACATGATGGACTCCTTTTCACCAAGAGCCCTCTTAGCAGCGTCTGCACTGTCCCTCCCACCTCGCTTCTCAATGAGCGGTGAGCTCTCAGGGGCTGGAAGTGCTGGGTCTCCCATCCTGACCTCGCTGAGCTCTGCTCCCTCATCTCGTTTAGACGTGCGGTCCACAAAGTGCTGCAAAAGCCCGGCTCCGAAGGCGTCGCCCTCTACGTTCAGCACTGTGCAGGTACGGTCACTAAAGAAAGACAGAATGGGTGCCAAGCAGTTTTAATATTAACGCATTGTAAATTCATATGTGAAGTACGTCTAACTGTTATTTGGCTGCCATGCTTTATGTCTACATAAAATACTCACACAAGCCAATCAACAGCCAGGATGAGAGAGATGTCATTGGTGGGCAGTCCTACAGCCTCCAGGATGATGGCCAGGGTCAACACACCACCGGCAGGTATACCTGCTGCTCCAACACTGGACGCTGTGGCTGTCACACTAACACATTAGGAGGGAAGATGACAGAGTTACACACACAGATAGAGCAGCTACAATTTTAAACAGCATCTTCACACACATGAAATTTTATATATCACTGTATTCCAACTATATTTACATTGAAGTAGGGCTGAGCGATATGGCCAAAAAATAACACTGCAATAATTTTAGGCTGTATACAGGATGTATATCTCGGTATTTTGAAATCTCCCCTAAACTACTGTAGACTACTAAAACACTAAACTACAAAATAAACTATAGTTACAATAACGTCAAATAAACTACTGTTACAAAAAGTTAAACAAAGTACTGTTGTAATAAAGTAAATAAAGTACTGACACAAAAAGTTGTATAGTATAGTTAGTATAGTTATAAAGCTACAGTTATATATAAAAAAAAGTTAAAGCACTATTATAATAGAGTTAAATAAAGTACTGTTATAATAAAGTTAAATTAAGTATTGTTACCAAAAAAGTTAAAGTACTCTTATAATGAAATTAATCAAAGCCGAACCACTGGTGCTTTTATTCTGAAGCACCTGGCTAGTCTCGGGTCGGTGCTCTTGATGTTTTGTGAACATAAATGAACAGCTCTCCAGTTCATATAATAATGGTATTTGCAAGTCACACTGGTGCTCCATGGTTACAAAATGAGACTAAATGATCGTAGTTTCGAGCACTGCAGTTAGGAAAACACACACCCTGCATCGTGTTGCGAGCCTTTTTTTCTCTTTAGGTCAGTGAGAGGGAGGAGCCGTAAGAGAGTCTCCTGTTGGTGGCTTAAAAATGTGTGACAGTTTGTACTCAGTGTCTGCGATGTAGTCATTATTATACATCCCACTTGGGATAAGTTGCAATATATCAAGTATATTCGATAAATCGCCCCACCCCTACATTGAAGTACTTGATAAAGGAGGCAAATGTACAATTGAACATGTAATAAAGTCGCCAACTGTGTGTTTCAGGACTTACAGGATGGTAATGACTTGGATGAAGTTGAGGGAAAAGTTGTTCAGCTGAGCAATGAAAACAGCAGCCACACACTGGAAGAGAGCAGCTCCGTCCATGTTGACCGTCGCTCCGATGGGCAGGATGAAACGGCTGATGTGCTTGGAAACGCCGTTATTTTCCTCCACGCACTTCATCATCAGGGGCAGAGTGGCGGAGCTAAGAAACAAGGAATGCGTCAGGGTAAGATGGCGAAAGTATGTGCACACGTGTTTGTAGAAGGAGGAAAGTGTGTATGTTTTAGAACAAGAGCACCTCAGTATTTTGTATTTAGAGAGAACAAACAAGTGTGTGTGCGGGACGGTTAGAGAGGTGAGCACCGTTGAGTCTATTACCTGGAGCTTGTTCCGAAGGCAGTTGCCAAAGCTGTGAATATCCCCCAGAGGAAGGTGTATGGGTTCTTCCTTGTAATGATGAAGTAAATGGCGGGCAGCACGAGAAAGCCATGGATTGCATGTCCAATGATACAGCAGGCTATATATTTTCCCAGACTGGCAAACAGATTACCAACATCCTCCATCTCGATGATTTTGCCAGCTACAAGGAACATGATACCAAGAGGGGCGTACCTGTAGAGATACAGGAGGGGCAGGAAAGAGAAGGGACGGATGATTAGATAATTACGCTTCTAGGAAAAAAACCTGTACTCAATAATCAAGCATATTTAACACTGATTTTGTTCTAACATGTAGGTCTTTCTTACCACATGATCCAGGAGACCAGCACCATGGTGGCCTCATTAAAGGAGTTGAAGAACTTGATGAGGATCTCTCCTTCCTCTCCCAGCTTCCTCAAAGCTATACCAAACACAATGGCAAACACGACCAGACCAAGAATATTCATGCCATCCTGGTCGGTTCCAATGGGCACCTAAAGACACATATGAAAAACAGTGAGGACAAGCAACACAATAGCATCCTTAATATATTTGTGGTCCATTATATGTCGACAACTCAGCCTTTCACTTTGCTCACCTTCTCCACTGTGATATTAAGGATTCCATCTGTGCCATTCCTGGTTACCAGCTTGTAGCTGGTTGCATACTGGATGGGAAAGAAAGTTTTGCCCAGTTAGTTAGTTCGTAACACCCAGACATCTTATCCAAGTATTTCCTTTATACTATTTCAGACCTTAATTATGTAAAATTATAGAATTGAGGTGCTTACTGATTGAAAAGCAGCAGACACCAGGTTGGAGGGAAAGATGTTCCTGTAGAAAGAGAAAAAATACACAACAATTCAACAACACTTCCAAGTGTTTACCAGAGGCCTTGGGAAAAACCAACAAAAAAAACATGTGGTTGTGATTGGAAGGGGAGAAATTACATGTTTGGTGAACCGAACAACACAATGCAAATGCTTGGGACTTGTTTGTTTGTTTGTTTTCTCTCTATCGGCACACACAACTGCATGAAACAACCCTGACTGCTTACGGGAAAGGACACACGAAGCAAGGATACATTTGCTACAAGGCAAACACATTGTACAGTGTTTCTAAGTCTGAAATGTTTGCGTGCCACATAAGAGTCCTATCTGATAGCTTCACTTTGAAAAAAAAAAAACCTAGTTATTTCTGTCTGTTGTAGAGACAGTGGCTAACTACACCCTCTGGGTGTCAGTGACAGCCCAAACAGAAGGAATCACAAGATTGATCATGTGGAAATAGCTCAGAGAATTTAACCATTAATCCCCTTTTTTCCCCTTCCCCCCTCTACTTCTAATCACTGCTGTGTTATTCATTCTCTGCTAACGAGTACACACACACGTTGTTACATAGGTCGAGCTGCATATTAAATCTCTAAAGAACTGAAACCCATGCGTCCCTGATACCCCTATATGTAATGGATTTAGAGTTAAGGAATTAACTTCACAGGTTCTTTCCAACCATTCATTCCCCTTTCACTGGAACCATAATGCATCCGAATTAAACATCATGTGACTGTGGGACAGACAGAGCGGCATGCAGCTTATGGTTGTGCAGCAAAAAGCCATGACAAAGGCTGTCGGGCTTTCAAGTCAATATTAGTCTTCATTTGGATATTCAAGCAGATTAACTCTTTTTTATTGTATATGTGTCCATTTAGTATAATTAGGCCTAATGAATTTAAGAACAGCTTCACAAACTGCTGGATTGGAGCCTGATGCACATACTATCACGCGATGTATAACACAGGGCTTTAAACCATGTTGCGTCCTCCTGAGTCAAGTTTTTCAGTGTCAAAAAGACCTAGATGTTTGAGAAAGGCAGCACAGCATTGCTTTGTATTGTGCATTGACCTAAATTTTGCATAGAGTTGACAACGCAGAGCAGAAACCTCCACTTCCTGTTCATACTGAACAGGTAAAAAAACGTGTGCACTATTTTGAGGCATTCACCGACAGTCTCAAAGGTTTCACTTCCTCCAGTCATCATGTTTTTGCTCTTCCCAAGAAACACCTACACTTGACTCAACACAAAACAGGTTAACATCCTTGTGTGTGTGTTCCTTTTGCATCCAATATGCATGCTATGCTAAATAAGTGGTATGTTCAGTAATATATCTAAAGGCTCTACTCGTTTTGGTTTTGTGGAGTTTTTCTTTGGCTCAAATTGGGATTCTGGAAGAGGATCTCAGACACTGTACATATTGTAAAATCCCTTAAGACACACTAACTGTGACTAAGCACAGGTAAATATAATGATCAGAGTGGTATGACAACAATCCACACAAGGTGAAACATCATTAGGTATGTGCGTGTGTGTGTGTGTGTGTGTGTGTGTGTGTGTGTGTGTGTGTGTGTGTGTTTTTTTTATGGCAGGCTACTGATAATTGCTCTGACGTCTTCCGAGCATCTTGTTACACCAGGATCTGGCAACAAGCAGGTAGCGCTCCACACATGTCATAGAATAATAAATGTTTCGCCTCCTACCCTACAACAATGACTCTAGGTCTTTAAAGGAACGAATGATGGATTTAAAAATGCTCCCACTCTGTTCACATTGAGCCAGTTTTAGACGGGATCCAGAGAGTAATGAGATTAAAGTGTGAGTATAATGAGTTAGGAAAGTTCAGTAAGTTTAAAGCCCATCAGATGTTCACAGCTTTGCGTCTATTGTTCCATATGTTTAGCTGCCTGCTGAAAAATGTTCTGTTGTCAGCAACACTGATGAGGCATTCCTTAAAATGTAACATCAGAGGAGTTTGAAAGGTAAAGCAGCTTATTTAAAGGAACAGTGTGCAAGATTTAGGGGGATTAAGGGCATTTTCAGTTGTCTTGCATCGGTCCAAATCAGGGACTAATTTTGTTTCAAAGTTATATAATTACCTAGAGTTCGTTTGTGTTGTCACGGCAGCGTTTACAAGTGGCCCAAATAAAATGCCCTGTGCAAGAAAGCTGCTCTTGATTGGTCAGAATTTCCATGCAGGAAAAATCCAGGAAGTAAACAAAACGTTGAAGAAGAGTACACTTGCAGGATAGATGTGACACTTTCTAATGTAGTCAAACCGTGCAGTTTGAAAACGAGGCAAGGCTCCAGAAAGCAGAAGAAAACAATGTTTTGATGCACTGGATGTGCTGAATGTGCATATTGAGGGAGCACAGGAGGAGGCGCACATTAATAATCCCCCAGGACTGTAACATGCTCATGTTTAACCCAAACAATGTGTCATGTGACTGAAGTTGGTTCAGATCGAGGCCAGAACACGTCACCACAAACGAACCGCACCAGAGTTCATTTGTAACTGAACCAAGACCACCTCTTCAAGAAGGTCTCAGTCGGCTTGTTTTGTTGCGCACCGGAGTGTGATTGCTGTGTTCACACCTGCCCAAACAAACCACACTTAGGGGGCAAACGAACTTGAGTTCAATTGAACCGAACCAATTGAACCGAACCAAACAGGTCTGAAAGCACCCTTAGTGGCATATAGAGGTGTGGATTGTAGATTGCAACTAGCTGAAACTTCTCCCTGTTAGAATTCCTTCAGTGTTCATTAGCTGAATTATCCAAAAAGGTCTCCTCCTCTCCAAAACAAACAGACCCCATGGTTGAAACTGGTAAAAACAATGAGTAGAGCAGTTTCATCAGTGTTTCTGGGACGCTCTCATCATGGAGGGGCCGCTAACTGACTGGTGCAAAAAAGTAAATGGCCCCGTCTAGAGCAGTGTTCGGTTTATCCATTCTGGGCTACTATAAAAATATGGTGGCACAAGATGGTGGACTCTGTGGACATCCCAATTCCTATGTAGATATAAACAGCTTATTCTAAGGTAACTAAAACATAACAATTCTTATTTTCAGGTGATTATACACTAAGAAAACACGCAAATTATATTATATTCAGTCTATTTCTGTCGATATGTCCCTAAATCCTACACATATGACCTTTAAAAGAGGAAATTCTACCTTAATTTACTCCTTAATTTACTAGAAAGCTGAAAAAGAAAACTACTTGACTTTAGCTGAGATGGTAATGTTGAGCTTGGATCCATAAGATGAAAAATACTAAAAATAAAAGGATAAAAAGGGATCCAATACAGTCTAACACCACAGGTACTTGGGATAAAAGCAGGCAATGCGTGAACCTCTTTGAGGAAGTACTTTGTGCCACACAGTCGGTATGTAATGTCACTGCCTTCCTGTAACCTCAGGCAAAACTGCATGTAGTCAAATTCACAAGTGACGTTAGCACCAACTCATATCCGTCACCTGTGAATGTGGACCATATTGTTCTAAGTGGGAGACCAAACAAAGGCGGGGGATGGGAAATGTCAATAAGGATGTGTAGGAGTGGCTCCAGCCAGGGTTTAACATGTCACATACACCCCTACGCTGACATGTGGTCTTTTACTGTACTGTGTGGACAATGACAGAGCATAATTTAATAGAGTTTGTGTCTGTGAACAATGACCAGGCCAATTTTACGCTGTGATGAGCAGCTCTTGTGTCACAGCCCCACACTGTCTTTGTTGTCAAAACTAACTGGGACACCAACTGAGAGGGCTCGCTCTAATGAGAGGCACAGGTTTCGCCTGCTGTCCTATTAGGATAGCATGTGTGTGTGGTGTGTGTGTGAGCTTTTATCCTGCACGAGATAAACATTGCTTTACTGAGCTTTTTCTTCAAAACAGCAGCCAGCTGCAGTAAACAAATCTGGACATGGTGCATTTGAGATGTTGCATTCAGGAGCATCAGTTAACAACAACAACAACAACTGCTGCATTGATTCTAGAAGTAAATCTGCTCTTTATTATGAGTTTACATCTCATCGTTAAACATGAACAGAGTCAGACAAAATGCCAAATAGCCCATCTGAGTTTTGCGAAACCAGAACATTGTGTTCTAACTTGAATACCGGCATGGGAAAACAAGGGGAGTAAAAGTGATCATCTGCGAGTGGTTAGGTTTTGCCCTGTTACTCTTGCATGTCTAATCTGGCTGTGGGGAGCATGAGATGTTTTAGGGAGGGGGTTGCCAGGACAAACTTTTTGAGGAGGAGAAGGAGAGAGGTTGGAAAATGGAAAGCAGCTCTGAACGCTCCAAAGAATGTTCAGACTAACCAGAAGAAATTATGCAACCGAGTCCCGAGTCTAAAAAGACTGCATGTGAACAGTGAAAGTTCAGATCTCTCTGCAGGAACAGAAAATTGTTTGAAGGCATCAAATTAGCTGATAATGGACTGTTAAAGAGAGATCACACATTCCCATTAAACTCAAAGGAGTGTGCTTATGCTAAATACAGTCCAATTTCATGTCTTTGCAAGGGAACCGCTTCAGCTCACATCACAGTGTGTGGCAATGTGTGCACAGAAATTCAATTCAATTTACCTTCACAGCACACTAATCTATTGCATAGCTGCCCTGATAAGCAATACCATCATGCTATCTTTGCTTTTGGGGTAAAAGAGTGCGGAACTAGTTGTGTAAGACACTCAATACATGAGAATGTGCCAGAAGATGTTCACATCTCCCTATTTCAGACTCTGAGTCAGTTGTTAGCCAACTGTGAGCACCCTGCTTCCCTTTACTCCTCAGTGTAGATGAGGTGGCACAGGTCTCATGAATGCCCCATGAATGTGACACACAGATAAAAAAAAGGACTAATTTCCATCAGATAAGTTTAGAGCTGTGTGGTGGAGAACACACTGTGCCAAAAGCTTTCCATGTTAGAGGACGCTTAGACAGCCTTATGACATCAGACATCTTACACCACATTTTTCTTCCACGTGTCTGCGCATCAGACAGAACAAGAAATGTGGCCCACGATGCACATCCGGTTGCCAATTCATACGAAATTCTCTTAAGTCATGGTGGAGCAGTTCTTAGACAGAGTAAAATTAGATGCAGAGTTGTGGTGGTTTTATTGTCACAGACGGGACAGTCCCGACAGGAAGTCTAACCACTCGTCTCTCACGTTGTTACGCACACGTTAGACGACACGTGTCAATATAACTAAGGTAACAGTGTGAAAACAGAACAGTAATTTAAGTTTAGTTATTTTAAATGTGAAAAGGATTGGTGTTGGTTTCATTAAATAGTCGGTGACAAACGGCGCTCTGTCCCAGGGAGTTACCGGCACCGGTCACAGCTCAGCTGACGCAACTGCATGTTGTCATTACAGCACCACAGCGTGCCTACCTGATGGTGGACTGAGCCAAGCGTCTCATTTGGCTACTATCCCACTGTTAGAGTTATTTTCCATTTAAGTGATGTAAAAATAAAGGTTACCAGACGGGACAGAAGGTAAAAAAGGGTCTTGTATCTTTTCCTGAGAGCTACTGTGTCTCACTTTGGCAACGTGTGCCCTGATGAACACACCCATCATAATTACTTGTAAAGAGTTTGTGTGCCCAGCAGGTGACACTGTATGAGGGGATTCACTCACCTGATCAAATCTAAGAAGGAGTCTATGACTTCTTTGGCAGCAGGCACGTCGTCATCCAAGCCTTGGATCTTGGGTTTAGATATCGAGCCTGACCCCGGCGTCAAGATGTAAGCCATCACAACCCCAATGGAGGACGCAATTAAGGTGGTGACCAGGAAGAAGAGCATAGCCCAGCCACCAAGTTTGCCCAGGGCTTTGGGGTCGATGCTGGCAGCCCCGGACACCAGACTGCACACTACCAGGGGGATGATGATCATTTTCAGCAGTCTAATAAGTAACTCACCGGGAAAACCGACGTAGATGATCTGGGTCCTGGTAAGATCCGCGTTGCGCACAGCGAGTCCAATAAAAACACCGATGATGACCCCGGCCACGGTGAGGATCACCAGCAAGTTGGCCATCACTATCCTCTTCACCCGCTGGGCCAGCGGCTCCTGGCTGCCCTTCTTGGGGCTGCTGGTGCCGTTGGCGAGCTGCTCATCGAGGTGCGCCTCGCCGTTGGCTGCCTTGCCTTGCTCCATGTCCATCTTCTCAGCCATTGTGCGCGTTAAAAGTTACTATGGAAATTATCCTTAAAGTACAAATACTTCTTTAAAAAACTGTAATGAGAGTACCTCTGAGTAGTGTCACCGGCGGCTTCCTCGCACGAGTACACGATGCTGCTATTACTCACAGTATAGCCTCTTATCTGACCAGAGAAGGCAGGCCCGCCCCTGTCACGTGTGAATGGGCGTGTTTAAAAAGAGAGTTAATCAACTGTTCATCACGTTCATTAAAGTGCAAATACGATTACGCATCCGTCTTTTAAGGCATTGTGTGTCTTATTTTAGGTTGAACACAATATCATGCTCATCATACCATACACAAGGTTGTTAAACATCACAGGAAGGCCTTGTTGGTCAGGTTCATGTTTTACTGTTTATTAGATAAAGATTTAAGGGCTGTCATTTTCAGTAAAACGCGCTCCATCTGTGATAACTTCGTCTGGTTGGATGACTGAGTTGTTGAAGCAGAAGCCAGACGTGTGCTTCTCTGAAAAATGTTGTTTCACCACTACAGATATTTTAGATGTCTGGAAGTTCAGGGCTGGGCACACACACACACACACACACACACACACACACACACACACACACTACAGCTAATGCAACAGGTCTCCATGCATGGTACATGATGTAAATTATTCTGAAACTAAAATATAACCCTGAAACAAGCCTCAAGTATTGCATCATACAGTGAAAAGCACAACTACATGCAAACTCCCTTAAGCATAAATATAAGTAAATATGTTTTTTCTTTTCTTTTTTTAAGTAGTTGCAAAATTAATTTTTATATAGTGTATGTTTGTTATTCAGTCATTATTTTTTATTTTATTCATTTAATTTGGTCATTATTACTCTGCTTTTAGGTGCAGGGAGTGGGTAAAGAGGGGATATTACTGTTTTAAAAGAAAAACATGAATCTGTGCTCCTGTATCATTATACATGCAGGGTATTGAATAAAACGTGGTTGTAAAAAAAATGCTGAAAATCACACCCAATGTAAAAGCTAAAATCAAAAACCAAGAAACTCAGCCAACACCGAAATACTGCTCTCTTATGTTAGAGTAGCAGTAACTGGGTTGCATTTGCTGAAGTCGGAGGCTTTGCCTGAACAGCTGTGGAGACTGCCACAGCACTTTGATGAGACCTCCCTCCTCTGTATGCTTATTTGCTCTCCTCCCAAGTACCAACTCAATGAATACCATTGTTATCACAGTTATATCATCAAAGGATAGTGCATGTAGAACCACGAGCACAGCAATACAATTAATCTATCTGGTATGTTTGATTGACAAATGATGATAATGAAGGGCTTCCTTTGCATCATGTCAATGGCAATGTGTGTTACCCAATCATTAGAGATAGACAGGAAAGCATGCATACACCACATCCTTCTACTTTCATTCTGATATTTATACAGGGACACGTGGTGGCAAATAATAGTAATGAAAGTGACTGAGAACGAAAGTTTCGGATGGAAAAGGGCGGTTTCAAATTTTCTTCAAAATCATAGTTTCCCAACTACTACCCTGCAGTTTTTGGCGAGGTGGGTATCAATTTGTAACAAGAGACAGACTCTCATTGTCCGAAATACTGAGGACTACAGTCTGATAGTCTAAAATGTGTGTGTAGAGGTCCAAGAAAGCCTGGGGTAAGCTTACACTCAAACAACAATCCGAGCCCATTTTAAACAGAGTCCCACTGGTAGAAATTTGTGGGAAAAGCACCTTTAACACCAAAGAATGCCCACAGGACCAGAACCCAGGCTGGTAGGAAGCTGTCCTCTCAGGGCTCAGTTTGTTATCTCAGGCTTGTTCTTTGTTCCCTCTGACTGTGTGAATGATTGGAGGAATTGCTGTGATTCTGTGAAATAGTGTATTACTCTGTGAGAAAGGACAACTTCAATAGCTAAACCCGCAGGCACATGACACGAGAGCTGAGAGAGTTTTTCTAGGGTAGGCCCCATCTATGAAAACACACACTGCACTCACACAAGCTGCACATGCTGACGAGATGAGGTTTTGCTGATATTTAACTTCCAATTTGACTGGTCTTCTAAATGCCAATCTCTTACAACAAGAATGACAAAACTGTGCAAACAAGAGTCTTCAATCAATGATATTGACAACCTAGAGCATGCTGCGGACATGAGCACAGATTCCAGTGGCAACGGCTTCGATTACTGGTTAAAATACCATTAAACCCAATTCACAGTCTAACGATAACCACTTTGTATGTGAAGGACACTTTACACAGCTAGTGCAGCTTGACATTTTTGGTTTTAAGTGATACATCTTTACAACTAGGACGGACTGTCCTAAAATTTGGTACAGAGGTCCATGTCCTATTCCTTTTCATTAAATAATTCTCCAGTACTGTGGTTTTTGTCCTGATATCTGTAAAATGACATTCTCACCAGCTTCAGCCGGTCTTTGCGTTTAGTGCTAACGCTAATGTCAGCATGCTAACACACTAAACCAAGATATACATTGCACTTTCTTAACATCAGCATGTTAGCATTGTCAAAGGCATAAGTTTCCTTTCAGAACTGTTTTTTTTTTTGTTTGTTTGTTTGTTTTTTTTTTACAGAAGCTTGTTTTAAAGTTGATCACAATAACACTGAATCTTAATCATCTCACTGCTGAGGTTCTGATGTACCTGAACCAGGTCACGTAAAACAAGCATCACGTGACTCCTGAAACTGGGACACTGGAAAGTGTCAGACAACAAAGCGCAGCTGTCTCAGGTATCGTGAGAACAAAAGGGGGAAAGGAAGGGAGACTGACAATAAAGATATTGGAAGGTTGGAGACAGAAATGAAAGTTAATCCTGCGTCTTAATTTGCGCTCTACAAAATCTCCACAGTATCTTGACCAAGACAAGCTATCTCAGTGGATACAATCATAAGAATGCAGGTATATAAACCAGTGATAAGGAAAGTGCTGAGTCATGAAAACACAGCATGTCTAGATTCAGCACCACTGTTATCCCTGTAGTCCAGAAGTGACGAGAAGGCCCCTAAACCCTGTCTGATCTCACAGAGCCTTTAGTGACCAGGAGGGGCCTCCTAAAATTATTTACGGATTTACACTGTGTAATCAGACTCACATGCCCGGCCTGCAGCCATCCTCCTGTGTCTGTTGCAGCCTGTCTGTCATAACCAGACTGACTTCAGGTATAAGTGAACTATGATTTCATTAATCAAAATTACTTATTGATTACTTGCTGGCTCTTTTATTTAGCATCATTTGTTATCATTTGCTGTTGTGTGTGTGTGTGTGTGTGAGAGAGAGAGAGAGAGAGAGAGAGAGAGAGAGAGAGAGAGAGAGAGAGAGAGGGAGAGAGAGAAATGGGATAAAAATACTATTTACAATATGTGCAATGTAACTGTTTAAAATGAAAGAGGTAGGAATGTGAAGAAATATATTGTAGTAGATACAATATACCAACATCAGTCATATCAATCACTTGCACAGGAAGCATCTCAAGAGTTACCATGGTAAAATACACAACATTAAAAGAAGTTGCACTCTGATAATATTTTGAATATCAGATTGTGGATACTGGATGGGACCAGTCTCAGGGTAGCCCAGTCCTACTTACATAATCTTTATGAATGATAACAGAGCTCAGGGCTTTTGATCTTCTGACTGATTTTCCATCCGATGTGCAACTTGTCAGTGTTTCTATTTGTAACCATTTGAGGTTTGACTTGGCAATATTGTGTATGAAAAACTGGTGTACTATCTTAAGATGTATATCTATACATCCTGTATTGCTTTGCAGAACCACATTTTTATTTCATGATGGTGCGTTTTAACAACACAGTCTCACTCATGGATGGACCAGGTACAGTGTCAGGGGCCCAAAGTGTCAGGGGTCCCCCTGGCCATTCCCTGCCAAATGTCTCTGAAATTACCATATACCAACCAGAATGTCCACCAAAATGACCACAGGACACAGCCCTATCAATCACACCCACCACTAGTACAAGACGAGCCCACTAACGCCCTACTGCAGCGCCATATTGTAATGAACAAAAAGGGAGAAACGTAGCAATAATCTACTTTATAATTCGTTTTACATGAAGAAGTGATTCACCTTATAAGAAATGACTTATAACTCTTCCGATCACCCTTATCTTAACCTTACCACCTCTCCTTTAACCTATTACTTCCTAAATGCTGATTTAGCATTTTCTTCTTTATGGTGGGCGAGCCATGTAGTTAGTAGGCAGGTCACGTAGCTTCACCAGCAGCAGTTATACCTGCTCACAAGAAGGTGCAAATGAACTGCAAAGAATCATGTAATGACTGCAGAGACACAAAACCAACACAAAGTCTGGCTTCTATGTCGGCGAGGTGGCAGGGCCATTGTATATCTGTACCCAGGGGCCCATTGTCTGCCACATATTTAATATATAGATCATTTTAGGGCCAACATCACAATGATGTCATTTTATAAGCTGGAGGCAAAACATGACTCGCCACTACAGGGCTGTAGGCTACATGGGAGATACGTATCAAAGGTTATTATGTCCACCTAATCAGAAATTGGGGAGTTATTAAGAGACATATTGAATTAATCCATAACGCTAATGCTAGCACATTAGCTAATGTTAGCTTTGATAGCAAAACAAATTGGAGGAAACTGTTTTTGGTTGTCCTTCTCTGTGAGATTGGCACAGTAATCAACCACAAACCTGCCCATTCAGCCTTAGGCAATCCTGTCAAATCATCCATCCACTGAGTAAGAGCATGCGGGTCGGTCAGTCTGGTCCCATTGGTCAGTGTTTACGTTTTCAAGTAACACTCATGCAGTGAGTGACCTGACATAGTGCATTTTTAAATGTATTCTGATGCTCTACACTAAAGTGAGAGCCCTGTTGTTCAAAGAAATGGAGCATTATATTTCTATACAAATAAACAAACAGTTAAGTTAATCACACATTTGCTCCGCTCGGTGCTCTGCTGGTCCGTTTCCCCAGACAAGGTGCTTAGAGAGCACTCTGCCACTCCAAGAGTGCGGTGAATGTGTTATGAATGTACAAACAGACCCGTTTGTGGTTGAAAACACGTCAAGAGAACTTGCTAGCTATTTGATTACCAATACCCATTAGCCAGATAGCTCAAATGATACTGAGCTGTCAATCTGTCAAACCGTGGCATCCTGTCTAAAACTATGTTGAGAAACTTTGGACCTCAAACAACCTGTAGTAAAGTGTCTGATCAAGCATTAGTCACAAGTGTCACGTAGTCACAAGTAATACCTAAATATGTTGGCTTCATTCTTTCATGTTTCATTCATTGCTTTCTGACGATTTAATTACGACTTAATTACTACAATCAAATTGCCCTTGTCCTGTTGTTCACCCTGTATATAACAAGTTATGTGCAAACCTTCCTATAGCTTTGCATCTTTCTTTATCATCACACAACCCTCCCCCATTCCCAAACACTTTGGGTTAATTATCCACACACTGCGTACATCCACACGAGGCACCTATGTAGGAGGAACCTGTTTAAACCGCACCATGTGTTAGAAAGCTGTTTTTGCGCCCCATGTGTTCTAGCTTTAAGTGTTCAATCCTACACGGCTCCTCCCCTTCTCCCCTTCCTCTACAGCACCATTTTCCTTTGGCTTGTTTTTGCCCTGCAGCTCAGTTAGTATAAAATGCTGACAGAGTGTTTCGCACCCATAGGTAATGTATTTTAAGTGTCTCTGGCGGATGTCCTCTGTCTGTCAAATGAACAGTTACACACAAAGATGTAATGAGATCTAGAATACAGCACAGCATTCTTGTTAACCTTTTAACTTATTATATCTTTGGAAAATCCTCCTCAACTTCTCCAGTCATGCTTTTTTATGCTTCTGATAAAAAACATTGAGGACTGATGCAATCTAAAATCATTCTTCCTTTCTCCTGCTTCACCTCACATGTCATCAGTAGATCTTTCTGCATGCTACCTCTCTCTCTCTCTCTCTCTCTCTCTCTCTCTCTCTCTCTCTCTATCTGCAATAGGTGGAGTGTGTCATTTAGTAGAGGTCATATTTAGTCTGTTTAGCCAAGGCTGGTCAAAAACACACCCTGCCACTGCCTCAGGGGACACAGATTGCCTTCGTCATTCCCTCTGTGCCTTCATGCACAGTTCATGCACATGCATGTCGTTACCACCTTGTGTAAATGTGCTCATGTTTGTGTCAGTG
This sequence comes from Epinephelus cyanopodus, assembly GCA_026686955.1. Lineage (NCBI taxonomy): Eukaryota > Metazoa > Chordata > Actinopteri > Perciformes > Serranidae > Epinephelus > Epinephelus cyanopodus. The sequence goes on along the minus strand of CM048918.1, from coordinate 23,883,139 downwards.
TGTGTATTTGAATAAATGACCTGCATTAGGCTGAGGTCAATCAATAATGCGCAGAGAGGAGAGCCATCTGCTCGGTGTTGTTGTCTACTCTGCAGGATCATTGCTTTACTGCACAGTCATGGACATAGATTAAAACAAGACTTCACTGCTTTCTGTTTGTATCCTTTCCAATATTCAACCAACTCAGGAATTGCAATCTAGATGCATATGGAAAAAGGCAAATCAGAGGATTCACTCACCCCCTTCCCTGCGAGTCAAACCTTTCCTGCCTTTACATGCGGCTACACCAAAGGTCAGACCCATGGGTGAGATGCAAAGTATATTTAACATTCCTTACATGCATCGTCCTGAAGGACACAAACAGAGCATCAACCCCAGCTTGGGCACTCACACCTCTTCCATGCTGGGCCACAAGGGGAGAAAAAGCGAAAGAACAATTTTGATATGGTTTTGAAACAGTTCACTCACTGCCATTATCTATCCAGTCAGGCAAGTTTGTTGATTTATGTCACAACCTGGCAGTCGCTTGGTTTAGATGAGCAAATCTTGTTAACCATTTGCAGTCCTGTATGGTGGAAATATTTCTTATGACATTCATAATTTTAATTCAATGTCTGGCTTTCTTTTTCCACATGTTTTTATATATGTGTTACTCCTGCTGTCTCTTTACAATAAACACTTATATAGATTATTTACCTCTGCAACAACAGATTTTTTGCCGGAGTATCTCAAATCATTGGCTAGAGGTTTACAGGGGGCTGAGGTAATGTCACAGAGCAGCTTGACAAAAGTGAATGAGATATAAGGGGGCATGCAACCTGTGGAATAAAAACACACACAGAACACAATCTTCCCACAGGACATCTGATGGGAACATTCAGGCCTGAGCAGGACAAGCCAGACTGAGCAAGTGAGGGCTCTGATTTGTTGAGAACAACACGCCCTTCTCACTACGCCTCCCCCCCCCCCCCCCCCCCCCCCCCCCCCCCCCCCCCCCCCCCCCCCCCCCCCCCCCCCCCCCCCCCCCCCCCCCCCCCCCCCCCCCCCCCCCCCCCCGGCTCCTTTACCGCAGTCCTGCTTTGGATGTCATATGATACTGTACAGCATGGAGGAGGTCAGAATTTCTTCTTTTCACCAGCCCACCCTCTCCCTGTCTCTGACTCTTACTCTGTTCTCATTCACTGGCTTTCTTTGTGTAGATAAGGACTGGGTCCAAAGAACAGAAAGAAGCGGGGGAAAAGGCGTAATTGTTCTGTTTTGGCTTCTTTTAAATCTGAAATGTCAGGAGAGTCTCATAAATCACATCTGTGTTAAGAAACTCTAAAGGTTTTAAGGGTTTAATGCAATGGACTCTGGCCTCTATGGGGTAGCACAACTGTCATTCGTGATGAATCATGTTACAGTGACACTCTATATTGCTGACTCACTGTAAGAGTTGCAAACAACATAAAAACAGAGAGCAGTATTTCTCTGCCCACTTGACGTGCAGAGCGCACATGCTCCAGCTCTTTATGAGTAGTGTTTTGTGTGTATACAGGTTGCAGAACACAGAGACATGTGTTCTCTGCGGATCTTGCTTTCGTCTGCCCATAGATTTGGGGGCTACGACAGAGCAAGTGAAATATTTGGTACGTGCCGGGGCAAACACAAGACAACTAAAACTGAGTTGCTGAAACATGTTCCAAATGCTGGTGTGAGCATGCTACTGTTTTAGTTGTTATGATTGTTTGTAGCCTATTAACAGTTTTAGATTATACTATGGAAATTTAGAAAGGGCTATATGAAACTGAAGCATTATTGGTATCAAAATGCATTCAGTGAACACAGTGGTCTACCTAAAAAGATTCAGTTTCCTTGCACGGTAGCTTGCCAACTGTCATTTCCTGATCTGATATGATACATGATACGCTTCTGGAAAAAACATCCCAGAACGAGTGAGGTGAAACCAGCTGCACTGCATGTCAGGTTCACTGAGTGTAGGTTAGTCAGAAGGCTGAGCGGTGCTCCTCACCTGTTACATGAACTGTATTTATATGTCTACAGTCTGCATGTGCACTGGTGGATCTTCCTGCAGGCAACATAACCTTGGATAAACTCAAGCTACTCAGACTGAAGTTTGTATTTGGTCAAAAAATACATCTATGTTTTCACATTGCCACCTCATTGCATCACTCTTTGACTAGCAATGCACATAAAGCTTGCATAGCTTCACCTGACCAAGCTCAATAAACAGTACCACAGCTACAAACAAGAATATATGATTTGCAGCGTGTCACGCCTGCCACAGTGACAAGTGTTGGGTGTCAGTTTGTAGCTACATGTCACTGGCGTCCATTGAAAATGACTTATGGTCTGTTGCTGTGTCCCTCCTAACACAACATTGGAGTGAGAGAAAATGAAAAGGCCAGAGCCATGAGGGGAGCAATAAAACAAAAAGGAAAAGAAAAAAGAAGATGATCCATCCATCCATCTTCATCCACTTATCCAAGGCCGGGTCGCAGGGACAGCAGACCAAGCAAAGCACCCCAGACGTCCCTCTCCTCAGCAACGTTTTTCAGCTCCTCCTGAGGCACCCCAAGGTGTTCCCAGGCCAGATGAGATATGTAAACCCTCCAGCGTGTTCTGGATCTGCCCCGGGGCCTTTTACCAATGGGACGTGCCCGGAACACCTCTAACAGGAGGCGCCATCCTGATCAGATGCCTGAACCACATCAGCTGACCCCTTTTCACGCGAAGGAGCAGCGGCTCTACTCCAAGCTCCTTCCGAATGTCCGAGCTCCTTACCTTATCTCTGAGGCTAGGCCCAGCCACCCCACAGAGGATGGTATTCATTTCGACCCCTTGTATCCGGAATCTCATGCTTTCGGTCACTACCCAGAGCTCATGACTCTGGAAAGAATGAAAAGAAGATGAAATTTTCTCGTTCGGACATACCATCTTCCTCTGTTGTTTATTTATTATTGTTGCATGTTAAGTTGTTTATTTGTGTTGATTTCTACTTAGCTCTTGTTTTTGTTTGTAATAAATACAATAAATATAAAAGATAATAATAATGATAATATTTTTTGTGGGGTGTGGTGGGAGGGGTGGCACCAGTGGAAGCTTGCCGAGAGCACCAAATGTTCCAGGTCTGGCACAGTTTGTGTGTGTCTGCTTATGCTGTATGAACACTATGTGTACTATATGCCTGTTTGTCATAATAGGAGCATGTACTGTGTATATTCATAGCCCTGTTTACATGAGAAGTAGCTGGCTATAACCGGTCCTGTCCAGAGTAGAGGTCATTCAGACTTTAACATATGTTTACTCAAGATTTAAAAGAGAGACGGAGGTGTGACCGCCTTGTTTACGTTTCCTCTCACAAGGTGTTGTGTTTGGCTGGACTGCTGCCCTTCAACTAGCCTTCACAAAGGTATTGTCCCAACACTCCTCAAATGGAGGCATGTAAATACCTGCATGCCTTACCACCAATTCTGTAACAAAATAAGTTAAATAAAAGCGGTGGGGTGGAGTGGTGACGATCGAAGGAACCGGTTTAATCATTATTGACGAACAAGGAAGTCATTAAAAGCAGGAAAGTGAAAAGAATTCTCACAAAAGAGGTGGTTGACCTTGAGGCAAAAATGCTTCCATGGCAATGACACTGTCATCAACACCTCGTGGGAGAGCTTAATGGTTGCAGGGGAGATGTTATGTTGCCATAACAACAAAGGATTCTCCAAGTGTTTTGATTACATTACCTTTAAAATCTATTCCATTCGATTGCATTGCATATAGGGGAAGCCAGAGCCGGGATCAGTCGGGTTTCATTTTTGATTATCTCCACTCCTCCTGCCCCTGGATCGCTAATAATTGAAATATTTTCTCATTCTTGCTTATAACCTTCATAATCCCTCAGTATATCCACAGATACCTTTCTCATGAACATCACTAGAACATCTTAGTCCTTCAATATTGAGGATGTAAGGCTGCAAAGCAATATGCTGATGGCGGCTGCTGAGTCAGTCTAATTTCAATAGTCAGCGCTATTAAAGGATTCTGCTCTAAATGAAAACACAGTTGGAGGTAATATGCTGACATGCTAAACAAACACTAGCTATCATATTCCCAGTAATAAACTGAAAGCTGGATTCACCTTGTGCTTGTTTTCACTGGGATTTCACTGTTATGATGAGTACAGTGAGCATGCAACTAGAAAAAAACCCTCTTAATCTCCACTCCCTCATTGTCCAGGCTCACTGCAGTGCCTCTCTCGCTACCTCTCTCCTCTCCCTCTCAGTGTGTGCACCCACATGGCAGCCTAATCCCCTTACTGTAGCCGATAATGCCTGTTGGCTCTGGCTGTTAGCAGCAATAGTAGATTGGATGAAGCAGTGCTGCCATGTCGGTTAGATAAACGGCTCCTGCTCCCACTGACACAGTTTCCTACTGTCACCCGACAAATGTGTCTCTGCCTGATCTGAAGAGTGGCCATGAAAAAAATTCTCCCAACTGTACTAGCCTTCAGATTTGATAGCCACTGTGCAGGTAGTGACTGCGTCTGCATTATCTCCCTCCTCTGCCCCAGTTTCTTACTGCCCTAATCCTTCTCATTTGCGTGCCTTAACCAGCATACTGCTGCCTAATCAAACATTTTCTTAGCCTAAGAGGGACCATAAGCTGATACAGCAGGAACTTAATGTAGCTATGAACTTCATCGTGCTTATTTTAACCCTCCCAGGTCATCTAATACTGGCAGTCTGGCGTGCTTCTTAATGTCTATTACTGACACACAACGTACCCTTTAGGGTCTGCATGAGATGCATTAGGCTTCCAGCTAACTCCGGTGTCAATCCATCTACTGTAATATTAAATGCTCAGAGCAACTGACGTCAAATAAAGACTGAGAAAGTCCATATAGGTAGGAGGGGTGGATGGATGGGTCAAACAAACACAGGACTTTCACATAGGAGGCCACTGTTTGTGTCCCGTGTAAAACCAAAAGTTAGCGTCCATTTAACCCAAGCTATCATCTTTTCCTAAACCTAACCAAGTCATGTTGCTTCCTAAACACCTGCATTTCCTGTGAACATGGACATTTATGTAATGAGCAAAAACTGACACGATCAAAACTGACGCTAGAGGGGCACCTAGAGCATCACAGTTTGAAGTGTTGACCAAGCCGCAGTATTTGAGAAGTTGGGTGTGAGAATGTATTAAGCATTCGTCAATAGAGTGTCCATTTAACCAAGGAAAAAGAGATAGCCTTCCTCTGGCCAAACAAGGGAACAATCGCCTTCACAAACATTTTTATAGAACTTAAAAAATCTCAGTGGTTAAGATATTTTTCGATGTTGATCCAGTCACATTGCACACATGTAGGCTAGCAATATGGGCCAGCTCCAGAAATATATCCATTTAACATGATGGCAGGTTGCTCACAATGGCAATGCTAATATTCCGAATCAAAGATGTAATGTTTAGCCTACCATGTTCACTATCTTACTTTAGCTTGTTAGCATGCTAAGATTAGCTCTTAGCCCTGAACACAGAGTACAGCTGTGGCTGATGGGAAGAGTTTTGCAACTATTTAGTCATAAACCAAAGTATTGAACAACTAAAATTTTAAAAACTAAGGAATCCCCAAAGTTTTTGCAAATATTTACACTCGAGAAGCTGGTACATGTAAATCAAGCCCCCCCAGGAACAGTGCTAGGCTTTGAACCTTTATTACACAGTGGCTGAACATGGAATTAAAACGTCTGAGTCCATCACTTGAAGCCAGAAGCCCCAAAAGACTTTTCCCTATTGACCTTTATTGCGAAAGCGACGTCTTTAAATTAAGTCTTTAAATATTTCTGAGCATCACAACCCCATGAAATGACTCATTCCACTATCAGGATTTGATCCATTCAGTCTAAGGACATTTATAAAATCTAGAAGAGCCGCATGATTTAATCATTTTAATCCCCATTCATGTTAGCAGGGTGCAAAACCGGAACTTAGCTGTTTCGCTGGCGGAAGTTAACCTCGGCTACGATAAGTCTCTAGTACTGCTCTGTGGGCCTCACAATGCAGAAAATTCAGGTAATTTCCTACCTCAGAAATTGAACTTTTTTGGCTTCTTGCACCACTGAGTGACCTTTATAGGAATGAGCAGGGTCCCGTCTGCAACACAGTATCCAGCACTCTTTATACATCCATGATTTAAGTAGAACTCTGCTTCCACTGTGCAGCTGCTGTGGACACCAGTAATTGGACACACCTGAGGTCAATAGGTGCTTACAGGTTTTGGCATGCAGAGCCCTGTGTAACATCTGCAGAATTTAGTTTTATCTTTCAGATATTGGCACACATGTGACATAACTACCTCCTAGACCTGAAAGAATCTCACTGAGGGTGCTTGCACAGACAGACGCCAGCAGAGGCAGGGCTGGTGGGGCCCGGTGGAGGACTGCCGCAGAGGTCAGACAGAGGGGTCAGACTGTCTAAGCCTCCCCCAATGTCGGAGATGCCCCTGGGATAGGTGCTCAGACACACCCCATCCCGTGAGAACACTCGCACTGTGTGGCTCCCTGGGACACAGCAACACATACACACCCATGTATAAAGTCTGTCTAGCCAACCATCCTTAACTACGTCTACAAACACACATGCACATACAAGCATGGGCACACACTCATGTGAACACATGTAAGACAACAACAACAAAAAAAATACTGTCACGTCAGATAATAAATTCACACAGACACATGCATGTGCAAAAACAAACACATGCACCAGTAAATACGATCTAATGCAGCCTTATTGTCTGTGCTTTACATATTGCGGATATGCAAAGAGACAGTCTATTGATTTAACTGTAGCGGATATACAGCACATGAGAGATGGTAACAACCATCAGAAATCACTTAATTATTCTGAGGTATGCTGGATACGAGATCCATCACCATGGCAACCACAGATGTGACCTTAGAGGAGCAGAGGACATGTTAAAGACGATGCTGTATATTCTGAGCATGAAAGGCATAATCCTGCTTTTTCAGCTTAGACGTGGGAAAAATAACCATCAAACATTAAAACGTTGTTGCAGATTTATGATTTATTGTGCTTTGAATTACTGCCATTTTGTGTGTCTCTCTACAGGTGTGGTGAGAACCAGCCCTAATTACACAGTTTTGTTCTATGGTCAAAAAGACACAGTGTTCCTGGCACAAAAGGCAGAGCTAAGAATGACAGTATTCCCGTCATTTGCCACCGATGTGTCAAACTGAAACCTGAAATACTGAAAATAAAACAATTTAATGGAAAATCAGTGAAATAACTAGAAGACTCATTTATTTTCACCAGACACATCCTTTGACTAAAAGTGAAAGTCTTCTCAGAATTACATGTGTCTTTTATTCCCCAAACAAAGCTACCATAAGCAACACACATCATAGCAACGGTCGCACACAATTATGCATCCTTTAACTGCCACAAAAACATATACAAACACCAATTTAGGCTATATAATAATACGGAAACCACCAACCATAGCATTTATGGAGAAGTATTTTTGTCTTTGCATCCTCAGCAACATTTGCAATTCTTGCTTTAAAAAATTTTCAGACGAATATTCGATTGTAAAAAAAAAAAAAAAGCTGCAGATTCGTTTTCTCTTAATCAACTAATCAATTATTGGACTAATCATTGCAGCCTTAATGCTGAGCAGAGCAGAAAGATCACATATGATGAGAGGGTGTATGGCACACACACACCACTTTGAACAACCGCCATGTCTATTGAGAAGATTAGCTGAGGAGTGCTACTTCACAAATGCAGGTATCAAAAACAGGCGCTCTTTAAATCCATGAACATTTGAGACCAAGAAAGACGGAGAGGTTAGACTTGTACTGTGCTTTGTGATCAGTAAGTCATAACCATAACCTACCAAGGCACACTGCTTGGCAAAAATCAAAAAGCCTTTAATAATGGGGCGTAGCGCCTATGCAGTTCAACTCACAGTCCTAATCAGGGTATGTAGAAACAAATGGCAGCTCACAGATATTACCAAGGCTGGACATCTGTGTCTGTCTGAACCGCTTCAAGGCAGCAGGCTGTTTCCTTTACAGGAAAAATAATATTTGACCCTGAAGAGGATCAAAACCAAGAGAACCCAGTGTTCACTGGCACAGAGGTCAGTGCTCAGGGGACATGAAAATAACAGGAAAGAAAGACATATGTTGTCACACTGATGTTCATTGTGAAACCTAAATGGTGAATGGGTGTCCTGGAGGAAATTTTAAATTATGGAAAGTCTGTCAAAAACAGGCAATAACAAAAATGAAAGCAAAGCAAAGGATGAAAACATCATTAAGACACGGAGGCAAAGAAGAATGATGAAGAGTCCTGTCCGAAGCAGCCATGCTGTAGAGATCTAGCAATGGCGTTTCATGATAGTGTGATGAGGTGAATTAAAGCTGCTCTTCGGCACACACTCATACACCAAGATCAGCAAAGTGAAGTCAAAGCCAGACATCAAATTTCCTGGACAAGTGGTTGCTCCCATGATAATCTGTGTGTGCATGTGTGTGTGTGTGTGTGTGTGTGTGTGTGTGTGTGTGTGTGTGTGTGTGTGTGTGTGTGTGAGGGAGAAAGATTGAGAGAGAACACAGGTCACCAGACTATCACAGGGCTGACACATAGAGACAGACAACCATTCATATGCACATTCACACCTATGGACAATTTAAAGACACCAATCAACCTAACTTGCATATCTTTGGACTGTGAAAGGAAACCGAAGTACCCACAGAAAACCACAGGGGAGAACACGCAAGCTACGCATGGAGGGGCTCCTCCCCCACCCCAGGTTTGAACCAGAAACTCTCTTGCAGTGAAGCAACAGTGCTAACCACTGCACCACCATGCTGCCTAGACTATCAAATATATTAGATTAAACGATTAATTTCTTTCTTTCTTTGATATATTTACGAGATATGCAATGATGATTGCTGGGTTATATGTATGTCGATGTTGTCCAATGTCAAGTCTCTATTTGTGTCAAGACAATACATGCACAATAGTGTGCGCTGGGGCCTTTTTACGCCACTGTTTAGGAGATAACAGTGAAGAGACTGAATTCAGTGATCAGAACAGTCAGTCTTATCACCAAGGACGTGGGTTTTTTCAACATTTGATTTGATCTGAAGTCCTCCAAGAAATGTTAAGCATTAAACACTTCATTTCCTGCATTCTGGTGATTTTCTTTTATGCAGCAATGTGGAAATGTTGTGGTACTTCCATTTTCAACTGTGTGTAGTTGCTTTATCCTTTTTACATTTCATGGCAGATTGCCTCCGTTGCTTTAGAGGTTGCATACTGCCAACACGTAAAATTACCAGAGGCCTTGTTGCATCTATGAGTGTGTTCAGCAGTTGTCAAAATAAAAGCACTACCATTACTGTTATGTTTTTACTGAAGGGGCACAAATGCACATGTTGTAACTACTGATGTCCTCCCTTAAAGTTATGTCCATGCAAATTACTCCTACGTCTGTAGTGAATTACATAGTGAAAGTAAACTAGTTCCCATTTTTCTGGGGACCCCCCTGGAACTCCCTCTACGACCCCTGCGGATCCCCAGACTCCTGGTTGACAACCGCTGTTCTCACAGAATATATTTTGCAAAATGTCCCATAAAATTCAGCACTTGTTGTTTTTCACATGAATCCACCTGCACTTGAATTCCATGGTCAGAGGAGGGAGGAGAACCAGCACAAAGCTATTTACTGCACAACATAAATCAATGTCCGCTTGACATCCGCATGTGCACACACACCCAAAAAGTTTTAGAAATAGCATTCCTGCTGTTTTCACTTTGATGTTTTCATATGGACACTATTTCCTCAATAACGATAAGAATGCCCACTTGTTATTCTGAATCAATCACACACACTCAAACACACACAAGCCTGAAAGATATTCAGAAGTACGACCTGGAGAAAACAAAAGCTTTGCTATGTCTGCTCCCTGCTTCAGAGAAAACTGTAATAACTTCAGTGTTTGGTGCATATTCACAGTGTATTCAGTACTCTTCTCTGTTTTGCTCTCCCGCTCTCAAATCCTCCCTTAAAACTAAACGTTATACTGAAGCATCATCAATAGGGTGTTGTCTCACCTGAATTACAACCTTCACATGATAATCTTCTCTTCAGTCTCACCAATCTTTCAGCGTTCTCCCTGTTTGTCTCAGCGCTACCTCCTAAAAACTGTCTTCAGCAGCCGAGGGATATAATTTACTACTGAGACATAAAACAGAAAGTATGACCTGAGCATATTTAATCAGTCTCCGGCTCATCACTGCAGTGCAGAGTGGTTTGTTGCAACAGCAGTGCAGCACAGGTATATTCAACCAGATGCACAGATCCAAGCAGCAGTTGAAGCGGCCGAGCAAAAGCGGCTCAAGCAGAGACCACATTGTGTACAGAACAGCGACAATGAGGACTTAATTGTCTGTCCACTGAGCATGGCAGGGAAATCGCCAACTTCCTGTTGTCTTCAATAACAGCTTTGTCAAAGCCAAACGGCCTTCACTGAACATGACGTGATTGCAGGAATTTTAACTCTCTACAACAACAACAACAACGCATTGTAATCACGAGCAATGTATATTATTGTACAGTAGCATGCAATGAATTCGGAACCTCACCATTTTCGGCTCACCTACAAGGATAACAAGTGATGTGTTTTAGATCCATTGCACCAACAATGCGTTGGGTTTGAATGCTGCAGTGTGCCTGCTGAAATCAGGATGAGTGGCACAGACACAAATGCAAATGTCCCCCGTTGCTTTGCTTTTTTTTAAAGATCCCATATTATTTACAGGTCCATTCTTGAACTTTGGGTTTCTACTAGAACATGTTTAAATGCTTTAATGTTAAAAAAAACACATGACTTTTCTCTTTGCCTGAATATACCTGTAATAACCCTCTGTCGGAAACGCTTACTTTTAGCAGGTGTCTCTTTGAATCTTCCTCCCAAAAAAGCCACATCTGCTCCGACTGGTCAGTGTTTGTGGGTCTTACATTTGCGCTTTCGGCATCTCTGCATCATTATTGCAGCCAGGAGAATGACTGTAATGGCACTGCACTTTCTATCTTTATAGGCCGTTGCACTGTTTAAGTGGAATTACATTGCTGGGCAACAGCTTGGGTCCATGTTTACTTCCTGTCAGCTGATGTCATTAGCCCTTTTTAAAAAGGAATTGTGCAAATTTGCAGGAAAGCCCAATCAGTCTTTTTTCAGCATTGGCAGTATGAAAACAAAACTGGGGAGTGCAGCAAAATGCTGCCTGCCTACTTTTGTTTATACAAAATGTGCCTTTTTCAGGGCAATGGGGGGCGTGAGCAAGTAACAAAACATGTAGCTCAGCGTGTGACGTAAACAGTGACGTGGGAGGGAAGCCGCAGCTGGTCAGTCCTTTGACGATTCTCTCGTAAGTTGGCCCATTCTTCACCGTTCCCGTCATTTGATGATTAATGGCCTCTTCGTTTGCGAGGACAAGGAGGGCGCACAATTCCTTGTCTCCCCAGTTGCTCATCTTTACAGTGTCTGTCAGGTTTGCGTTTCCCTCTTGCTACTAGCTGCTCGCTAATTCGTGCTATCAGCTGTTTCCTGTTTATCCACCACCAGTGGGTCGCATGTGCGGCATCATCAACAGCTCCTCCCGCAAGTCTTCACAGCCCTCCCGTTGTGGAAGGGTGCCTCTGTCTTTTTAAACTAAAAGGGTTCTGCCAATATGTCTACCCTACGAGGCGGAAAATTGGGCGCCTCGGATCAACTTGCCAATCTGGCTCTGTGTGTCTTAACACTCGCAGCTTGCCGGCAAAACAGCCCATCATTCGCCGAAAATCTGGCAGTGTAAAAGGGGCTCCTCACATAGACTGCAAAACATCCCAACAGGAAATACAAAGAGACACATTCAGAATGTTGATGTTTCGAGTTTAATAAAACAGTATGTATATAGTGTAGTTGTGACATCATAACTTTACAGAAGTCTTAGCGGCTCTTTAAAAATCAGAGGTTCTGAATATGGACTGTGTGCATTCCTCTGTGGATTGAGGATTTTGATACTTAAACCATATTTATATATCACCTTTTCCTGATTTATGATTTTAAAAAAAGACAAAATCTGACTTTTTACAATATGGGACCTTTAAGCTTCCATCGTGAATCCTAGAGGGTATGTTACATTCAATTTAAAATACACACCTTCATTTTTTAAAACAAACTTTGGCATCTTGATGCCAACATTTGTGTTAGCTATGTCAACAACTGCAACATTTTATTGATAGGGGAAATGATTCCAAGGAAATTTGAATAAAATCATGTTTTTTGAGAAATTTTTGAGAATTTCTCTAAAACTTGTAAAGATTAAAGCTATTGATGACACCACTTGCAAAATCCTCTTGATGATGCTCGTGTTCACTCTGAATCAGATGGAAAGTCACTGGACACAGAGGCCGGATGTGTTGTACAATGGAAAATGTATACAGCTGAATTATGTATAATTTGGACCAAGACAAAACGGAACTCAAAAAACTGAAGGAAATTGGTTTCAGGCAAGACCTAGATGGGAGTACAGGAACATGTCTAAATTAAACAACCGTTCAAGACAGTCAGCTTCCTAGAAAACAACGATGAGTCAAAAAAGAAGACATATTGAAACTTCCGAAAGAGGAAGAAAAATGTATAAAATTGTAGGAAAACTTGTGCCAAAGAATGGAGGAGTCATGCAAAACTTGTATCAGAGATCAGAGCTTAGGGCACAGTGTAGTGAGACGGATAGACACACACACTGAACCAACTGTCAATATTTGCACATTCAAACACAATAAAAACATCGTTATATTTGTAGATCATTAAATGTTTGTAGTACAAGTAATAGTTTGGACGGATTGCATCATTTTGACAAGAGTGTGAAAGTAACATGAGTTTGTAATAATAAAAAAAAATACAGAGAGGGAGGATGTTGAACATGGTAAGCCCTAACATGTCCATGATAGATTTTGGTTTTGAAGGTGAGGAACTTAGGTTGCTTAGGTTGGAATAATTTGTGTGAGTTGTGGCTAGGTTTCCTCTGTGTTTTTTGGTGGACTGGTGGGTCTGTTGTTTAGAGGAATCTTTTGGTGTGATACTGAAGACAAAGTAGCTTGTTGTGTTGTCAAGCTGCAGGCTGTATACTGTCAAACATTTGTGATGAGCTTTGGTGCTCATTTTTAGCTCTACATTGTGTATATTTAGCCTTTGCTTATACTTACAGCATGTTATGCTCTGCCTCATATGTACTTACATAGGACCTTTAGGACATAAAGGCTGGCCTGTGTGGTTTTTCCTGTCTCTATCTTCCAGTGGCTGACTTCCAAAACTTAAACTTAACACCTTCGTAGTACATCAACCACACATCCACACACTGCTTTCATGCTAATCTACATCCTCCATTGTTTAGATTTTAATAAAATTGAGTTGAAAGTGTAACCTTTTATTATCTTTTTTTACATGACAAACATCTTAATGCCAACAATTATGTTCTGTTAAGTACAGTGGAATTAGAATCTTACTATATAATGATGAAAACTCTGTCTGTGTGTCTGTTCCACGTTTTTCTCCTCACTGACTTGGTCAATCCATGTGAAATTTGGTACAGTGGTAGAGGGTCATGGGAGGATGCGAATGAAGCAATATTACATCAATTGGCCAAAGGGGGGCGCTATAGCAACCAATTGAATTTGCAAACTCTGAATGGGCATATCTCATGCCCCGTATGAAACTTTGCACAGAGATGCCTCTTCTCATGAGGAACAGATTTGTTTCAGAACCCATAACTTCCAGTTATATAGATTTTCCGCTATTTTGAATTTTTTGAAAAATACTTAAAATCGATCTCTTCCTAGGAAGTTTGACTGATTTGCATGAAACTTGGTGAACATAATCTAGGGACCAATAGACAAAAATCCCTCTTGGCAAAAGTGGGAAAACTTACTAAAACTGAGCTTCTATAAGAGGGGACATAATCTGAGGGGACCCCTCCATTATTGACCCCATCAAACAAAATGGGGGCACTAGAGAGCTAATTTTTATCTAGGCCTAACCGCCATATCGATTTTTACTACACTTGGTAAATATGTAGAACAGTGCGCCTCAAGGTGACTGCAGAAATTTAACGCTAATTGGCAACTGGGTGGCGCTATAACAACAGAAAAATGCTTCAAAATGGCAAAAATGTGACCGATCGCTGTGGCTCCCCCTGTGGCCCAATGTTGTTGTTTTTTCTAATTTTTGGTATGACTAAGTCATGGTATGGTATGCTGTACATAATCACGGAAACTGTCAGTGTGTCATTCTGTCAGTCAGTCATTCTGTCTGTCCCATGTTTTTCTACTCACTGGCATGGTCAGTCTGTGTCAAACTGCACACAGGCATTGAGGATTGGCATAGGTAGAAGGTGACAAAGCTACCAATGGGTATGGACTAATAAAATCTAATTTTCTGAATCCTAGTTAGTGTTGGGATAAGTTACTTTTTAAATGTGATGCGATAAAGATTACTAGTCACACAGTTAAAAATGTAATATGTCATTTTAATGACTTCATCAAAGTAAAGTAACTTATTACATTTGTTTACTTTTCTAACAAATGTTTTGAACGGGGCAATGAAAATGAAAAATGTTTCTGCTAAAGGAGGGCATCCCTGCGTGGTGAACGGATGCAAACAACACAGTTAATGTTTTAGTCTACATATAAACTTTTCACTAAAAAGAGCATATTTAGATACAAAGTCTTTGTAATCACCAACATTTTGATTAGTAACTGTGATACAATTACATATTTTTTCAGTATCTGGAACTGATTACAGTTAAATTTATGTTGGCATTTAATCCCACACACTGATCCTGTTATAGGACACAGAAGTCATACGCCTTAGTTGTAATCAGATGAAAGCCCTCTAGTTAAATCATTGTTTCACATTCCAATCACAGACCATTCTCATAACAAGGCGGTCCATTTAAATATAGTGTCCCACTCACTGACCCTGCTGCATGGCTTCACAGAGTCCTAACATGGCTGAAAGGTCAAAATGGTATTTAATGTCTTACTTTGGGCTTAGCATGCTGCCTGTCTAATCCAAGGAGCATCCTAACAGCGGAGCCATCAGCGCCAAGCATAACTGTTTTTCCTTTTGTTGCAATTAAATCTATGACAAGCATGCTCCTGACTAAAAAGCTACTGATGAAGCTCTTTGCTATGCCCCCTGGATGATGATAATGTTTACTCTAAAGTCTGGAGTCACACTGAAACTTAGCAGACCCAAATTGTCCCAAGTGTATGGAACAACCAAATAGCGAGAAAATATGGAAAAACACCCAAAGTAAGACATATCGAAACTTAAAAACTGTTTTGGGAAAGTAGCGTGTGAGAGTAGTGGAACATCCCTGACGTAAACCATTAATTGAAAATGTCGGGTTGCAACAAATTACAGATGAGTCACCAAACGACTGTTAGAAACGCACAAAAGAGAGAACAACATGTAAAATTGCCAGAAAAATTGGCACGGACCGATGTAGGAGTTATGCAAAACCTGTATAAGAAACCAGAGAGACAGACAGCCAGCAGTCAGTATTTGCACACCCAGCCACAAGGCACAGAATAGCATCAGCATGGTCTACTATTTATAGTAGTAAGTAATGCAAGTAATAGTTAGGAAGGATTGCATCATTGTGACTAGAGTGCAAAAGAAAAAAAATATCTCAGACCCAAGTCAAGACCCTTATAAAGAAAAACATTTACCATGTGATGTAATGCTTGCTGACAGAATGTAGAAAGTCAGAAATGTCATGTACTGCCCAGCTATAGGACACCAAGCAAGTGCCAACTGTGTTTCCATTATGTAAGTGCACCTGCTAACATCTCACGTGCTGGGTGTGTTTTCAGGACTGTCTGGGCGTGTGTGTGTGTGTGTGTGTGTGTGTGTGTGTGTGTTCCATCACGATCCATACAGCCCATATAAAAACAGAGGCAGAGAGGGGGAGAAATTGCGCGCAAAGCTTTCATGAAGCCAAATCCACAAAGAGCTCCATTCACAAACAGCAGCTCACACATAAATGCTTTTCATGACCTCTGGTGGTTACATGCGTCACTACAGGAAGAATTAGACCTTCACTGCTATGAAGGAAATGAGCCACAAGGTGGAGAGAGATGACAGCAATGAACACATATTTTGCCATGTGGCTGTCTGAAATCACCCCCTCCAGCCAGATACAGCGCCTTTAAAATATAATGATGTGTTTTATGTGGTTCACACTCCTTAGAAAGAACCAAAGTAGCCTGGGGTGATGTAAATATCCAGCCAATACAACAGACACACCATTACAGGAAAGACACTTCAGTCTCCGCAGCATATTAATGAGCAAATGCTCCTCATCATACATCTCCCTTGTTATTACTAGAAGGTCGGGGCATTGGCAGAACACACTACACTGTTTATATAAAGACAAAACAGAGAGGCTCTCATATTCTAAGTAGCATAATCATCAGCATGTTTATTCAGCCCACTTGACATTTTTTCCCAGGGATGATCTGGGACATTTTGATTGCGCACAACGATGGATAACCAGACATAGTTAGGGGTGGCTATCAGACCTCAGTGGGTTCTTGGGTACAGACAGCACCCCTTGCACTCTGCACCACTGCACTAGTGCTTTGCTGTACTCGACTGTTCTCATGTTAGCGTAGGTTTTCTCCGGGAGCTCTGGATTCCTCCTACAGTCTGAAGACACGCAGATTAGCTTTATTAGCGACTTTAAATTGTCCGTAAATGTAAATGTGAGCATGAGTGAATAACTCAATAATAATAAGAATAAGAATAAGCTCAACATGGTTTAGCCCCCAGTTGTGTCCTCCTGAGACCCTGTGTCCTCATATGAAGACATCTTATTTTGTTTTTTTTCTGCACCTTATACTTAATTCTGCTTAACTTGGGCCTGTGTCGTTGTTCATGGACACTTTTTTGTGCCATCTAGAGGTAGTGAGACCACCGTACACTAATCCATGTAAAGACAAGATGGCAGCCATCTCTGCCAAGTCAGGCTGCAGCCAATCCTGACACTAAAGTGGACAAGGTACAAAAGCTGATCACATTTTATGGTTGAAACTTGTTTATTCATAATGAATAATGTTTGTAGTTTAATATGCCATACAAATTTTACCAATTGTTAGCAACACTAACACGCTAAGACACTGTTAACTAGGAAGTATTCATTTGAAGACATTGGCACTTTACTATTGTCTCGTTTAAGGACACTGGGACTTCATTATCATTTACAATGTTTAGTTTTTTACACTTATCAGATCCTACTGATCCCAAATAGCTAGAAGGAATTAAAAATGCAAACCACACAAAAGCTCGGATCTCAGCACGATATAGCTGAGCTTCTGCATATCTATGCTCCAAGTCGTGACCTGAAATCCTCAAGCCATACCCTCACTAGCTGCCCTAGATCGAGGCTGGTAACAAAAGGTAACCGGGCTTTTGCCATCTAGGCCTTGAAACTCTGGAATTCTGGGCGTGAGGAGATTAGGCTGGCTAGCAAATTACCTCTTATCAAATCATTGCTTAAAATATATTTCTGTAGGAAAGCTTTCCCTTTTAATCCCTTTTAATTTGTACTTTATTTATTTCCTTTTGTTCTCTTTTTTGCCTGCGTACACATTATTGTTCTTAGCTCTTAGCATTTTAAAAAATATATATAAAATATGTAATGTTTGTCTTACCTCTGCCTAGCTTTGTTATCCTCGTTTTTAGCTGTATGTTTTTTTCTGTGTTGGTACACTGAAAGCAATAAAGAACCGGAGTAAGACGCCTTGTATGTGTACACAAACTCGGCCAGTGAAGTGAATTCTATATCTGTCAGGTACTGAGAGTTTATTAGTGTACTTGTTCTCTAATTAATTTATTTGACTTTGTTTCACAGATACAGTAGTTCCTGATTCGTGCCAAATTTTTAGCTGATTTTGGACTGGATGTTTTTAGGCCAAGTTCTTTCATGGTTGCTTGTTTTTAGACGGTCTTCATTTAAGAGGTTTGGGATTTTTTTATTCAATGAAAACTAGCATTAAAACCAGCTCACACAAACAGCCCCATTGTATTGGAACTACAACAGAAGCAGATTAGCCTCCCGGGTGACATCTGAGTTTCCCCTTCAACTATGACAACTCGTCTCGTATGGTTCATATTTCCAGTCAGGCTCCAGGAATGTGCAGAGTAAAGCAGGAAGTTGGAGGAGAGCAGCCAAAACAGCAGCCAGAGTCACAAGGTGCATCGTTTATATCAGTGGTTCTCAAATGGTGTGTCGTGATGCAAATCCATGTGTGCTGTGGCTTGTGATAACCACACATTATCATTACAAAATTCATCTGGGCACAAAATTTTATGAATGGACTTTTAATTGACTGTATCAATATGTTGTGTCCTAGAAAAGAGGCAAACTCTACCTTGAAAATGTCATAAAATGTGATTCAATATATGATGTAATAAGAGTGATAACACACGTTTAGAATGTACTTGTTTGGATTTTTAATATCATACGTGTGTGTGTGTTAGAGGAGAAAGCAGGTTGCACAACTAGACTATGTTCCACCGAGGGAATTCACTCCATTGAGACAGTTTGTTTATGTGTGTAAACACACGGATGAACACCATCTGCGTTTCTGTGCCAGTGGCAGTGTGATCTGGGGGACCATTTGTTTTAGCAGAGTTGTCTGTTGAGTTGATATCATTGCACCAGGGTGATGGCTCAGACGGTCAGTGTGACACGCTTGCGTAATCTTTCCATTATGTGTGTGTATCTAAAATTGTGTCCGTACCCACAAAGTAAGATATCTTTGTTGTCATTATGTGGTGTCATATTCCTAAAACTTCAATTTAAGGGACTTTGAGTAACAATTATTAGTTGTGATCACTCAGACAGAAAAGAGCTGGAAATGTGCAGTTATAGTGACAATAACAGTGACACCTGTAGCCCAAGGTGTCGAATTCAACCAAGAGTAAAGCAGCAAATCCTCACATTCTTGGCATTTTTCTTTACTTAAAACTGACTTACACATTAAATACAGCATCAAAATTGTTAATTAACCTACTGCTGACTAACTAACCTTTGCATTTTGTTGTTTAATTCAATTTCGTGTCCTTATTCTGATGAAGATCTTCTAAATAATCCTCCCCCGCACAGTTCAAAGACTCCTCAAAACATTTGCAGCTCATTATTTGTTCTACAAAACCCTGCTGGTCCTCATCAACTCTGGTTTCGTCAAGTTATCATTTCAATCCGACCTTGAATCCAACGAAATCCCATGGATTTGGAAAATGCTATCCTGCTTATTCCACTTTTTGTATGTGTATTGGCCCTGGTGCTAGAAACTGGAATCCCACAGACATTCTTGTACCCTAACGTAATCTCTTTTCGTCAATTCACCAAACAGACTTGAGGAATCAAAAGCACAGTAAGGGAAGCGACGAATGTCTTGAAAATACTAACCCAGCAGCAGACAGATCTCTACCGAAGCCTTCTGATACTGTGGTTCGTATCACACTAAAGCAAACATTGATTAGCAGAGGACGAAACCGAAGCATTGTGTGTTTTGTCAGCTCTTATAAACCTTTATTGAATCAGACACTATCAGTCTGTTGGTTTGACTTGAACTGTTTACTCTGTAACGCAGAGCCGGGTAAAGTCTAAGTTACTGCACAGTGGGAGTCAAAAGGGCAAATATCTGCAGTCACATACAGGTGCTGTCTGTGTTTAAATTCACTAGAACACCCACATTTTTTTGTGTTGTATGTTGAGACAATGCAGACTCCTTCTGAGTGTTTGTAAGAGTTGTTTTTTACTTTAAAAAATGGGTCTCAACATGTTTGACACTACCAAAATCATCTTTACTGCCAGTGTTTGATTATGATGATACTTCTCATGCCTCCTGCCAAGTGTATCTGTGTCCTGTCACATTTCACAAAGCACAAGGTTTATTAATAACCATAAACTCCTCCTTGCTGCCCTGCACTACACAGGCTGCCTGCTGTAATTAAAAGCCAACTTGTTGTTTTGATTTGTTTTGGGTTTTTTTTTCGGTCTCTCAAACTGGAACTTACACAAGCACTTTGGTGTACTTTCCTTCCCATTAAGTCTAGCAACTGAAATACTTTGCCAAGTCTGGTGAGCTAATAACTGAAAACTCTTCCGACAGACTTTTAAAAGAGGCTGTCGGTGTTTATTTTCAGCACGTGCCATCTCCAGAAAGATTTGGTTTCTGATATTCAAAGCATGCCCCGCAATTAGTCGTCTGCGTTCTGATCCCTCACACACGACTGAGGCTGACTTTATTTCGAAAACATGCCTGGTGCAGCTTTTCCCAGTAAATCAATTACAAAATCTTTGTTTACAGAAACAGACGGGTTTTAATTAAATATTAAAAAAAAAAAAAAAAAAAAAAAGGCAAACCATTTTAATTTGTTCTCATTGTTTTAGTTTCTATTGCATTTGAATGACCATATTTTCCACAGCATAAAGGCATTAATCTACATTTTTAGTTATAGTTTTTCTATCATTCACACAAACAATAAAGTGCTTATTTAAAAATAACCTTCTCTTTAAACCAGTCTACAACACACTGCCACCCTCTTAGAGACAGTAGAAATTGTCACATACATGTGCAAGTACACATTTACACACAAACAGTCGATCCCACACACGAGCCGGCAGTGTGACCCTGCAGCGTATCTTAACTCTGTGCTTTATACTGTAAATGGTCTTTTGTTAGGGCACAAGTTTTGTCTGACAGTGTCCGCACTGCTGTTACATACTGTTTCTATCTTGTTAACAGGTAAGAGTCAAGCTGGGTGTGCATACAAGTTAATGTACACACACCCACACCCACACACAGAAAGAGAAAGCGCACACTCATCAAACATCAAACCCTGTTTAGACTCTTGTCATTGGAAAACTTGCCTCCTGTCTCAGGGGGAGACACTACAGGTGAGTGGGTAACTAATAGATATCACTATGAAACGTCCCCAGCTGATTACTTACATTAAGACGATTATTTTTTTTGTATTCCAAGTTTTTGGAAATCTTTATGTTTAAATATACAAATGATTCTTTATCTTATTAAACATGCACTAGTTTGCATACATTTAAAAAACAAAAAATCTGAGCATTGATTAAAGCCAGGCTCAAAATTTTTTTTATTGACACATCTGAGTCGAAGGTTTTTAAAGAGGGGGTTTTGGGATCACTCATCATCAATTTTCAACATTTTCTTAGGATTAAAATGTTCTATAAATCAGGCTGTGAGTGATACATGAACGACCCCCTCTGTAAAAACCTTCTGAATATAGATAGGAATAAAACTGAACGTTTGCTGTATGTAAGTGATACTAAAGCTGAGATTTCTGGCGCAGAGTGTGAGAAAATGGCCTTTAAACATATGTACTGTCAAATTCCACACATTTTTAGACAAAAAATAAGACAGGTGAGTAGGGTAAAAAAAATTAACTGATAGATATCATGCTAAAACTTCACGATATCTTGATTACTTCTATTAAGATGATTATTTTTTGTATTACTTTTTTTCAATTTTATGTTTAAATATGCAAATGAGGCATTATCTAATTAAGTATGATTTTTGCATATATTTCCAGAGCAAATAAACACCTAAATGTGTAGTTTGGACATTTTCTTTCCAGTCGTCTGAATGTCTCTTATATGGATGCAAAATAGCCCAAAATCTCAAAATTGACCAGACTACATTTTCACCTGGGGTGTCTCCCCTCAAGTGTGAGCCGCGTCCTATACAGGGCACTGCACATCCGTTATGTAGTAAACCTCTGAGTACTCTGTGTGCAGTCTTGAAAATCTGCTTCACACATTCCAACTGCAAAAACAAAACTAAAAAGAAAGACCCATGCTGGATTACTATTGAGCGATTTTGTGGCTGTTGCAGAAAGTTGTCTGTTTTTGTAATAAAGTCCAGAAACACTTCTTGATCTTCACTTAGTGTGCTATGTAGGGTAAAACTACAGTGTTGAGTCGTCCTCATGCAGGTTTCAAGTGCGTCCCTGTAATGTTTAAGGTTAGTGCTTGAGCCTGGACTGACTGAATGCCAAAGGGCAACTTTCCATTCTTTTCCGTGCCTCTATTTTTACACAGACCACACATACACATTTGCCCACATCATGAGACAAGGGGATCACATAACACACAATGAGACACATGGAATTTCAGGGACAACGCTGCTGATTTCTTGTCCTCGCTCCCCTTTTCCCACTGATTCATTATTGATGCTCCTTGTGTTTGAATTAAAAATGACACCAGATCAGAGTAAAACAATAATTTCTTAATACATCACAACATCACTGCTAACCAAACAGGCAAAACTGCAACAAAATAAAATTAAGGAGATTTGTTTGTTTTCTTAGTTTCTTGTCTTCATACTTGATTCAGTAAGATATTGAAGTTCTTTTCTTCTCCTTTTGCCACGACTTCTGCGCAACTCTGATCTCACCTTGGCCACACAATCAAGTCCGTTGTGCTCTGTATCTGCCACGTCTTTGATCATCAACCTCGTCACGTGGCAGCAAAACATTACATCACAGTCCTTGATGTGAATGTGACAGCTGACACTGTAAGAGTGGCATGGAGCTGCGTTGGTGACTGACAGTTTTAACAATGTCTCCCTTTTTCCATCATGATGTCCATTAGTAGTCCAGGAAGGCACATAATACTTTCAGAGTGCTCTCCAGTAATTGGATGAGATTTATGTCCTGCTGTTTTGGGTGACAGGCACTTGAACACCTTTCTGTCCTGCTGCTGCACAAACAATAGAGAAAGAGCATGTTAGTCACATACGATATTAATTTGCACGAAAGAGGTGATACATTAACACTACGACTGTTAAGAAACTTACCCAATCTGTATTTCTCTTTAGCTTCAGCTCTCTCTTTGGCATCAAAGTACCAGACTGTGATGGCATAGCTATAAAACACAAGGACGAGGAGATGTTAAAAACACTTGGACAAAAGCTAATCTCTTTAGTCAGTACAATAAATAACTGGTAGACAAAACTGAGCTGTGTCACAAACAATCCCCTCCACTTAGAGGTGTGTTTTTCTTCTGTTTAAATCCCCTAAAATGTCTGACCTTGACTACACTGACTTGTATCTGTGCAAAATTTGTCACTAGAGAGGTGTTTTCACATTCTTCTACTGAAGGCGGCCATGTCAGTGCACTTGCCCTTAAATCTGAGATTTAGGCAAGCTCGATTAGGTACATCATAAATTCGAAAGCCAATCGATGTCTAATATGGGAAACATATATCCCCGGAGGAACAGCTGTCATGTCAACACCGGCAAAGAAACCTGAAACCCCAGAGAGCTGAGCGGACTCGCTGGTACAGGCAGCAGAGTTTGTATTGGCATAGTTTAAGTTTTGACAACAAACACGATAGAGTGTGCAGTTTTTGGATATCAACTGAACCCTAGAGTTTCCCTCCTCTACCAAAACCCCCATCACAGCAGTGTTTTACAACCATTAAATGAATGGTTGAATCTTTCCGATGTTACTTCTAACACTAATTCAATGATTAGCCTAGCTCAAGTAGCAGTGGTGGGCAGTACAGAGGTCAGATCCCCGATTTCTCAATAATGGAAAAAGAGTAAACCTTTCTAGCCTCTGGCTTTTTTATGTGGGACACCCTGCTAAACAAAAATATTTTACATACTTTAAAACGTGTCTAGAGAAGGGCTTCCAATTGAAGCAAAATTGCCAATAAAAAGACTGTGAAATGGCTGTAACATAAAATAGAAAGTAAAACTGTCTGAGATATATGACCAATTTGCCGCAATTTGCCCTTGAAAAATCAGAAGGGGCAAAAATTAGCGTTCGAAATTAGTCTTTTCTGACCCAGCTAGAGACGACAAGTTACAAAATAAAAAGTCTTGTATGACAGCGAGCAGCAGACTGCAGCAGACGTCCAGGGCAGCGGAGGGTTAATCCTCCAGTTTCTAGTCTCTCCAGTGGGGCTGTGTTGTTTATTCCTGTCTCTCATGTCTGTACCGCTCCAGCACGAGTCCTGCAATCGAACCTTCCTCCCCTCTCCCTCCCGCCGACCCCCTCAGGAAACACATACTTCCTGCCTCTGGCTCCACCTCGCCCCCCAGCAGTCAGATGGAGAGGAGCGGAGGAAAGGCAGGAGTGAAAGAGAACGTGTCACATGCCCTTGATGGATTATTTGGAGCTACGATGTAAATAACTGTAGGTGCGCAGGGGTTTACACAAGTGTCTAATGGTGTCTGGTCAATATCATTGAATTTCAGTCACCTTTTAAGTGATTAAATCAATTAGGAAACAAGCATCCCTGACAAAATTCTTAAGGAGAGACAAGAGCAGGAAAAAGGAAATAGAGGAGGCAGGATGCTAAAACAGCAATACACTTCTCTGTGTGTGCATGTCTGTGTGTATTTTTGTGCCCTTAACCTGCTTGACTTATAACAAATATATTATAAATATTATGTTTTCAATGGAAACTGTGTTAAATTATTCAACAATTCATTTGCAGTTTATTTGCATTATATGGTAATTAAGATGTATATGTATTTACATTACAGAGCGCACTAAAATATACTAGATATACACAGCTGAAAGTATTGGCAGTGTGCCCTGTCTCTTCCCATACATAATCAAGAGTTTATGTGTGCACGTGAGACCCGAGTTACTGACCGAGTGGCGAATGCTGGCTTGACTTCGTGTGGGTTCCTGCGGTCAGACCAGAAGATGAGCAGCCGGTCAAACAGAGGTTCGATGTTGGCTACCACATTTTTGCCTTCGGGGTAGATCTGCAGCATCCCTCCTTGTTTCTACAAGTGCACATACAGAGAGAGCACACAGTCACACAAGTTAGAGATATTTCAGCCTGAGTCTGCATGTGGTGCGTTTTTTGACTTCACTGGAAATACATGATTTTTGTGAGGAAGTGGGGTTTGTTCTAATCATTTTAGAAATCAAACTAGTCATGATCTTGTGACTGTACCTTGACATCCCAGTTCTTGTTGAGATAGTAGATACACGTGATGCAGCGTCCGTCACCGTTAGGGTTGTCAACATGACGGACGTACCCCGCCCCGTTCCCTGGATAACAAGCAACCATTGCCTAAACAGAGGGAACAGGATCATGAGTTGTGCGTTTAGACCATAAACAAGCATTTGATGCGCCATCATAAAAAAGTGTTGTTCTTTTGACCACACATCCTGGTTGATGACTTAAATGGAAACTGCCATTTTTCCACCCACTTTGTAGCGCAACAATGTGGGTAGTGTGTAAATGACCTGTGGTAAACTTCCCTCTATTTTACCAGCGTCCAGATCTCCCTGCTCATCTACCAGCTCCAATTTGTGCTGGCTCTAGGGACGTTGCTCTAACTAAAGATTGTACTTCTGCATTTTCATATGACCGCCACCACGGACACAAAGAGTATAAAGGCAGAAAGAGAGACCCGCCCCTCTCGTTCTTTCAAACTCAGATCAAACAGTAAAACTAGGCAGCACTGATCAGCAGTGTCCACCTCTTCCTACCCTTTCTCTGTTTTCTAAGGTTATGTAGCACTCATTTCAAAAGTATTTGTTTCTTTCTGCTGCATAGTTTTATGAAAAGAGCAGTAAAATACTTGTCTGAGGTTTATCTTCTCCAAATAAAGTGTTTTTCCAGGTAGACAATTTGCATTCTTCATACACTATCCCATGATATAATTTGTGATCAGGCACAGTCACGAGAGTCCAGCTGTATGAAATGATCTGCAGATAGCGTATCCACGTTCAAACAATGGTCTCGCGCTGGTATTTCCCCTCCTTGACATCCATGTGTCGGAGGCTATGAAGCTGGAGAGCGCTGCTATCCCTGGGGAACCTGAGGAAACCGAGATCTATGTGAGACTTATTCGGTCAGTGTTACAGGACCATAGGACTGTGAATGTACTGCACCAGGGTGAAACTGAGCGGAGCTTGTGTCACTATGACATATCATCCGCTCATGTTTCAGCTGTGTAAATACTTCCCAAACTGTCTCTGGTGGCTGTAGCAAACGTTCAGTCTTTCCCTGCTCGGCTGAGACGGAGAAGGAGACAGTGTACAAGTGAATCACTGACTGACATGCCGGCAGAAGGAGATTCTAGGTGATGATCGTTGGCAGCGTGTAGAGTAATAACTTCTGCTTTATCTCTCCAGGCTGACTATAAAAAAGATACTGTCACTGTCCTGACTTATATTGTTCTGCATGGGAAGCAGACGTTACAATATCAGGAGTCACTGCATCACTTCAGCTCCGTTCTGGGACACTATCATTCATGACTAACAGGTTGTGCACTGCTGCAGTATTGATCTGACTCGCCTCACGCTATCGTTTAAGCCCTTGCACTACAATGTGAGAGTCCTAACCCCGAGGAGATCAAACAGTGCTCGTATAGATTTCTAAGACAAACACACCTGTTGTTGTGTTGCCTGTGAAACGCAAACAAAAGTGACATTTTGTGTAGGAGGGCTTCGGTCAGAGAGCGCACAGTCCTCCCTCCCCCTCTTCCTCTTGTGATGTTTCCCCGCTCAGTGACAGCCAAGTGAGTTTGGTTGTGAAGTGTGTGACTGTGTTCAGCGGCCATTGTCAGCTCTCATTACTGACCGACGCTCGCAGTCAGAGCTCATTAACCTCTGGACCCTTTGCTCCAGGCTCCAACTGACGAGCAGACCTGCTGTGACAAAATTAACACCAAATGCACCCAAGAAAATATGTGTGCGGACGTAAAGACCATCAGAAACATTAGAGTAATCCGAATGCGATTTAGAGTCGTTCAAACTTGTCAGCTGATCACAGTATGAGTCAATCATTTTGTCAGGGATAGGGTTATTAAGACTGCAGGGAAAAAACTGTGATGTTTCATTTACTTTTCCCGACTTCTGGTATTTGATCTCTTCATTTCTGAGTTTTCTTATTAAAGCGGCCCTTCAGTTAAAGGTACACTCTGGAGTTTCTGACCACAAGTAGCACTACGGAGCATGAGTTCAAGGATGGATTTTCGCTCTACACATATGAGGGTAAGAGTGATTATTCTGGGTGTGCATGTATTTAAGGAAGAATGTTTTCCTAGCAAATAGCTTTTATCAAACTGCTAACACTCTTAACAACTGTAATTAACAGCGATTAACATGTAATATGCCACACCAGACAGCTCAGCCCTAGCCTGCAGCATAAACACAACACACATACACACACACATACAAACATACATGATGTCTCTTTCAACTCTTGCACAAGACAGGCTTATAATTTAAGAGGCGGGTTATGGCACTCATTCTAAACTAACCCCAGGCACTAAAACACATCACTAGTGTTCAAACCAGTGCCACGTACATCCACATGGTTTCAATCCCCTACTGTTAGTGGCTCACACACACATGCACACACAACATGTTCCGTTACACAGCGTGACACAGCATGTCTCGATCCTATCTGTCGTTCCTGCCCTCCTCGCGCCTTCATCTCAGCCGACATCTGTGCCCACAGTGAGTTAAAGTCTAATTGGCACCAGCCACCTGTCTGCCAGGCGCAACCATTAATGGCCTAATGGCATCGCTGGGCAGATACCCGGGCTGTCAAGGTGACAGCCGAGCACAGAGAACAGGCTGTCTTGAATGAGAACAAAAATAAGCTCCAATGCTGCGCGTATATTCTGATAAGAGGAGCGATGGCAGAGAGAGGGGTGAGGGGCTAGATAAGCGTGAACAAGCACAGCGAGCACTGTTTGTCACGGAGAAAGACTAAGGGAAAGAATATACTGTATGCATGTCTGTGACGGGGATAATAGGGGTTAACATGATGATTGTGGAAACACTCAAGAGGATTTTCTGAAGGTCTGGTTTTGTCGGTCATTTTTTTCTCTCAATACCATTTCCTCAATTATGTAGCTGGATCTGGATATCTATGGTCCAATATCTATATCGATATACAATATATTAAATCCAACATGTCATCCCTACTCATCGCATTTTGCTGCTAGGGCTGAAGCCCTGTTCGTCACTACAATAATGCAGGAGGAAGCCTTTATCATTGTATCTTCACAGAAGGTGTCAGCAATTAGGTTTAGGCAATAAAACTATTTGGTTGTGGTTGGGAAACGATTGCGGATGATGCTACAAAAACATCCAGCTTTGAGTGCCACAAATGCTGCAGCTGATGTTTTTGTTTGTTGTTCTCGAATGCTGCTCTCCTGGGTCAAAGTCGTGTGTTGAACCCATGGGGTCAGGCCATGGACTCCTGGGCTGACCAAAATTTTGTTGGCCACCCGCCATGACTTAATCAATATAAATGACAGCAGAAACAACCAATTTTGTAATGACAATGACGAATCACATAAGCTACTTCTGCAAGTTTGTTTGCATGTGTGAATTGTGCACTTCTTCAAGAAAACGCTGCTACATTGAAAACTTGGCTCAAGAAGTCTGAAAGGATCCCCAAAGTCCTCTCAGTTTCACAGTGGGACAACCCTGAGCTCTTGTGGGTTATCGGAAAACACGCATCACAGTATGTGAGTCCTTGTTGGGAGAGGGCCAGGGTCTTGTTCAAGGACACTCCAGCACGACAGATGTTTGCCATCTCCAGTGTTGAAACCACGATTCACTATCCTTCAAGTCCCATCGCCATCTTGCTTAATTTCCACAGGTGATTACTCACAAGCAACCTGGGTGACACAGCGCATGATATAAATCAAGATCAGCTATTATTAACAGTTGCTACCAGATTGGATTTGAGAGAAGTAAATGAGATACAAGTGGGTGAATTAAGTTGAATTATGAACTACTTTGTCACTCCCAGGTTATATCTGTCCTGGCACACATCATGCCTCGTTATTCAGTAAATTTCACCGCTATGTTGCTGCTGCTGGCTGGATAATGGCTTCTGAGGACATGATAACCTCTGGTCCAAGTGAGTGCCATCTGCTAACGTACCCAGCTTCCTAACATACTAATGGATTTACTGCTACATAAACAACAACACCGGACTGGTTTCATCTTCCAAGAGAAGCTGATCTGTGTGTGTGTGAAGGTAGACAAACTTTTTTTTTTCTTTTTTTTTTATACCAAAGACTATTTCAAACTTGACAACATAAACATCCTTAATGGGCCCCTTTGTATTTCCTGTTGAATGTTTAGCAGTGTATGTCAATGACATCAGCTGACAGGAAGTAAACACGGACTCAAGCTGTTACCCAGCAATGCAATTCTAGTGAAATGGACCATAAGAGGGTTTCATCCCTATGGTTACAAATTATCGGCCATATTCACACACAGCACCAACTACAATGATATCTAAATGTGCAAAGGCCGGTCGCACATTGTTCGCACTGATACAAGAGAAAACAGGCTGAAGTTCATGCAAGTTACTGCACTTCTGGAATGTTTTTGGCCGTCACCATATTTGGAGAAGGAGCATCTCTCAGTATCTTTAATTAGGGACAGATGGTGGAATAGA
This sequence comes from Epinephelus cyanopodus, assembly GCA_026686955.1. Classification (NCBI taxonomy): domain Eukaryota; kingdom Metazoa; phylum Chordata; class Actinopteri; order Perciformes; family Serranidae; genus Epinephelus; species Epinephelus cyanopodus. The sequence goes on along the minus strand of CM048918.1, from coordinate 23,853,555 downwards.
AACACAAATAATCAACTGTCATCGAGTTTGGATATTACGTGAACATAAAACCAAAAAAAAAGTTATGAATCCATGCTTAGCCCTTATGAGTCAGTCCTGCTTTGGCCCCAGTGGCGTTTGTTATACATGACTCATCTCTAAACGTTATGATGTAGAAATACAGTGTGTAAGTGAGTGTGCAGAGTTGGGCAGGACCAAAGATTATAATGATTCTTACCTAATGTGTTAAGTGCATTTTAGGGCAACACTAAACAACTGTTAATCTAATTTACTGGACAGTTATTTTTACAGTTGAATGAATATTAAATCTGTAAATGTCAGAAAACTTAAATTGAGGTGATGCCTTCAAAGGCTTGTTATATCTGATGAGCAGTCCAAAACCCAAAGATAGTAAACTTAAGATAAGATTAAAAAAAGGAAAATAGCAGATGTTGTCAGAGAATGTTTGCCACTTTTCTTGAGCAATGACTAAAACAATGAATTGATTACTTAAATAGTCGCTGATTAATTTTCTGCCAACTGACTGATTAAATCGACTAATTGTTATCAGATTTATATATGAAAAAAAAAAAATCACAAAAACCAAATAGCCTTTACTTAAAAACACCAACTGAACTACTTAAAGAAGTATTTCACTGCTGGAACGATGGTCTTTTCATACAACTAGGCTGTGCAGTAGGAAGACACACATACTTTTGAAATTGGTGCTACAGTTTCAAAAGCTGCATTGTGTGTGTTTGTGTATGACTTCAAGCTCCTGCCTGCACGGCGGCATTGCTGAGCTCTAGGAGGGGCACCTGAGGACAAGCTGTGTGTTGTGTGTGACAAAAAGTGTTGTGATGTGCTTTTGCACAGTAGGTATAAAACCTACAACTACCAGAACGCACTGCGCCACACCGGACCAATAAACACCCCTGCTGGTGGAAGATGTAATTTGAGCTTGTCTGTTTGTCCCCAGGGAACAAAATGGCAGCTGTCTGGTGACGAACAATCTCAAATAACAGTTAAACAGTACACTAAAATATGTTTCTGAGGACACTTTAAGCGAGAAAAAGGCAACGCAGTAACAGAATCTTAGTCAGTATTGCTTAGTTTTACAGTTTGAGTCAGTATTTCCAGCCTCCATTTTAATAATAGCATGGGGACCACTTCCTGTTCACAAATTCTTGTATTACAGCCAAACAGTGCACTAAAATGTGTTTCTGAAGACATTTAAGGGGAAAAATAGGCGATACAGTAACAGATTCTTTGTTCATATTTGATCAGGATTGCCTAGTTTTTCATTTTGGTCTGAGTTTGAGAGACAAAGTGAGAGGGAAAGGTCTGTCTCTCTCCATCTGCTTCTTTATTCTTAGCGTCAGTGGTGGCAGGTATACGAAAATGCTGTTAGTACAATCTGTAGTTCAGGCAACAACCCGAGGGCCAGCAGACATTTCACAGCTGAAATTGGAGCTGAGAGGTGAGCAGGGAAATGTGGATGCAGGTAAGATGGAGGGACATTTAACAGTTTATTTGCACATACTACCCACGTTATTACGATACAAAGCTGGTTGAAGATTGGTAAAGTGTCCCGTTAATTTACCAGATATTTAACTGTAATGTTGACTGACACAAATGGCAAATGATTTTGGTTGACGCTGCATTGAGGGAAACCCAAATAAACACAAATCATTAATACCATCTTGAGGGCAAATATTATCTGCTAAGGATTAGCAGAATTGCTTTGTCTGAACTGAGACTAAACTAACACCAAAATGAGAAATGTATCCGTCTGTCTATCCACCCATATAAGCTAGCTAGGAGGCTTGTAGCTGCATTGTGTGTGTTTGTGTATGACTTCAAGCTCCTGCCTGCACGGCGGCACTGCTGAGCTCTAGGAGGGGCACCTGAGGACAAGCTGCTGCAGCAGACACTCTCATTATACCGAAGCCTCTGCTGCATCGCCCCTTCTCACTTGCTCAACACTATCCTCCCACTCCCTGCACCCCATCTCCCAGCTCCTTCCACTCTCACTTCCAGTCTATCCCCTCCCGCTTTGTGTGTCTTGTTCCTGGCACTGAGTTGTTACGTCTTTTCCACACAGTACAAGACTTCGCCACCTTTACCCTTCACTGTTTTAACAGAGTTAGCATTGCTAACACCATGATCCTTCCGACTGTCTGTCACAGACAGCTCCTGCTGACTAACATGAGTCAGAGTACAGAGATATTACCCACTGCTGGTGAGGCATTATTTTGGCCATTGCCAATTTCTACTTCTTCCCTCTACATCACGTTCATACACAATACAGAGCTCGATTCTGTATGGGCCTGTTACCAAGGTAACGGCTGGGAAATATTTTGTCCGAGTGACGAACAAGGGGGTTGATAAAATGAAGGAGAGAGGGAGTGAAGTAAAGAACAGAGGAAAGGGAATGGAGGTCAGAACAGAGGACAAGAGGGAAAGGTTGCAGGGATAACGAGGGCAGAAAAGACGCAGTGACCTATCTGGATGTACTCCTCCCTGATCCTCCTATTTTCTTTTACCATCACTTCCTCTCTCCTGGTGTACACTTCGTCACTGAATCTATTGCCACGCACTCTCCTACAGGAACACCCAGTCAGGACATTTTGTATTGTGCAACATTGAACTTTTTTTTTTCCTCTACCAAGGCTAAACAGAGAGATCTGGCCAAGAACAGTTGGTGTTTGGCAATTCTAACCTGGGAATCACACGGTTAGTCATCACCACGCTACATAAGACGAAAAGTATTAACCTAGTGAGCAACAGATGAACACAAAATTGCATCCTAAAAAGGCTCTGGCAGGTAAAGACAAACGCATAAACAAAAGAAACAATCAAACAAAGCTGACGCTCATCAATGTAAACTTGGCAACCCCAGAAGAAACTCTTCCTGTCCTAAAATCTCATTCACTTCTCTTAACACATGTCAAGCCTCATACAAGTGCCAATCTGAACGACACAAGGAAAGAAACATGCCTGGCAGACATTTTATATTCACCTCTTCAAAGTATGCGCTGATTATAAGCATAACCGCAATCAAGTGAGGTTACAATGCTCAAGTGTTTTCTTCTTTTATACTAAATGAGCTGCCTCTCCTTCAGAACAGACAGGAGAATCAATGCGACATCTTTGATGTGTTGTTGATTTCACCGATTAAATCTACTTCAGACATGAAAGGAAGCTGCAGCCCGAAGCATGAAGAGATGAAGACGGGTTTTTTATGTCTTTTGCTAAGTGAGACCACATTTGTGTGCAGTAGAATCCAGCTCAGCGGTAGGCAGAAGTATTTCACACTCTTAACTACAGATTTACACAATCCTGGAAAATTTGGACATATGTTAGCTCCCTCCCTCCATTGTTGTCACTCAGCCATCCTGTTTTGCTGTCAGTTTGTCACAGACTAGTCGTGGGTTTCACCTGAAAGCAGCTCAGTCAGCCCACGTTCGAGAGCAAAAGCTGCTGAGGCAGGCCCGACCAAGTGCTGTTTAAACACTACCCTCGAGCTTATGTAAATGACTGGACGTGCACAGTGGGTAAGGTGCTGTGTGTGGCGTGCACAGACGGGGTGAGTGAGGCTCTGGGGCCAATACATTGGGAAGAGAGAGAAAAAACTGAGGATGTTTATATCAAACATGGAGGTGAGATAGATGTGACTTCAGACAAATTCTCACACCTGTGTTCATTTAATCACAGTAAATGGCCACTTTGCTTTAAAAATGCTGTTTGTATGCTTGTGAACACTTACACAACTGTCTTGTTTACAGCTCAGTTGATTAGGCACAGACTACAGAAGTTAACCTGGGGTTGACAGCTTGGAGGTAGCAGATTTCATCTAATTTTCCCATAGGGAGCAATAATGCTGTCTCTCTTTTTCACATCAGTTCAGACATGGGATTCATCAAGAGCCCTCCTAGATTTATTTCCCACATGGGACACCACCAGTTTGATCATTTTACACAGGTTACACTGTGTCAAACTGACCTCTTCTGACAGTAATGCATTAAAATACTAATGTTTCACCATCTCTCTTTTTTTTTAGCTTTCATTTGGACGTTTGTGATTTAGAAAAAGCCAGATTAACTTAATCACACCATTCAATATTGCCTGTATCTGTTGTAAATCCTGACTGAACAAGGGGGCTGCAGCAACACTGACAACATGTTGGATAACAGTCTAGACTGGCATGTAATGGTTAACTCACAGCTGATACAGAAACGGACCATGACACTATATTCTTAAATAACACAGTTACAGAATACAAGGAGAGGTGGACTTTTCCACTGTTTTTCCATTTTACAGGAAAAAAAAACATAGTGATGACTTGACTGGGGAGTGTACATACAGATTCAAGATGGAAAATACACTGGACTTTAGTCAGAGCGGGTCACTGACATTACCTGGGTCAGATAACACAGGACTGCGTCACTGCAGGGGAGGAGAGGGAGGGGGGGCTCACTGTCTTGCAAACAATGTCCACAGCTATGTGCAGGACAGAGAAAATGACTGCCTGTCAGGCCGTCTGTGGACTAGAGGGAATTAAAATAGTTCTAGGCTCTGTAGTCATTCAGTGTTTAGCGCACTCTCTTAGGTGCGTTACATTAGATAAGTATCAGAGGAAAAGAGGAGCTGAGGCATGCAGCGTAGCAGCGGCGAAATAAAGGAAAAATATAAAGAAAACAAACATCTCTCCTACGACGTCAGTGCTGTGTTTGTATGGGTGAAAGTGTTGATCGAGGTTGTCTTCAAAGGCAGAATTTAGTGATGGCAGAGGAGATACAGAGAGTTTTTCTTTCTGGGTACCAGTGGTATGACGGCAGGGGCAAACTTAGGCAGGCCTAAACCCGGGCACAGTGCCAGTTTGGGGGGGAGGCTCGGCCCACAGCCCCCCTTATTTTGCTCACATGTGCCAGAAACACAGCAGGGCTCATCCTGACATCCTACCTGACGCCCAGCTCGCTGTCCCGCTGTGAGTGAGTGTGTGTTTGCCTGCCTACATGTCAGTGTTAGAGGAGCAGAGATAGAATAGACCAGACATGACACAACCAACCACTTGCTCAAATGATGTCATCACACTGTCTGGCTTGTATGTAGCCTGTGTTTTCTCTGGTAGAAAACATACCCCTGCCTGACATCCTCTTACCCGACCCTACCTGTCCCCACCCTGTACCTCCTCTCACCTTGGTGCGTCCATTGATGACGCAGTCCCCCAGCTGTCCATTGGCAGCGCTGTACATGACGGCCTCATCGATGTGAGCCATCAGCACCCCGATGCTCTCGCACCCGGGCTGTCCTCCCTCCACCCACGCTATCTGGTCACCTCGGATGCTCCGAGAGGGGATGTTCTTCTGGCTCACCAGCTGCCCACCCCGAAATTTCCCGCTGCGGTTTAGAACCTCCACCTCATCCAGGACCCTGCTGCCCAGCTCAGGGCCCAGGAAGTTGTCCTTCAGACAGATGCCATAGTATTTCATGCAGGGGATGATGTACTGCTGGGCTATGTGCTCTGCCGACCAGCCTGCCTTTGCTGGAGGTGGTGGAGTCGGGATGCACTTAGCCTCGACGGAGGAGGTCTGGCTGGGTGCAGCTGGCGGTCCTGAGGAGGCCACTTTATGTCCGGTGTGCTGGTTAGTATGAGGTGTGAAGGGAGATTGGGGAGTGACACAGTGCACATGATTGACAGTCATTTGGTTGCTATGGGAACTGTTGCTGCAGTTGGCGAGCGGGGCGACTGCTCGGGCCACTCTGGAGGCCTCTGAAGATTTGTGAGCAACACTTTCATCTGCCAACCGTCTCCGCTTACAGTCCGAGTCCCCAGAAGCAAAAGCCGAGTCCACAGAACTTCCTGACCTGGGCGACTCCACTGTGAGGCCATGAGGAGCTCCTGACCCCGTGTCCCGGTTCTCCCCACCTCTGCGTTTCTGTTGCACCTGCCTGGCTTTCAGGTCACCATTGATTCTCCTCATCAGTGAAGGGCACTTGTCATGAGCTGCCCGGTCCCCATTCTCCATCAGAGAGGCTCTGCTAGTGAGAGGGTACATGGGGCCGCCTGTCACCCCCACCGCCCCCTTCATCTGTGCCGGGTAACCGTTTGGTGTGTGAGCCAAAACGCCTGCGTGGCTCCCCTCCACGGTGGCAGATGGAGACACCACCCCACCGTTGTAGAGCGGCACGCCGGTTTTAGACAGCTTCGTCGGGGTTGTGATTGCAGGGGAGTCGGTCTGAGAGGCCAGACCCGCGAGTAACTCCGCGGCCGTCGGGCTCCCGACCGGTGCCGCGCATACGCCGTTAAGCCCCATGTCCGCTCGGTACGTGTGATGAATCTCTGCCGCTCCAAAGACGCTCTGCTGCGTGGTTGAAACAGCTACGGATCCGAGGGAAGAGCTTGGGTTTAAAGGGTCCGTGTGTCCCAAGCTCTCCATTTCATCTCGTCATCTGCTGGATGCGCACGTAGCTCACGTCCTCGCTTCATTTTCTCGCTGAGCCGCTGCTTTCTCTCATACAGAGGATCTTTGCCACAGCCACTAGAAGTTTCATGTCCAAGTCCTCTTTTACTCGCTCTTATTTTTTACCAAATACTCTCATACAACACTCTGGAGCTGTGTATTTGTTTGTATCCGTCTTATAAACATTTTGTTGCGGGATATCTGTGGAGAGTAAAATGATACACTTTAGGTCTATTAATAGCACAGTGCAGATCACTTGTCACAAGTAAATAAATCTAGTCCACAGTATTAAAACGGTGCATCAGGCCTATTTATAAAGGCCTACTTATAATATTAAAAATAGGGCAAAGAAAAAAGTGCACGTGTGTAATGCAGCTTACATTTAATCATATTTAATACTGGAATAAAACTCACTTTTACCGACAATAATTTACATTAAAATAAAGAGTGAAATAGAAACTAAATATATAATGTCTGCTATAAATGCAGCCTTTTATAATTATAACTCATATGGCTGCTGTGAAACATCCACTAAACGACTTTATTTCGTCTTCACCATCTATTGATTACCAACTTAGTAGGCTTTTAATAATGTCGCCCTTTATAAAAAATGAACCTAACATATTTCAGAGTGTAAACTGCATTTAATGTTTTGGCTGCAATGTCAAAAAACACACGTATATTTCAACTACAAGGCTCCCCCAGTGCTTACCTACGGCAGCCTACAGCAATGCAAATCCTCAGCGAGCGTACGTGACAGGCTGAGAGTACGCATGTTATTTCCGGGATTGTCTTGCCCGTGTGTGCGTCCCATCCAATTTTCTTGTCGGTTATAAATAAAATCCAGGGAGTAGACGGCGACCATCGCCGGTCTGACACATTCAACTCAACCGAGGGACGGAGGGTGATCCTCGGGGCCAAACGAGGTCCCCTCTGTCACCCAAAAAAGTGATTTCTGTTGTGTCGATGTACACCCCCCACTCTCTGCCTGTCTCCTCCACCCCCCGCTCCTCCGCCTCCTCCTCCTCCTACAGCCCGCTCGCTCCACTCCCTCCTGTCATTTACGTGCTCGCAGCCCATGTGACCACTTGCTACTACGGCCGACCTTCAGCTGCACTGACACAAACCGCCCCACAACAATACTGATTTTTGTCTTTTTAAAGATTGCCACATTATTGATTATACAGTTGAACCATCATGTTATTCCTGTCTGGGTTTCTATTTTAACATGAAAATAACATAAGTTACAGAAGGACTCCACTCCCAGCATGAACTGCTTTAAATGCATAAAGTGTGAGCTTTTTTTCCCAGTGTTAACAGATGCGGATTAGGACAACTACCCTCACACTGCAATGTGCAGCTCAACATGGGCGGAGTTAAATGTTTGACCCCGTCCGGGCACATGCGGCAGACCCTGCGCCGTGAAGAAGCGTCCCCCTGCAGAGCCGGACAGCGGCCGCCGTTTTAGACGTGCGCATGCGCCAGTTTCAGAGCCACCATTTTACACATGCAAATGTGGAGCATCAGACTCTCACGGACAGAGACTGGTAAATACATATATCTGATCATTGTTGTAAAAATAACACTAGCCTTGCATTCACAAACGCTTGACTAAAGAAAAGATAGAAAACTTTTCTACTACCTAGCACACTAGCTCGCAAGCTAACGCTATCTGCTTATCAGCTCCTTTATCATGGATCAATGGAGTATAGCAATTGGCACCACAGTTCATTGTAGGAGAACCACTTCAAAGAAACATGGTCTTTGTTTAGATTATTATTTTGAAGTCGAAATAGACAACTTTAAAGCTAACTTAGCCAGCTGCGCTAGTGTGCTAGCTGTGCTAGCTAATGCTGGCAAACAGCTGATTCAGTGTTTGTTAACTGTACTTTACTATAATGTAAATAAAGAACACATTTTCTCACAGTGGTCCTTCCAAAATAAGCAGTGGCTGAAGTTACTGTATTCCATTATTAACAGGGTGGTGACACGCGGATGCTAGCGCTAGTTGGAATGTTGACTACTTCCACTACTGTGAAGTAATTGGCTAAATTTAAAACTGATAAGTTTTTGGCTGACAGGGGATTGTGAGCCTCTAATTAGCCACATTAAAGAATGACTGAAAAACAATCTGCCTCAAGCTCGCACATACGCACATCTAAACAATGACTCTGAAACTCGCACATGCTCTACTCAAATGAAGCCAAGGACGACAGCAACATTTATCAAAGGTGCAGTTACAAAATTCAGCTCCATTACAACTCACAAGGTTCACCAACAAAGCAACTGTCTTATACTAAAACGTTTTCCAAACAAAAGTGACATGCTAACATTAGCACAAGCCTATGGCATTTTACATTGTATAAATTAGCCTAGCGAAGAGGCGGCTTTCCTCTGCTCATATAAAGCCAGGATAAATCACACACATGACTTAAAATGCTATTTTTGCAGAGACTTTATTGTCTTCACAATTTATTGTTTCCTATCTGTGAAATTAAAGAAAATAAAAGCTTCCTCTCCAACAAGCGAAATGGTTTCAGCTCACAAAACTAGACAGGGGGTCTGTGTCGCCACGACGTGTAATTACATAACTGGGGAGGTGCACGTCAGGCCACGACGTAGGTTATGTCGCAGAGCCCACACAATAGGTACAATGTGGTTTCGACGCAGAAGTATAAATCCCACATTACTCAATGGCACCACCTAAAAGTGGCCGTCAATCCTAATGAAGTAGAAATCTGGGAACACTGCAGCCTCGAAAGCACCCATATATTTGTAATATAATCATAGATATAAGAAACAAGGAGCAGCATGAATGGCAGTTGTAAAATACAATATTGTATAAATTTGGACAATCAGCTTTTTCCATTTGTTTCCATTTGAATTCAAAGTGATTACAGCTGTAAAATTTACAACAAAGGTCAAGTGCTGGCTAAACCATAGTATTAATATTGGTGTATTGTTGTATGTGTGTAACAGGGTCAATTATACAGCAGTAATATGTGTGACAAAGTCAAATGTACCATTGTAAGTATTATAATTACACAAAACTGTGGAGCTTTTGATACTCAGTTTCTGTATCTCTACATTCATCTTTAGGGGTACCCCACCTATAAAGGAGTGTCTCCCACCTTGCCTCCTCTTTTGCTGCTGTGCGCCATGGGAAAGGTAAGTGACATTGCTATCATAGTAATTTCCATGTTTTAGCGCTGTTAAGCTTTGTTTTTAAATTCATATTATGCTAACATAATCCTGTGTCACTTAATTTGTGTAGAGGCTCAAGTTCACATAGTTGTATTTGACAGAGGATTTTGTTTTCACCTCTTGTTGTCAGCTGTCAGAAATAAACAGAGATCGCCTCAAAAGATATCCACGGTCTGGGCCTCTTCATATCAACTTAACACAGACAGCACTAGAGTCCACTGGTTACATGTGTACTTTAGTGTGTGTATTGTGGTATGAGTATAGTGGTATGTCTATTGTAGCAGATGTATTGTGGGATATGTTGTGATGTATGTATTGTGGTATATGTGCTGTGGTATGTCTATTGTAGTATGTGGTTTATGGTTCATGTATTATTATTATATTGTATTTTTGTATGTAAAATCTTAAACTGTAAAGTAACAAGTTTTTAAAGATGTCAAATCAATGCAGTGAATCAAAAAGTACAAATTTCCCTCTGAAATGTAATGGAGTAGGGGTATGAAGTATCTTTTTAGTAGTATCTATCCATCCATCCATCCATCCATCCATTTTCATCCACTTATCCTGGGCCAGGTCGCAATAGCAACAGGATGCAATGCTTTCCAGCTCCTCCTTGGGGATTCTGAGATGTTCCCAGATAAGATATATAATCCCTTCAGTGTATTCTGGGTTTGTTATTGGGCCTCCTACCAGTTGGAACTCCCCAGAAAACCTCTAACTGGAAGTACCCAACATGCATCCATATCAGATGCCCTAATCACCTCAACTGACCCCTTTTGACGTGAAGGCACAGTGGCTCTACTCCCTCTGATGTCTGAGCTCCTCATCCTATCTCTAAGGCTGCGCCCAGCCTCCTACCCTAAGCAGAAAACTTATTTTGACCACTTGTATCCACAACCTTATTCTTTTGGTCACGACCTAAGGCTTATGAATATAGGTTAGGGTTGGGATGTAGATGGACCAGTAAATCAAAAGCTTTACCTTCCTGCTCAGCTCCCTCTTCACGACAACGGTCCAGCACAGTGCCCACATCAGTGCTGACGCCACGCCTAGCTGCCTATCCATCTCACACTCTATTTTAACCTTATTTATGAACAAGACCCGAAGATCAGAGTTGGGTAAGGGTTACTTGAAAAGTAATCAAATTACTTTTCTGCATTACATTTTTGAAAAGTAACCAGTTACTTTATTGCGTTACACCGTGAGAAAAGTAACTCAAGCACTTTTAAAGTACTTTTGAATATTCTACATTTCCTATTGGGCAATGGACCACAGGGTGCTAAGCCTGCATTTTTTGTCTCCAAAATTAAAGTTATGGACCACTTGCCCTTCACTGAGATCCAATTCTCCCATCACAGCCGTCACTTTCACCAATAGAAACACAGAGTTAGCTGCTGCCATAGACAACTGTATGGCAACAACACCCCAGCCTTATTAATATTTCCTCCAGGGATGTTACCACAGAGTAAAAGGGGAGAATGATGGTGTGAAACAGCAGAGGCACTTTCAGTGGCGTGCACAGACTTTTTGAAAGGCAGGGACGAAAAGAAAAAAAAGGGCACATACAGCACGTTCTTGCCACTGAAGAGGGCACTAAGTCCCGCTAATTTTGAGAACACTTTAGACATTTTTATATGTTATACAAATGGCACATTCTTTAGCCTTAAAACAGACTAACTAGACAGATTACTCAAGTTAGTTTGTAGTCAGGATCAGCATCCACGAGAACTGTGTAGATTCACCGTTGGACTGTGAAAAACAGACAGAGACATGGATGTATGAAGGAAATAAATCCCTGGGGGGGAACTGGGGCTCCTCCCCCAGAACATTTTCAATGAAGTAGATGCCATTTCCTGTATTCTAGTCCATTTTAACACCATATTAGCACCAGATAATCCAAACTGGTTCTGTGAAATATAGTTATGGCTAAATTTAGATCAAAAAGGTATTCATAGTATTTCTTGGTCCTAATAGTCTTCTGGAGTTTAGTGTGTTTTCTTCACCCAAGAAGGCAGTTTAGTGTGTTTTGCCAACCAGGAGTGCACTTTAGCATGTCAGGGCTCAACAGTAAGGATTGCCCGATTGCCCGGGGCAAGTAAAACTCAAGGTCGGGCATGTAAACTAAAAACTCACTTGCCCAATCGGGCAAGTTGCTAACAATAGTAAAAGTTAATGACTAATTGATAAAATAAATGTAGGAAACACGCTCCTTTGGCTCTGATGCAGCGGCCTCTCTGCCTGAAGTCACAGGCACACGCTGTGTAACAATGTCCTGCCCACAGCCCCCATTGATATTGCGCGACGGACGCTTCACATAATAACATAATATACTATTTATGGTGTTATGTCATTGTGTCATTTCTGTCTCTACATGGTCACGCGTTAACAATTCTCCTCTGCTCTCTGTTTTGCGCACAGCGGAGTTCCGACACACACACACACACACACACACAGTTGAGCCCTTCTGGTGCAAGTATACATAAAAATTTCACACGTGAAAATTATTTTTCATGTGTGTGCTACAACTCCATCCTAGGGGAAACACTGCTGTGTGCGTTTTGTGCAACAGGTGGATGTGGTAGTCTACTGGTAGAGTAGAGAGAGAGCTAAGTAGCGTTGAAGTGGAGTAGAGCAGGGCAGAGAGATGGAGGCAAAATATATTAAACCCGGTGTTAATACAGCAGAACTGGAGAGAGGGGTGAAAAATAAATAGAGGTGGGCATGGCTCAAGTAGGGCACAAAATTATAGAGAGAGAACGACTGACAAAGATTGCCGCTGCCATATTTGTGTAGGAATTAAGCTACAATACATGACATATGTTGTTTTAATTAATAAATAGAGTGTGAATAAAGATTATATAACATAAAAATAACTGCAGTCTTTGTTATTTGATAGCCACTTAAATTAAACAATGTTTACAGGGCAAGTAAAAACTGACTTCGGGCAAGTAGATCTCTGACCAACTTGCCCGACCGGGCAAGTGAAAAAAGACCTTAGCGTTGAACCCTGCATGTGTTTTGGCTCCAAAGAGGGCACTTTAGCGTGTGTTATGGCTCCCAGGAGGGCACTTTAGCGCACATTTTGGCTCCCAAGAGGGCACTTTAGCGTGTGTTATGGCTCCCAGGAGGGCACTTTAGTGCACGTTTTGGCTTCCAGGAGGGCCCTTTTGCGTGCTTTTTGGCTCCCAGGAGGGCACTTTAGGGCACGTTTTTCAACAATTAGTGAGTACCAATGTGTAGTGTGTCATGTCTGTCGGCCAAGTCACGGCACGATTATATGACTCCACAATCGTGTAATGTGACATAGTGAGTTTCAGAATGGGCAGAAAAGTTGTGTAGTAGTAGTGTGTACCAGGCATAATGCAAGTCCTGAGTCTGACCTGTCTGTCAGAGTTGTGGGGATTTTACTGATGATCCTGCGGAATGTTTTAGGCTCCACCGTAGACAACGGCAGCATTTCTTCTACCACGTAGCTAGCCACAAGCTTCATGACCTCTTTCGGACTGAAAGGTTTAAGGTTATCTCCGTTATTAGAACCAAAAGACAGTTATTGCTGTTTCGGAGCTGAAGGACTAGCGTTCTAAAAGTAATGGCAGTAACTGATTGCTTGTTTGAAAATGTACTCAAGTATTTGATTACTCAAACAGCAAATTAACACGTTAGGTTACTTGTTACTGCAAAGTTATTTTGTAATGCGTACTAAGATACTTGAACACCTTTGCTTGGTGCAGTAACACTTTCCCAACCCAGAGGGGCCATTGTTTTCCATGGTCTTAGACTTGGACATACTGACTTTCATCCTGACCTCTTCACACTGAGCTGCAAACTGCCCTTGTGCATGCAGGAGGTCACAGTGTAATGAAACCAACAGAACTACATCATCTCCAGAAAGCAAAGATGCAAAACCAGACACTTTCCTCCCCACAGCTGTAGCCTGAGATACTGTCCATGAACAGAATCAGGGACAAAACATCCACCGAGAAATTTAACAGATAATTCAGTAAATGCCTGACAAATCAAGATACTTCCTCAAAACATTCCGTCAGTCCGATATTACAATAAATAAGTCCTGCTTATTGATTTTCACTAATGGCTGAATACAACCGAGTGGCACCCTCTGGGGCTGAAAAGTGATGCCAACACAGAAGTGTCAAAAACTGCAGTTCCTCTAATGGCCACTTGAGGCTGGCTCCAGAGGCCAGTCAATCCTCATAGACACTCATGTTAAAATGCTTTACAGCAGAAATGAACATGTTTACAGCTTGGTACAAAAACAGTTTTGGTTTCTTAGAGTTATTTTCCCTCTTCATGACAACTGTATGTGGGGATTTTTTCATAACTCAATCATTTACATTTTATTAAGGTTTAAAGTTATGCATAATTAAGGGAACGCAGCTTTGAGTGATCAGCTGTCTGCCAATAATGACCTTGGCTTCTCAGTCAGACCCACGGCACCCGTCAGTACTGCACAGCACCAGACCCTCACCAAAATATGTTCACTGGCTCCAAAAAACCAAGATGGTCACAGCTAAAATGCCAAACTTGAGGCTTTAAAATGGGAGTTCACAAACCAATGGGTGACATCACCTGTTCACCTACATCATCATTCTGTTTTCTCAGAATACATGTTGTCATATTGCCCAGTTAAAGGATGTATTTATTAGAGAACACTGAGTCAGCTGTTGTATTGTTTGGAACCAGGATTGAGATATCAGGATTGGGAGTGAGTGAGCTATAGTGTGTCTGTTGCTGAACCTATGATGTCAGGCTTCTCTGACCTCAGCACTGAACTCCAGGTTTGTTTCACTCTGCTTACATTTGACATATTTTTGTAGCAGGAGGAAGTGAGGTCATGCGCTGTTTCAAAGCTTGGCCTGGGGTTAGGGTGGTGGACTTAGCGCCTCACCCCGAGGGATTAGAGACAGAGTGTATTGACACAACAGTGGCACGCCACATCCATCTGCTGCTTCCAGTGCGGCCCTGTCTCAGCTTATAGATGGACGTGGAGAGCAGCCATGTGATGCCACGCCGGAGGCTGACCACTCATCTATGCCATCGATGTAAATACATGCACATATGGCACAGAATGCAGATCCAGAGGTCATTATCTTTGACATAAGCAGTCACCCATAATCAGGCTTTAAAGCACATATGAACATACTGGAGCAATCACAGACTTTTACAGGTATGTAAGAAAATGCAGCAGATACATATAGACCTACTGTGTACTGTACACACCAAGATATATACTGTACATGCAAAACAATGTGCATGACACACATGCACATGCACATATATACTTCTGTGAAAACACAGTCAGGTACTATTGGATAAAGTCAATGGAATAGTTTGACATTTTGGAAGATACATTCATTGACTTCCTTACCAAGAGTTAGATACTTAGGATTCTTTTATGTATAAGCTACTTAAGTTTTGTTGTTACTGTGGCATTGCCAGGCAACCAGTGGAGGAAGCCACTGCACTTGGCCAAGAAAAACTCTGGCACATAACAGCCACAAAACAAAAATAGATGTTTTACTTTTACACTTTGCTTTTTGTAGAGATTCATTATATGATATATTATATCCATTATTTAGTGGTGCTAATGGGCAGAATGTTTTACCTTTGGACAGAGACAGGCCAGCTGTTTCCTCTTGTTTCCAGTCCTTGTACTAAGCTAAGCTGATCAGCTGCTTGCTATAATTAATTTACCAAATTATTAAACCGTTTTTTAGGCGCTCTTCATAGAGCGGAGGATAAACAACACTGAATAGTAGTGCAGCTGAGAAAAGGATGGGATTATGTGTGTTAAGGTTCATAACGGACCCCTCAGGCTTTGGATCGATTGTGTCTGACTATATGCTTGTTGAGTCATTGAACTCAACTGAGCAGAGGACTCTTTGAAGTCAGAGATCAAATTATAATTCTAGATTTTATTTTACCTTTGTACCTTTCATCTGTAGATAAAAGGATCATCTCTTAGTCAAGATTCTGGTCATAACTAGATGATATGACAGCGGAGGAATTTTTATACAGTGCTGTATTAAGAGCTGTAAACAGCATAGCAGTAAACATACAACTGAGGGCCCTGACACACCCAGCTGACGGTTGGCCATTGGTCAGCGTCAGGCCTTCGGTGACTGTCTGTCGCCTTAGTTTTTGTATGTGTTCCTCACTGTTGGCACTAATCCTTTTTGGCCCTTGTTGGCTGTTTTTGGATGGTTCAGGATGTTGAATCAGCGTTGGACCCAGTGGAGCTGATTTGTGAGAAGAAATTACTCTGATAGCAGTTTGGCCTAGTGCATGAAAGGAGAGATAAGATTATATTTTAATTTTTAGCCATTGAGCTCTTAGCAGAAAGGATTCAAAATTATTAGCATTACTGTTTTCACATTGCAGGGTTAGAATGAGTAATTTTCTGTTATATCCATTATTTTTGTCCGTCTTTGTTTGAATTTCCGTGCTAGTGGGAGGTCTCTTCCTGGAGAACCAAAAAAGTGTGGCCATGGGCAGAGAGTTGCTAAAACCTGTGGCCAGCTCATCAGGCAAAACCATCTACTGCCATGTCAGAGGGGGATTGGGGTTTAGTTAGTTTTTTCCTTTGTATTATTTCTAGTTAAACGTCCATTTTGTTTCCCCCTTCTTGTGTTAGATGGTTTGGCCAAGCCACTGTAAATGTTCTCTCATGTTTCACGTTGTTAGGTCAGGTTTTTTCAGTTAACACCTCATTTTGTTGCTGTTATTTTGAACATAGTTATATTTTGTTGACCTCTTTTATAGGCCCAGTTCTTGGTTTGTATTGTCTTTTTGGTAAATAAAAACCCTATTTTTACCAACAAACTCCTGTTTTCCTCATTACCTCACTGCTTGGTCCCTGACAACTAGCCATTTAGCACATAAACAACACTATCCAATGTTGATAGAACAAAGCATATTTACAGTGCACCAGTAAACAATAACACAAACCATCACAAAACAGTTCTACAATTCTACATTCCTCAATGGCTAAAGAAAAATAATCTTATCTTATTCAGTAAGTTTGTTTTGTTCTCAATCCCTCTTATTTTTAGCTCTTTGTTTACTTTCCTCACTTCAGTTTCTCTTCTTGCAAGCTGAGCTGAACTGCCAATCAGAGTGATTTTATTCACAAATGGGCTCTAGCGTCTGTTACAGTGATTTAACATGCTAAATCTCCCGAAAAAAAAAAAAGCCGATGAGGGCAGATGAGGGCCAATAGTGTGGGACAATCTACAAAGACTAGGGCGACAGATGCTCACAGACGGCCCAACATTGACTGTTGACTGACTGTTTGCTTGGTGTGCCAGGGCTTTAACAGGAATATATTTACTGTAAATACTTTTGCAAACCACAAAATATTTGATTTTATGAGACTGCTGGTCTCTTACAAGTTAACTGAGTCAAGTAAAACTCTGAATTGATTAAGAAATCCCACAGGGAACTAACAATGATTCATCAGTCGTGACAAAGCTGTTTCACAGTAGAAATACTTGTGTATTTCATTGGGCTTGTGGTTGGGTACAAGACATAGGACAAATATTTTAGGCCTAACATGAATAATAACACATTGGTTGGCTTCAGGGAATAGGGAATCTTATTTAGGAAATGTTTCATCTGTGGTCAGTAGTTTATATTCCTGATAATTATTGTAGTACATCAGCCACCCCTTGAACGCTGTAATTACCAGTATAAAAGGTCAAAGTTAATTTTACTGCTATTGTATTGGTAATGTGCAGCATGCACTGTATGTTTTATTGTTGCTGATTGTCATTGGTGTTGACATTGAAAAAAACAAAAAAACAAAAAACAAAAGCAAGATGCATGTAGGAAGTTTAGTGCGACTCCAAGGCAAACACAGGTGGCCAAAGGTTGACCCTAATTAAGTGCAAAGAAATGAGAACGGCAGCGTGCTTAAGGAAACAAAGGAAATTTTTACCACCACCGTTAGCCAGAGCATGTTCACCCTTAAGTTATGCAGCTTACACAAGTGAGCTGACAAAAAAATAACACTATCCCTCCAAGTTTCCCCACTGCCAAGCAACCCGAGCAGTCAGACATTACTGTAAGAATGATACCATTGTTTGCGTAGCAGTAAGATATGAATGATGAGTCATTGTTTGGCTTAAGTGGAGAACAAGTACCAAGTTCTTACATTGCTTAAGGTACTGTCTGAACAGCTCACAACATATAACATGTCTGCCATTGAATTCAGTCTGATAACAGCAGATATAGATGGTGATACACATACAAAAACACATGTGCAATGCATTAGCCTGTGACGTATGTAGGTTATCAACAATATAAAAGGCATAGTTCAAGTTGAGGAAAACAACATGTCTTAATATGAAGGGCTCCCATGTGAAAAGAGATCAGAAGGAAAGCTGGACCATAATTAAAGGAAAAAACAAGCTTGAAAACACACACACTCATGCACCTGCAACATTAAATAACCCCGACAGCTCTCCATCCTGTATCCTGTAGTGTTGGTACATTATGGTATTTTGCCTCAAAATAACTTTTGCCTCAACATAACAGTTTATGTAATGAAATATGACATTATTGCATTATCTAGATTAAACGGACATACCTGTGTGTTCATGAAATGTTTTAGTTCGTTTTCAATTCATACTCTTGTATCAATGCAGGTCACATGTTATGAGGTAATGTTCCTTTTTTAATTAAAGTCAGTTAATCATTTGTCTACTGACCCGCTGACACTTGTATTCAACACTTGTTTGTCCCATAGACTGAAAAACTGTGTCCTCATAGCCAAGGTCAATGCTCCCAACACAGCTGGCTGGAATCCCCCAGACTGTGGAACACAGACCAGTGCAACTCTGCACGTATACACATCTTTTGCTCCTCCTCCCTCTATCTGTATCTGTCCCTCTCTCCATCTGTCCCGCTCTCTCTTTTCCTCTTTTCTGTTGACGCTGCAGGAATCAAACAGAGAGGATAACAAAGAGTTAAAGGAGGTGAGGCCTATAAGTAGACTTGTATACTTTCTCTTCTACTGGGCTCTCTAATTCTGGTCTAAATGTGTGTTTGTTCATGAAACTAATATCATAAACAAAATACTTTGTTTCTCAACATTTTTGGCTTAAACATTTGTTTGGTTTTTATAGTGATATCCTGTCTGTTTGTCAAACCTGTATATTCAACTTGTGTTCAATAAGGAATAAGGAGTTTTGTACATTTAAGGGAATACTTCACCCCCTAAAGCCCTGTTTTCACCGAGCAGTACGGCACAGTTTAGTTTGGTATGCTTTTTTCCCTGTTTCCAGTGTGAAAAGTTATGGATGGTACCAATGGAACCCTTCCATACCGTTTCCATTTTTGGTCACCTTTCTGTTGGGGTACCTAGCACACAGATCTGGTACTAAAAAGGTGGAGCTGTGAACACTGCAGTCCATTGATTGGTCAGTAGCGGACGGTCACTCGGAGAAAAAAAAGTGTCATGGAGTGTCGTTCCTGTGGCCTCCAACAGCACTAAACCCCCCTGAGTCTGCCTTAGAAGGACTAAATGCACAGACCCACTATTTTTAAATATCCCATAGAGAGATAGTCTCACTGCAGCCTGTTCTATTTTGTTTTGAATATGTCAGTGTGCAACCCTGCTCTGTAGATGAGAGACGAGATGCAGACTTCCATTTTTATCACTGGTAATAAGGAAATACAGCGAGTGCTGGACGGAACAGTGAGTGACAACAACCCTGCCACATTTATGGGTAGTGTTTGAGCTGGAAACGCTAACTGGACCTAGGGTCGGTCTAGGTTCCATGTCTGAAGGGTTACTTTTGGTTCCACCATACTGAAAGTGTTTGGTGGAAACAGGGCTTAAAAGACCTTTTGTACATTATTCAGTCATGCTGTTACCTTGAGCTTGTGGGGAAAAAAAAAAACCTTTGTTTTTCTGACATGTTTTCACTGAAGAATGCAAGCATATTGATTTATTCATTGACTGGGGACTGTAACAACAGCAAATTTGCATTAACAAAATCAATTTAAAAACTCTCACACAACTCATGCAGTCTAGTCCAGCTCCCATTTATCCGGCTGTATGCTCAGTACTTGCCAAATATATATTTCACTAAAAAACTTAGTTTTGATGCCTGGCTTTGAAGAGAGCATAGATAAGTTTTACTTTCTGTTCAGTTTTAAATAATGCAGTTTAATCAAAAATGCATGTGTTTGGGAAGTACTGAGCATATGACTGGATAAATGAGACCTGGATTATACAACACAAGTTGTGTGAGAGTTTGTAAATGAATGTTTTGATATAGTTCTGCTGTTAAACGTGGTCTCCCATCAATCAGTAAATCAATATGTTCACTGTATTCCATGGAGGCATGAGAAAAAAAAACAACAACAAAGTTTTCTTCAAGAATTCACGGTAACACAATATGACTAAGTGATTTATAAATGGTCATCTTATGGGTGAAGTCATCCATTACCATGCTGCTGCTGGACGCATGACAACACAAATGACAAAGGTCACGTTGGTCAGATGACCACTTTAAAAATAGACAGCAGCACTTCGATATGATCATTTCTTTTTCACTTATTTAATAGAAGGTAGGGAGAGCAGTAAGTGAGCGAGAGGAGAGAAAGGAGGATGAAAAACAAATCCTTAAAAATAGAAACAGATGTGTAAAAAAAAAAAATTGTAAACTGTTACAAAAGCAAACCAAAAAGAAAGCATGGGGCTGAAGCTGGTAATGGATGAGATGGGACTGAATTATAAAAGCTCTGCAAAACTGTTTCAACCCAGAATTATATGACCATCCCCATAAAAATCAATAAAGGAAATAAAACCACACAACCAAATACATAAAAAGCATCATGATGACAAAGCCCAGTCATCCAGACCTGCATCATAAAAGAGGAAGAGGGCTTGGTGAATAACACAGCGGACATGAGAGCAAAGGGAAAACAAAGTGAGTGATAGCAGCGAGGATGGAGAGTGATACGGGTTAGTGAAGTGGTAATGCAGGAGAATTTGAGGCTCAACTGTGACGCTAGCCTTCCTTAAAATAGCTCACAGAGATATGAATTTTCTGCCTGCAGTGAATATACCTACATGATACACTTTGAGCATCAAAAGAGACCCTTAAAGAAAGAGACACACATACCTTTGAAACTGGTGCTGCATGACCAGAGAAAATGGAGGAAAAAGGTTGTGGCATTTGGTTTTGCTCAAGAGGTAGAAAAACTAAAACTACCAGAATGAACTGCTCCGCACCAGCCAATAAACTCTCCCTGTGGTAGGTGACATAATGCGAACTTGACCATTGACCACAATCTTGGCTCATATTTGACCAGCACCGCTTATTTTTACAATTTAAACCAACACTTACCTTTCTGGAAATTTTACACTTTTCTTTGTTTAGGTTAAAATGCTATTAATAAGGCTGAGTGCTAATGGCACA
Organism: Epinephelus cyanopodus; assembly: GCA_026686955.1. Classification (NCBI taxonomy): domain Eukaryota; kingdom Metazoa; phylum Chordata; class Actinopteri; order Perciformes; family Serranidae; genus Epinephelus; species Epinephelus cyanopodus. The sequence continues at coordinate 23,832,458 of CM048918.1, read as the reverse complement.
CTGAAATGTAAGTGAATTCGGTAACACTTCATAAGTCAGCCCGTGTTTTAGAGTGTACCTCTCGCCCACTTTCCCAGGAGTTAGCGTATAACTCCCGGGAACTTACATGTACTTTCCCGGGAGTTAGAGCATAATTCCTCCCGGTCACTTACCACATACTTCCCCGGGAGTTAGAGTATAACTCGTCACTTATGTAATTTCCCAAAACTTATGGTTTAATTTCCTCATATGAATCTGTATATGTATGAAGTGCAATAAAAACAAATGCCTTTGCCCTTTGCTCATGGCAGTTGATTCAGTCACTTTTATGTAGCCTATGTGCCATCAGGCCGTTTCACCCACACTCCAGGGTTTTAACATTTATGTTTTGTTTACATTTCATTGAATGAGTTTGAATAGAAAGTGCAGTATTTTTTCTCTTTACGAAGAGTTTATTTCTTCCCTGTATCATCCCTCAGTTGTCTTCAAGTTGCTTGAATGTTTGTTTGTTTTTACCTGTCAATCTAACTACATCGCTCTGGCATTAGACCAGCTGTCATTGGTCAAACAGGGAGGTGCACACTTCCCATTGGTTAAAGGTAGAAAGTCTCACCTCTCAGCGAGGTGCTTGTACTCATGGGCGCAGGAATGACACAAACAGACGACAAAGAGAAACAAGTGAAATTACACAATGTCTACGGTGAGAAATGTTGATGTAAACACAAAGCTAACACTCCTAGATACTCGCAGGAGACGTGAGGGAGGAACTGAGGACCTGTGCGACGGGAGTTTTACCGTGTTTATCAACGTCTCGGTGAGTTAATGCTAACACAACTAGCAATGTTAGCTCGTGCTGCAGATGATATCGGCACCCGCCACAGTGCTAAGTGTGTGCTTTCCTCTATAACACACTAACTTGGCATTGCGACCTACTCGTAACTGTAAAGTGATACAGTTGTTTTGCCTCGAGGTCGTTGCCGTTTGTATTTGTGTTAGTAGTGTACTGTATACATTTGCACCATTACAGTTGGTTATGGATGTTATTAACGATGAATGGATGAGCGTAACACAGTGTGTGTACTGGTGTAGCCTACAGTTTCAAAATATGTGTGTTAATAGCATACATGATTTTTTTATTCATAGTTAAGTTGAAAAATGTTAAACAAATGGTTAAAAACATTAACTTTGTAGTTCAAAAGGAAATATGTAGTATTTGTAATTGATTAATAAGCTTAATAATCACAAGTTATGGATTAAAAGGCTAATAATTCATGATGTGAAATGTAAAGACAGGATAAAGTACTGCATGCTGAGAAAAACTGTATAGTTAAAAGTTATTAATCTGCTCACTTTGTGTTACTGTGATGTATTTATGTGATATTGATTATGGCCATAAAACAATTGAAGTTGATGATGCAAAAGAGTAATTTCGACACAGGTGAGGTTTTTGAGATCCTATGGAAAATTACGTGTGGATTTGAGATTCTACCTGACGAGAGAGATGGCGAGCCACCCTTGAACCTGATCTCTGCCTTGACCCAAGGAGTTGGATCATGATCACCTATTATCCACAGGAGCCCATCCAGTCTTCTATCTCCATCACTTGAGCATCACACTGTGTGGTAGTACTATCACGACGACCTTTTCCACTTGACTTGTGACTTAAGAAGTGCATTTGTCACAATAAAGGATTGAAACTAAACTGAACAGTTTATACCAGAAGGAACAAAACTGAACTTGAATAAGACAACCAGTGGAACTAACTGTTTTTAAAGGGTTAACATCTGAGTGCCAAGCTACAGACTAAGGACAGGCAAACAGTGCAAACTTCATAATCCAGCCCAGTCTCTTTTGTTAGTGTTTACTTAGGTGAAAGTACTGGCTAGTTTCTTCTGTAAGTTTTGGTGAAAGTACGCTGTAGATGTGAGAACAGCAGCTACCATGTGGTTTCTGTGTAATTGAATAATAAAAACATTTTATAACTTTTCATGACTCATTGTTGTATATTTTAAGATATATGTAGCCTATATTATTACATGACTGTATTGTTTGTGTTTGGTCCTCGGATGGCACTATAAGACTTCCATAGATGTGCACTTGAGAGAGGTAAGTTTGCTTTGTACTCCAGCCTGCCTGTTAATTAGGCAATTCACAGAATATAGACCCATTTCTTGACATATTCATATTCAAACGCATTCAATGAAATGTAAACAAAACATAAATGTTAAAACCCTGGAGTGTGGGTGAAATTGTCTGATGACACACAGGCTACATAAAAGTGACTGAATCAACTGCCATGAGCAAAAGGCAAAAGCATTTGTTTTGATTGCACTTCATACAGATTCATATGAGGAAATTAAACCATAAGTTTTGGGAAACTCCCGGGGAAGTATGTGGTAAGTGACCAGGAGGAGATATACTTTAACTCCTGGGAAAGTACATGTAAGTTCCCGGGAATTATACGCTAACTCCCGGGAATGTGGGCGAGAGGTACACTCTAAAACACGGGCTGACTTATGAAGTGTTACCGTGAATTCCACCAGAAATAAAAACTCATAATTATACCATTCTCATATGGTTCTAAGAAAACTCAGACCAATCATTGCATTCGGACCGAATGCAGCTCACAGTGTCCTAATATACGGAACTGCGAGCAGACCTCTACGGGTTTCCATTACGGGTGCCAAACGTGCCAAATGGGGCTAATCCTTTGATCTGACATCAGATGTAACGGGACAGTCGATATAGAGATACATTTATGTGCTGATTGCAGATAGTTGCCCTGAATAGTGGTGTTTGGGGGTATTTATTGCATCGTTAATGTGCCTGATATTCTGGAAACCTGCCTGTGAGGTTTTGGTGACGTGCACATTGTTAGCCAAACTTCCGTTATACCGGCTGCGCTCCACCTGCGCTGACAGTAGACCTGGTTTCAGCTGGCGAGCTTTTAGCGCACCCTCTGCGAAGCCTCTTGGCACGAAACTGTCACTGCACCAAGCTAGATATGTCGACACCTCCCTCTGCTGCACCGCCAAACCCATCTCAGCTTACCTCAGTCCGCCAAACTGCCAAACTGAGCGTGCCTCGGGTTGTGCTGCTTGAAACAAGCTCTGCGCGGGGTTCGCCACCCTGCGCCACCTTGCGCCGCGCCGGGAAATATAGAGGCCAGTTAATGTCGGCTAGGGGTGTAAAGTTGGGGGGCCAATAGCTCCTTCCCTACTTCCTGTGCTCTTGCTTGGACCACACCCATCTTCAAACTCGGCCTTCAATGTGATCTCAGCTACACACCTGTAAAGTTTTGTGACTATCTTGCACAGTGGTGACATTGTTGTGTGAACAAAATCTGTCAACAGACAGACAGTCATATGACGAACCAAACCACTTCTGTGGCTTCTGTGGTACTTCCCACTACAAGTGGTGTCACCTGGACCACATTTTGCCATGATGACACACACAAGGTGTAAACAATGCCAGCAGTGGCTGCGTTGTTGCTGTTGGTAAATACCTTGTTTTGTTGGTGACATTTACAGCAGAACATTCTGTCTAAACACATTGAACAAAATCAAGTAATAAACATTTCAAATATTTTTAATTTTGGACCTAATTAACATTTTAGGTGCATGTAGTTACACACCAGTGGGTGCATGCACAGAATAATATATTAGCTTCTGTATATGTACATTGAAATCCATATGCACACATATATGGCCAATAAAGCTGATTCTGATTGTTTGACATGAACACACTGTGTGAAAGGGTTAAGACAGGTTTAAACTACACTGCCACATGTTCAGTTACACACCCACAGAGGCAAAGGAATACCAGGAAATCTACTGTAGGACAGCATCCTGGGAAGACTGGACCACACCTAGTGAACCTGCATGTGTGAATGTGTGCTTTACAGTAATCTTATCACCACAACATGACAAAAGGAAATTCTCTGGACAAATTTAAAGGGGTGTATAATTCAAACACCTCTGGTTACTTGACTGATGTGCGTTATAAAAAGTTGCATTTTCTTTTTGAAGTTATAGGAATAAACATAAGTTTGGAAAAGGCTGAAGATCCTTGGAGATAATGATAAGAAACTGCTGTTGCTGCATTTGGCTAATGTCGCTTCAATAATCAAACTGTTATAAACTGGATAACCGTTTTCTTTAGTGTGTAAGTGTGTCCATGTGTGCGCGTATGTGTGTACACAAACACCAGTCTCCCATTGTGTTGAAGACAGTAGCGTGAGAGCGACCAGAGGGTTAGCTGCGCATCACATCAAAGATTTGGCTGTTTGTAAAAGACTCCGCTGTCAACACACACACACACACACACACACACACACACACACACACACACACAACTCCATCTGAGACCCCCCTGTGCTCCTCACACTAAACAATCAGGTATGACAGGCGTGGCCTTTCTGGGTCTCCAGCGGGGCCCGAAAAAGACAAAAGACCCTCAGGAAGAGGCCGTCCACTCATCCTCACTGAGGACACAAATCTCTCCCTCACACACACAAGAAAGGAGGACGATAATAGCTGTGAGTTTGTGTTTAAAGGGACAGTTTGCGGGATTTAGCGGCATCTAGTGGTGGGGAGTGCAGATTGCACCCAGCTGAAACATCTATGTCCCAAGTGTGAACTCCCAGTTAGGATTCCTTTAGTATTCATGAACCATTTTCACAGCAGACATTTTGACTTGTCACAGAAGGAAAAGGTAAAACTAAAAACATCCATGATGGCTAAGTTCCATTTAGCTTCCCAACACCAGGGCCTCCTTCACGTAGAATGCAGCTATCAAAAATGTTACTGAATGCACCCGTGTTTTTCTTACCATGACATGTCATAATGTCTGCTGTGAAAAGGTCTATTGTTCAGGAGGTTTTTTACCAGGAACCAAATTATCTGTATCTCTCCAAAACAAACAGACCCGCTGATTAAAAACAGGTTTCTCCGACACTGTTTGGCATGTTGGAGAGAGGCCATTAGCCCAGTCCTGCTAATGTGTGTTCACCTTTTTTCTCTGCCAACTTAAGATCAAGATGTTTAGCAGCCGAATTATCTGCAGAGGTCTCTTCCTCTCCAAAACAAACAGACCCGGTGATTTAAAATCGGTAAAATCAGGGAATTATTTATTTTAATGTTAAAAAAAATCTGTGTTTTCCAATGCTTGAATTGCACAGGTGCTGCGAACTATGGTGGCTGACACTAAAATGTGAATGGCCCTATCAAGAACCAGTGTTTAGTTTGTCCATTCTGGGCTACTGTAGAAACATGACAGTGCAACGTGGCTCTGTGGATGACCGGCTATCTATGTAGAGATAAAAGGCTCATTCTAAGTTAACAAAACATGATAATCCTACTTCTAGGTGATTATATACTTAAGAAAACATTATGAGATTAGATTTCATTCCTTCCAATATATCCCTCCTAAATCCTACACACTGGACTTTTAAATCCTCAGATTACATATTCACATCTCTCCCAAACTCCTGATTGTCCCCTTTGAGTTCCTCTTCTAAGATGTTTTACACACTTTGACAGTGTGCGCATTATCAGCTTGTGCCTACAGGATGTCACTGTTAGGGAAATGCTTCCTTCACATTGAAATATTTTGCATGTTACTTTTTTGAAAAAGTCTAAAGTCTTAAAGTCCTTAAAATGATGCAAAAGAAACATAAAATAATTATTATATTTGTTATAATTATTCTAAATAACAGACATATTATATTGCCTCTTTTTTTTATTTTTTACACCTAAAAAGTTAAAGATGGCAAACAGTCATACAAGTGCTTCTTTATTCATTTATTTATCTTATCTATTTATAACTTTATATCATCACTTTCAACACAATATAGTCACTTTGGAAAGCAATGCTTTACAACAGATATTTTTGGCAGATATATAAGCGAGGAGAGGTTGTGTTAGGGGAGTGCATATTTATTTTTCAACACTGGGTGGTACTTTGACTGTATATAAAATTGGGTTTATTACTTATTCATTTCATTGGCTTGTAAATAGACTGGGGATAGTTGTATATTAGTTGTAAATAAATTTGGGAATTTGTTGTGAAATCACGTACGAGTTAAAAGAAGAAATGTAAGAAAGGGGCAGCGACATGTAAGTTTTACTTCTACCCACTCCTTTTGGACACTGTTATCTTTGTCTTTTATTATTTATTTATTATTTATTCTTTCAAATTTTTGGTTTGACATAAAGTCATTTATTCGTTCATTCATTAGATGACCATACACCATAAATGAAAATAATGTGACAAGTACTCACAATCTCACACTCACACAGGGGTTTGCTTAATTGGTTATAAAGTTGTACGATACACATAAATCAGTAGTTGTGGTTAGTTATTTATTACATATTCTTAAGTTTTATATTATTTTAAGATATGTATCTAGAGCTGAACTCTTTTCTGAATATAAAATTTAGCTAACAAAAATGAGCAACTTAATCATATTGTTCATTCTTGGAGAAATTTGGATTTTTGAATATCAGTTATTAACAAATCAGGTTCTTTGAGTGAAATGTTCTTGCCAAAATGTCTTTGGAGATCCAACTTAAAAAAATCAGTTCAGAAGATGTCACATGTTCATTCACACACTGAAAGAATAATTTCTATCGTATTGTTACAAAGGTGCATTTGTCATGTCAGCTATGTATCTGTAAATAATAAAATCCACTGGATAATATGAGTTTATTTTTAATCCTTGTAAATCCTTGGTGTGGCCATGTGTTTTCCCTGAGTGTATTTCTAAATTGAAGGTGTTTATTTGTTTGTTCCCTGTCTGAACGTCACCAGTCATAGCCTTGTACTCTGGCGCCCTCAAGTGGCCAAAATTTGTAATCGCAGGACATTTTATTTAATTTAGATGGGAAATGTCGATATAAACAAGTGCACAACGCAAAAATAAAGACAAAAATCAGCTGCGGGTTGGAATATTGTAAATTCTGGTTTTCTACAATTCGGTTGTGTTGTGTTTCCGGTCGGTCGCAAGATGGCGCTGAATCAACTCCGCTCATCTTTCCACCGCAGCGTGCTTCGCTCTTCCGGGTGTGTCGTTGACCATGTGAGGGTTCACAGGCCATGCAGAGGTCGTGTTGTGCTTTTGCTTTTAGCACGACTTGTTTGTAGCTAGCTGCTCCCCGTGATGTGATGGCTTTCCTGAGCCTATTCCTGAGAAGGCAGCTGCCGCCGGCCGCGTGTCACTTCGCCCGGACAACAGTGAAGCTGCTCCGGCCTCCCTGCGCCGGAGCGCCGCTGCGGAGGCTGCACAGCTCGCCCCGGCTGCGGCTCGGAGAGAAGGGACCGTGGGGGAAGAGCCGGGGGCCGGAGCAGCAGTACCAGCTCACTGACCTCGACAAGGCGGACGCTTTGGTAGGAACATGTACATGGAGATCATATAGTGAACTTCTTATACAGAGGAACGTCCCTGCTGGTTTTGCTTTGGTTTCTCCTCCTCCGTGTCACTGTGAATCCACCATAAGTACGTTTATACGAGAAAACTGAGGTTGGTGTTCCTAATAGGTGTCATCTCTGTCTTTTGCAGATGCTGAGGAAGTCCCATGAGACAGGTAACCTCATGCTGGATATTTAACTTTTGTCAGCATAAGCCCTTCACCTCACACACCAGAGCTGCTGTGTGCCCAGCAGCCACACTGTAGGGTACCACACTTACAGCAGTAACAGAGCAGCACCTGATGGGTTATGAAAAATATCCCAGTTAGTGAAGATGTAGCAGGTGTTTTACCTTTGATAGCTGGTGGAAATGCCAAATTTGACATCAGAATTTGGAGGATTTACTTAATAGCATTGACATGGCAGAGCAGTGAGAAAGCTGCAGGAAGCAGACAGGGTGTCTGCAGGTCCTTAAAGAGTCTTAAAATGTCTTACATTCAATTGTGTAACAATAAGGTGGTGTTAAAAGTCATTAAGTAGTCTAAAACTTGAATTTATGAGGCCTTAACTACTGCACACATTTTATCTAATTTCATTCATACATCTTTTAATGTCTTGTGAATATGAGTGAAGCCTTTCTGCGTAAACGTCTCCACATTTCTAATGTTACAAATCATAGCACCTACCTCTTCACAAGACCACATGTATACCACTTATCCGCAATGCTTACCTGCAGTGCTTAAATTATTTGTCCAAAAATCTGTCCTAAATTTGATTAAAAGGTGTCTTGAAAGGGTCTTAAATAGCATGACATTTAACTGATAACTGTGGATACCCTGTGTATAAAGGTCAGTAGAGATGCTCCTAATGATTATTTTCATTATCGATTAATCTGCTGATTATTTTCATCATTAACTGATAAATTGCTTAATGACAAAAAAAAAACAGTGGAAATGCTCCTCACAATTTCCCAGTGCCCAAAGTGACGCCTTCACTTCGCTTCTTTTGTCCAACCGACAATCCATAACCCAAAGACTCTTCATTTATTATCATGAAATGTCAAAGAAAAGCAGCACATTCTCACATTTGACAAGCTAGAACCAGCAAATGTTTGACATTTTTGCGTCAGTTATCAAAGTAGTTGCAGATTAATTTTCTTCCAATCGAGTAATCGACTAATCCTTTCAGCTCTAAAGGTCAATAGGGGTGGGAATCACCAGAGGATCCACGGTACGATATCGCGACACTTAAGACAAGATACGATATTATTACGGTTTTAAATGTGAACTGAAAAAGCAGTTGATTATATTATTCTAATAGGCTGCCAAAAGTTACATTTGTATTTGAAATATTAATAAATTATATATTGAAAAAAAAAAAAATCAACGTAACAGCATTGCAATATTATGATGTATCGATTTTTTTCCCCACCCCTAAAGTTCAGAGGGTATAACTTTAGTGTGGGGGAGTGAGAAATGTTTCATGTAGTTTCGGGATGATTGAGCTGTTTGTTGATTGACAGGGTTTCAGTCTGTCACAGTGATGAGAAGTGACACTGAGGTTCAGACTGGAGTCAGAACTTTATTTAAGCTCTGAGGAGGCAGCGGGGAGACAGGAGTGGTGTGGGTGTAGTGATGAGCAGGCAGCATGGGCAAAAATAATACTGAGATTGAAAATAGAAATGGAAACTCAGCATTATACAGAAAGTGTCTTTATTTATTACCTTTATCTTATCAGCTTTATTGTTGTTATGACAGAGATTACGTAATTTCAGTCCATGTATGAGGGCTATAACTGTAATCTGTATTTTAATTATTAGTTGTTTGGTCGATAAAATGTCAGAAAATGGTAAAAAAAAAAAAAAAAATTCCTCAAATGTGTTGTTTTCTTCGCAAATTAAAGATATTAATTTCACTGTCAGAGAAGTTAAGTAAACAGAAAATATTCACATTTAAGAAGATTCAGTGTGTAGAATTTAAGGGAATATATTCTAATATGTAAATATGTATGCCTTCTCAAGTGCATAATCCCCAGTAAATGAGAATTATCGTGTTTTGTTACCTTAGATTGAGCCTCTATATCTCCAAAGGGAGCTGGTCCTCTTCCACAGAGTCCACCATGTTTCACTGGCATGTTCCTACAGTAGCCCAAACCAAACACTGGCTTGATAGGGCTCTTCACATTTTTCCATGGCCCACCACAGTTAGCAGCCCCTCGGCCATGAGCACCATCTTAAAAACACAGATTTGTAACATGTAACTGCTTTATTCAGTGTTCTTTTACATGATCCGTTTGTTCTGGAGAAGTAGAGACCTCCGAGGATAATTCCACTCCTGGTTAAAACCTCCTGAGTAATGAACACTGCAGGAATCCTAACTGGGAGTTCACGCTTGGCACGTGGGAGAAAGTTTAACCTGGTTGCAATCTGCAATCCTGACCACTAGATGCCACTGAATCATATGAATCCCACACACTGCTCCTTTATGAAGAAGCTGGAATCTGAGAATCGTACTTTTTTTTTTTTTTTTCTTTAAAAACCACTCAGACTGGTTAATAATCGACAGACAATTGATTAATCATTGCAGTTCCACCCTGTCTAACACCACCCCATTCCCCCCTGAGCAGAGGTCTAATCAGACAAAGTGTGTGTAGGTGTGCAGGGCCTCTAATTAACTGACTGCTCATACTAAATGTAGGAGAAAAATATCTTTATCCCAGTCTCTGCTTTAATGACTGCATTTTTGCCTGAAGGTGTAAATACTCCAACACTGACCTTTAGGTTGCAGAGGTATTTGGATGTGGACAAAGTGTGTCTGTGTCCAAATTTCAGCTCTACCAAGACATACTTAGGGTGTCTACACTACAGGTCCTTAAAATGTCTTACATTTTCTTAATATGTATATATTCTTAATAAAAGTCTTAATCGTCTTAAATTCAGATTCAATGGGTCTTAAGTATTTTCGGTGACATTACGGTGAACATTTTTCCAGCCTGACATACCAAAGACTTTTTAAAATCACTGGACGGACCAAAGAATTGCAATGATAAACAGCATTTACGACAGCTATGAGATTGTAGTTTCCTTTACATTAAACACATTAAACTTAAACTCACCCAATTGTTGTCAGTTCAAAATGAACAGTAAAATGACAAAAAAAAATTCATATAAGGTGGTATTAAAAAGGTCTTAAAACATCTTGAATTTAACTTGGTTATATCCGTAGACACCCTGATACTGAAAACACACAGTTTTTACCATTCTAATGTTTTTGAATAGCAGGAAATAATGTAATACGTTGGTCCATTGACATCAAACCACAACTGTGGAATTCTACTGCTAATTAAACTTTACAAAGGGAAAGCAAGCTTTTTCTGACAGTGTTGTACTCTTTTTAATTAAGATGGTTCTTGAACTGTTTTATATCGACGTCTGTGTTTTGCATCAATGTTTTGCAGCCGTGACAAGCTCCTTCATTTCCTCTCTGTAGTTCATTGTGGAACAGTAGTGTTCATACTCAAAAAAAAAACAAAAAACAACAAACTTTTTTATTCTGCATACTGACATCTTTGAGTACATTTAATTTTGCCAAAGAAGTAGTATGTAGTCTGGAATTGGGATACAGCTTATGATAGAGGTTTTTCCTCATTGATTGAGTTTTTATAAACAAGTTTTAAAGTAGTGGAACTTGTCTGATTCTGGCTCTCTGCACACATTTCTGCTCAGGCTGTAACGTGTCATCTGTTTATCTCTGGCTCTGACCATTTCGCAGGATTCCTCTCGTGGTTCAGGAACGGCCTGCTGGCAACTGGAATCGGAGTCATCGCATTTGTCCAGAGCGAAGTGGGACGAGAAGCAGGATATGGTACAGGCTCCAACTATTCAGTCTTCTTTTTCTTTTTTTTTTTCCCCCTCCACGTACAACAGAGCTGCAAACCAGCACGCTTGTAGCCTAAACTCTGCAGTAGTGCAATAACAAACAGTAGCAGCTTGTGATTCAGACTCAGTAACAAAGAGTTGCTCTCTTCCTAAATTCTTTAAAACTATTGGATTTAAGAAAAATAAAAAAGGCTTTAAGAATCAATGAATGTCCATGAAATAACTAGAATAACTAGAGTTTGTATTCAGCTATAGAATGTGCACCACCTCAGCTCTTTTTGTTCTCAATCAATTTCTAGGAGAACCTTAAAATCTATTTTTTAATTCAGCAAATAAATAATTTCACAAGGATTTCTGCAATTGACTGAAATCATGAGTACATAAAAAAGAAGCTAAAATCCTTGATATTTAGTTGTATCAGTGTCATGGTTACATCAGTTGCTAGTTTTGAGTATAATTTTTTTATAAGGCCTTTATTAAATTATTAATTAGTCTTTGAGTTTGATGCACAGGAATGTTTGAAAACCATGGAAATAAAATTAAGTAACACAGCTTGATAAATGAAGTCATGATGTCACAATAAGAGCATTACACACATGTATTTACACTCTCAAAGATCAATGATAGGCACATTAGTAGAGGTGAGAGCTTATATTCTGTTTAAATCATTTAAATATTGTATTTTATGTTTTACTTTTACCCAAATAGTTAAGAGAATATTAAGGCCCAGCCCGCCTCCATCCAAAATTTAATTACAGTTAGAAAATTAATTGGATCTCCACAATAATACCCTGTCAATCTGTTTTTCCTCAGCCTTCTTCATCCTGGGAGGTGTGTGTGTGTCGTTTGGCGGCGTCTCGTACATTGGCAGCCTCTTCGCCTTGCGGAGGATGATGCTGCTGTCTGTGCCAGCGCTGCTGCTCCAGAGCGCTGTGGTGGGCAGCGCCGCCCTCTTCTGGCTCTGCGCGGTATCCCTCTACATCGGCCGCCTGGAGGTGGAGATCATCCACGAGGGGGAGGAGGAGGAGGGAGAGGATGATGAGGAGTGCCGGGAGTGCCGCGAGAGGCGCGAGCACCGGGGTTACCGTGGCTCCCATGACAGCAGACATCAAGACAGTGAGGACGGTGACGGCAAGGGGTCGAAGAAGTAGAGATCTTGGACGGACAGGGTGTGTGTGATGCTTTGATTCAGGGCTTCCCGTGTGTGTGTGTGTGAGTGTGAGAGTGTGTGTGTGAGTGTGCGTCTGTGCGCGCTGTGAGTCTATGAAGACAGACCTATTGTTCATTGTTTTATTGATGTAAAGATTATTGTTTTGGTGAAGAAAGACTTTTAGATCTTTTGGAAGATGCTGAAATTTTGGTAGTTTGACTACATTCACTTCTGGTGAATAAATAAATAGCCTTTTTTTGTAAGATTTCTTATCAGATTTATTCAAAGCTGCTTCACTTATGTTATCAATCTGTGTGATATGTTTTATTTACATCCTCACAGTCACAGGCATGCTGCAAAGACTCACTGAGAACACTGTATGCAATCACTCTAAGGCCATTTCAATGGCTCTTGGTCTTATCTTGTTCAACATAACTGTGATTTACAACTTGAAGTTTTCAGAAAAGTCTTGAAATACAATACGCTGGTTGTGATACACAGTGATGGACATACTATGTGCATGTTTCAGGTCTTTTTGTTTTTTAATCAGTGAGGGCTTAGGATATTTTTTTACAGAGGTTTAAGTTACCCTGTGAAGTAATTCTTCTATTTTGTCTTGTAAGGGCAATAGCACTTTGTCAGTTTTTGTTTGTTACCATAGTAACCCTAGTCTTTATTTTTCTAAATGTAACCATAAACCATGTCACCTTTTGAGTGAGTTTATCACAACTGCTGTTTTAATGGATGTAAAGAGACATTAATCACATGGAAAAGCTGAAATTGAGTTTGTGTGCGAGAATCTGGGTTCACTATTGTTTACTTGTGTTTTCTGCGTGCACCACTTTCAGTGCACCCTACTGCGACTGTACATACAGTAATAAAGTGACAAGAAATCTGAGTGAAAAAAAAACAACTTCACAATGTGCTCTTTTTGCTTTCACATTTAAACAGACCAGTGGTTTCTAAACTGGAGGTTATGATTATGCCTTTACAGGTCAATACGTCTCAGGGTTATGAGATGATTGACAGGATAAGACAATATTCATATGAGCATTTCTGATGAAATACTGGCTGATTGTACTTCAGGTGTCCACAACTCTATTTTAAAGAGTGACAGGGCCCAAAAGTTTGGAGCCATTTAAATGGTCGATTGATTTAGTGCAGCTATTGGGGCAATATTTCTCTTTAGTCATTAGTTCAAGGTCCACAGTTTAATAGTCATTGTCATAATTGTTAAGTGTTTGGCCGTGTCATTGAGTTACAGTGTCTCAGTCAAGTAGCTGTCCGTTAGTCACTCACTCTACAGCAGGGAACGGTACTTCAAAGTAAAAGCTCTGTGCTGGAAATTTTACAAACTTGACATGTTTGTGAGTCACTTGCGGTCAGTGTGAATTTCGACAGCTATTTTAGATTTTGTCTTGAGACCAAAATGCTTATTGGTTTTCGTCACATTTTAGTCAGTCTTAAAATTCAAAACGTTTCAGTCGACAGAAATTCATGATATTTCAGTCAACTTTTAGTCATCATGTTTTCTGTACTTTTTTTTTTCCTATCTTTGATTTATGCATCAGAAATTAGGAGAATCAAAGTGACAGGTTGTATAAAAATTTAATTCCTTTCATAGACATTTTTTTTTATACAACTACAAATAATATCTTACAAACTTGCATTTCTTCAGTATCAACAGCTGACATTGCTCCAGTTTGAGTGTTTTTGCTGGCTAGTGAAACATCCCAGTGCAGACTATTCACTGGAGTTAACCAGCCTGTCGCTTATGCAGCATTTGAAGACAAATGCAGGCATGGCCGTTCTCGGCTTTCAATGTCCGATTGTCCACCACAAACATTTTTATCACGACTCGTCAACAAAAATGTAACAGAGATTTCATCTTAGTTTTTCTTACCAAGATCTATTTTTTAGCTTGTCGTTTGGTTTCCATTGTGGAAAAAAGGTCATTTTTGTCAGTGAAATTAACACTGCTCGGAGCCCATTCAAAATGGACCTGCAACCCACTTTTTGACCGCGACCCACCAGTTGGGAACTACTGATTTAATGCATCCTGAATTATAAGAGGTATTGCACTAAATTAAAATGACTGTGCTATGATGAAACACATCAGTGCTGGTGTCTTACCAAATGTCGAAAACCTGGCACATTCATGGGCTGAAAATGGCTCAACGTGCCGTCCACTGTTTTAAAATCAGCCCGCATTTTTCAGAATTATGCTGTGGGTGGAGTTAGGCTCAGACCTGGGGTGAAGTCACACTTTAATTATTTAAAGTTTACATTATGCTTACATCTTGAATAAATTTGTGTTAATGCAAACCAAATGACACGATGCTTTCAGGCCATGCAGCATTCCTGTGTGGAAGCACCGGATGGTTTCTTGATCTGAGTTTAATAAAGCTGCTGTTTACAGTGTACTGTGTGTATTGTACATGACGGGGAGTCAACAGGGTACACATGGTGCATTAATAAACCTTTCAGAAATTCATTTTGTTTTATGTTAAATCATATAAATTATTTTTTTCCACCTCATCCACACGGAATACTTTAAAATGACAAAGCAAAAACAAGATTTTAGATTTAAATCCAAGATTTTAAAGGTATACTCTGCAGGATTGTTGGTTACTTTTTGTAAACACACTGGCCGGTGAAAGTGAAAGTAAAAGCTGATCCCAGATTCACTGTTGTTTGGCATATCGCCTCACTACATTTGCAGTTTTTCCGGGCTGTGTCTCTTTGATGCCTGCTGCTTATCAGTCACGTGCAAAGGGGGGGTGGAGGGTGCCCCTTTGCCCCTTGATGGGCAAGTGCCCTTTTGTCAAGGCATTTTATTTTTTTTTTGGTGTGTGTGTGTGTGTGTGTGTGTGTGTGTGTGTGTGTGTGTGTGTGTGTGTGTGTGTGTGTAGGCCTGCCTGTGGCCTTTAACATTAACATTTAATAATTAATAATAATTTAGCTAAATAAAATGACCTGGCTGCCGTCAATTACATGATGACCTTTAACCTTGTTCATCCTCGACGTGCCCCGACACGCCCTCATGTGCCCTCATGTGCCCTCCGTGCTCTGACTGCGACTGATGACACCGGGATGCTGCAAACTTTGCAGGAGAAGAACTGACGAGCTTACAGGAGTTATTTATCTTCAAACGCCGGTACGTAGAGTTTGCAGCATGTGCACGTTGTTTGGTGTATTGTAAGGCAACCGACGAAGTGAAATGAGCATGCTGTGTGCAACGTTACCTGTTACCAGAGTCAGATATTCTGCTGTTAATAACTTGACCAGCAGTGGCCATTAGCCGCTAGCTAACCGAGGAAGGCGGAGGGGAGTATGATCGGCTTCTTGTTTCTGTCTTTCTTTTGTCATGGGCGAACTGTAGTTCTGTCCACCTTTTAAAGAACATATGATTTACAGATCTTTCCCCACCTTTCTGGAGGCCTTATATTTCACTAAAACTATGCAATATGCGTATTCACATAATGTTGGACTATTATAATTACAATATTTAAAAAAAAAAAAAAAAAGCACTGTATTTTTATATTTTTGTAAAGAAAATGCATTCAGAACAGGATTAGAATAGATGTATATTTTAAATATGACAAATATTGCTTTCACAGCAGCAAAGTTAATCTTTACATATATAAATATATGTATGTATATCTGCGCGATTTAAACATTTAATTAGCTTTCTGCCTTGCGCAAAGTGGACAGTCAAACAAATTGAATGTAAGCATAAATACATTGTTATATTGATTACGTTATTACTTTATTCTTCTTATTAATATCACTGGATCAGCACCGTGGAGCAAACTTGTGGCCATAGTATACAGTATTTCTGGAAAAGGAATGAAAAGTCAATTTGGGAGTACGTGTGTGTGTGCTGGGGAATCAGATTTTATTTTATTAATCATGATATTTCATTGTGCAGACATGCCTCAAAAGGAGAGGAGGTGGAAGCAAAAACAAAAGGAGCTGCGTGAGGCTGCTAAAGGCAGTGGATCCCTCACCAGCTGGGTCGAGAGCACAACAGGTAAGAATAACATGTACCAGTTGTTTACATTGCAGAGGTATTCGGGTATAAAATACAGCAATAATAAACACAATTGCAATGTTTTAGTTCTATAACATTTTTTTTCATTACCTTATTAGGTGCAACAGTTGTCAAGTATGAATAATGAAATAATAGATTAATGCAATAGCAAATTGACTCTTCGCTAAGCCCCGCCCCCCTTTGTTACTGTTGCCACCTGCCACGTCCGTCAAGCTTTTGCTCCCAGCATAAGAAATAGGCTATGGAGATTTCAGCGATATCAGTGAGAGATATTCCAAAGGAAATAACAGAGAGAAGCCGACAGAGAGGTCTTCAATATGCATGTGAGCAGGGTAAGTCAATATCTCATATATAAGTCAATATATGGTTTAAATTTAAGTTAATGTTGAGTTATGTTCCCTCCTTGGGGCAGACAAAGGGAGAGCAGCTAGCACACAAAGCTAGCATTAGCTAACATTAGTTAGCATCTTAATTTGGAACAAACGTAGGTGTTTTTATTGATCTTTGCTGGATTCAGCTGTTCGTGTGGTCTTCCACACTGTTTTAGCCGTACCTTGGGTCTTGGGCTTGGGGAAGGGGAAAAATTCAACACCACCTTCGACACTTTTTGGGTATCAGGTGTTGGACTTGAAGGTAACGTTATTATATGCACGCCGCTTCGGTATATTAGCTTCTGCTGAGAGCTTGACAGACCTCTCGGTTGCTAGACGCAGACTAACGTAGGATTGGACAGTGGCTGATTAAGGGAGAGGCTTAGCGAAGGGTCAATTGTGCCTTGTTCTCAGATGGACAGCGAGTGGAGTCTGACAGATCAGATGAGGGGATCAGCAATCTTTGCATCCTGTTATTATCACATAACATTTGTTTAATCAGCTGCCATCTCTCCCATGCTTGTTTTATTGTCTACAGTCTCAGATCAACACAACCCTCCAACACTTCAAGCAGCAGCAGCCCCAGCAACCCCTCAACAGCAACTGTATACCCCATCAGGTAAAACACGGGCTACTTTTGCTTTGCATTGTCCCCACCTGATGAAACGGGATGGGGACAATGATATAGCATGATGCGATTTCATGTTACATTCTTTATGAATATAGGTTGCTATAATTCAGCAAGTTATGCTGTAAATTATGTTGCCATAAGGTGTTTTAAAGTCTTGTTCCATGTGCCCCTTTTTAACTTTCAGCTGCCCCTCCAAAGGTCTCTGCACGGCCCTGCTGCTTATGGTCTGGTACCTGGTCGCTACTTTTTTGTAAGCAGAGCCCTGACCTCACCTTAGCGCTGTTTGGGTACAGGCCCATAAAGAAAATAAGAAAATTACAGGCAGAGGGCAGAGTCTCTGCACAAAAATACACGCCACACACTTCTAACGGGTCATAACGATAGAGTCGATACATTGTTTTTTAAAAGGAAAGTTCTTCATAGTATATCTTAAAATTCTCAAAAATCTTAAAGTTAAATACCCTGAAATGTCACACTGACATCAGTATTCAGACCCTTAGCTCTGTACTTAATTGAAGCACCTTTGACAGCCATTAACACCCAGCTTCCAGTCTTCTTGGTTATGACGCGACAAGCTTTGCATACCTGGATTTGAAGATCCTGCCGGTCCTCCCACTCTATGCTTCACTGGATGAGGAATGTTGGTGGACAGACATTTTCAGGTCCAGAGATGTTGGATTGGGTTCAAGTCCGGGCTCTGGCTGAAGGACATTCACAGAATTGTCCCTAAGTCACTCCTGCGTTGTCTTGGCTATGTCCTCTGGTTCATTGTCCTGTAGCATGGTAAATCTTCGCTCTAGTGCACTTTGAACCACGTTTTCATCAAGGATATTTCTGTACTTTGCTCCGTTCAGCTTTCCCTTAATCCTGACCAGTCCCCCAGTCCCCGCTGCTGAAAAAAGGCCCCCAGCATTATGTTGACACCTCTATGCTCCTTGTTTCATCATGTTATGATTAAACTGAGGGCAAACATTTCAATCTTGGTTTCATCAGACCAAAGATTCTTGTCTCTTAGAGTTTGGAAGAGTCCTGGTTGTTCCAAACTTGTCCCATTTAAAAATGATGAAGGCCACCCAGCTTTTGGGAGTCTCCAATGTAGCAGATTTTTGTGGCCTCTGATATGCATTGCTGTGAGGCCTTGCATAGACAGGTGTGTGCCTTTCCAAATCAGGTCCAATCAGTTGAATTTAGCACAGGTGGAGTCCAATCAAGGTGTAGAAACACCTTAGAGATAATTGGCACAAAGTGTGCGCTCTCTAGTTCACATGGTACAGTGTGTGTCATGTGTCCTTTGCAGCGGTCAGGTTAGGTTTGCTGCATGTCGTCCTCCCTCTCATCCACCTCTCCTGTCGATCTTCAGCTGAACTATCAATAAGGGTACGACGCTCAAAAAATAAAATACGTGCAAAATCTCTTTCCTAGAACTTTAAAAATAAACAAATCAAGACCCCAAGACTCAATTGCAGCAAATTATCAGCACAAATAAAGACCTCCAGTTGTAACCCGATATTTCATAAGAAGTTGTATTTTTTTGATTATGCAAACATGGCCCAATTTAATGTCTAAGTGCTGTCAGAGTCAGTACAAACTCTCGCTACAGTGGGAGTCAAAAGATGTACAAACTGTCCACACACACATGCTGTACATGCATAATTTTTATAATGAGCTGCTCATCTGCGAGCATGTATGAATATATGAACTGAGCAGAGCAGCATGTGGTTGCTGTTGTGTGTGTGTGTGTGTGTGTGTGTGTGTGTGTGTGTGTGTGTGTGTGTGTGGGAGTGTTGGTGATGGGGGGGCTTTGTCTGTGATAACTATCACTGACTGGGTTAGGGCGAAGGTCTGTGATATCTCGCGGCCATCGACACACAGTGTTGCTGTTGAGACTCACCTCAGAGTCACCCTCTCTTCCTCTCCTTCACTCTCACTCTCCTCTCCTCTCCTCTCCTCTCCTCCCACCTCTCCTTCGCCGATTCCCAGGGCGTTTCAGTGCAGTTGTGTTTCACATGCAGGGTGTGTCTGGATGGCTGCTGCAGTGTGACCAGCACCCCACCTCCTCCCTTCGAGCCCCTACTCTCCTCCCTCCTCTACTCTCTCCCTCAGATCCTCTTCTACCCTTTCGCCCTCCAGTCCTTTCTTTCTGGACTCCTCCTCACGTTCGCTTCTCCTCCCCTCCCTCCTCTCCTCTCCTCTCCTCTCCTCGTCTCTCGGCTGCGGCTGCATCTGACTGCACAGGTCTGTTTGGCATGCAGGAGGCTCCTGAGGCCTGGCGCGTCTAAAGGGCAGGGCGCCCAGAGGCAGGAGACGCGCCCTCACTGACAAACACCATCCACCCCAGACCCCGAGCAGCTACAGAAACCACAACACCAGCCGCAGCTCCAAGTCCAGGTCTAACCTCATACATCTCGAAACCTGAGCTACACATCTACACTCCCAGCCCCGAAAGTAGGAGCCATAACCTCTGCTTATTTTGAGAGCAGATTGCTCATCTGCTCTCAGGTGTTAAATGCCATGTGTATGGATCAAAGGATCTGCCTTGAGAAGGGCATTAAGTATGGATTGGCCTTCTCCTGCCTGAGAGGAAAAAGAGGAGATTGTTGGGCAACACTGACAAAAAAAATACATGCAGCAGAGGAGGGATGGAGGAAAGAGAGAGTTGTGGAGGTGTAGTAAGCCCATGTCAGGCGGAAGCTGTCTGTGTGCGTCTCCCTCCATCTCTCACTCTATTATTCCTACCCATATTTTTTACTCTTTCAAATGCATTTACATGTGCTAAGGTATTTCCCCCGGGAGCGCGACTCCAATTCAGGGGCTAAGATAAGCCATCAAAGTCAGTGACAGAGAGGGCATATGGGTGACTCAATGACAGGCTGAGTAGAAGACAGTCAGGAGAGCTGCCATGACTTGCGTGCTCTCACACACACACACAAATGCACACTGACACAAACAGTGCATTGTACAAGCCACATCTCCGCTTCTCCATATAAAGACTGTACTCCACAGAAAAGGAAGATATAAAGACGAAACCAGAGGTTATTGTGCGGCTCTGCTCCCAGCACATCAGCGCATGCACATCCACTTATACAGTACATACGGTTTTGCACGTACAATGGCATTTTCTCCCCAACAACTGCTCTTGTTTAGTATGCGCTTCCTTTGGTCTTGAGGAGGAATGATCCTCACTCTAATGAACTAGGGCCTGCCACTTGAATGTAAAACAGGATTTAACCCGTCTTCAATGTCAGAGCCCCTCCCTGGGGCTGCTTCAGACAACACACACACACACACACACACTCGCAAATTCATGGAGGCACACACACACATACACACACACACACAAGCAAACCACCAATGTACACACACACAGACACACACACGTATGTACACACATGGTAATGCAGCCCCGCATATAATCTCTGATAAGTAAGATGCTATCCGTGTACTCGCCGTGCTTTTGTGTTCATTTCAGATGAATTTTTGTTGAATCACACACCAGTGACGTCCTGCCTCACGCCGGGGTTGCTCTCACCTGCTCCACAGTTCCCTTCTTTTAATAAAGGATCAATATGATTATGTTTTATTGTGTGTTTTATTGCAGTTTGTCAACTTCAGGGATACACAAGATCACCCACGTACTTTGATGATGACATACAACTACCTGCAGTGACACAACAAGACGTCTTTTATATTTAGTCTACCACTGATTTGTCCCTTGAGTTTGTTATTCTTGGCTGCGTGTTGCTTGAATATGTTAGTCTTATATATATATATATATATATATATATATATATATAATATACATGTAGTGAAAGGTTGTTCATAAATGTCTGTTATATGTCTGAAACAGTGATAACTAACAATTCTACTATGTGCAAATGTGTGAAACTAACTTGCTTACCTTATAATGTGTCCCACTTTCCCAATATATTATTTAATTCATTATCTAATCACATATGAAACCTCAACTGACTATGTAAAAAATACATTCGCCCATATCTTATATTCCTAAGTGCTTATGTGCGGCACAGAAGCAAGAAAGAAACGACAAAGCCTTGAGTTGTGCTCCTCTACTGGAATATTTTATTGTTATCGTCATCTGTATCACTGTTTTTCTCTTTACATTTGTTCATTTTATTTGATGAGCGGGCGGAGTATTCACAAAGATGGGAGGATAACGTTAGATTCACAGTGATGGGCGGGAGGGGGTTAGCTATTTAATTCAACCAAAAGAAACAAACAAACAAACAAAAACCATACACACTTGTACAAGCAGATGCACACGCTCTCATTCACACACACACACACACACACACACACACACACACACATTATACCATTAAACACCCGAGAGTATGTGCACTCACACATATTTGCATGTGACAGCTACGGTGTGGGTGTGTAGTGCACGTCGGATCTTCACAATTAGAGATGTCTCTTCTGCTTTTTTTTCTGTCAGACATCAGAACGTTAGAGATTCCCACGTAAAGTGAACCCTCGGATCAGACAGTCGGGCATAATCTCAATTTGGAAGCAAAAAAAAAAAGCAACTCCCATATGGCGTATTTTGATCACATGACATAAGTTTGCAGAACTTTATTCCAAAGTGCTAAAAAGTTATCTTAGTGTGTGTGTGTGTGTGTGTGTGTGTGTGTGTGTGTGTGTGTGTGTCATTAATAATTATCATAATATTGTCACAATTTTTAATCATGTGTTCATTTTGTCAAAAGGGGGTCACATTTTCAGATATTAAATATTACAATTTGGAATGAAGATTTTGAATTTATTGGAGTATCTTTTAGACAATCAACACATTGTTTGTGACTCACTTTATTTAAATGCACTGATTGTGTTTTTTTTTTATTTTAATATAAAAATTGTTTTTTTTTTTCCAGTCCTGAGAGGAAATCCAATCAATCAGAGCGAAACAGAAATTTAAAGTGTTTTAAAATTTCCACTTTTTAATTTAAAACTTTATTTCCAGTTGACTGGATTGAACCGAAACCAATATCAGAATAATTCTGGTAATTTTTATTGACCTGCGACGGTCGTCTTTTAATGACCACATGCGGTCTGTTTATTTATCTGCCTTTTTAAATGACCATTAATCCCCTCGACTGCACTGTGGTCAGGCTATGATATTAGTGACCACTCTTGCATTGTTTTTTTATTCATTTTTTTAAACAGGATCACACAGTGAGTGCTAAGTGATGAAGTGCTTTGAGTTCACACCAGAACAAATTTCGGTAAGTGCTCAGAAAAAAACTCACAGAGGTTTAAATGATAACAAACACTTGTGTCCAGCACCATTTCCCCTCCTAAAAAACATTTTCAGAAATATCCTTTTTAGAGAATAAAAAAAAGGTATTTGGATGATATTGTACATCCAATAAAACAATGTTATTTAGTCTGTCTAGACACATTTTTTCACACCATCCTTCCATCTGGTGATAAAAAAAAACATGAATATGGCTTTCATACACAAACACAATCGCAGCATCATACAGAATATACTATAATTAATACTCAGTTAAACAAGTGACCTTTCTATAATCAAACAACAGAAATAACGTCCTGTCTGCATTGCATTTTCTTCCCTTATATATAATGGAATGTCTGGGACTTTATTATTCATATTTTTGTCCCAACAGTGTGCTTTAAGTATGGCTGACTGATGAATACTTGATTTTTTTCTTCATTATTATCATTTTGAATTTCAATACAAAAACACCAGAGGGCTTCCTCTGTCGGATTTAAGGAAGAACCCTTTAATCAACCTCTCACCTGGATCTCAGTGCGAGAGGTGATTTGTATAATACTGCAATAATAAAAATTTATATTCCAAAGTCGCTTTCATTCCTACAGACAAGTGTCCATCTGTCTCTACTGGCTTTAGGGTTAATTGGGTTAATTGGCGTGACAGTGAGGAGGATGTGAGCTGAGGGTCTTTATGGTTTTGTCTCTATATACAATATGGCTTCTCTGAGTGGAAGAGACACAGAAATCAACACAGTCATCGAGAGAAAGACACAGAGCAGAGTTCATTATTGTTGTAGAGACGGAAAGTCTTGAGGGACAACCAGTCAAAAGTTTCCACATCCCGTTTTCTCCGAGAGTCACTGTCACTTGTCCACAACAGACACAATAATTCCCGATGGCAGTGACTTGTCACATATTTTAAAATTGCAGTTATTCAACTCAGTGTCCAATTAGTAACGTCCTTAGAGGCTTAATGTCCTGCCACTTCTGTCTCTCCTGCCCTTTTCAATGTCTCTCTTTCTGGTCTGTCACTCCGCTCCGTCCTTCATTTTTATCTTCTCCTCTCACCTCCTCCCTTCTGAGTCTCAGTCCTCCTCGGAGCCTGCAGCCCCCCTCAGTCCATTCATACAGAAGGGCAGGCCGGAGGAGAAAGGGCTGTCAGACGGGGAGAAACCACTGAAGGGTGGCAAGCCGGCCAACCGCTGTAGGTGAGGGAAGAAGGCTGGCGGGGGTCCCTTGTGGTGGTCTGAGCGTAGCTGCAGGCCATCGCTGTGTCCTGCGCCGTGGTGGTGGGAGGGGGGCAGCTCAGGTGGAGCGTAGCGGATAGTGCTAGGAGCGTAGAGGCTCTGAGGGCCCTGCGGGCCGAGGGCAAGGGGGTGGAAGAGGACCCGCCCCGCTGCACCGCCTGCAGCCAGTCTCTGGAGTAGCTCAAAGTCAGGAGCGCTACCTGCACCGCCACTGCTCCGACTGACTACCCCTGACACGACTCTGTCCTCGCGAGGCAGCGGGGAGGACACGGACATGGCGGGGGACAGCGCCGGGGACGGGGGAGTGAACAGCCCTTTTGGGGGGGCTTCACTGCTGGAAGAAGAGTCGGGGATCGGGGTGGTGGGGCTGTCGCCGTTGAGGCTGCTGGAGGGTGTGTGTGCATGTGAGGGTTGGGGCTGGGAGGTGTGTGTGTGAGAGGTGGAGGTCTGTGTGTGTGACCCCCAACGCCCCCCGGTGGTCAGGGCTTCATGTTCAGTCTTGATGCTGGGGCTGCCAGGCAGGGGAGACGGGGTCACTACGCTCTTGAGCTGTTGGATCACAGCCCGGCCGTTGTGCACCCTGCTCCCTCTCTCCCCTCTAGTGGGGGTGTCTCCTCCCCTACTTTGTTTACCTCCTCCCCCGCCGTCTTCCTGTTTCAATCTGTCACTGTCTCCCCCCTGGTCCCACTCTGTCTCTTCCTCCTCCTCCCCCTCGCTTTCGCTCGCCAGGTCAGAGGAGGCCGATACACTCTCTTCTGCGTGACGGAGCTCCTCCAGTCTGCGACGGGTTTCGGGAGGAGCGCCCTCGGGGTCGGACCTCAGCAGGCGCTTTCTCCTGTCCTCTGATTGGATGGCGGCTGCAGTGAATTTCTCTCTGCCTTTAGTGTCGAGGTCACTCTTCCCCACTGAGCTCTTCACTGGCTGCGAGCCTGAGGAGGAAGGGAGATTTTTTATGATAAGAAGAGGCACAGGCAGGTGTTTCTGTGTGTCAGTGGGCATCACGGGAAGGAAGTAATGTGTGTGTAGCGTCCTACCTCGGGCCTGTGGGGAGCTGTCGGTGGGGGATGAGCTAACTCGAAGTCGCTCTGCTCGTACATTCTCTGGTAGCTGCAGTAGATCCAGGGGAGTGTCGGGCATCTCTGTTCGACTGGATGGATGGATGGATGGATGGATGGATGTGAAAATGGAAAAGGAGAAAAGGTGGACGTATACACAAATGATCATCTACCACTTAAAAGCCACTTACAGCTTTCTAAAAAAAAAACCACACTAGTGCACTGCTGATTTGAGTGAATACTTAGAGATGGAAACAACATATAATCAGACTAATAGCAACCTCCAATAGCCAAACTGCCTCAAACCCTTCTAACCTCCACCTAACACATCCACCCAATTCTCCAAACAACAGCCCTTATCACACACACACAAGCAGCGACACGCAAACAGACAGATAGGCAGACCCCGCCCTTCAAGACACACACACACACATGCACACACTGTGCCCCACTCAGCAGCCCACCTATACACAGTTAAGCTCAGACAAGGAGGAGGCTGTTGGAGAAGTTAATGAGCTCTTGTAATTACAGCACTAATTAACTAAAACACCATTCAGCCCCAAAATTCTGACATCCATTTGTTGTAATTATATAGCTTCAGTCCAATTAGCATTGAAATTCAGCCTACTCCTCTTGTTTTTGTCTGACTGCTCTGCCGCTGTGTTTGTGTGTGCGCGTATGTGTGTGTATCCTCCGAGTGTAACTGCATCCGTGTCTGGGCGAATACGCGAGTGTGTGTATACAAGAGGGACATACGGGAAAAGCATATTTTGTCGAGGTTGCTGCAGTCGTTGTGTCTGCGGAGTAAATAAATAGAGCCTTAAAGTAATGCTGCATTTAAAAGACAATTATAATAAAGTTAAACAGAAACAAAAAGCTGCGGAGTCTTTAATTTTCCTCGATCAGAGCCTTCCTATAAGGTCGTGTCTGCCCAATTCAGAGTAATGACATTAAATAGTGTGTGCATAATGCTGCGTTGCTGTTTACAGACAGCTGAACAGCACTTTGCAAGAGTAATGACTTTTTTTCATGTTTTATAAATCATTTTAAAGGCAACAAAAAACAAATAAATAAAAGAAATAAAATTAAAAAAATGTAAAAAAAAAAAATTAATGACTAAAAAACTGACAAAAAATTGAAAGTGATTAATTGAAAAAGACTCTCCTTTAGAGCAGCATGCACTGTGAAAGCTTGTCAATTAAAGTATCTCATTTAAATGATAAGAATTTACTTTCTGTAATAGTCATTATAACTGGACGAATAGTCATGAAGTAAATAAAAGCAGATTCACTTACTATAATCTAAATTGGGGGTAAAATATCTAAAATAATAATAATGATATTAATAATAAATCTAAAATGTATTTAAAATCACCTATTTTTTTGTCATCCTGTAATTTAAAATAGAATTTGGTATCTTTAATATTTATACGTCAAATAACTGGTTATGCGCTTTGCTTTGATGTCACTATCTGCAACAAATATCCTCATATGTTGGAGAGAGTGAAACTCTTCCAATAATCCCTCTGTATTTCATCATCTATCCCTTCAAAGCATCTCTATGCACAGTATGGCGCCTGCAAATATAAACTTGGTTCATATCAGCAGTCCTGGAATGCACACTGTGGCTGCACTGACCTCAGGACGTAGTTGACCCAAATGACGTTGCGTTCATGGGGTGCTTTGTGGTTGATGGAGACGGTGGCAGTGGACTGGATCCACAGGTAGCCTCCTCGCCTCTGGAGCCAGCGGTAGTAGCCAGTCACCACCTGGCCTTTCCTCAGCACTGGGTGGAGACGCAAAGAAAGAATGTATAACAGGACACGGGAGAGGAGACAGAGAAGGAGCCTGTTAGTGGTTTGGCAGTTCATGATGATGGCAGCAGAGGGCGCCTATCACAACAGGACAGACTGAGATTTCAACAGGCTTCTCCCCCCAACTTCAGGCACTGTGCAGGATAACAGGGTGGGGATGGATTCCATACACTACATATGATGCGACTCACAGTCCTCATGGCTCTGCCGGAGGTTTTCCAGGTCTTCCACGTGGATGAAGTGGTAACAGGTGTGTCCCACCACCTCAGCTGGGGTCATATCCATATACTCTGAGATCCTGCAAAAACAACAAAAATTATTTGTGTGTATTCAGCGTCCACACTATTAAATTTCAACATAATCACAATCACAATCCTCACCTGTTCTCACAATACGTGACCTGGAGGTCCATGTTGACGCGGAAGACAAACATTTGACTCTCCATGCGGACTTCATTAAGCGTGGTGGGTGGGAGGGTGTGTGCCAGCGCAACCAAACCCATCGGTCGACGCACTGAGCGAGCGGAGCCCGGCACAAGTGCAGGGCGGCAGCGGATTCGTCCTGTCACATGGATTACCTGTCAAACACAAGACATCAGCATGTATTCCCTTCACACAAGACATTTTTAGAATCACAGGACAGCTACACAATCCAGGATGTGGATAGTAATAGTAACACACAGAGGAAATAAAACATTCATCAATATAAGTTTCACACAAAGTCAAATCTAAGCTAAAGAATGCAGCAGCTCTGGTATTACAGCAGTGAGTGCAGTAAAGCGTCTGTTATGTGCAGCGGTCCAGTGTGAAATAAGGTCACAGCCATAAAACACACCGAAAACGACCACCTTGACAGTGCTATGAAACACTGGCCGAGCAAAACAAAATGACAAGGCTCTGCTTGTTATTTTACTGTCACCGAGAACAAGCGTGTAAATGGGAAAGAAAGCACAATGCAAGGTGTGTTTCCAAATTAGGAGGACTTATTTTCTCAGACATTTGTACCTTGTATCCAGACGACTTGACGTGCAGGCCTCTTTTGGTGAGTGTGGATTTCATGCGGATGAAGAAGCCGCGGTCGGGAGGATCGTCAGCAGGAGAATGAGGACTAGACGGAGCTGTGGAGGATGAGAGAGGAAGAGGGTAAAATATAAAAATATATCCAACCTACAGGATTTGTCATATATTCAATTATTTTTGTTGTTTTTGTGATGCAAATGTAACGGATATAGATACAAATTGACAGTGTAATCAGTACCGGGTTCAGGGGTACCAGCCAGGGAGGAGGTGGACGCGGAGCTGGAGGCACTCTCGGGACCCGTGTGGCAGCCGGCCTCGGCCCTCAGATGCGGCCTGATTCCCAGCCGCTCTGCCATCTCGACGTGGTCCGCTGGGTGGATGTAGTCAAACACGCTGCTGCCGGTCAGCTCCACCTGAAGGGAAACACACACGCTGATCAAAAAAAAATAAGCTTAGAGCGCAAATGCCTGCACATGAGCCCTCCAACACACACACACACACACACAAAAAAAATCAATATACGTTATGACAGGAAAATGAAAGCACTGCTCTGGGTTACAACTCAACAAGGAATGTGGAGGTTGTAAGACATTCCCACACACACTCATGCACATACATTTAAGTCCAGTCTCAGAGGACCAAGCGACTACAGTATTACACAAATAAAACCAGGGGAGATAAAAATCAATTGTATTTGCTGATTAAAAACAGGTGAACTCCAAGTATCTCCAAAGGTCACATTACTATTCTTCTTATTCCCCGTGTCCCTCCCTGCTCCTTCATTCAGTTACAGTCTATCCCTGCAGGCATAAAGAGCGACGCAACAGCTCATACAGCTCTATATGATCCTATCATCATAATGCATCATAGTCGCATCTCTAATCATTTAAAGGTAATAATGGCGCTGCTCTTGCATGGCATCCATAAAAGCAGCACAATCGGAGCAGGTGTGATTCCATCTGAAGCTGTATAAATGAGTGTGTGTGTGTGTGTGTGAGACAGAGAGAGAGAGAGTGAGTATGCATGCTTCCACACATGCATGCAGCTCCTATTACATCTGTGAATGTGCGTGTGCGTCTGTGCATGTGTGTGCCAATACCATTCCATCTGATAAAGCCGTGGCTGCAGCAGCCTCACACCCTTGTCTGTAGGACACAGCCATTTATTACCGGATTAGAGCCATTTACTGCAGGCTTTATGGGAGCTTCAGCAGGCCCTCAAGGACATCACAGCCGGGGGAGAGGAAGGAGCGGGAACGGGGGAAGGCGGGAGCGGAGGAATGAGGTGGACGATGAGTGAACGGAGAGGGGTAAAGATGGAGGAAACCCCGCCGAGCGAGGGAGGATAAGTGAAGGGATAGAGGTTCTTAGTCCCAGACATGCAGGGCTTAATCCCCTGAGGGGTGTCCTGTGTTTTTTTTGGACATTTGCCACCAAACATATAATTAAATACTAGATTTGATAGGCACCATAAGTATTTATATTTCACTGCATATTAACAAAATGTGCTACTGTCAGATTATATGTGCCTATTTTGGTATTTGTTTCAGCCAAAATATAAAAAAGAGTATTTCTTTCTCCTTTATTTGATAGTAGCAGTAAAGAAAAGATGTTTTAAAGGCCTCATCAATTCAAATACTGAGCAGAGAAGGCATACTGTAAGTCTTTATACCAGTGTAAAGACACAGTGAATATTTAATCCCATCTCCCTGTGTTCACTGTTCAGTCATCTCTTGTTATATGCTTAACATGTGTTAAAGAAATACAAGAAATCTTCCTATAAACCTTAGTTAACTGGTGTTACTGGTGTTACGGAAATATATCAGTCAAGTGTGATTTGAAGTGACTGTAACTAACCCCATCCATCACATAAAACTGCTTTAAGTGCCACATTGATAAAGACAGGCTCTGTTTTGAGTGATACAATCACATAGGCAAGATTTGATTTAAAGTTCCTTTTGTACCCATACCCTGCTCACATATTCTGTTTCACTTGTTACATTAGAAAAGATAAAGATGCTCTAATGTTGCTCAAGTAATGATCAACACCTTGTAAATTGCAACTTGTTAGCAAACTGTTGCTCATTTTAACATCCAGCAGTTACGGGGCAACATCATTTTTTATTTGGAGTCGTGTCCCTGGCCACCTGGTGAATCTAAGGGCCCTGATACACCAAGCTGACAGTCAGGTGTTGGTTAATGTCCGGCCGTCGGTGAGCGTTTGTTGCCAAAGTTTGTGCAGAATGTCACTCACGGTTGGGCCTAGTCGCCCCTTGTCACTTTTTATTTTTTTAGCATTTAGCACGTTGAATTAGCGTTGGAGATGGCAGAGCTCGTCGGTGAATGAAATCACTCTGATTGGCAGATCGGCTCAGTGGACGGGAAGAGAAATGGAAGTGAGGAAAGAGAACAAACAGCTAAAATAAAGAGGGCGTGAAATAAAAACAAACTTGTTATATCAAGTAAGATTATGTTTTTGGTCATTGAGCTCTTCATCAGAAATGGTTTGTAATTATTTGTGCAATTGTTTGCTGGCGCACAGTAAATATCATTTGTTCTTTTAACATTGTGTTAACTTGCTAACTAGTGTCTAAAATTTGTCCTGTCCGACTTCCAACTTCCCTTTTTGAATAACAAATAAAGACGACCGCTGCCTGCTGGTATGGAGAGTTATTCCCTCTCACGGAGGTGCAGAACGTATGTGCTAGTTGGCTGTTGGCTGTAGTCTTCAGTGTAACTTTCTGTCCGTGACACAGGCGACATGAGGCGACGCAGCAGTCGGCCTTCGTCGCCATTAATTCTTTAGCATTGGTTTTGTGTGCTGAGCCTTTAGTCGCTGGGTTTTTGGAGCTTTGTCCTTGAAAACGACGGCATAAAAGTGGTGAGAGTAAACCAAAACAGTTAAGTTGTGGTCATACAGCTAAAGACAACCAACTCACTACAAATCTTTATAAAGCAGAGAGGAGCTGCAGATTTGAGTGATAATTTTCTGTAGGTTCATCACTACGAGCGACACTTTTTATGTTGTCATTTGATTATGATAAAAGATTTTTGACCAAAGCTGCTTTAAGTTGCATTAAGATGCTTTGGCAGTAATTAACCACAGATAGCATCATTAATCAAAGCTAACCATAAGGAAAAAAAGGGCAAAATCAGAGCTGTGACTCTTGAGAAAAAGGGCATCTGCAAATTATTTTCTTATTTAAATAAACATGTACTGATCCATAATGTTTATGGGCATAAAAATAAAAATCCTGTGTGTTAAGGAGGTGACGTAGAAAGCTTAACACCCTAAATCTTGAGGATAAGTGCCTTTTTTTTTTTTTTTCTGATCCCTCTTCTCTTCATTATGCAGATAGCATAACGTCAGCAGTGTAATTACTAGGTGCTGGATTTTTCTGCCGCATTCCTTTTGATTCTGACATCAAAACTGACTCGTTCATTAATGTTTAAAAATTAAGATTTTGCATCAACGCATTAAGAGGCTGGGTAATTGATGAGTAGATGGACTGGGGTTGGTTTGTAAAACTCTGGATGAACACTGCTCTAGGCATCTGTTATTAGTGATTATATTAAGATATGTCTGTCTGTCTCTCTGTCTGTCCGTCTATCTGCGGTCAGGGCTTCTGTGTTTTATGAAAAGCGATTCCTCTGCAAAGGGAATTCTTGTCGTTTTTTAAACAAGTACTAAATTTACCTCCGCTCAGAACACTGGACCAGCCATCTGAAAGAGACACAATCCCCTGGCCCTGTGGTATTGGAAAACAAGGTAGAGAGACAAACAGGTCCTTATGGGCTTTATCGGGCTTAAGACCTATCCGAATAATATCACTCCATCACAGACAGGAGGGAGGGATTGAAAAAAGATCAGACAGAAATGAGAAGATGAGAAAGAGACGGAGCGATTGAGAGGATGAGTCAGGCTCAGACATAAAAACAGGTATAGAATGTGGCGCGAAGGGAAGACGTGAGGAGAGACCGAGATCATTCAAATCTCCCTGAGTGTGTGTGTGGTGTGTGTGTGTGTGTGTGTGTATGTGTTTGTGCGTATGCAAGCACACGGCGCGCCTCTGTTTCTCTGCGTATGTGACTAGACTGTCTGTTTTTGTGTCTCCACGCGTCATTGTGTGTCATTGTTTGTGTGAGTAGTTGTCTGTCAGTGCACCTGCGTGAACCTGTGTGTGTGTGTGTGTGTGTGTGTGTGTGTGTGTGTGTGTATACGTGTGCGTGCGCGTGTGTGTGCGCAGACATGTACGTGCATGTACGTATGGCGGTGTGGTGGGGATGAGGGGGAGGAGGAGGGCAGCAAGCAGGGGAAGGAGAGACATGATATAAATAATAGCAGGGGGCTTTAATATGTATGAGGCATCCGGGCAGTGGTCCACAACACACTCTCAGCCCTCAGCCCTCACTGACTGATGGGAGAGGAGAGAGGGAGGGAGGGGGAGAGGGGGGAGGGGGAGCGGGGGCTGCATACTAACCATTCCCAGATCAATTCTCTCCTCCCTTAATCCACCATCCTTCCTCCCTTCTCTTTACCCCATTTATCCCTTTTCTTTCTCCTCCCAGCCCCTTCTCCTTACTTCTCCATCCCTTCCACCTCTCCTCCCTCCAATTCTTCATCTTCTCCAGCCTTTGTCTCCCCTTCCTCTACTCCATCAATCCTTCTCTTTCCTCCTCTACTTCCTCCTCACCCCCCTCCCCTCATCTGCTTTGTGGCATTCCCAGGTTTATCCCCGTGCTTCCGGCCCGGAGACCCAGTGAGAAGAAAAATGATACCTGCAGGCACCAGGGGAGTGGGCGGCGGGCTGTGCCCTTGGTCAAGGTGCTTGACCTGGGCTAAGCCGGCTAAGCAACCCCCCTGTCAGGGGAGAAGCCCAGGGTGTAAGCTAGGGCAGAGGGGTCAGACAGGGGGGACAGGAGACGGCAGGGCAGGGGCGGTCCACAGGGGCGACATGCCCTCTAAAACAAACCACCAGTTACACTTTTCCACTCAGAACATCGTTTGTTTGTCTGTCCTTCCTCTCTCCCCTGTGTCCGCCTCCACTCGCCAACAAAGTATATCGAAGTGTTTTTGTCCTCTCCCTCCCTCCCACCTCTCCTCTCGCTCCTCTTGTATCTTTCTCTCTCTCGTCGCATGTGTCCATAAACACACTATATACCCCCCCGACGTAGCCCCCTAACTCATCCCAAGTCCTAACTCTATCTGCCCTCTCTGGCTGTCTCTCTTTCTCATCATAAACCCCCTCCATCCCCGCCTGCTCTCATCTTTTCAGGAAGGTAAACGTGGCGTTGTATGTTCAAGGTTTTGAACGTAATCTTCGATCATAAATAATTTCATTAGAATGCTGATGGCTCGGGCCCTGTTTGAGTAGATGTGATGGGTTAGGCCATCTGCTCAGCTGATAAGAACAGCTCTGTTTTATTAGCATCTCCACCAAAGCCTCGGCTGTCTTGTTTACCTAGGCAATCCCAAGGCGAATTTCATTCCTACTGCACATTTAAACTCTATTTACACACTCAGACTCTCTCTCTTCTCTTTACCACTGTCTCTCATTCGCTCCCCTATTCCACTCCTTTGTTTTCTTTCTCTCACGTAATTGTCTGTCTGGTTCTCTATGTTTCTTTCTGTCTCTCTCTATCTTCCTTTCTGCTCTGTCTCCAGGCCTCCACCACTTTATCTTCCTTATGTATTTGTCTTTGCAAAGAGAGGACCCAATAAACTCAGGTGCCAACAACTCTTGTCCCGGTCTCTCCATCCAAACAGGGTAGGATTTTTTCAAAGCTGTCATACAAATGCAATACTCACATGCCCCTGTGTACATGAAAAGAGTTATTATCTTCTCCTTACTGGCTGTGAAGAGATCTCCTCCTAATGTGGCTTGTTTTAAGAAGGAGCCTATACATGTAGCTCCTCAAAAATGTAACTGCATGTCAGAGCGATGGCGACTACAAATATACCAAATGGAGTTTTCAAAAACTGCTCGTGTTTTCTCCAACAAGTTTCTTATACCCCTGGAGAATGTTGATAGTAGATAAAACATTAAAGAGTAACTTACCACTCCCTGAAAGTCTTATTTTTCTCTGAATGCCTATGTTTAATTTTTCACCTTCCTGTAGTGCTGCACAGGTGTACTCCAGGTTCTCACTGTCGGGTGTGGCTATGACAAGGCACATCTCTGACCACACCCAATGACAGTGAGTTATCTCTGAACAAAAGCCAACTTATTTGGAAAAGTAACTTAAAGCATACAGTGAAATTATTATCCCTGGTAGCGGGTGTGGTCAGAGATTAGACAGGATTGAAACGTTCAACTCATAAAAAGACAGCAAAATATTTTCGGAGTTAGTTACTCTGTCAGGAATTTGAGGAAAGGAATCTCCAATGCAAACTCGCACTCAGCGATTTCTGCTCTGCATCATAGCAGATGAAACAATCTAAAAATGGGGATTACAAGCAGGAGCACTTGCAAGAGTCTCCTATTCAGTAATGACTCAATGCAAACCTTCCATGCAACACAGTTAAGCCCAGGTCAGACCAAGGATTCGCGACGAGACGATTTGAAACAGGCAGCTACTTGCAATGCGCCGGTTTACACCAATGCACCTAGATGGGACTGTGTATCATCTTTATGCAATAAATCTCTGTGAATCTTCCATTCAGCTTCTCAGGCTTATTTCGTGGCTGAATATAATTTGTAGCGTCTTAAAATATGAATGAGGATAGTGATAGTGAGATACTGGCTACAGCTGCATTTGTAGTAGTGATGAAACAGCGAAAAACATAACATGAGCATCAGATGGACTGTATTCATAATAAATATGCCACAATAATTAGGGCCAGTTAATCAGTCAATGAGAATGAGAAAAGCACAGCGAGCAGCAGCAGCGACCCACTGTCAAACACACAATAAGGCGTGTACAGTGCGTCAATCTGGTTTTGCAAGGGTGCCACTAACAGCTGAAATTCAACATTGAACTATGAATTAAAATACAAAACAAAAACTAAATGTTTAAAAAAGGACTCTGAGGTTCAGCTGCTAGTAAGACAAGGCTTTAGCAGTCTGGGTTAGACAAATCCAGCCCGTTCTCATTCCCAGGGCATCAAATACAGCTTGGTCAGTGGCAGTCTGCGTTTGATTCCAATGCATAAGGCAACCTGTAGTGCCTGTTTGACATTTGCCAGGCCTTCAGCTAACTCCAGTGTAAACCCATCCACAGCAATGACATAGAAAAAGACATAGAAAGTCCAAGTAGGCTGGGAGGGTTGGGTGGTGGATGGGTCAAACAAACACAAGGCTTTCCCCCAGGAGACTGCTGTGTATGTCCTGTGTGAAAAGTTGAGGTTTTCTTTAAACCAGTGGTTCCCAACTGGTCTTGCCACGCAGTCCAGTTTTCTCCTTAGTTATTAGTTCAAGGTCGACACAGTTTAATACACACAGCGTCATATTTGCATTTGGCCATGTCATTGAGCTAGTTTGTTGTCTCTGTCAAGTAGCTGCCCGTTAGTCACCCGCTCTACAGCAGGAAACAGCACTGAAAAAAGGTAGCTGTGTGCCGGAAATTCACTTCGCTAAAAAATAAAGAATGTTTTTTAGGGGCTGGAGCCTATCCCAGCTGACACTGGGCAAGAGGTGGGGTACACCCTGGACAGGTCGCCAGAATATCACAGGGCTGACCAATAGACTTATTTTAACCCAAACCAGGATCTTTTTTCTAAACCTAACCTAGTAGTTTTGTTGCCTAAACCTAAAATAGCTTTGGTGATGAAACCAGTTTTTTCTTGTAGTTTATTTTGAAAAGACCAAATGGAAATTGGCAAGATGTCTCTGAGTGTCCAAAACCGATGCTAGAGGGATACCTAGAGCATCATAGTTTGAAGTGTAGAGCCACTGATCAAACTGCATATTCGAGCTGGGAGTGAGAACATGTTGACAAAACTGGGGGTGTTTTCATTGGGTCCTTATTGTCACATAATATCTGTGTGGTGTCCTGGAGACAAAACTACATGAGGCCAGCACAAAGCATCCCTCTGCCATGGCTCGGCAGGGAAGCACTGCCCATGTGGTTTTCGTACATTACAGTCATTTTAGTAATGACTGTAACTTTGGCAGATACCCACTTGACTCCACAGTGCATTTCTACACAGAGTGAGAGCTGTGGATTTTGCCTCGCAGCCAGTATAGACAGGAGAAATGATAACACTGACCAATGACTCTTTCAATGTGCATACAGTATGTGAGTATTGTGCTAAGATAGAGTGGGAAAAAAACTCAACTTATCCTTTAATGTCGCCAAGGGCAGACACTCAATCAGAGCGAATTTCCACACTTATAAAAACACTCAGTGACTTCTGTTATTGTAGCCCTAACTCCCCCCCCCCCCCCCCCCTCTCTCTCTCTCTCTCTCATGCTGTACCGATTCTTCTTACTTCCAAACATCTCTCTCTCTTATCACACCTCTCCTCCTTTCCTCCCCCTCTCTTTCTCTCTCCGGCTGTCTCTATCTATCTTCCCATCCCCCTTGGTGTTTTTCCCCCTCCCTACAATCAATGTGGCTTTTAAGATGCCTATCGATTTGTTCCCCTAGACAGGCCCAGCGCGCTGGGGCGACACTTTGATTGCTGGGCCAGTAATTACTGTTATTATTTATGCATCTGGGCAAAATGGCAGGACTTAACATTCACAGTACAAGAGGCCACAGGCAATCAACAGAGGTGAGCACCTGGAGAGGGAGAGAGGGCGGCGGAGAGACGTAGAGAGAAAGCGGCATTGCCCCCGTGAGAGTTGCACTCCAGAGATGAGCGCGAAGAGTGCAGTCAAAGATATTCACACTCACACACAAACACACACACACTCCTGGGAGGGGATATGAAAGCGTAAGCAGAAGATAGGCACATGTGTGCAAATGCACTTGTGTACAAAGGATTATTCTAGCGTGTGTGTGTGTGTGTGTGTGTGTGTGTGTGTGTGTGTGCGCGTGTGTGTGCAATGAGGTCGTCTTACCTGTGAGAGTCCCAGGTAGATAGAAACTGTCTCTGAGATGTAGAGGAAACGTCCCTCCTGACTGACCACGAACACAAAGCCATCCAGAGACTGTGCACATAAAAAAAAGCACACACACACACATCACACACACACATAACAGCAAACAGAAACAACAAGACAGACAAATTAGAGCAATTAGTGTGTATCGAACAAATTACAATGAGCTAGAGAACAAACAACCCGTCACCCTGTGGCCTCTTCTCTCAATTCACAAGCACAAGCGCTCACACACACACACACACACAAACACACGCAAACACACACACGCATGAATGTGAACAGACATGAAACGAGTCCCATAGATGCAAGCTGCAGCTACACACAACAGCTGTCAACAAGGCCTGCATAACTAAACACACAGAAAGCAGCACTGAGACAAAAATGCCACATGTGTGCACACACACTGACACACACACACACAAGTTCAGACATTTAGACAAGCACACACACAAACCAACACAAAAAAATAGAGTAAAGAGACACGAGAAACTGAGCTTATAGACCAGAGCTGTTTCAATCAACTGTAATAAACTCAGAACCAGAGCTTCATCCTGTGTCTCCGGCCACACACACACACACACACACACACACACACACACACACACACACACACACACACACACACGTAAACACCCGCCCAGACACCGGTTCGGACACAGACACAGATAGAACCAGAGTCATTACAGCCTGCAGTGATTCTAATGAGAAGTGAAAGGTATACAGCCAGGCCATTAGAGAGGACTGCTTCAGAGAATAATATTAATCGTCATAACAAGCATCCAGGAGTGAGCCATACACACACACACACACACACACACACACACACACACACACACACACACACACACACACACACACACACACAGACCAGGGCCACTTTGCTCTAGAAGAATGATTGCTATTTTGGCGGCCCAGTGCTTAAAGTGGCAGTGGTAATTTATGCAACTGACACATCCAGTATGCAAATGTGTGGCCGGGGTGTGGGGCGTCGTGTGTCGCGGCGAGGAGAAACCAGCCGCCTGAATGTCGGAGAACTAAAGTGCAATTATCAGGCTATTACGGCGGGAGGACGGCTGGGAGGAAAGAATCATACAGTTTTTCTGGAGCGTTAATTTGATTTCTATCAGCGCCGTTCCCTAAGCCTCCCTTCCTCTTTAAAATGCCAGAGGAGAGCAGACATATGTAACGTCTCTTTGTTTTACCGCAACCTTCTCACTTCTAAATTCTCAGCTCCTATTCTTTTCCCCTTCTCTCTACCTGTTCCCACTCCTACCTGTTTCCTACTTGGCAAATATATTTGTTTAGCACCTCTCAGCAACTATGCAATTCAAAGTGCTTTACATAAGACATAAGGCATTAAGACCCTTCAAGTTTTTCTATATCCCTCTCTGCTTTGGTTGCACTCCCAACCATCTTTCCTCCCTCAGCTTCCTCCCAGTCTAAACCACAACCTGCAGCGTTACCTTCTTCACACCAGCTCTGATTCTTTGTCTCTACATCCTGCATTTCGTCATCCCTGCAGCCTCCTGCCCCAGAATCCCCCTCAGGCTCCATTCATCTGTCAGTGCTCAGGGAGGCATTCTTTGGCAGCCAATGATATCGTCCGAGCATCTGAGGTATATGAGATGTGTGGGTGTCTATGTGTGTGTGAATGGGAAAGTGTGCGATTGGAGTTTGAAGAAGATTTGAGGTGTACACGCAAGCAGACACACTGTGGCACGATGCACTCACTTATGAGACAAATGTGCTCGGAAATCCTGGATCAAACTGACCTTGTGGTTCATTCCTAAAAGCAAAAGTTTCTCTACATAAACATTAAAGCATAACTGTCCAAAGGAAGCCATATATAGATTTTAAACTTTTCAGATAAATGGAGGAATTAAAAAATTAAAATTTACCTTCTTCTCATACTAAATAAAACTCCCTGGACTACCTAAAAATTTAACGTTAAAAACAGGCAGTTTGACATTTTTGGAGACTAAATAGTGACACAGTTTAATCACAACAGTGAAAACATCTAAAATACATTATGTAAACATGAAGTTGCATAATAATTATCACAGAAGAAGAAGGAGGAGGAAAGTGTGGGTGCTGTGGTTGTTACCTGCAGGAGGTGCGCTCCTAGGTGCTGCTCAAACATGTCAGTGGCCAAGGAATGAGATGATCGTCTTACTGCGGAGAGAAAGTAGATAAACACATGTGAGACACTCAGTACGTTTACATGCACGCAGAAGTCGAGTTAAGCTCATAGTTTGGCTAATCAGTCAAGTCGGACTTCTCATCTTGTCTGATGCAGAAGAGAAAATCGCATTTCTGACCAAGTACGTCTGACTCCGTCTCAATAGGCAGCGCTGTGTCCTTTTTAATATAGTGCCTATTGAACTAGTTCCAGTTATTGTTCAGAAACTTTTTAAAATAAATCCACATTTCGCTTTTTCCTACCGTCCATAAACTTCAAAATGCTTAGCTCCTTTAGCTGTTGGAGCATGAACGTAGTTTCCTAGTGCGTCTTCTGCTTCTCAGTCACCATGGTGTTTCTTTGTTTGTTTTTCTGGGAGTTACTGCACTGCTGCTACGCCGTCTCCTTCTTCATCAAAAGTGAGTCTGACTCCAGTCGGACTAAGTGGATATACGCAGCAATAGGTCGATTGTCAATCAAATTATCTAGGTGTGTTAGTCGAGCTACAGATAGTCCAATTTCAGTTGGACTAAGCTCTTTACATGCATTTAAAAGTCCGGTTTCAGTCGGACGAAGCCAATATTTAGTTTTTCTCAAGCTGCATGTAAACGTACTGACTGACAGACATCAACATTTACTTGATACTATAAGTTTATTCACAAGCTTTGAGAGCAAAATGAAATCTGCGGCCATCCTGAACACGCAGATTCCAGTTTTAGTTTGCTGTGTCAAGTACAGATTTGAGATGGTATCTGTCCAACTACCACACACTGCACTGCAGAGACAAGATATATATGACATAAATTTTGCTACACTTTAAAATAAGATATGTAAAAGGAGGTTTTGAGGGGTTTAAGGAGCCTCAACTTTAATGTCCTCAGATTGAGTCCCACTGTGGAGTTTTGCTGCATTTCCATTTCTGTCTTGTTTGTTGTCTCTCTACTCATAGTCAAAATAACATTTTGAAGTCTTGCTGAACTTCTTTGTATCTGTCAATTTAGAAGACTGAAGGTGCAAGAAAAAATTTAGGAAGGAAAGAGATGCAGGGCCGGTTTTCTCAAACACTTTTATCCAGCTCACTTTTCTGGATAACTACAAAAGGTGGAAAAAACTCCAACAGAAGCTGCATACTTTAACTTTGTGGAAACTTGTAGGGATTAGGATATTAATATACCTAGCCACTTTCAGATTGGGTTAATAAAGCTATAACATATTAGGATTTACAGTAACTATCTGTAAATACGACTGGGGATTGTGATAATGCTGCATTTCTGTGACGTCTTTAAATCTGCACTGAAAATGAAAAGCTAAACTCGAACAAATCATGTCTGATAAACAGAAGAATCGACCGAGACGGTTGCGTGTCTAAAAAAACTGAGCATACGGAGGGGGTGCTATGTGACGCACACCACTCAATTGCCGCCAGACACGCAAACAAACACACACACACGCGCGCGCACGCACACACACTCATGGTGTCTGCATCGCCACTCTTAATGCATCCCAAACACAAGCTATCAGAGCTGCTTCAGTGCCAAAGTGGTGCTGTTTACCAAGGCAATTACAATACAAATAGAGTTGGAGGTGGTTAGGTAGGGGAGGGGGGTGAAGATAGGTACGAGAGGAGCAGAGAGGGTACGGCAGGGAAAATGAGAAA
This sequence comes from Epinephelus cyanopodus, assembly GCA_026686955.1. Taxonomy (NCBI): domain Eukaryota; kingdom Metazoa; phylum Chordata; class Actinopteri; order Perciformes; family Serranidae; genus Epinephelus; species Epinephelus cyanopodus. The sequence continues at coordinate 23,791,717 of CM048918.1, read as the reverse complement.
ACACTAAGGAAGGCGAGAGTGATCACTTTCTCCCAAGCAAAGCCGGGCACGAGGGGCAGCAGTGACGTGGAAGATTAATTTAGCAATCAGCCGTATTTACTGTTTTATGTCAAAAAGAGTATGTGACGGTGTGTGTGTGTGCACCTGCGAGTGTGTGATTGCAAAAGTGGCGACCATACGTGAGAAGTAATCTCACTCCAACAGGGCAGCTTTTGAACACAATGTTCCTTATCCGGCAGAGACAAACTATGTATGTGTGCACGTGAAATGTGTGTGTACAAGAGCATATGAATGTGCGCATGTGTGTGCAACTTTAAGGATCATCGGATATCTGTGTGTGTGTGTGTGTGTGTGTGTGTGTGTGTGTGTGTGTGTGTGTGTGTGTCGCTGCAAGGCTGAGGGAAATCAATACACGTTATGACAGGAAAATGAAAGCGCTGCTCTGGGTTACAACTGAACACAGAGGGAGGGTCGGAACACACACAAACACACACACTCTCACACACACACAGACACACACACACCTACACAATCACACTATATCGCCCAGCTGCCTGCTTGTGATGTGGGTTCGGTGAATAGAGGAGGGAGGCATTCCATTAGAGCTATAGACACACACACACACACACACACACACACACACACACACACACACACACGCACGCACACATCAGGAATACACACAGCAATGAATTCTCATGCACAGACTACACAGCGGCAACATGCCCTCCGATTAAACAACACAAATACCCGCGCACACACAAACTCTCACACACACACACACACACACACACACACACACACACACACACACACATAAATACAGAGTTGCCGGACAAAGCCACAGTGGCATTGTGAGATTGGGGTCCCCCTGTGTGACAGAGTGTGAATATAAATAAGGCAAGTCCATTCAGGGCTATGAAAGGGGGTCTGGTGCTGGGACCCTTCAGCCTAGCCAGTCGCTGCCTGGAGGGGGATGGGGAGCCCATCTCGCTCTCTGCCTGCCTATCAGGCTCCCTTGTGGGGCTGCGAAGGAGCTGCAGCGCTGGGGAGTCTGAGGGAAGCAACCCCCATCATGACCATATGAGAGTGAATCAAAAACAAGACACACACACCGTGATGTTAGTTTGTGCAGGCCGCATGCACAATCGAAAGAAAATACATGGAGTGTGTGTGTCTTGAGTTTCATGCCACAGATCCCTAGAGGAGTGAAGGTGATGGCGGGTGATCAGTAGCGCTGAGTAGTGTCAGCGGGGCGAAGGAAACGCTGGATGTGACAAGAGGCCAGGAGGGCTGACAGATGAGTCTACACACTCACACACGCTCACAAATACACAGAGGACCATTTATTAAAGACTGCCAGGGTACAATAGGGCAGCCAGGAAACCAAAACACTGGACCTGGTGTGTGTGTGTGTGTGGATGTGTGGGTGTGTGTGAGAACACAAGCACAAACGTGCGCACATGTGAAGAGAGAGTCTCACAGCGGTGTTCGTATCTCACCCTGAGAACAAAGATCCTTCTGTAGTGACGCTGTGAACCCCTACTTCTGTGTGTGTGTGTGTGTGTGTGTGTGTGTGTGTGTGTGTGTGTGTGTGTGTCTGTGTATGTGAGGGCCTTGCATTATTCTGTTTGTGTCTTTAAATATTATCACCTCTATAATATCTTCTCTGTCATCTACAGGAAAATTTCAGTAAGACAGGTGCTAACAAACTGGCAGCGTAGCCAGATTATCTGAACACCATTAACCTGAAAAAAACGTTGCTTATTGCAACTGTAATCAGTCCACTGCTGAGATCTATGATAGCTGCATCATCACTAAGACTTAAAGTCAAATGGGAAATAAAACAAAAGCAGCTAGTTACTCACAAAGCTTCTTAACACCTGAGGTAGCCAAAGTTATTTGGAAGAGAAAATAAGGTCAAACAACAAAATAATCACCCAAACTGTCCCATCACACTTTACCTCCTGGTTCAAATTTGACCTGCCTCACCTACCGTAGCTGTGTGCAAACTGTTTTCTTGTGCAATAAGTAGTGCCTGAATTGGAATAAAACGGGGGCATTAATCTAACCAAACTGCACTGTGTGAAGTTGTAAAGTCCGACTGAACAAAAAACTACTAACATTTGGCTTTTGTATAATGGCAAAGGTTACAATCGGCATTCATTCCTGGGACATGACTCTGCAGTAGTCACAGGTAGTTATTGGCTCCAGCTGTGTTCAGCTCCGGTCAGCAGGGATTGAACGATGACGACTGGGTAGACGAGCTGATTTTAATCCCTTTGCCGGTGTGGCCGCAAGAAAATACTGTCTGTCTCCATCCAAGACGCGTCAAACTGAATCTGCTTTTACATCTGGAACCTCCCATCTACAACGGGCTTGAGACGTGTCCTCGTTGAGGACATGGCACAGATTCAAGAGTTACTCCTTATCCAGCAGCCCCCCTTGGGGAATCCGATCCCGTTTGATTTGGCGGTGGGAGCATCTTGCGACAGGATCTGATCCCTGGACGTCCGCATGGAGCATGAGTGCTCTAACCACTACACCAGGGAGGCCCCCCAAGAAGGACTCAAACATTGTTCAAAATTTAGTCAGCACCAAGAAGTAATCACTGCCCACTGGCCTCGATGCTGCTGCTGTTTCAACCCCACCCAACAAGAAACACCAAGAAAAAAAAAAGCCAAAGTCATACTGGTCTACTGGCGATGGGAGAGCAGTCTATCGCCTGTCTTTAATGAGTTTTCCCACGTTAAAAAACCTGCATACATGAGCACATTTGGTGGGAAAAGTGTCAAAGTGTTAAATGCATGTCCTTCCCCATGAAAAATTTGAAAAGCCACTTCAATGAATAAAGTCGCTCACTGTTTACATTCATGTTTGCTGTTATGTGGTTTTCTTCTTTGCTGACTTGTGGTTGAAACCTCCACGTTGCTTTAAATTGGACTGAAACAATTTTGATCTGGATTATAACTTAACTGAACCATGTAATACAAGCAAATTGCAAAAAAATTACCCCCACTACCTGCTCGGCTCTCAAAAGATCATTCACAGTAGGATCTATTAATGGTGAAATTCTAAGCTCTTTTTCGGCAGTTGTCAGACTGAACTAAACCACGCTGTACTTCACACAGCTGTGTATTTGTATCTTGTGGCGTGTTTAAAGGAACAGTGAGTAACATTTAGGGGGATTTAGCAGCGAGGATTGCAGATTGCAACCAGCTGAAGCTTCTCTCAGTTAGAATTCCTTCAGTGTTCATTGTTCAGAAGGTTTTTAGCCGGAGCCTATTATCTGCAGAGGTCTCTTCCTCCGGACCAGGTGATTAAAACCAGATAAAATACTGAATAAAGCAGTTTCACGTTGCAAATCAGTTTTTCTGCGATGTTCTTTGGCACGTCACAAACGGGTGGCTTGCCCAGCATCTGCTAATGTGCTTCTCTAATAACTTAATGTATGCTCACTTTATTTCTGTTTCAGACGTTCAGGAGGATCTTACTGTCACACAGAGGTCTCTTCCTCTCCAAAACAAACAGACCCAGTGATTTAATAAAACACTGAATAAAGCAGTTTCACATAAAGAAATCTGTGTTTTTCCGATGCTCTCATTGTGTAGGGGTTGCAAACCACTGTGGCCAACATGATAATGCAAAAACACGAAAACTCAAAGACGCCAACGGCCCTTTCTTGTGTCAGAGTTTGGTTTGTCTGTTCTGGGCTACTGTGGATATGTGGTGCAACATGGCAATCTTTATTATAACCTCCGCCAAGGAGATTATGTTTTTGCCGGCGTTGGTCTGTTTGTCTGGTTGTCTGCAAAATAACTCAAAAAGTTCTGAGCGGATTTTGATGAAATTTTCGGGAAAGGTTGATAATGGCACAAGGAACAGATGATACAATTTTGGTGGTGATTGACTGAAGCAAATTGGATAAAATAATAAAATGGCGGGAAATCCGAGCTGCTTGGCGGAGGTCTGTGCTCTCCAAGTGCACTAGTAATATTAATATAATAATTCTTATTTTTAGGTGATCATACACTAAAGAAAACATATTCATTACGTCATATTATATTCCATTTCTGCCAGTATCTCCCTACATCCTGCCCCGCTTTGCCCAAAACTTACAGGAAATACACCATGAGTGCTGAGAAGTGAGTAATGTTGCTCACTTGGACACAAATCTCATGTGCCAGTAATATAAGTCATGCAGGATGATCGCCAACCTTTTGCACTACCTTGTTGTTTTTACCTCCAAATAGTGGTTTAGGTAATCAGCCTTAAGTGTTGCTGTCTGATGACTCATTCTTTGCCCCGTCTGACTTTGTTGTAGCATGGTTGCCACGTTCCCAGATCTCAGCAGTTACTCTGGTGAGTGCAATGTTGTCACAGAAATAGTGGAGGAGAAGAGGAAAGATTATAATAAACTGGAATTATCCTTTAAAACTGTTTGTGTAAATATACAAACATCTTTTGTGCCTCCGTGTACGTGCTTGTGTACAGTCCTGGATGCAGACCCGTGTGTGCACCTGAGGTCTTTGATCGCTCCTTTCTGTCACACTCCCATTTCATTAGCTTCCCCAGGACTCTGCTGCGAGGTTTAATTTCATTGTGGGAATAGGAGACAGAATGGGACGGGGCGCGATCGGACACGTTAATTATGGTCTGACTCGCAGGTCAATTCTCGGGGTCTCCCCAGCGCTCCACGAGAAGAAAAGATAGAAATTTCATTTGAATGATTTTCATTATACCTCTGTCTAATACATAATTTAGTCCCAGTTAAATCCATGAGTAATGGCCGCACACACGCGCTCACACCTAAACATCCCCCTGCCTACATGCACGTAACCATATACACGAACATCGGCTCCCTTTCCACCCCCATAGTGTCAACCTTTTAAACCAGGTTAGGATGTTACCATGGGAACCAAACTGATAACAGATGCAGTGAACCCCTCTTTCTTCCCATCCACCTCCCTCTCTCTGTCTTCTTCTCCGTCTTTGTCTCTCAAGTTTGGCTCCGCTGCCGTACTTTCACCCTTTCAAAACAAGAGCCTGATCACCTGCCAAGTTGTTTACTACCATCCAAATGTGACGTTTCGTCTGTTCGACAGACAGAGGGAGAAAGAGTGACCCTAATCGCAGCGTCCCTCTCTGGCGCAATTATCTTCTCACTCTGACATCTATCCCTCCCTCCTTCCATCTATCTCTTCTCTATCTCTCTGTCTCTCCTCCGTCGCTCCCTCACTCCTTTTGCGGTCGAACATAATTTGAGTGCAATTAACTTCCCTTAAAAGCCCCGGCTGCTTTAAACGCCGTGAATTAGAGGGGAGGCAGATGCAGGGAAAACGCGAGGAGGTGGGGGAGACAGAAGGGAGGCGAGGGAGATATAGGCAATGAAAGAAAGGAGACGAGGGAGAGAGGGAGCGAGTGGAGGCGGAATGAAAGTCAATGTCACCAACGCTGGGGAGGAGAGAGGTGTGTTTGACCTCACTAACAGAGACAGTAAAACACTTGAGCTGGCCCTGTTGCTGGCAGTGAGTTGTCATTGTACTGTACCTTGTGAAACACTGAGGGGTTCTCCAGCTGCCGTGTTGCACCTGTTAAAGGTTGAGCTGCCACAGATTTGAGGAGAGAAAATTTGTGCAATCAAAAATGTAAATTACTGAGGTGATGTAGGAGGGTACTCCAGGGTGTGTCAGTGCATAGTGACATCACTGTATGCTCTGAGGGGTTACTGCTGCTTATATTTGTTTTTACCCATTAAATAATGAGGTTTAGCTAATCCAGCTAAACTGTTGTTTACAACCTGTCTGACCCTTTGTGTCTAGTTGTTCGAAAGTAATCTGAATGGATTCCAGCTATTGGATTGAACCAAATCTTGAAAATGTGTTTTTCAAAAGAAAAAAAAAAAAAAAAAAAAAGGATTCCGAAAACAGATTTGATTACGTAATCTAGTCTTGGTTTTGACCTGGTTTAAGGGGCTGTGCACATGCTGCATCTTTATCCACCTGGAAAACGCGAGGTTGGACACTGGGCGCTACTTTTGTGCCTTTTTTTTTGCCCACTTTCAAGAGCGCAACAGCAGATTGCGTCTAAAGTTGTTAGGCAACCTCAACAAGCACAGCACCGTCTATCTGAAATGAGTGCAGAGCTGATCTCCTTCCAAGCGCTGTTTAAAAAGTGTGTAGGCCTACCGTCCATGGGACAGATGTAAAGCTCTGGTACCCCTGCACCACAATGATCAACTGTCCCACATTTATTACAGGCTGATATTTACGGAAGAAGGGAAAGATATCTGTTGGCTATGATTGGTTGTTCCTGGTCACATGACATGTGTTGCGCGATGCCACTTTCCAAAAGTTGAACTCGGGGCACATGGGAACGCGTGCGTGCCACAATGGCGTCACTCTGGCATTTGAGTGCACCTGCCGCGTGTCTACATTGAAATTAATGAATTTGAAGGCACAAAAATTGCAGCATGTGTATAGGACTGGGATACCTTTGATCCAAAAGTCAGGATTACCCTGATCCCAGCAGGAAGGTGGATTAAGGTGAATTTTAGGAAGAAAATGTAATAACATTTTTAAATTGGTCGAATATATACACATTTATTTATCTTTTGCAGTTTAACTGTTGTAGACATTAGGCTACCTATTAGACTCTTAAGTACAGTAAAGTAAACCAAAAATGTAAGGATTCTGTCCCCATAAAATAATCCTTCAAATAGCTGTCAACATCAAACAAAAATAACTTTAAGTTAAAATCTCAAGATCTCCGTCTTGTTCTCTTTGGCAGCACCTATGGCGATCATCAGTAACTGCAGTGTGAGAGTCATGTGACACAGGGAAGCCTGAACTTGTCGTCTCTCCTAATTTGGGGTTAATATCTTCTTTTTCATCCTCAAACATGCTCAGATAACAGTTTTTTTATGGGCAAATGTTAAATGGTACGTCTGCTTGTAATACTATAGACTTTCGCTTGGTCACACAGACCCAACTTTACTTGCCTACTACCGCTAATAATCACGAGGTTACGAGTAGCTGCTGCTGAGTGAGACACTGGAGTGACATACATTTATTTTAATTAAAATCTTTGAGATTATTACTGTAATTTTAAGTTTTATTTTTGACTTTACAATAATTACAACAACACAATCAAAAGAAATTTCTAACAATTTCATCCCTCTATCACTTAACATGACCCCACTCTGGCTGATCTACCTGTTCTTTAAATACAGCTGCTGGTTTAAATTGTGATATGTAGTCCCACTTAGAGCACTGGTTATCCAGATTTGGTAATCTTTAATATTCTTTCTGGATGAGGGTGATTCAATCTACAAATAAAACAAATAAAGTGGATTAGCTGATCCTAGATAGCAAAAGATGAGATTTCCAAATCTGGATCATTCTGATCCAGATCAAAGGTGGGCCCTGTTCACTTGCCTTTCTTGCCCCTTAAGACTGCTTTTTAGCAACATTGCTTCTGTAATCACATTACAGTCTAGGGGGGCAATTTAATCACGACCAATAGGAAATAAGGCTCTGGTTAAAATAAAGTGGAGTAATGCTTTAACAGGACATTTAAAAGGCAGAGAAACAGAAAAAAGAAACTGTTCCCCAAAGCAAAATTTACTCAATATAAAGATGTTTTGAAATATAAATGGCTTCAAATAAAAGGGTTTAGTCCTTCAATGCGCTGTGCAAATAGGTACAAACACACACACACAAACACACACACACACGCACACCTCACACACAGAATGGGAATGAATATCATGGGTCATTTTACTTTTCCTCCCTTCAGCCTTTCCTTTTCGTTTGCTCCCTCCTTCCATAATCTGTCTCTCTCCTCCTTCTTTCCCCCCTCTCCTGCTCTCTCAATCTCTCTCTCTTTCTCTCTGTGAAGGTCATGCAATTGATTTTCCTCTGTCTATTCATTTTTCAAGACTGGCTTTGAAACGTGGGAAGCAGACAAAAGCCACACCGGCCCCTCCCCTTCCCTCCATCCCTCTCCTCTCCTCCACCCTCCACCTTCCTTCCCTCTCCGCTGGCCCTCGCCCGTCCAAAAACCCTCGGACAAGAGGGAGAGTGGAGGAATGCAAACCCCCCGCCATCCCTCCACCCCGTCTCTCCTCTCTCTTCAGACTCCTCTCCTTCCTCTCCTCTTTCTCTCTTTATTCCTTCTACATTTGTCCCTTCCCCTCCTCTCCGTCCTCCTCTCCCTTTCAGCTGGATCTCTGACCACATTCCACTAACGGAATTAAAGTCATGCATCACACTTAAAACCCTGCCAATGCATTGTGGGTAGACTTGTTCAAACTGATGTCCAAATTAGCATCGCATTTTCAGCCCTGGCCCCGCTGAGACTGTGTGACCTGCTTGTAAAAATCTCCAAACATTTAATAAAATACTCAAGATATCAGATCCCGACCTGGTGGAACAAATGTTCAAGATAATTCAGGGTGTAATACCGACCGCAGCTGACACGCGATTCATTGTGTTTTTCAAATGCCTCACAATTTTCTCTGACCTTCGCGCAGCCGCTGCAGGATTCTATATATCCACAGTTATGGTTCACATTTGTTCGAGAAATGCTTCTCATTGTGGTGTAAACAGCATACCTCACATTTGTCTTTCTACCACACCTCCAGTTCATGCACAGGACAGCACGGCTACCCGCACACCTACTTTTCTAAACAGGTACGTTCTATCAAGGCCGAAGGAGAGCCTGGAACACCGAGGCAAAACAATTCACTATGTGCAGAGCTAAGTCAAGGCCGCGGCTGTGGGCTACACGGTGTATGGATATCACTCAGACATTCAGAATGTGCAGCGCTGCATGGCTGATTAGATATCGATGGATCCCAATGGGTTCACCCATAATAATGTATATTTTCTGATAACGTAGCTATAGATTAGGGCTCATCATGTATGTATAATGCAATATGAGCTCTCTGAGTGGGATGCTTTTGGTGCACGGTGAGGTATTCCTGTGAAATGATGAGATGCTTACGGCTGGGAAACTCAACTGAAAAGAGTGTGTAGTATATTGAAAACTGTCAAGTATGAAAAAACATGGATCATGATAAAAAATACACACAATAAGTTGATCGTAGTGAACTTCCTTCATCAGGATAATGATGATAATCATCTCCAACAGAACCCAAAGAGACTGGTGGGCGACTGACATTACAAAAGACTATTCAAAAACAGGCTGTATCTGCACCAACTTCAAAAAACACACAGGATCTTAATCAAATATCAGCGTATTTCATATCAAATGACATGGGGAAACTGTACAGCTCGGATTTTTAAGATTGTTTCCTAGAACAAAAGATGTGCGTGTCCTATCAGTGATGCAATAACGTTAGTTGTTTCTTATGTAAGGCAAAGTGATTGATTGATGTTTTTGTCCTATTTTAAGAGTTTTAAGCATATTTTGATAATTATCAGTGTCATATTGTGAGTCACTATTATTTTGGCCAGTATAATTGTGAAATGGAACTCTTATATTTTGTCCCATACCTAGTTTCAGGTCCATACCGCCTACTAATTGTGTTCAGTTCAATAATTGCTATAATGTCCTGTAATGTTTTGGAATTAGTATACAAAAAAATTATGTACCTTAAGTAATCAATGCACAGAAAGTGATACAGTGCCTGCCACTTGAACATCAACGGGCCTTTTTCACTTTCAAAAGACATTTTAACATGTCAGTAGAAGTACAGGTGTAAATAATACAATTAATGATGGCTCAATTCCATTTAGCTGCTTCATTTTCGCTCCTCCGGCTCTCCAGCTACCCAAGTCCAAACACATGTAGGTTGGATTACTTGGTGTCAGTGGCGTGAAGCAGTTACCACGGGCCTCAGTGCGCGCTATCGTGACAGGCCCTAGTGAACGCTCGTTACTAGTTATAAAGCGCACACATACACCTGGTGACTGTTAACGAAAAGCCAAAGGAATCTAATTTAGTCTTACTTTTATGATGCCATGGACCTCTCCTTGAGATGTGTCTTTAAGGAAGTATGAATTGAATTGAACTGAATTGAATTAAACTGAATTGAATTGAATTGAATTGAAATGAATTGAATTGAATTAAACTGAATTGAATTAGGGAGCGTTTTTACTTCTTCCACCTGTTCGTTTCTCTCTTGTCCTTTCTTACTGCCGTGTTTATGCTTAAAAGCCATGACTGTTCACTGGATCTGTAGATGTGCTCATCTTGTCAGTCGTGACAGATTTTGCACCTAAACTAGCAACCGTATCGAATCGTCTGGTCACATGATCAAATAGAGACTTGACATCAGGCAGCATCAACATAGATGTTACACAACAATCATCATCGCATACCTGTATATGACAAAAACATCAAAGAAAATAATAAATTATTCATTTAGTTGGATATTTTTTTACATATATATAGTTAGGCATGGTTTTTCTATTTTATGTAGAATAAGCATAAACATGGCAGGGATGGGTTTGCATTTTTGGGGCACCATTTTTAGTGTGAGTTCTTCTTTGAGCACAGGTGTAGTTCTGAGGTGGCAATCTGAATCATCTGCACTTTCCATATTTACACCCCTGCTTGGTGACTTAGTTGTGAATATGAGCATAATGGGTGTCTGTCTCTGTGTGTCAGTCCTGTGATAGTCCTGTGGTGACCTGACCAGGGTGTAACCCCGCCTCTCGCCCAGTGTCAGCTGCGATCAGCTTCAGCCCCTCCACAACCCTTAAGAGGATAAGCGGTTACAGAAAATGGATGGATGGATGCTTCAGTTTCTGAAATCTGGTATTGTCCATGCTGGCTCACTGTCACACTCCCTTGGCTTACTTACTGTACAAGAAGCAGATTAAAAAAGATTGGTTAAAATCGAAGTAGCAGAGGCCGAGATATTCTGACTTTTAGTATTCCCCCAAAGACACTGGATCACACATTTTCCATGATGCATCCATTAGCATCTCTCACTTAAAGAATTCCTGACTGGTAAATACCACATCTTTAAAGCTCCACCCCCAATTTTTAACGCAGGTTTTGTTATCTATAAAAAGGATTTTGATGAAAAGTATTGTTTTGGTATTGGTGCCATAACTCAGGTATTGCAATGGCGCCACTATTATCAGGAGTGTGTGGTTCATACAGTCTTGTGTAGTAGTAAAGCCCACACAGTCACACACACAAACACGCTATTAACATGACTGTTTTTTTTGCTCACATTTCCTCAAATTAGAAAAGAACAGGCATGAACACACACACAGACACACACACAAACACACACCTCTAATTGTACTGTAGCTGCATCGTTTCCCCTCAGTAATAGTAGCAATTAGACAGGCTGTATAATTACACTGTCCTCGTTATATAGTTAATTTCTGTAATTACAAATCGCACCAATAGTTTCCTCCTTCTTTGTGTATCATCTATCTCACACACACACAGAATTACACACAACACATACATTTAAAACCTAAAGTCCTTGTATGATTATACTCACATGTATGTTTACAGGATTGTGAATGGACACGTGTTTGTGTCACATTCACAGTACAAGTAATTACGGTTGTTAATCGAGGACTGGATAATTGTCCTGGTCCGAACTGGATTTTTGTGGCGTGGGGTGTCTCTGTGGGCGACAGTAACTAGGCAGATCTGACTGCTGAGGACTGCTTTTGATTGAAAGAGAGATGTAAGATGGACGGACACGAGGATTTCAGTGGTTTGTGTCCACTGGCAACAAATGTCAGCATATTTATTTCTGCTGTATACTTTTCTCACAGGCTGAAAGGCTTGAAACCGGAGCTGAGAAATGATCCGTCACAACCATGTTTCATTTAACTGCATACTTGAACGTTGCCATCATCAAAGTGCATAATAAGTGTCAATAATTCATAAATTATAAAGATATTCCTCATAGGGTTGTAGCCAGGATTTTAAAAATACTAACATCATGACATCGTGAGTCCAAGTCTCCTCCACCCAAGGAAAGTTTTACAATAAAAGGCCTTAAATATTTTTCTTATTTGATCATTTATTTTAGTCACTGGAATTTGAATACCCAACATGAAGGCCTAAACAGAGAGAGATCCCTCTTCAGACTGCCAGTATCAAAATCTGGTGGGGAAATTACAGTATATATCCTTCATTGTGCCAAGAGTAATCAAATGTAAGTATATTGAGTCCAAAATACTGAAATCAGCCCATAAAATGCAGAATGTTAACTTCTCCTTTTCCCTAAAACCTCAGATTCGAAGGGGAAGTACTGAGGACATGACCTCAGTGTCCTCAATAGTGGCTACGACCCTGTTTCCTACTCACTGGGTGTTCAGGCAGAACGCAAATCATAGTTTAGCGGTCGTGTGATTGCATGCAAAGTCAAAGGAAGGATTAGACAGAAATTCTTCAGTGACATTGTGGACTGAAGTGATGCAGTTTGCTTAGCAGTTCTTCTTTACAGTTTTTAGACGTTTCCCTTTTGCTCACCTTTGCTGCAGTTGCTGTCTCCCTCCATCAGAGGGCTCCAGGGTGGGTCTCCCTGGCTGGCAAAGGTGCGCATGTGCAGGTAGCTGATGGTCAGCCGGATGACCGAGGCCTTGTCCAGCTGGCTGGTGATGGCCCCCGGCAGAGGCAGCATCTTGGCCAGCTCGAAGAACTCGAAATTCTCCTTCCCCCGGCGTGAACGAGCCGCATTGCGAGACTTCTCTTTACGCAGGTTCTGGAGACTGAGAGGCGAACAAGGGGAAGGTGCGTTAATGCAAGAAACAGAGGAACGCACGGAGGAGAGACAAGAAGAGAACGGCTAAGAATAGAGTCTGAATATCAACAATGGTAAGGTGTGGTATATCATAACGGCCATTTGCTGACCACCTGTTGATTGATTCTTGCTCTGTATAAATGACCTGAGCATCAATCTAGAAAACTCATTTCATAAATACAGTACACATAATGGTAACGGCTCCTGCAATTCAAGTGAAACAATCTCTATTCTGACCCATCTCTTGCAGATTGGCCTGGTAATTACAGACAAACTCCCTTCTTCTATCTGGCAGAGCAGAGTCCTAATAATGCCATTTGCTTCACAATCCATATGTGAACACACACACGCACACACACGCACACACACAATCTCTCGCTGCCTATCTCTCACTTTCCCTCCCTTCCTCCCTTCAACCCCCCTCTCTCACCCTCTCTCCCTCCCTCTCATCTGGTCCCGGGCTACTGAGCTGAAGCCGTGATTGAGGGATCAATAGGAGAGGGAGGGGCAGAGTGACAGAGGGGGGCCGGGGCTCAGGTAGCCTGTCTCTCTGATTGGGTATTGACTCTCCTCAATGGGGCCTGAGTGGTGGAATTATGTTGTCACAGCCACTTCACAATTTGTGTCGGTGCTGCGCTGGAATAAAGTGTGTGTGTGTGTGTGAGTGTGTGTGTGTGTGTGTGAGAGAGAGAGAGAGAGAGAGAGAGAGAGAGAGAGAGAGAGAGAGAGAATGAGAGGCGAAAGAAGAACCAGCCTTTCTCCCTCGTGTCTGTGTTGTTGATTCTCATCCTAAGAAAGACCACCAGTGGCGTGTGTGTGGTGTGTGTGCATGTGTGTGTGAGGATGCATTAGTGAAAGAAAGAACAGAACAAAGAAAAGAGATGTACACAGTGTGCGTACATATGTTTATATCTTAATCAGCTGACACAGCTGTTGTATTTCTCCCTGCTATTCTCTAATAAGTAAAAACTGTGTATTTGTGTGCGTGTGTGTGTGTGTGTGTGTGTGTGTGTGTGTGTGTTGTGGACTCACGCTGCCAGGCCTCTGTAACATCTCATTATTATACTGCCTCGACCCCAGCCACCGAGAACAATCAATACACACACATTGATTCTGCTTAGTTTTTATATCCGCCTGTAAATGACTGCCCATTAATAATTCCAGCCAAATTTACTTAATCTCCCACTAAGGGGAGGGGATTCACGGCTCTGACAGGATTGGCAGGTGAGCAACAATACAGGTTACATGTAGCACTGAGGAGATCAGACTTATGTCTCCTGGATTGTGTTTCATTGATAGGAAATTCCTCTTCAGGCTGTCGGTGTGTGCAAGGGTGTTAATGCATGGATTTCACCTTGCAGAGATTAATTCATGGGCATGCACGCAGGCTTATACAGTATCAGCCTGTGTGTGTGTCTGTGTGTGTGTGTGTGTTACTGTGTGTATGTGCCATGTCTCACCAGGGAAGGGTGGGAGGCTTGGCCAGTAGTCCTTGTAGGAAATCCCACTCCACACTCACGCACTTCCCCTCGCTGACAAACGGCATGGTTGCCATCCTTCTCCCAATCACGTGCCAACGCCGCTGTTAACGAAGGCTCTGATTGGCTGAGGGTGTGACAGAGTCAGACCTGGAGATCCATGAGAGACAGCAGAGGAGGAACAAAAAGAAGAAAGAGGAAAAACAGTCTAGTGAGGTCGGTTCATTCACCAATAACAGCCATCAAATAGTCACGAACTACTTAAACTCTTGCAAGAGACAGCACACCGGGACGTCAAATTTAGCGTTTTTTAATTACCAAATGTGTTTCCATCACAATAAATTGCATAATGTATTTTTTCAATGAAATATTTTTTAGGCTCAGAGTGAGCATAAAGCCTGTTTTTCAATAAAGAAAAATGATGGCATTTTATCTCCATTTTCAGTTTCCCATTCAGCCCTTTTAATTTGATAGAATACAATTTGCATTAAAATGCTTGGATGAAAACCCATCGTATTTCTTACTTCATCTATCAGAGAGAAAGACAGGGAGAAAGAAAGGAAGAAAGAAAGAAGGTGGCAAGGTTGAGAGAGAGCAATTAGGTACTGTATGTACTTCCTCACATAAAGGTCAGAGACTGTTCCCAAGGTAATAGACATGAGACAAAACACTGAGCACCCTTTGAGGTCACAATTAAGTTGGAAATCACAGATCTCCAAATGTCTCCCTTCATCCCTGAGAGAATATTCAAACTTGTCCGCGACTGGAGTTTAAAGAAAACATCTCCAAAGACGAAGCACATGCTGTCCGCTGCCTACTGCCTGCTGCCAGTCTCCAACTCTACCCTCCTACCGCAGAAGTTGCCAATATTCCTCCCTGTCCTCAAACAGAACGCCGCTCCTCATCCATTTCTCTCCCCTCCCTCCCCTCTCTGCTGTGTTGACATTTAAAGGGCTAGTGTGGCCCGGAGCACCGCGGTGTCATGCCCTTGGGCCTGAGATGCCCTCTCTCTCTCTCTCGTACTGCCTCTCACTCTTTAACTCTCTCTTTCTTTGGCCCGGCTGGGTCAGCACAATCAAGTCAGTAGAGCTTTGCCGGGGCAGAAGAAAATGGATTATGTCTCGAGTTTGAGCATGGCTATGCTGACCTTGGCTAAGAGGGGTCAGCCGAAGCTGAGCAGGTTTGGCAGATATCATTTCACAAATCTGGGCTAAAACAGCCAACATTAAATGTATGCATGAAAACTTCTTGGACCAATTTCAAAGGCAGCCGAGTCAATGAGGGATTCAACACAGAGAGGAGAGTTGTTGAAAGGGGAGTTGGGGTCATTCGGTTACCTTTAGTGCTTTTAAACAGCGATAGTTGAGCAAAACTGCATGCTGTCTATTGCTGAAATGGTCCTAAGTCAGTGTTAAAACTATCAGCTTCAGTGGGAACTGAAGAGAAAATCTACCCGCTAATATCTCCTTCAACCGTGCAATGATTGATCAGAATGCATCTATTGACAGAGCCTTAAAAATGTGCTCAAAGCTCAGTGCTCACTCAACGAAACTAAGAGTCAATGCCAAAGTCAAAGACGCCCATCAAAACCCATCAAGGTCATATAGTCAGAATGCCAACGTGTTGATACTTAGCAGGTATATTATTGACCATGTTCAGCATCAGCTTAGTGTTTTAGCATTATTTGCTACTTAACGGTGAACGCAAAGTGCACCTGGGGCTGATGGGATCGATCATAAACCAAAGTATTGGCTAAAATTTGAAATTTGACCTGATGATGGCAATACGGGGAAAAGTCAGGGGATCACCAAAGTCGGTGCACCTCTTTCTCTGGGCACTATGGATATCTGTATCCACATTTCATGACAGTTAATGAGATACCTCAGTTTACAGTGAAGTGGTGGACTGACTGACGTTGCTGACTGACAATGCTGCTGAGTGGGGCTAAAAAGAGGCAATACTACAAGAACCTGTAGTACCCTGTGCTGCACTAGGAGATAACTGAGGTAGGCATGAGCATATATTATTTATATAAAATCAATAAACTGTCAAAGATAAATTAACTTTTTTGCAAAAATATATCAGTGCATGATTAATTACAGTACAGCTCATTTAAGTTTCTCGATTTCTGGACTGAACTGTTTGCCAGTTGGAGGGTTAAATGTCTGATCAGATATCAATGGCTGCTGTCGCTCCTTCAAGGTTTTTTTTTGTGTGATTCAGAGAATTTACTCTAAAATTGATTGCCATGTAAGTAAATTCAAGTGAGTAAGAGACTTGATCAATCTGGTTAATATTCCAGTCCCAGATTTAACCTCTTCCCAGGGCCCTTACATTGACAGAATATTTTGTCCAAGGCTTATGTATAAGGCTAAAGCTTCATCCAACTATAGGAAACCTATATATTTTTTGCCTCTAAAGCTTCCAGCCTGCAACACTGACAGTCCTCTTTTCAGAGAGTATGGTGAAGAGAAGACAGGGTCGAGGAGAGGGCAGAGCACCTCTGTCTAACAACTTCACCTTTGTCACCTTCTCTATCTCACCTGGATAAATGCGCTACATGCCAAATTAGGCTGCGTACAGTAGGACGGAGAGATCAAAAGGACACACAGGAAGAAAACAATTTACTCTCAAATTTTCACAGCCTCGCAAACACACACACACATGCAAAACCCTTTTCCATCCCATACCTGAATGTTTATCTCTTAATTGACCCTATCTGTGCTTATCTAATCTCTCCCTCCATCTTTCTGTCTCAAACTATCTCTCCATCTCTCTCTGCGTCTCCCTCTATCTGGGCAGACACAGGGGCGTAATGGACAGGGGCCTCCACAGTAATTATTCAATCAGCCTCATAACCTTGTCGCAGGTTGGGCGGCCCATTAATGCACTCACCCAAATGGACCCCACCACTTTGACTGCTAATGCTCCGGCTAGCTAGCAGCACAACAGGCTGAATGTCAGAAGTGTCATCTAGACAGAGTGTGAAACAATCCGCTCAATAGAGCTGAGTCGACTTATTCTGTAATGGCACAGTGGGAAATATATAGAAAAGGAAAGTGTGACTTCTGAGAGCACTGAGTGTAAAAATATACTGCGCCCACAGCTGTAGAGATCAACCTGTATCAAGTGTGACCGCAGGTGTTCGCAATGTGTTGCTGCAGTGCTACATATTCATAAGTGTGGTGTATATGTGTGTGTATACGTGAGTGTGTGTTTGAGACCTCTACCCTATAGAGCCGTGCTCTCTTGGCACGGTCTCAACAGCAACAGAGCGGAGGGCACTACGGCAAGCGTTCACAGCCGCTGTTTGCCGTGCGTTTTTCTCTGGCTGCTCGCTTGGCTCCCGCTCTGTTTATTTTCAGCAGGGACGTTTAATTAGGGCCTCCAGCTGTCAGAGGTTCGTTAGCGTGCCCCTCCTCTCCCCGAGCCGCCCCTCCCCGTAGGGAGTCAGGGGCATCAGGCAAATGAACACATTTAAGTCAAACAGCACGCAGACAGACAATAGCCCCACTGCCATGCCACCAGCTCCCCTAGGTAGAGACATGGTTGTTTTATGCCTCATCTCCCCAACCCCTGGGGCCCAATACAGAGGCTGGCCAAGACTGTGAATGTGGAGGCAGAGGAGCGCTCATAGCCCACTGGAGACGACATGCGCGCTGCGATCATGCAAGGTGAAGAGCAGCACGAAGCCTATGCAGTGTAGAGTTTACAACAGAAGGAGAAAGAAGATTTTTTTCTGACAATTTTCTTTTTATAATTACCAAATTCTGAAGGAACACTGAGGAAAATCCACAAACTACATCTCTTTCCTTTTCAGTTAGGACAAAGTGATAAAATACAGAGGACAGGTATGTTTTTGTACTCATGATCGAAACGTCCCTGGGGCCTTTGACATGAAATTTGCAACATACAAGCTGCAATTTTCGATTTCCTCTCCTGTTAATTTTGACACGTTTCACTACACAAAAACAAACCATACTCTTGCCCTCAAAGGGCTTATTCAGTTTCAATTTATAACTGACAGCCATTTGTGAATCATGATGCTGTCACAATTTGCGATGTGCCTTTAAGCGGTGCTCGCAAATCAAACTGTATTTGCGAAATGGGATCATCATTAAGCACCACCCCCTCTAACTCTCCCCTTGTTTCCTGTCACCTCTCAATTGTCTACGACTGATGAAAGGTCAAAAATTGCCTCCCAAATACGGCAAATGCTGATATTAGTTTTCACCTAACATCAAAACTGTGTACAGCAGTCATTCTGGTCATTTTTCAGTGTTCACTCAAATAAAATTTTAGTGCTAACAGTTTAAGACAGATCCCTTCTCTTGCTCTAACGCCCAGCCGTCTCTACTTATCTCTATCTAAAGGTAAAAGAGGAGCACACATACAACAGCGATGTAAGATATTCCTGTGAATAATATTTTATCAAACAGAGAACGTTCAATATCATGGAAGATGTAGAAAACATGGTTGGAAATAACATGAACAGAATATTTGATGTAGCTAGTTTTCTATCTTGCCTTTCATGTTGTTGAGTAGTTGTAAATGAGTGTCTGGAGCGTC
This sequence comes from Epinephelus cyanopodus, assembly GCA_026686955.1. Classification (NCBI taxonomy): domain Eukaryota; kingdom Metazoa; phylum Chordata; class Actinopteri; order Perciformes; family Serranidae; genus Epinephelus; species Epinephelus cyanopodus. Next base: position 23,772,925 of record CM048918.1, on the reverse strand, counting down.
CGGGGTTTGGAAGTTTGGTATTCTGGTTGGAGGGCTGAAAACTACTTATCATGCATTACGGCCCCGGTTGGACCTCAGGATTTGGAAGTCAAAAGACTTTTTAATGTACAATTTTTCAGCCGCTGATCAATCGACAGCTGCTGGACATGAAGATCTCTCCCCCCCACTCTCTATCAGTATTCCATATTCTGACTCGCTCGGCATTCTGCTTCCGTATCGGAGCGCCGGCTGCGGTTGACCTTGACGACTCTGGATCATTCCCAACCCAAGGTTCTCTTCCAACTCTCAAGGGCCTTGGCGTCCCCCCCCTCGCCTTCTCTCTCCCTCACCCTCCTCCACCCCCTTCGCCTCTCCCATCATCCTCACCCCCCCCTCATCTCTCCTAACCCCCTCTTTGCTCCTCCCTGGCCCCTGCCTGGGTCATTAATTATCTAATGGAATCAATACAGTGTTAGATTGGACCAGAGTGACCCCGCCTGCCCCCAGGTATCTCTGTGGTGATGAGGAGGAAGAGGAGGGTTCGGAAAGGGGTGTAAAGGAATGATGATAACAGTCCGTATGTGCGAAACAGCGACATAGAGTCACAGCGTGGACCGTCCCTAAACTGGAAGAATACAGAATAAAGAGATCAGCGATAAATAAATGATTAGAGAGGGGGAGACGGGTGGATGGAGGGTGTATGGGGGAGGGTGAGAGCATAAGTTGAGGCGGAGGGAGCCAAATCAGACGGTAAGAGAGAGAGAGAGAGAGAAATGATGGACGGATTAAGACATAGATGAAAAAAAGGAGAGAGAAAGAGATTTGCTAATGTTCACCCTTGGTAATCAATATCTTTCTCCTCCTCCTCTTTTATTACAGAGGGCTTTGGTGAGCGTTGCTTTGATGTCCACTCCTCACGGGCGTGGAGCTACGCGGAATCCAATCCATGCCTGTCATAATTACCATCTACCTCAGCCTGAGTATACACAAAAGAAATGCTCCACTTCACCTGCGCTGTATTAAATATGAAATTGAAAGTATCGGCGCACAGAATCCCATATTTACAGTGTTTACCAGAAAAACTACCTATTCTCTGAAGATTGCTCTCCAGTGATTTTTCTCAAATAAACTGGATGTCATTCCTCGCTCAATATTTAAAGTAATGAAAAAGGTTTAAACAGCATAACAAGTATAATAACTCGAAGACGGGTGCAGACTTTATCTGGCAGTTTTAGGAACAACAAGGCACTTCTTCAGAACATAAAGGCGCAACATGGTCTCATTTGGAGCGACAGGATCTACAAAATTATCCACATAAAATAGGCAAGTATGTTAAATTAATATGTAATTTATATGATTTCACAAAATATTCAGTTTAAATGCTTTAACCCTGTAGCAGAAGTAGCACAGCACATTAGGGAAAAGGGTAGAGAGAGAGCAGTGAGAGTGATCGCAGGACAGGCGGAAGATTTCAACAAATGGTTCAGCAGAGAGACTTAATGTTACTTATGTAACTTTGAGAATCAAAAGCAATTAAAAGGAAAGGCAAAAAGTAAAAAATATTCAGTCTATTATGAAGTTAACTGTCCTTCTTGACAGGAAATATCTTGGGTCAAAATAATACCAGCAATCTATGCCGGGGTAAAATACCTCGACATTAATGTAAAGCCGGGATAAAGGTGACTAAAGCGCGACTTACAGGAAAGTCGATGATAAAAGCTTCTTGTTTCAAAAAAGGAATGCCGATGTGGTCACATGTAAAGAGAATACTGATAATATCCATATACAGTGTAAAAGTTATTTGTGAACAAATAGAAAAAGGTTGAAAGAAGGCAGAAACTTCCTCCTCTGACTGTGGGTCAGCTAAGTGGATGCAGGTCTCTATAAGGCAGAAGATGGTAAATCCACTCCTGCAGGCAGAGACCACATCAGCACTGACCTCCAAATAACCACAGGCCAAAGCACAGCACACAGGGTCACTCACTCCTTCCAACACACACACACACACACACACACACACACCAACATGTGTACTGAATAGCAGGACTTAAAAGCACACCATCATTCTGCACATCAGCACAGAGATGTCCACATGCTAATACAGACACTTCAATTAGCATGGTGCAAATGTCAGAGCTCAGAGCAGAGTCAAACTCTTGATAAGAGTTGCACAAGTTGTGTAGGTGTCTTGCAGCACACTGGGGAAACCACGATACCCTCTGGCCTCATACTATATTCCCACACACTGCTCGGAGCTTGGCGCTTTGTTTGAATATTTCCAGATAATTTATGTAACTTATGCATTATGTCATGGCATATATTAAGAACAAGAAAGAGGACATGAAGGAGGGATAGTGAGGAAGATTTGCACCTGATCTGACGTCCACGTTAGAGGGAATGTGACTGTGAGTGTAGATGCCTATATATCGTGTGCACGTCACTAAGTAACCGCATGTGTGTGTGCGTAAGCGTGCGTGTGCGCACAGCCTGGTGGATCCCTTCAGGCCGGCGTGTGAATGACAGCGGGGGTTATGTAAGGAGCCACAGCGGGGCCGGAGTGGACAGTCCAACCGGAGATCAGGTCAGCAGAGTGTGACACTAAACACATCTCCCTGACACCGCGCTGACACCCTCTGTCACAGACCCACACACTGTCTGTCAACGCTCTTCACACACACACACACACACACACGCACGCACGCCGGGAGCAAGACGTGTGTGAGCGGCTGTCTGTCAACACGCCAGACACTGACCACCTTAGTGTGTGTGTGTAAGAGAGCAACAGAGAGAGACAAAAATATCAAGAGAGGAATAGAAAGAGGAGGGGAGGGAGAGGTGAGGTGTCTGTCTACCTGAGAACTTGACAATGAGTCACAAAAAGTGACTGTTTGCTTCTGTCTGCCAACCCAGATACGTTTATACATTACTGTTATTAATTTATCCACTCATGTGATGTTATGAAATGAAAACAGAAAATACAACTAACTTGCAAAGAGAACCAGATGTTAACCTCACAGCATAATCAGAAACACACATCAGCGCTCATCTTTAAAGGGGAAGCAAAATAAAACTGGCTGCTCGCTCGCAGAACAACTCTTTATTACTGTTAAATTAAATTCAACTTTGGTCCATCTGCCGTCTTTAAACGGGACACTTTGTTGCCGACATTCGTACTCTCACAAAGTAATCCAAGTCAGGGTCTGTCACACAGTCGCCTGTTGGCATGAACCGCAGCTGCTTAAACCCAAAAGCCAAAGAAGGAACCTGCGTCTGGGTCGAATAAAAAGGCCTAAACGTGGGTCACGACCAAAGCATCTTGCACATGCGAGAACTGGAACGGATGGAGAAGCTTACTTGCTCAGCGGGCCAGGGTATAAACTGTACCACGGACATGTGATGACACGGTTTAACCCTGTTTCGTGTCAGTTGTTGTTGCTGCAAACATGCATTGCTTCTCTTTATCGAAGCAACAGTCGAGTAGAGATTTTAAAAGCTGGGAAAAGATTAAAAAAATGCTTGCTTTTAGTAAGTTGCTAAAAACTGCCAGGTTACATAGAAGTATGGACAGCAACTCTTTTTACTAATAGAAACACTCTGACACATGAAAGAGGGACTCTGTACTGCAGGTAGTTATTTGGTTTGAATTTATCTAAAGCACCTGCTATCTCAGCAGGTGTGTGTGCAAATGATGCTGCTGGCGTTGTACGAAACACAGCAGAATTTACAGCACAGGTTTTGGAGAAACACTCAGAGGGTGTGTAACACAAACATCCACATATGGACAGACACAGACGTTCAAGCAAATAGGCAAATAGGGAACCTTGCAGGAAATCATACAGATACCTTTACATTTGCACACACGTTTTTTCCTTTGAGAAATAACCGTTCAACCATTCCGACTTTTACTTCATGTGACAAGCCGACCACAACACCTGCAAATTATGAAAAAAAAAAAAGCCTGAAAACCTGAAATCACTATGTGATGGTTTGATGTTGTTATTTACTTTACAGCGGCAGCGAACACTGTGCGTTTGTCACAGTCATTCTGCCAATTTGGACCACCTGCTGCAAACACCCTGAAGGCACCGAATGTTACTGAGCCAGTAAACTGTGACCAATTCTGCCTCTGCAGGTGGAGACGGACACGCAGACGCTCACTCTCTGCCTCTGGTATCTCAAAGTCCACCACACATGCAAATACACACACACACACACACACATGCACACACTATTTATCGGAAAGTGGTGGGCTGGTATTTTTGCGCTCATTCAGCACAGAACATAAACATACATAATTATTTGGCTTATCTGAAAGGCAGCGGTTGGAATATTTGCAGTGGAAATGTTTTATCCACAACTTTGTGTAAAAGCAATAATGGTGCTTTCAAGGAAGAGCAAACATTTACCCTAATTATCTGATCAAATGAAACATCAATGTTGATTTATAGTATATTATAAATCTATGCTTTTATGCTAAAATATGCACATATATCTTTGTATTTTCTGTACTCAAATGTATAGTGAAAAGAGGACTCTTGTGAGCATTGGACAGGTCAATTTTAAAACAAAACAGCTCAAGATTTTATTCTTTTTATTTTATTCTTTTTAATTAATGTCGAAAAAAAACACTTCTACTTTTTACTAATTGCTAATGTGCCAGTTTTAACAAATAATTGTCGCAATTGTCTTCAGTTAGACTAAGCAAAAAGTTACCATCGCTGAATACGTGCAGATATTTCACCACAGAGAAAGAGACAAACAACTTCAGGTGTAAATTTAACAAGTTAAAATAAAACTATCTTTCAATTTTTTATAAAGATATGACAATCACATCATTTTAAACTAACGGCAAAAATCTGACAAAAGGTGACAACTTTATAACTGTGCGTACATGTGTGTGTGTCCGGCATGTGTGTGAGAAAATCAAGTAAGAGAGTGACAAACTGTGTGTACACTCATGCATGTGTGTGTGTGCGTGTGAGTGTGTGTGTGTGTTGACCTGAGTTGTTAGATCCATTATCTACTCACCTGACGGGCATTTCCAGCGTTCAGTCTGCTGCTGTTGATCTGATCCACTTTGTCTCCCTCCTCCTCCTCTTCTTCTTCTTCCTCCTCTTCTTCTCCTTCTTCTCCTCCTCTCCGGAGCCCCTGCTCTGCCCTGGCGGTGCCCCCCCACCACACCAGCTCCACCAGCACCTCGAGCTTAAACACAGCAAACAAACACTGTGTGTGTGAGCCAAGGGGGCTGGGACGGGGGCAGCGTCAATCCCCTCACTTTCACAAAAGCCGTGGCCGTGCAGCCGGACACATCGTGGACTCCCGTTGCAAAAGAGTGTGTGTGTGTGTGTGAGTGTGTGTGTGTATGTGTGTGAAAGAGAGAGAGAAAAAGAGAGAGGGAGAGAGAGGGAGAGTGTGTGTGTGTGCGTGTGTGTTTGTGTGTGTATGAGCGGAGCTAGCTGATGTAGCTCTCCTTGGCTCTCAGACTCACTTCACCAACACTCTGCTCCGCTGCTTCTTGGAGATGGACTCGGATTAGGACACAGCCAGTGTGAGAATCTCTTTCTCGCTCTCTCTCCCTCACTACGTCTCTCTCTCTCTGCCTCCCTCCAGCCGGCATGCTCCCTCCCACCCTTCCTCTCTCCCGCTCACTCATTCACTCTCCTCGCTGAGCTTCTTTCTTTTCATTTCCTCTTGGGAAAGCCGTGCACACCAGTTGTCTCTGCCTTCAGCTGCTCCCTCTCTCCCTCTCTCTCTCAGTCACTAGTAAATATAAAAGGCATGCTTGTACAGCCCCTCGCCTCAGTCTCTCTCTGGCTCTCGCTCCCTAACTCGCTGTGTCTCATGCTTTCGTTTACCCCCACCTCCCTGTGCCCCCCTCACTTTCTTTCTCACTGTCAAAGCTGCCTTTCAAATGCTGATTAGCAGCCAGAGTAAAAGAGGGAGAGAGAGAAGGGATGACTGAAACAAGTGGGAGATTCCATCACATCCACACGTATTGTAAACTGTGACTCCTGTCCCGTGCAAACACACATACACACAGAAACTTGTTTGTGTCGCTGAGGATGACATCACGTTGACTTACATTAATTACAGGACACTTATGTTGATCTACTGTTAACCAAAAAACAAAGTTTTAACCATAAAAGTTCATGTTTATCTTGTAGGTGACACGTTTGTTACGCAAGTCCTGCAAACTAAATGAAAAACTCAACGTTTGTCTTTGTCCTCCAAAACCACCCATATCTGATGCCCATGTCAGACGTCAGATAATCATTTGTCAGCCTAACAAAACTGATACAAACATAATTCATATTGTCCGTTTTCTGATTTATTCATTCATTTTTCCGTAACTGCTTATCCTGTTAGGGGTCACGGGTGAGCTGGAGCCTATCCCAGCTGACACTGGGTGGGAGTACATTGGGTACACCCTGGACAGGTCACCAGGCTTGGACTATGGGAGGAAGCTGGAAAACCCACACTGACACAGGGAGAGCATGCAAGCTCCACACAGAGGGGCTCCGAAACCCCCCACCCTGGGTTTCGAACCAGGAACCCTCTTGCAGTGAGGCAACAATGCTAACCACTGTCCCACACATTAGTTCTCCTTTCCAAATAAAACAACACTGCCATGACTCTTGTTTAGGTTTGATTCGATTTAGACGCAACAGCTACTTGATTAAGAAAAGTAAAAGTAAGACTGAAGACAAAGCAATGTTGGCTGCCAGTAGGAAACGGGACTGTTAGTCTCTCATGTCATACTCATATGGTTAGTTAACCCATCCATAAACTACAACAAGCTGTCACACTTTACATCTTTGCATACTTACACTTGCTATTTTAAGTGCATAAGTGTTTTCATACTGAAAAGTATGGCAAAATGCAATGCACTATGAGTACCCAGATGGTGTAAACATAACAGTCAAAAAGTTGAGTGTGGAACACTTCTGTGGAATCATCCTCCTGTTTCGGTCTTGGAGGCAGTCATCGTCTCCACATTTAGGAGTAGACTTAAGACTTTCCCTAGTTAGGCTGAAATGGGCTGAGTCACTCTCACTCTCAGATTCTGAAAAGTTGGTTCTTCTTCATTTGCTAACATTCATGTCCTATTACTGCATGTCATGAACTCGGCTCCTTATCCGCTGTGAGGGTCCAAGGACAGAGGGATATCGTATGCTGTAAAGCCCTCTGAGGCAAATTGTGATTTGTGATATTGGGCTTTATAAATAAAATCAAAAATTTAATGGAACACTGGACTCTTCTAACCCTCAATGGTCACCATCTTGACTAGATAGCACAAGGGGAGGGACAATCAAACTTTTGAAAATGGCGGTTGAGGAAGCTGCAGCGGATGGTGCTGTGAACAAGTTAACAAGTAGATGTGATTGTCATTTATGGTAAGTGCACAACAGCCATGTTTGATTTGAAACAACACTACCCTGTAGAAAATGACGTACTGTGCGACGTAGTGCACACAGTGTACTGCATGGAAGTATCTGGACTGTGACACAGCAATGTCCACTACTTCTGCCTTTGCTTTGGAAGCTTAAAAAAAGAAGCATATTTCTACAGGTATTGGCTCAATTGCCGGTGCAAACAGCAGTGGAGACAGTGGAAACTGATGCTACATCAGCACCTCAGTGTTTCTGGACCGTCTAGATCCATAACAACCACCACTGGCTGTGCTGCCACTGCTATCAGATGAATATAAAGAACCTTTAACCACTTAATAAATTTACTGCTTAAACCAAATTGCTCCAAGGTAAAAAGACAACAGCTCCCCCCATCCCAAAAGACCTTTTAAGGTTCCCTGTGGAGTTTTTGACCTCTATTAGTGCTGATTTTTTTTTCTGGTTTTCTCGTCTGTGCACATGCATTCACACACGGATGACACACTACACTCCTGCCGAAGGTTTCACACTATTCCACTAATCTACAGGTGGCGATAACACATCAAGATATGCAGCAATGCTCCAACACAGGCAGGGAAGAAGAAGAAGACTGCAAACTAGTGAACATGGATATGCTGAATTTACAAGGGTATGAGGTTTATAAGGCAGGAAATGCACAGCATGCATTTGTCAGAGCTTAGGGATGCATTTTGGTGAGCAGCACTGAAGGGAAACAAATTTTTTTTGTTTACTTTCCAGGGCACCTTTAACGCGCAGACACACCAAGCTGACATCAAAGAACTGTTGTGTCGCAGCGGGACACTTGTGTCTCAGTCTCTCGTGCACTGAGCTGAACTGTCGGTCAGTGTGATTTCATTTATTGACGGCTTTGCAATTCATCATGCTGAATTAGCTGAAAAATAGCAAACGAGGGCCGACTACTGCCAACAACGGGGCACACACCACAAAACTAGGTATCAGCCACGTACTGATGGCGTGACATTGACCACTGTCTGACCACTGGCTTGATGTGTCAGTGATTTCTGTTAATACATGTATGAATTCTGCTGCCAACTCACTCTGACATAGTCTACAAAGTAACATAGAATGGAAATACTCAAGTAAAGTACAAGTACCTCAAAACTGTGCAGTGTTTTAATTGTATTTAGTTATAATCCTTCACTGAGCGTCTGTATGTTCTATATGTGCAACCTATAGTCAACATGTGCTCAGACCCACACACGTACACATACTTTCGGATGCACACGCACACACACATGCGAGCGTATATGTGAACAAATAATCACACTCAGAGACTCACTCAAGTACTCTCTCTCCCACCAATCTCCCTCCCTCCTTCTCCCCCTTCCCCCTCTCCTCTGTTCGTTCCCCTTGCCCTCAAACACTACTCAGAATATTGATACATCACCCCCTCCTCCTTTTTCTCTCTCTCCCTCTCCGTCTCTCTCTCTCCCTCCATCACTCACTTTCTCTACTGAATACTGATAGGCTGTCTACTCCGTGGTCTGAGTTTCAAATCTCTCCCTCCCTCTTGCTCCCTCCAGTCGCTGCACCCACTACAAAAAAAAAAAAAAAACAGCAACATAAAGGAGGAAATAGCAGAAGTTAATGCACTGAGGTAGACATAAATTCACTTAAGTACCATTTCAGATTATGTCAAGCCAAAAATGGGCTTAACATTGTGGAAAGGAGGGGAGAGGGGTGTCAGAAGAGGGATGGGGGGGGGCTGCTTTGGTTGGCTGTCTTGCCAGCGGAAACTGGCCGAGCGGCTCGCAGCACTGTAGTGAACGGGCGGCCCGCAACAAAAGGAAAAAGACGTGTGAAAAGTTCAGGCAAATGAAGACGCATTCAGTGGTTTTTGTCCGACTCCCACCCTCCTGCCTCATTGTTGGGCATGTCGGCTATGGTGCGGCCAGGGGGGGGGGTGAGGGAGTGAATGAGGTCGTCAAAGAGTCCCAGTGAGCCCCCTCCACTTTGCACGGACACACACACATACACACACACACACTCAACAGCTTGAAACAGCTGAGAGCAGGAGAGAGCGACAATAAGAGAAACAACACAAACAGAAAATGTCCTGCTTTTCTCACATGGATGGGAAGGTGGAAGGGCCTTTCAGGGTATTTGTGTGTTTAAGTGTGTGTGAGTGTAAGTGTGTGTCTGCGCAGGAGAGAGTTTTTGTGTGCCTAGTCTCTTTGGAGGAGGCTTTCTGTCTGCATTAGAAGTGCAGTGCGTCTGAGACACTGGGAGAGGGAGTGTGTGATTTTGTCCTCCAAGTCTTCCCCAGGCGTCCTTGAAGGAGACTTGCAGGGAATATCTGACTCCGTGTGTGTGTGTCAGTGTGTGTGTGTGTGTCGGGCGTGTGTTTGAGCCCTCACAGGCTTAGTTTAGTACCGGAGGCTTGCCTCGCGGAGCAGTATTACAGGTGTTCCCTTCACAAATCAGGGTGCTCCTGGAAGTAAGAAAAACTACAACCTGAGGCTGAAGAATTAACCCGGCCTGATGGATGAGAAATGTAATTGAATCGAGTGGGTAAATAAGAGTAAAAATCCTTAGTCAGAGTGTGCGTGTGTGTGTGTGTTTCTGTGTGTGTGTCTGCACATGCATGTGGAATAGCGTGTGACGACTGTTGCAGTCAGCGAGACAGTCACACCCATGTCTGGCCTTGTTTCTCCGCTTGTCTACACATGCTATCGGCTGTGGTCAGTTCGATGTAGTGACAGGAAACTGCCTTTTTCAGACACACAGTTCAAAGAGGCCAGTGATGGAAGAAGAGAAACTAAAAACATGTCGTAGCAGAGAAATATAATTAAATGTAAAATGCCTCATTCTGCAAAATAGACTTTTCAAGTTATTATTAATTTATTGTAGCTGGACGAGGTAAAGCTAATTACAACTACTGTGCTACTACAGTTGTATTTGAATAGTTTAATTTATACAAGCATCATATTTCAGAAGACTATCACTTGTTTTGTGTCTAAAATCTTGACATGCAAAATAACTAATCCTTTTCAACTGTCACTAAAAACCCACTAGATGTGTGTGGCTATATATTGTTTTACAGAGACTCTGCCCTCTGTCTGTATTTCCTTCTTATTTTCTGTGTTCCAGATGTTTATGGACATGTACCCTTACAGCAAACAGGTGAGGTCGAAGCTTTATAAAAAGGGAGTGACCAGATGCCAGACTGTGAGCAGCAGGCATCCAAGAAACGCAGTGCCAAAAAAAACCCCATAAAAAAACAAATACAATGAGGCAAAAAGCCAAATGAGAGTGAATCTGGGGTTGGCTTTTACTTTCTCTTTTGCTGACTAGCATGCTTACAAACAGTAACAGATAATCCTGCATATTATACCTATGAGTGCAAGTAACTAAGTTTTTGAAGGAATACTTCAATCCTAAAATCAGTTATTTCACTCCGTTATAGGGTGAATTCATGAAGAAAACTTTTCGTTCTTCTTGCGAGTCTCCACAGCGAACGGAGAATCCAAAAACAGAAAAAAATCTTGATAAATGGAAGGGAAGCTGCATTTAACAACGGCAAAACTTTATTAAACATCCGTATACAACTCTCACACAACTCCTGCAGTCTAATCAAGGTCTCATTTATCCAGATTTATGTTCAGTATTTCTCAAACATATACATTTTTTCTCACCCCAAAACATTTCCACATAACAGTCTCAGACATGGACGACTAGCACGCTTGCGCTGTTTATAAATATTATGGTTTTAGGGTAAATGCTTGAGTTTGGGAAGTACTGAGAATGCAATAGGATAAAAGAAACTTGGAATATACTGCAGGAGTTGTGTGAGAGTTTGTCAACAGATGTTTTGATATAAGATTTGCTGTTAGTCAAGGATCCCGTGACTTTAATTCATGAAAGATTTTTTTTTTTTTTTACAAGAAAAACAAAATTTTCCTCTTGCATTAAAAGCAACATGGGGTGAGTAATTCATACACAAATGATCATTTTGTTGGTGAAGAATTCCTTTAAGAATATTACTTATTTACTTCAAGAAAATAATGAAAAGGAGCTTTAAAGAATGAACCGAATCTGAAGGTAAATGTTCATTTTTGATACTGGAAACAATGAAAAGCTTTTAAAACTAAGAACTTTAATCAACACTTTTAGCTGAGATTAGTGATCCTAAATGACAGGGAGAACAACATGTGGCAATTGAATGTTTAACATTGATCACATTTACTGTGTGTCTTCTGAACTACCACAGACTGCTTTCTGTTTCCGTGGGAAGTAAACACGGTGAAAACTGGCAGACTCTTTACAGCTAAAACACACCGTGTTTGTGCAGTGAATTAAAATGAAGTTGCTCCGCTGAAATACTTCCCAAAATAGACCGGGCTACATCACAGATACACATATTTAGATCTTAACATACAGTAAACTGAATGTACAGACCACAGAAAAACAATCAACATTTAACAAATAAATGGTCCTCCTCTTTTAGATGATAATGTTTCTTTGAAAAACATTTAACATAAGGCAGTGTATGCTGTAGAAAATGATCTAACACTCTCATCACATCATCTTTTCTCATCATCAAGTTTAAGTTGGCCAACCAAAGAGATGATTTCTTCCTGATGGAGGTAACCTAAAGGGGTATTATGCCAATTTTATACATAAAAATCAGTTTAGTAGTCTTGGGAAGTACTTGTTAGACCAATAATACACCATCAGGTTGCATTATGTGAAGTGTAGGAAGAAGTATTGTTTTGATATGTAGTAAAAGCCAGAATAAACTGCAGGAACACCCCCGAGTGTCAGAGGGAAGCCTTGATACAAATCTGTTAAAAATATTATTTGTCTTTAAAGGTATCAATGGTATTGATAGGATGCAGCATTGCTGCAACATTAAAAATCATTAGTTTCCTTCTGACATCAGCTTCTGTCTCGAAATAAAATACTTCCCCCGAGCCGCTAGCCGTCAGTGAAGTATTTAAGACTATGAAAATTTAGCCCGGCAGAACACAACGTTTTCTTCACCTTCCCCTCAGCAGCTCACACGGATGATAAGTATAAAAGGGTGTTTAAGATAACTGCCATAGAGTAGATAATATTCCAAATCTATCAGACAATAATTCTTTGAGGGCATGTGGCCATTAAGGAGCCATTTCGCCTTTTGTTGAGTATGCTCCTCCATATTTCATTGAGATGCATATCGGCCTTTCACACTGTCTGCCTGCTCCGCTATTCTCTATTCAACAGTGACCCATTGCTCCCTGCCATACAATCCTTCACCTTTCTGGGCTTAAAAGTAATTACCACTTTAATTTGCTGTCCGCTTTTGTGCATGCCTGAGTGTATCTGTAGCTGACTGGAGAGCTTACTGTGTGTGTGTGTGTGTGTGTGTGTGTGTGTGTGTGTGTGTGTGTGTGTGTGTGTACATGTATGCTTACAGGAAGCAATGAAGTGCACATACTTAAATGTAAGCACGGAGCTGAAACAATGAGTTGATAATTTATTAGATTGGAAAAAAATGAACTCACAACAACTGTGATAATTGATTAGTTGTTGCAAAAGTCATTTATCAAACTAAAGTAAAAATACTGGTTGCAGCATCTCAAGTGTGAGGATTTTCAAACCAGTCCCACTCCAAATTTAAATACCGACACACAGAGTCATCCTTGCCTGGCGGTATGAGACACACCAAATGGCGCCATTTTTGGACGCACCAAGCAATGGCTGTAGTATAAAGAGCAAGAAAGTCCACATAGGATGAAAGAGGAGGTGGGTGGTAGGGCTGTAAATCACCAGTTTCATCATAATATCATTATAATATCATATCGATTCTTTGGACGACAATACGATATTTGCCGATATTACAAAATCTGCCACAATACAATTTCGATTCAATGCGATTAAAGGGCCTGCGATCGCTATGAGATGAAATTATCTGCCCATACAACACAATCAGTTACAGAAGAAGCTGCCACCCCTTTCTTTTTTTGCTTTTGGCCATAAACGATTAAAGCAACACATAAATCATTTAAATAACTGTAATTTCTTCAGTGCAGTGAAGTTCACTTTAAACTGACTCCACTAACACATAAAACAGCACATGGGGGTTGGAAGTTAACCTTCAGGGCTTCCTGCCAGAGAGACCTCTCTGGAAGAAATCTTTTCATTTAACCCAGTCATCTTCCTCCTAAAACCTCAGGTCTATCTGGCCTAAATCCTGGGGGCAAACTTCTCCCATCAACAAAACAAAGCAAAAGTATCACAATCAGCTCAGTAATAACTGTCAAGGTTCATAGACAAAACAAGTGTTTTTTTGCTAGTCAGCCATTATTAGCTTGAGCATGTTTACATTACATAAATTAGCCTTGATTACATGCAGCGTTATTATTTTTCTTACTCGCTGGTGGTTTAATTCTCTGTATCTCCCAACAGAACAGCTTGTTTGAATATCAGTCTTCATGCGTGTTTTTATCTGCAGAACATGGTTAAAACAGAGCAGCTAATGTTGCTGCAGTGAGAGCTTAGCAGGATGAGATGCCTACCCAGGCAGGTAATGTTACATGTTTTCTTTTTATCTTGTTATGGCGTTGTTTACATACACCATGTGCTCTGTCTGTTGACCCTTTTCTCCGAAATCCGAAATATTTCCACTGTGCTGATTTATCCTCGAGTGTATAACATTATCCTCATCGTCTTTCTCTTGGCTGCCTGCCGTCTGCCTGCCGCTGTTTGATGGTGACACAGACTTTAAAAATAAAAGCGGATCCTAAAAATGATGATAATGTTTTCACTCTGCATCCATGATACTGGATCACTCCATCGATATATCGATCTAGATGAATGGATCATTACACCCCTAGTAAATGGGTCAAACAAACTCTGGACTTTCACCTGGGAGACTGCTGTTCCCGTCCTGTCTGAAAAGTCAATCAAGTGACTTTAATAACAACGTACTGTGCTGGTAAATGTAACATGCTTTGCTAAAGTGACATTAGTAACAAACACAGGTATCTTAAGCCAGACCATGATGTTTTTTTCTTTTCCCTACCATGGAACTGTGTTGCTTAAACCCCAAGGAAGTTAACTTAAAAACAAAGTGGTTTACCAACGTTTGCAGTCTATTACATCCAAAACCGACGTTGGCGAAAGTATCATAGTTTGACATTTAGGGCCACTGACCAAGTGTCTCTCTTTGGCAAGTTGGGAGTCAGAATGTGTTGGGATTTTTCCCACTTACATTTTACTATTATCTAATATCTGTCTTATTTTAGATTGCTGGTCAGACAAAACATTTTTCTTTATTTTGTTTAGACCGAATGGTTCGATGCATTGGGAAATCAATTGATAAATTAATCGAAAATGGAAACAATCATAAGTTACAGCCCAAAATGTGAGTATGAAGATTTGTATGCAATTACTGTTAGTTAGTTAGTGCACATTTAAATTTTCATGTGCTTATAAATACAAGGAAGGTGTGCACAATTGTTTTTCATGTTCCCAAATAAAATATATATTTGTGTGACTGTATGCATATAAATCTGTATGTGTGTACTTCAAAGTGTATATAAACGTGTGTGTTTTGTATTGTTTAATGTGCGTGCATGTGTGTGTGTGCATGTGTGTGTGCGTGTGTGTGTGTGCTTATGGTTAGCCTCCCATTGGCCCAATTACTCCAGAACCAAACCCCCTCTGCTTCCCTGCTTTCCCCTAAAATCCCTCACCCCTCTCACCTCACAGTCCCAGCGGTGGACCCCCTCACACACCCCAACCTTCCACCCCCCTCTCCGCAGCCCCGCACGGGCCAGATTGTCCATCACAATACACCCGACCCCTCACAGGACCTCCACCACCTCTACTGTACCTTCTGCTCCCCTCGTCTCTACAAGTCCCACTAAATCACTCCATCTTTTGCCCCCTCCTCCCATATCCTCCCCCCACACCTCACACCCCTCCATGCTTCCCCCCTCTGCCCTCCCTGGTCCCAGGTGAGCTGACGACACAAGGAGAGCAGAAACACTCGGCGAATATTAATGGTTTGATCTGAATATTAATAAACCATGCATCTTAATGATCTTTAAAAAAAAACAAAGAGCCACAGTCGAGCGCTATACTGCCAGCAACACACACAAACACAGAGAAGCCGATGCAAACACACACACACACACACTGAGCTGAACTATCTGTCCTGCGCTGTGTAGATTAGTTAAAACAGGGCCTTATCCTCCAACCTGCTGTTTAAATGCTGAGCATCACGTTCAAGACAAATGTGTTGTCTTTTTTTCCTCTCAGTAAATGAAGACACCTCTCCTTTCCCACGTCCTTCTCCTCTATCTCCTCCTGTTGCTCTCTTCATTTTCTTTTTATCTCCTTCTACTCTTTTAGTTCAGGCAGCACCCCCTCCCTCGCGCTGCCTCTCACAGTTGCCCCATTTCACCCCTCCCTCTCTTCCTCTTTACCTACTCCCTCCCTCCTCTTTCTCCCCCCGCTATCTCACCCTCTCCCCCTCTATCACTTTCTCACTAGATTACCCCATCTCTCCCTCGCTCCCTCTCCCAGCCTCACCTACTCGATATTCCAGCCTTGTTCTCCTGCAGTCTCCAGCACAACTTTCTGACCCACTTCCTCTCTCCTCCCTGGCCCCCTGATCAAAGCCTGCAGGACGGCATCGCCTTGGGCAGAGGAGAGGGAGAGCGCGAGATGGGGGGATGAAGGGATCGGAGCCGAGAGAAGAGAGGAAGAGACAGATAGAGAAGGGATAGAGCGGCACGAGAGAGAGGGAACAGAGAGATCACAAGGACGGGAAGAGGAGCCAGGTGCCCTCTCAGCCCAAGGACAAAAGCTCTTCCTGGCTGATCACACACACACTCAGCGAGTCCTGTCAGCGCCGTCATTCCTGGTCATGTACGTTATGTGTAAAGACAGCGTTGACATTAATGCGGTGTGATAAAAAAAATATAATTTTTTTTCTGCAGCTCAAACCCCCAAAACAACTCAACTTTACAAGTGATGGCCATTAAAATTCAACAGGATGTTTAATAAATTACACTTTCAGATTACATGTTGTCCCATCTTGTTATTCTGTTTTGCTTTCAGGCGTTGCACAGGTGAGCGCACTGACAATGTGTATCTGTATCTCAGCAGGTGTCACTCAGGGTGTAAACTCTCCTTGTTATGAAGTCGTTTTTGTCTTAAAGCCTTATTTCCTTAAAAAAGGTGAAATAAAATCTGCAAGTGGAGGAAGAGAGAAGATTTTTCTTCCATAATCAAGCTGTATTTTTCTTGATTTTAATGCAAATAATTACCTTCCCCTTCTTTGATACAGACAGTCTCTTAGAAAATTAGTACAAAATCCATAACGGAGTGATTTGCGCTAACTTGTCCCAACAAAATAAGTGTTTTAGGACTCAGGTAAAGACTTGATAAGATGGAGATTTCTTGCAGTGCACTGCCGTCTCCTCTGTGGAGTCGTTATAATTTTAAGAGCCTGGGTTCGGGATGTAAGATCTGTCCATCCCAGTGGCCGTGTCGGTTGGGCAGTTGGGGCGGGCGGGGAGGATGGAGGAACACCAGCCCATTTGTACCCAGAGCGAGGTGGCGTGTACTTTAACATTCCCCGCGCATCCCGACAAAGAGCACTAATTATAAATAAATTAGGGACACGACACGGTGTGCCACAGGGGGACCAGCCAGAGCAGTCACAGAATAGAGAGACTGATAGAGAGAGAAGAGGGTGTGTAAAAGAAACAGAGAGAGGTAGGAGGGAGGGAGAGGAGAAGACAGAGAGGAGCAGACAGAAGAGATTTGGCAATGACATAGAGGAGCAAGTAGGAGAAGAAAGTAGATAAGAAAATAGAGGAATGGAGCATGGGGAGGCCTGGGGATATAGAAGGAGTGGAGGGAGGGAGTGTAAGCGAGCGGGTATACAAGGCCTGAATCCTCAAAATATAGCTTGAACATACATCTGGTGCCAAAAAAAGTGACAAGATTCTCTCTAGATGATGGAGGCAGTGCAATATGTTTGAGAAGAGATAGAAAAAGGTGGCAGGGAAATTAACAACCAAAATGAAACAGGGGGAGACAGTGTCTTAAAAATATATATACCCAGTACAAGATAAACTCCACGGAAAGAGCAAAATGGAAAAAAAAGAATCGGCGCCGCATCTGTTGGAAATGGATCCCTGTTATTTTAAAGCAAATAATACAAATCTGATTAAGTAAATACTGTATAATACAATAATCATAAGGTGGCGATATCTACCAGAGCGCTCTACACACACTAGTAGTCAACACTCCCTACCTGTCACTCAAGCTTATCTGAGATGACTTGTCAACCAAGCAAGTGTATGTCAAGAGACTGCCGTGTGTGTGTGTGTGTGTGTGTGTGTGTGTGTGTGTGTGTGTGTGTGTGTGTGTGTGGAGAGAAGAGAGATCTGTTTCTGTTTCTTTGTGTCCGTGTGCGCACAGGTTTGTGTGTTTGCCCGTGTTTGTTTGTTGCGCTGTGTGTGTTTAGCATCAGAGTGCATGCATGTGTGCGTGTGCGCAGGGAGTGAACCTCGCCACTATCTAAATGGATCACACTTCAGAGTGTGCCGCCATTTCTCAGAAGCTGCCATCTCGGCACAGACAGACAGACAGACAGACAGACAGACTGGGCGGGGTGGGGGGGTGGGAGACAGGCTCAGCCGGCTTGCTCCACTCAAGGTTATGTCCTGCCTGAAGTTGAAAACTGATGACTGTCGCTACAGCGGGAAAATGTGACAGAGTTTGAGAGGAAAAATAACCGTGGTCTTAACGTGCGGGCCTTTCTCCGTGTGGTGTGATGTGAATGTCTTAAATGATGGAAGTTAACAACCTGCCTGGACGATAAAGCCAGGAGACATTTATCGTCCCCGAACAACTGCTTTGTGTCTCTCTTTTGGGCCGGGGGTCAGAGGTCAGCCGACTGCGACACAGACAGAGAAAGGTCGACTGACTGACCTGCGATTGGCCCGTGACATGGCGACCCCCCACTGACACCGTGGTAGCCATGGCTACTGAGCTGCAGACAAACATGATGTCAGAGTAAGACTTGGGGGGTGGGGTGCAGGAGAGAGGTCAAATAATAACTCATCTAAGATTCCACTCAACACGCACACATTCACACCCAACTAATCTCCCATTAAAATCATTATTTTCCGATGTGAAGCCGCTCACCGTGCCCGATTTGCAGAACTGACACACACAGACGGATCTGCAAAGTGCAAATAATATAAAAGCACCGGGGTCTCCATTATCAAAGTCTATGCTTGTGTCTATAGTCTCTAAACTTTCTGCACAGAGGAGAGTTAAAGAAGAAGAAAGGTAAAGAAGGGAGGGAAGACAAGAGAGGAGCAGCTTGTTGCATTAGCATTCCACCAGCAGAGAGGCTGTCTGTTTGCCTCTGGCAGCAGCCGAGAGAGGGGGACACTCTCTGCATCCTCACACAGCTCGTCTATCTCTCCCTCTGTCACTGTCTATCTCTCGCTCTGTCTGTCTCTGCCTGTCTCTCTCTCCTTCGCTCTCCCTGAGTCTGTCTGTTACATTTCTCCCTCCACTCTGCCACTGCCTGTCACTGTTTTTCTACACTCTGGACAATTTTCTCTGCAGTCTTCCTGTATCACCCTATCACTCTATCTAACACTGTCATCTTTCTGTTTATCTTTCTCTCTGCTAATTTCTATTTTGCCCCCCTTCTCTTTGCATTATTTTCATTCAACACCTCATGTGCCCCTCGTAGTCTCCCCTAGAAATTATACTGTTCACCGCTGAGAAAGCCGACTCCAGCCATGACTGCCAGAAGTGAGTCATGAAGCTACCGAGTGTGTATCATGATGTTGGCAGGTATGTCTGCGCGACTTTTTAAGTAACACATCAGATTTATCTGTCAATAACGGCAGACATACAGTAAATAAATACAGATTCAGGAAGCATTTCGTGCACACCTGTGTTGCTGCAACCCTGAAACACACGCTCACATATTTTTTTCACCATTCATTCCTGCTATAATCACCTCATTAGATCGTTCCATTAAAATGTTAAATGTATCACAGAATAGTGAGCTAATCTAAATTTAAAATTAAATTCTATGACAGCGCCGCTGAGTGTAAACACAGTGCTGCGGGTCAGTGTTGCAGGATGTCAGCTAAGTGCAAAGGCAAACTCCCTCTTTGTTGCCATGGTGATTTTAATAAACACAAGCCTTGACCATCCGGCGCATGCAGATACATAAAAAGCAATCCATTTAAATAGTATCATGTTCATTTTCAATTATTCATTGAATGTATTAAAGGTTGCATTTTTTGCATTAATTATTAAACATAATTCCTTCTGTAAATGAATACAAGGAGGGAAAATGGAAGAGCGCAGCCGAACCAAAACATGGAATTTCATCTTCCTCTCTCAGACTGTACGACGGACTGAAGAAAAAAGATGTTCACTTAGCACCTTATCTCTATTAGAAGATGGCAGCAAGTGGAAAAAACGTACTGTGGAGTATGGAAGTAGCTGTATGTTTTATACTCAGGGTTGGATTTGAAATGAGGTTCAAGTGCTGATCTTAAGCTTTTCAGTGATGTTTACATCCATATTTAGTGAACAGTCTTGGAATCGTTAACAGTTTTTATACAAAGGACAATACAGCAGCAACAAAAATAAATATGACTATTATGGCTGTCAAAATAACACGTTAATTGCGATTAATTAATCACCAAAAAAATAACATGCTAAAAAAATAAATGCTGCCCTTAGACCCAGTGTCATTGAAGGCCACAGTGGCTTTGTCACATGATGGAGGCAGACGAGATGACGCTGCTTGGCCCAATTAATGGAATACTTACATTTTAAAAAACACCCAGATTTAACTGTTGACAGGAGCACCATATCTGCAATTTCTGCAGCTTTTGTACCACTGGAGTACTTAAAGCCTGAAATATCATAATCACGCAAAGCACTTACAGTAGCAGCAAACCCGGAGGTCCAAGCTAACACAGCCACTGATGCTAGTGCTAGCACCTAGCCTTGTCAAGCCACACTTGACCAGGCGTTCAGACGCAAACTAAGTCTACCTGCAACTGACTAACCAACTCCCTTGCAAAATGGATTGCAATGGACTGCATAAGATAGGGGGACTGTTGTGTCCAAAATCCAGCAGCTGTACTATGACACATTTGAACTGAAAATTTTTAAGTACTTTCACAGCAAAAATTGATGTATGTGATTAATTGAGATTAATTAATCAAAGAGCATGTAATTAATTAGATTATTTGTTTTAATTGCTTGACAGCCCTAATGATTATACAGATAAAGCAAAGTGTTTATGGGACAAACATTGAAATATTATTGACCTATAATTGCCCAGTTAGCCAAATGCAGAAACCCCTGAAACAAACACAAAGTGAAGCTGGTTAAACTACAGATCTGGTAGAGTGTCACCAGGGATGATACCAAGTGTCTGCTGAGGTCTATGGGTTGTTACTGACCGCAAAGGCTTGGACACCAAATGTCAATATGATGATATGTGCTGTATTGTAAAGGAGCTGTATGTGACATTCAGAGCATTAATATAGCAGCCTATCCCAGCTGACATTCGGCGAGAGGCGGGGTAGTCATGGGCTCTGCTGGAACTTTTCTGTCTTATATTCTACATTCTACATGTGTGCTTTATTAATATGTATATGTATATATGTGCACGTGTATGTATATATACATATATGTGCGATGTGTATATCTTTTTATCTTCATATTTTCATACTTGTACGTGTCTGATGGCACCTTGGGGTTGTGAGAAAGCGCAAATTTCGTTCCCATGTGCTCAGATTCACACTCACATTCACACCTACAGACAATTTAGAGTCATCAATTAACCTGCATGTCTTTGGACTGTGGGAGGAAGCCAGAGTACCCAGAGAGAACCTTGGGGACACGTGAAGAACATGCACAGAGGGGCACCCCCACCCTGGAGTTTGAACCTCTTGCTGTGAAGTGACAATGCTAACCACTGCACCACCATGTCGCCATTTTCCCTCTTTGTGTGTTGTTATCCGAGCTTCTCTGTTCTTCACTTAAGTGCTGATAACACCATCCTGACCTACGTGGATGGAAAGCCCTGGCTTGAAAGTTTGGCGCCCAACGTCTGGTTCCCTCAGATGTTAACACTGTTAGCTCTGTCAGCACTGTTGCTATTGTTTGCACTGTTAGCAGCACAATCTGAGCACAATTCACTTGATATAAATGTAAACACCTAAAGTTAAAAGCAATCGTTTCGTTTAAAATCTAATATGCTGGATCAAGTAAATGTGATACAGCATATTTATTGAATAGACTGAGGGTGCCTTACAGTGATGGTTTGAGTAAAAGAAATAAAAAGACACAATGTAAGAACGAAAATACAAACAAATAAAAAATAAAACCAGCACAGAGCCAAACAACAAAAACATGTCACTGTCCTCCTACTTACAGGCGGCACCGTTTGTACAGGTGTGTGCACCCATTTGACTTCAATTGTCAAGAGATGGAAAAAGTGCTCTGCGACATGTCAAGATCCACTCTGTGTTCTCCGCCATGAAAGAAGTCAAACACTTAGAGAATTTAACTTTTGTCAGCATTTTTCTACCTGCACACGTGAAAGGTAGTGCCTTGTGAGCACAGTTTACTGTCATTCTCTTGCTGAAAACAATAAACATTTGCTTTGCTATCAACTGCGTACCGCAACAAAGTGAATGCAGCTTTAAACACAGACATGAAAAAAAAAGCCCTTAATGAAAACATTCAATCACGATAGAACAAAATTACCATATCAGTATGATGAGTACTCGCCATAATACTCTGATGATTACTCTGCTTTATCAAATTTAATTAGATTATAAAGGCTTAGCCTCCAAATAGCTGTGGGTAAGTAAATCATGTGCCGTCAGGAGCTGAGCTAAAGCCAAGCCAACTCTGTAGTGTAGCCACCGAGACAAAATGCATTCAAACAAATTAATAGTCCATTAAATAAAAGCAAAACTCTGCCGGCTAATAGTGCCTTAAAAGCATATTAGCATTAGAACAGGATAGACACTCATTTGTCTCGTAAGAGAGTGTTTTAGCAGCGAGAAACTCAGGGATGAGTTAGCAAGCCTCGTGATTCTTTCTTTACATACATGTGACATCTGGTGGAGGTCTTTATCCCTACAGTGCTGTGAGCGATGCTTCGACCTAACCCTGGCATGATCAATTCTTCCTTTTCTCCCCCCCTTTCTTTCCTTTTCTTACATTGTCACTGAAACTCATCCTTCTCATTTAAAAGGTACTGTATCTCCCTTGTCTCAATTAATCTCACTCTTTCGCTCTGTTTGCCCTTCCGCTTTTCCACTCCCCGCATCCCTGCATCCATCTTGTTCCTGCCCTCCCCCTTTCCCCCAGGCCCAGCCACCACTCTGGTATTCCCAAAGTCATCTGCAATCAGACATCTTCAATGGATTAATTACACTGTCCTCACACAGCTTGATTGAGCATCTAACATCTACACCCCACCTCCTCAGACCCTGATGCTCCCTCCTCACCTCCACCCACTTACAGAGCTCGAATGCTTTCCTCTTACCCACTTCTGTTCTTCCTTTCATGCCGCCTCTCTTTTCCTTTTTTATCTCTGCTACTCTAAACCTCTCCGTTCAACTCCAGACCCCACCCCAGCCCCCTGTTCTCTAAAAATGACCAAAGCGGTCGTCCCCCTCTTCTCTGGGCTAGGGAGCCTTTACTAATTGGAAATCGATTTGCGGGGCTCCCTCCATGATCTCTCCTGAATATCGGGATCACGCTAATTGAGGAATGAACTTAGGTGAGACGTGAACCTGGAAAAAGGGAGAGGGAGAAAGGCAAAGACGGACAAAATGCTTCAGCTTAAAGAAATACAATAAAGCACACACAGGGGTGCATCCAAGGAACATGCACAGGTGCTCACGTACAAAATAAGGGAAAGAATCAGAGCTCCTTCAAAGATAAATGGGTATAGACATTTTGCCACATGGTAGGAGTCAAAATGTTGCATTGATCATTAGTATCTGATTTAGAGTAACTTTAATCAGCGGAGCCTCCATTAACTGCCTTAACAAAACATGAAAAAAGGAGCTGAGGAAAAATTAAACACACTTCTCCAAAGAAACAGTTTTACTTATTTTTAGCACACAAATACACACAGTCTCGCGTTCACTCCTCCCTCCAACACACACATCCACTTCACATCAATCATGGATCCCAGACCATAACCCCAAAAGCAGAGTGCTGCTTTGAGTCATTCTAAAATCATGATGGATGACAACTTCCCAAAGCAATCCCTCTGCGTGCCAGCATCATTTAACTAAAGGCATCAACCTGCCCCAGCCAATACCACTCCGCTGTTTCCCCGGCCTGAGAGCGCCGGACCCGCCGTTCAAAACCACTGAATGATCCTGAAAAAAAACATCCTCCTGAGGAGACATATGAAGGCTGCCACAGAAGAATGAGCTTCACCCAAGTTTCTGATCATGAATCTGTATTGCCCTCCCCCCTTCCTTTCACCAGCGGTAAAGACGACGATTGTGAGGAGGTTAAGCTGACCTCAGGCTCACGCTTTGGAGCGGGCTTACCCTGGAGTGTGAGATGACAAAACATTTAGCCCGATCTCACTCGCAGCTCGCTGACAGGCTGAAACAAAAGAACAGCCTCGGAGGAATTTAAAATCATTGAAAGAATGTCAATTAATTTCACAGGACGGACTTGAATTGATTAGAATATAAAACAATCTTTCTTGAAAGCAAAAGGGAATTGATGTCCAAGGCCTTCAAACAACCAGAGTGGGAAGACAGAAAAACGACAAAATGAAAGAAAGACGGCTGATCTTGTGTGTGTGTGTGTGTGTGTGTGTGTGTGTGTGTGTGTGTGTGCTGAACGGTGTTTGTGCCCAGGTGCATGTGTGAGTGTGTTTGTGTGAGTGTGAGCTCAGCAGTTGTGTTGCACGCTTGGCTGGCGGGGTGTGTGTAAAGTAATTAACATGATAGCCTCCCTCTAAGCCTGATAGCCTGTTCCCTGCAGCGAGGTCGTTCAACAGACACCAACAGACACCTGAGCTGCGTCTCAGACACAACCCTGCAACGCATCTCTCATGCAAAACACACACACACTCACATGTTCTACCCACATATGCCTGGTACCAACAAATACTGGGAACATACAGCTATCAGCAGAAATGACATGGTACATGTATACCTGTCAGCGGCATATTGCGTGATGGCTGACAAACTGTTTATACAGAATAAACTGACATTTATTAATTCACCTTGACAATCATGCAAACAAAATTCAAATAGATATAGAAACTGTGGAAGCAAGAAACAGAGATAACTAGAAACGCAGGGAGCTGCAAAAATGCTCTAAATATTCAATTTTATTCACAGAAAAATGTTTTTTAAAGCCCAACTGGATATGGACAAAACTAAGACATTCCATTTTTTAAAGTGGCTATAATCAGTATTTTCAAATTACAGTGTATTAAATGACAACGTGAAAACAACTCCCACTGGCTTTGTTGAGTTTTATAGTAAGTTTCATCTCATTGTTTAGCTGTCAACAATTTTAATGTTTCGGTTCACTCTCACCATTGTCATAGTGTGGCCATAGTGAACACAGTGGAGCATTTAACAGCTAACGAGCCACACATTTCCCTCACGAGTTGTTAGAGTTCAGATACAGAGCGAAATGAGAGCGAATATTGGACTTCAACTCCCCAGGTGACCAGAAACATGACTCCAGATGAATGGTAATGTTGCTCCGAAACTGCTGGATGTGTACATAAGAAACTATTTGCTAGTTTGTCATATCAAGTTAAAAAGTGATAATATGTCAGAGTTAACAATTTCTTTCTGCTGCCCCCGTGCTGCTGCTAAAGGGCTAACTCTTTAGCCTGGGAAACAGATAAATCTGCACCACCCCTGGGTCAGGCCAATCACAACCAATTATCTAATATGGGGGAAGTTTCAGACGATGATTGGGACTTTTGGAGCCTTCGCACTTTACGCAGAATACACAAGGAGGTCATTTTCTGCTAGCACATCCTGGCGCCAGGAACACTACGGTGACTATAAACCTAACTTAGTTCCACTAACAACCCAAATGGCTGCAGCTGACATGAACTTTCTGTTGAAGTATTATTTTTAAATCCTGATGGCAAAAATGGCAACACCCATTCACAGACATATTGATGTTGCACTATCACAGCTCATCTCTGCACACTATAATCACTCGCTGTTACATCACATGGTTTGTTGCTTTGATTGGTTGTAAATCTATCCAATTCAGCCAGAGGCATTTTGGTGTACTGCAGATAAAAATGCCCCCTTGCCTGTTCCTCGCATTTGTGATTTAGTCCAAAGATGTCAGGCTATTAACTCTTTGGAGATCAAGGCTGAATTATGCCAAGTTGGATTCATGACCAGTGAGTAATAGCCAATTAAAAGGATCATTACTTGTAGCGCCACCTATAAATGATACAGTATAAAATTTTACAGGATTGCTTGGAGTTTAGATGTTCTCATTTTATCTAAATGAGGTTGCAATTGTGCAGTAAAGAAAATGTAAGCCAGGTTCACAGGAATTTGGCCACAATTTGGAACTACAGAAAACATGACATAGATATGACATAGATCGATGTGATCAAAACGTTGATCTTATATAATAAACATTTGAAGAGCTACAACAGTGTGCGGACCTCAAAAAAGATAAAAATGAGTACATAACATTTTTTTGGGTTGAACCAAGGAATCTAAGAAAAGCTCAAATGGTTTATAAATGGCCATATTGTGAAGCTATCTACACACACACACAAAAACAAAAACAAAAAAATCACACCTTTTTCAGACTATAGTCTAACTACATCTGTAGATTTGATCCTGGTAACTAAAAAAACAATAAAAGCAGTCTCTTTGATGGAGGTAATTAAACATCCCATATGACCACTGCTGGCCAACATAATGCTGGGAATATCCTTTCCCTTTCTTCCAGTACAATCTATTGTTTCCCTCTGCTTCATCCCTCAACCCCGGGACCTTCGCTCTGGTCCTCTAATACTAAAACTGTGGCTTGGCGCAGAGCCCCAAACATCTCTTTCAGCCCCACACAGCCCTCATTTGCTAAAGGATTAGAGTAGGGGCACCAGGGTCAAAGTGAGGCCACCACCAGAGACCCTAAAAGAGAAGAAATGCACACACACCAGGGACCGCAGAGCCGTGAGTGCACGCACAAACACACACGCATTAGCATTATGTACACTCTGCACACATGACACTGCTTTAAAGCACACACAGTCTGGGAAGCATAACAGCATTATGCATTCACATACTGTAGGTGTGTAGGCAGGACCCTCATCCCCAGACACGTACCGAAACAGAGACACAAATTTGCATGAGCATGTGCAGAACTAAATAAATTGACCTTAACTCTCTAACTCAAAAAAACACTAATACATATTTGTGCGACTTTAAAAAACCAGGGTCAAATAACAACTTCAGAGAGAGAGAGAGAGAGGAAGGCTGTTGATAAATCGTAGCGGCTCTAAGGCTGCATGAATCACACCTTCGAAAGAAGTCTAAGTGAGAGAGAGAGACAGGAGGGAGAGTCAGCGAGAGAAGAAAAGTGATTGTCAGGGAGAGAAGAAACATCACTCTGAAAACTTCTAAAGAAGGCCCTGCTCTGGGTTTTAAATGCTCTCCTCCCTCTATCACTCCCTCTCTCTTCCCACTTTCCTCTCATCCCTTTCATGAATTAAAAGCACGGCCGGTCTGTGGGGAGAAGCATAGTTAATTCTGATCAGATCTCCTCCTCCCCCCTCCCCGCCTACCCCCACCCTCCTCCTCTCCTCCCTGGGCGATGGTTGCCGTGCAGTCTGACAGACGGAGATGGGATCTGACAGTAAACAGGCGTGTGGATGCCCGGCGCGTGATTGACACGTAGGCAGGTCGGCGGGGGCCCGCCCCCCTCCTAATCCTGCCCTGTCAGCTCTAATTGGGGAGGTGGGGCTCTATGTCACCAAGGTGACTGATTGACAGGACCCCAGCTTTGCATAGATATGAGGGAAAGGTGGGGAGGTTCACGCATGGCATAACACTGTTAACACTACCTTACTGCTAATAGAGATATGTGTGTGTGCATGTGTGTGTGCGCGCGTGTGGTTGTTGTGCGCTCACGCACATTCACCAACGCCCAGATGCAGGTGAACACACTCAAGAACATGGCTGAGCACACAAATAAATCCACAACAATAACCATGAACAAAATCCTCATGCATACAGGATGTCTGAACGCAGCGTGCATCTATAAACATGCGCACACACATACACGCACAATCTCTTGACACGCTGTGATGAAGAGCAGAGGTTGTAAATGCTACAAGTACTGGGATACGGGACGCAGGGAAGAGCAATTCAGAGGTCCTCACCATGTCGAGGCCAATGAACGGCAGGGCAGGGGTTAGAATCTTTGCTATAACACAACCTGTGGACACGCACATGTGTAATAGTTAATGTGCGTTAAATAAAAGACTATCTGTGAGTGTATTTGTGTGTGTAGGTGGTGAGGTAATGCCATGTGGACACACTTGATGTTCTATATGGTTGAGGTTTCCATCTTGGGGGTCAGGACCTCCTAAAGGGTTACAATATGATTAACAAGATAGAAAAGAAGACACACGCTATGCTGAGTGGCTCAGTGAGGCTGTACGTAGACACAGTAATACTGTGAGCTAAATGCTAACATGCTCACAATGTTTAGCAGGTATAACATATACCAGACATAAACCAAACTATTGGACAAATTAAAATTTTGACCTAATGATGGTGCTTGATTCAAAGTCAGGTAATCATCTCAGTGATTACAATGAGACCGGTCTCACTCCAAAGTCAGTGAATTCTGGCGCTTGGGCAGTGACTTGCAGCATCATCTGCATGCACCAGGCGGAGTCAGGGGGAAACGCAGCGGGACAAGGACACAAGTTAAGGCGGCAAAAGTCCAACTGGGGCGGGAAAGAGGAATGGTGGATGGGTCCAACAAACACCAACTGTCACCCAAGACAGTGTTCACCTCTTGTAAGATTCTAAAACCAAACCCTGTTCTTTTTTTCCGAAACCCAACCATGTGTATTTGTTGCTGACGGGAAAACAAACGTCAATTTGCATTTTTGTACCGACGTAGCGCATTTATTGTGAAAGAGACTATATGTAAATGTTAAATTTCCTGTAAGAACCGAAGTGTATTTTGAAAGAAGACAATGCATGTAACAGGCAGAACTTGACATGGTGTCCCAGAACATCAACAACCAGCCCACCCAGGGTATCCCGCACCTCGTATGTGGACGTGGAAAATCTATGACCAAACGTCAATATGCGACAAGGTCGCAGTGAGAATATGTTGTTACAATTCATCCTGAAAGATACATGAATGTCTGAACCAAATATAACAACAATCCATCCATCAGTGGTTGAGACATTTCCCTCAGAACCACAAATGTCAACCTCATGGTGGTGCTACATGAAAAGTCAGAGGTTTCAGGTTCATATTCACAGTTTGAGCCTCTAATAGAACATGTTTACATGTTTCAGTGATCATAAAACATGATTGGTCAAAACTAAACTATGTTTTTGTCAAAAACATGATCCTCATACTGTCTGTGTCTGAACTCCTGTATTCACCCTCTATCTGACACTTCATATTAGCACCTGTCTCTTTAAGCTCCCCTCCTATACAAGCTCAGTCTGCTCTGATTGGTCAGCATTTCTATCTGCGTCTCTGCACAGTCATTGTAGCCGGAAGAATGACTGTACCGACAAGTCAGCCCACCATTTGTGGAAAATCTGGCAGTGTAAAATGGGCTTAAAAGGGTTCCGCCAATATAGCCCCTTTTACACTGCCAGATTTTCCACAAATGGTGGGCCGATTTGCCGGCCAGCTGCGAGCGTTTATACGCACAGAGGCAGAAAGGCGAGTTGATCCAAGGCGCCCAATTTTCCGGCTCTTAGGGCAAACATATTGGCAGAACCCTTTTAGTTTAAACAGACCGAGGCGGCCTTCTGCAACGGGAGGGCTGTTGAAGACTTGTGGGAGGAGCTGTTGATGACGCCGCAAGTGTGACCCACTGGCGGTGGATAAACAGGAAACAGCCCGGGTTCGAATCCAGCCTGTGGACCTTTGCTGCATGTCATCCCCCCTCTCTCTCCACCCTTCATGCTTACCTGTCCTGTCCATTAAAGGCAAAATGCCCCAAAAACTGATAGCAGGAATTAGCGAGCAGCTAGTAGCAAGAGGGAAACGCAAACCTGACAGACACTGTAAAGATGAGCAACTGGGGAGACAAGCAATTGCGCGCCCTCCTTGCACCCACAAACGAAGAGGCCATTAACCATCAGATGATGGGGATGGTGAAGAACGGGCCAATTTATGAGAGAGTAGCCGTCTGACTAGCCGCGGCTTCCCTCCCACGTCACTGTTTACGTCACACGCTGAGCTACACGTTTCGTTACTTGCTCACGCCCCCCATTGCCCCGAAAAAGGCGCATTCTGTACAAACAAAAGTAGGCAGGTGGCATTTTGCTGCACTCCCAATTTTGTTTTCATACTGCCAATGCTGAAAAAAAGACTGATTGGGCTTTCCTGCAAATTTGCACAATTCCTATCTAAAAAGGGCTTATAACTACCCTACAAGGTGGAAAATTGGGCGCCTTGGATCAACTCGCCTTTCCGACTCTGTGTGTATAAACGCTCGCAGCTGGCCAGCAAATCGGCCCAACATTCGTGGAAAATCTTTAAATTATACATATGTGGATCAGCCAACCGTCAGAACATTAAATATCACTTTCACTCATCAATTATTTAGTTAAAACCAAAGCATTTTTTATGTTAAAGTACTTTTTTAAAAGTAATTTTCATTTTAACTTTTTTATCTATATTTATGTTTTTAAGTGTTGCAGTACTTTTCCTTATTTTTATTTTGACTTATTATGCTTATTAAATGTTTAATCCATGCAAAACCAAAGCAAATTCCGTATAAGTGAAAACCTACCTGGTAATAAATCTTGAATCTTCTGATTCTGATGCAGTCTAATAAAACAGCTCTGCAATGAATTCTACTTTAATGAAGGTGAACTGTTTTAGAGATATGTTGATTATGGCAACTTAATGATAGATTTGGATGCTTTAGATTGAGTTATTGTTGTTGAACAATACTGTTCAAAGTTATACTGAGTATATATTGTTTGTCCAGTGTGTCTTACAGCACACGGTCTCACTGTCCACTCGGGTAGACTAAATAGAGGATAGCTTGACCTAATAAACTACTCAAAATTCAGTCCGTTTTTATGGACTTCTACTTTTTAATCTTCGCTTTTTTTCCTTTTTAAATTCCAGACAGTTTTACGTCCTCAGGCCTGTAAAAATTGTAAAAATGCAAAAATCTGAGAGGGAAAATTCACTGGTTAAGCTGCTCACAAGCTCACAGACATGTACAAACTATGATTAGGGGTCGCATGTTGCTGCCTGCTTCATTATGAGGGAATATATACCGAAACTGCTATAAGAGCCTGGCAAAGTTTGTGCTCCACAGCATCTGAATTTGCATAGCTAATTATGAATTGTTAATTGTGATGGCTCATATCTTTGTGTATGAATGTATTTTAATGATAGTGTGTGTGTCTGTGTGAGACTGCATGTGCACGTGAATGTGCATGTGTGTGTGTTTTGATTGACAGCTGCCACTGACCTGTGCCAGTCAGAGTGCCATACTGCGGGGCGGTGGGGTCGATCGCTACGGAGACGACCTTCGCCCTCATCTGCATCCTGCCTTCATTAGCAGAGCCAGGCAAGGAGAATAACAACCCAATAAATTAATAAAGAGAAAGAGGGGAGAGAGGAGGAGGAGGGGGGGAGCGGACAAGAGGAGAGCAGGCAGTGCAAGGGTATAACGGGAGGAGAGAGTGAGTGAAGGAAGGAAGCAGACTTGAGGAAAGGGCAGGGAAGGAGAGGTATGAGAGGAAAGAGCAACGCACTGAAGTATAGAGGTCTGGAAGGGAGGAGATGGAGGTAAAAGCTGCAAAAATAGAGTGTGTGTGTGGATGTGTGGGGGTGTGTGTGACTGCTAAGGGTGTGCGGTCAGCTCAGGTAAAAAAAAGCTAATGAATGAAAGGTATAGAGAGTGTGAGGAAGACAGGCAGAAAGAGTAAAAGGTACGTAAGTAGTGAATTTATCTGTCGCAATAAAATCCAAAATGCAGATAAAAGATGGATCTGCAGTATATTGTGACAACGCAGCGGACCACAAGTCAACCAGATTTGTAAATTTACCCAAGAAGGACTGGAAACAGATTTTCCCCAAAATATCTCTGGGGCTGATTTAGAAATGTGGCTCAGAGCCCTGTTTAAACAGAGTATTGATACATTACCATCTGTACTGGCTCTTAAATGCCAGTATTGACAGAGATGCTCTAACTGGTCCACATGGCAGCATTTTGACAGGGCCAAATGTTCCAAATCCCTCCCCCCACTCCCCCGCTCTTGTTCATCATTGGGATGACCACACAGCAAACGTGTTAATAAAGTATGAGGTTTAATCATCCACTACTGGATACATAGCCTTGCTGGTCTTGTTCAGAAGCAGACAGAGGTAGAGGAAAATACCTCTCAAATACCTCTACACTTGCAGTAAGACACACACACACACACACACACACATACACACACATTACAGAGTCCAGAGGATGCTTGCCGCGTAAATAAATTATGAACAAGTATGTTACGCGGCATAGACTGTTGGTTGGGAGCTCTCCCAGGAGGACTCCAGTAATGATGCTTTCTCATCTTCCAGCAGAGTTGTATAGCATACACCAACTTCCATTACTCCATCTTCATCCGCATGATGGATGGAAATGCAGCCTATCCTTAAGCCAGGAGCTCTGCATTTTAGATTTCTCAGAGATTTTCAACAACTGAACTGTGTATTTCAAACTTGTGCAGTGCTCCTCACAGTCGAGCCGTGGTCCCAACTGATGTAACCTCACAGCCTTATCAGGTAAACAAGTACCCCCTGATCGACATCAGCAGTCTGACCTGCATTTGAACTGGATGATATTTAACACTACTGATTGTATAAAAGTGGATACTGTAACAATAATTTTTCATGCAATTCAACTGTCAGTGTTTAGGCCACTTTGGTCATGTTTGCGTACTATTACAAGAGTGACAAAACAGGGACATTTCAACCATCTATCTATTACTTTACCTAACTATGTCAGGCAGGGACTCTGCACTACCTTATGTGCTGCATCACACAGAGTGTGTCTGATGCACATTCTCATTGGCACGCATTGGGTTATCTTGGATAAGCTGGCAAAATCGTAACCTAAAATGTTTTTTAATTAACGCAATCATTGCCTTAAACTCAAGATAAAACCTACACGAGGCCTCACACCTAACTGCAATTTCAAATGGAAATTATTTTTGCATTTTTTATGATTATTGATTTACTTAGATATACTTAGGTTTTTGCTCCTTGTACTGTTGGCACGGCTGCAACTGCGACCAATGGTAGACACAGACTTTCAAATGACTTTTTCCTGACTGCTGATAAATTCTCACATTGACCATCATAATATTATACTGGAAAATATCTCCAACTCAACAGAGCTAAATTATAATGACATTTCAATGGACTAAATTATGTCCAACAACAAACATCTGCTCAGATGACGGGGCTGTATTCTGAGAGCAACTGGCTTACGTGGCAGACAATTCCCATGTACTGTATAGGTGTGAGACCAATATACCACCTGAGTAGCAGCCCATATTCTGTTTGCCTTCATATTCGCAGTGTGTATTATTCAGTCTAGTTTGCCTAAATTTAAGAAAAAATAAAACTAGCCCATACATTGCCACTCAGTCCAACATTTGATTACCATCAAACCAAAAATAATTCAGGATCTTTGTCCTGTATTCTTACACAGGCGTGTGCAGGTAATTGTATAAAGTATGAACATGTAGTCAGAGCATGGGATGACACAACAAAGTTTTTGGGGAATCCCATGTCAACCATTTATCCATTAATTTTAGCCAGCTATTTTGACCATTTATAACATCGCTTTTAGGTTATTATTTTGACCATTTATACATCACTTTTAGCTATTTTGATCATTTATACATCACTTTTAACTATTTCGACCATTTATACATCACTTTTAGCTATTTTGATTATTTATACATCACTTTTAACTATTTTGACCATTTAAACATCACTTTTAGCCAGCTATTTAGACCCTTTATACATCACTTTTAGGTTATTATTTCAACCATTTATACATCACTTTTAGCTATTTTGATTATTTATACATCACTTTTAACTATTTCGACCATTTATACATCACTTTTAGCTAACTATTTTGACAATTTATGCATCACTTTCAGCTATTTTGATTATTTATACATCACTTTTAGCTAACTATTTCGACCATTTATACATCACTTTTAACTAACTATCTTGACCATTTATACATCACTTTTAGCTTACTATTTCAACCATTTATACATCACTTTTAGCTAACTATTTCAACCATTACATCACTTTTAGCTATATTGATTATTTATACATCACTTTTAGCTAACTATTTCAACTATTTATACATCACTTTTAGCTAACTATCTTGACCATTTATACATCACTTTTAGCTAACTATTTCGACCATTTATACATCACTTTTAGCTATTTTGATTATTTATACATCACTTTTAGCTAAATATTTTGACCCTTTATACATCACTTTTAGTTAACTATCTTGACCATTTATATATCACTTTTAACTTACTGTTTTGACCATTTATGCATCACTTTTAGCTATTTTGATTATTTATACATCACTTTTAGCCAGCTATTTAGACCATTTATACACCACTTTTAGCTATTTTGATAATAGCTTATTAATTTGACCATTTATATCTTACTTCAAGCTAAGCATTTCAACTGCTTATCTATAATTTTTAGTTGACTATTTCAGTCATCTAATACATTACTTTTAGCTATCTGTTTAGACTTTTCACACATTCGTAATAGCAACTCTTTCTTTTCCAAAGTTCCCCCTACCCGCTGAGGTACAAGCACACCTGGTTGGGGATCACTGAATACAATAGCAACAACATCTAGGCCAGTCTTCTGACTGCCACTTGTGTTAGAAAAAGACCGTACGGATAGATCAGTTTGAAACATTGTGAGATGTTAACTGAGTCTAACTGAATTTGGGGAGGCAACAACATCAATGCTCTCTCGAGCGACGTATAGCCTGCTATAAGCACCAAATAACACATCACATCAAAAACTCATCTGCTGGGAAGACACAGGTAACGTGCCCGACCCTATTTTCTCTGTCTCTAACTGAGAAGTGCTGGCTGTTCAGGGTCGAGAAGTGTGAGTGCCGGGGAGCGGGGCCTGCTGTGCTGGGGAGGAAATTCTCAGGGCGATCGATGCGGAGGATTAGGGCCGGCTTTGGGGCTCAGAGGCCTGGATCTGAGCAGTATTCTCAGTGGGGCCCCTGGGAGAGCTAGAGAGGAAAGCTGGAGGAGAGAGAAGAGGAGGGCCAGGGGATAGAGGAGAAAGAGGCTAACCTGGAACTGTCAGGAGGCTGAGAGAGGGTTGGCCAGGCTGGGAATAGAGGAGCGGTCATGGTCCCAGTTGACATTATGAATGGCGCTGAGTCTCTGCCACCCACTCAGATAAACACACACTGGCCAGTCTGACTGGATAAGCTGTGGCGCAAAGAGGAGATTTAATGTAACAACAGAGAGCGAAAACAGACTGACAAACACAAATGAAGTTGGTTATTTCGTCTCCTTACACTCCATCTTTTAATTTTCTTCAGGCCAAATCGGTAGTTGTCTCCTAACTTGATGAGTGCAGCACACAACAATAGGCTCCCTCCGTCTGTGTGTCTGCCTCTGATGCTCATGATTGGTCAGCCCGTTCGCCAGCTCGCCGCTCTCCCCCGGGTACAGATGGTTGGATCCATGATTCATTTTGCAATGAGGAAAAAAAAAGGAGAGAGCGCATGTGAGAGAAGAAACAGCCAAGACCACTGGGAAATTATACGGTGGAGCGGCGTGGTGGATCTGGAATTAAACGGCATAATTAATCAAGCAAAAAAACAAGCACGTTGCTCATACATTTATTATTTGCATTTTTTCCACTTCAGGAGATGTAATCAGCAGATATACGTTGGGGCCCCTGATCCATGTCACGGGGACCTGGAGGCCGAGCGTCCTATTCGACCACTGACCCTAAAAGCGTAAAGTGGGATCAGTTCTGCTCAAGGCTTGATTTTTTTTCCCACTGACTACCATCTCCACACAATGCCCTCTGCCTCCGAAGTAATCTCCACAACAAGCAGAACAAGTCCCACAGAATCATGTTGTTGTCTGCCCGTCCTTTAAATTAGGGTGTCTGCAAAATTGGGTTCACAACTCTGGGCCCTCTGTGGAGTTGTTCTGCATTATGCAGTGTGCGCACTTGACCTGATGAAGAAAAAAACTAGACAGTTTTAGAGAGATAGCGTGGAAATATCACAGCAATATGTTCACATTGCGGTAAGAGGCTGACAAATGCGTGTAAACACCCCACTTACCAACTTTAAAATAACTAAATCACCATCACAAGCATAGCTGCAAAGGTCACATTAGGTTGCGTGCCAAAAGCAGCACTTGCTAAACTCCTGCGCACTCCTGTTTGTCCATCATACTGTACCCTTACAACAGCTACTTTTTCTGATTTTGACATATGTGATTCTCAAGACAGGTCTCTGCTCAATAATAGCGCAGTTTCTTTAACAATGCACCTGCAATCTGGGCACAGATAATGTGACTTGTTTGAAACCCACTTTGCAAACTCATTTATCAGAGCAGTGATTGCTGGGTCTGTTTTGTACAGTCTTTTTTGCTGCTGACCAGCATGCAACCTAATATGACCTGATATTTGTTGGAGTTTTTGATAAGAATTTATTTACTCAAACGCCCTTTTTCATGTGGCATTTGTGGGATTCTCCCTGGTCATTTTTGCTGTAATATTTTCAAGGTATATTTGCAAAAAGTTCCTAACTGACTACGTTTAGGAATCCAAAAGTTGTTGCCCCAGTTTTGCAACATGAAGCACCTTTAAACCTTAAATCCTCGCAGCACCAACTGTCACATGTTGCAGACGTTAATCAACTACAATATGAGCAAACAGTTCCGTTCAGTCCAGGTTAAAGACAAAAGGCAATTGAGCCTTTTCAGTTCTTGCTCCATTAGCTGACTCTGCTCACGTACAGATTGGCCTTTCCTGACACTTGATAGACTTACTGTGTGTATGGGTGTGTGTGTATTTACAGCCATGTGCACGTCTGCATGCTTACAGGTATGTGCTTAAGTTGGTGAAGGCGTATGCATGTGCTTCTGTTTTATTAGTATCACTTTTGTTCTGTATTTTCTTCTTCTTGGAAAGCTCTACAAATAAGGTTATTATTATTATTCCTTTCTCAGATTGGTTGTAATAGTGTTTGGACTCCTGCAGATGGCAAAACTGTCGGAGGGATTTAAAAGTTAGCAAAAATAAGCATAATTTTGTGTGTTGCGTTTACTGTTTCTTACCTTGTTGAGCCTCTCATGACCCCTCAGATTGCTCCTGTGACACAACAGGGCGTCCTGTCTTCCAGGTTTGGGACAAATGACCTTAAAGATGAGGAGTCTGTTTAGTAGAAACATTGCACGTACAGTTTATCTTTGCAAACTACCTATAGCTGTCTAATTGTGATTTCTTAGTTTTGTACTTGGTGATCAATCAAGTCCAAAAGTAGGTATCAAATCTGATCTTGTAATACAGGATGGTGAAGATGCCGTAAAGCACAATGTCACACTGAGGTATTAATAGTGGTATCATTGCTTGTGATGGCTGTGAGAGTATAAAAGGTTGTTGTTATTGTAGGAATATTGATGTTTTTCTCCCAGGATACAGAACATCGCTGCGTTTACACGCTTTGCACATGCACTTCATCTTTCACCTAGATCTCCTTCGCCTCCGCCAGATGTACCTAACCCTCATTATGCCCATTATACATAAATACATCCGCCAAACAGTTTGAAACGTATCACTTTCCTGCTGGTCAATACGGCTTGTTCCTGGAGCGCCGTCATCAATCGAGCCATCAATATGGAAATACCACTGTGACCCAGACATTAATCAATGGGCTCCTCGGGGAGGAGAGGGAGGGCAGGGGCACCTAAAATCATCAATGAGACGGATCGGCCCGCAGTCAGGCTCGGACAGTCCGTATTGATAAGAGCATTTCCACCTGTAGCGGCCGGAGCGGAGAGACAGGCCGCATCTGAATTCAATACCCGCCGCCGCAGCTGCGAGCTCGAAGCCCAGAAAGACACGGTTGAGCGGAGATACGTGCCTCGACTCATCATAAGACTAGTCTCTTTTTCTCCATATATGTCCCCCTCCTCCTCCTCTCTGTCTACCTCACAACTTTTTTTTTTTTTTTTTGGTCATGCTTCGCACTAAAGAAGCACATCACGCCTCTAACACAGAGCAACAATGACTTCAAATTAACTTCTTTGTCTTTATTCCGAGGCTTACTTTGCCGAGCTCCCCTCCTCCCCCTCCGACTCCTCACACAATCTCTCTCTGGAGTTTAGTCAAACCCTTTTTCCTCCACCAACTTCAAACTGTGAGAGGGGAAGTGGAGCTCGACATCAATGAGAAAAGTCCTCAGATGCTCGTCTCACGCATTCATCTCACTGTGAGCGCGGGATTAAAGCGTCGTCTCACTGTTGACATCCAAACCTTGACCCAATCAATTAGGTCCATGCTCGGCGTTTGCCTCCTTTACCCGGATACAGCAGAGCTATGGATGATGGGTAGTGTGGGACAAGTCAGCCTCCTAGTGGCGAGTGTGTGCACGCACAAGGAAAGGCAGCAAAATGCCTGTGAGGACATTTTATTAGAGAAAATGGGGATTTTTGACAACTGTAAATTAGTTAAATGGATTGTGGGCTGTTTTGACTTTGCAAATTATCATCTTTGCACCAATCCTGGCATCCCTGACAGGCCTGAGTGCCTTCATCCCCACATTGGCCAGTAAAGCAATGTTGACGATCCCCGTATTTGACTTCCAATCAAATCCCACACCGCTCTCTCCCTCGTGACACTCCTTAAAGGTTAGAGTTCAAGGGTCGTGTGTCCTGTGTGCACACGGGCCTGCCCTTTTCATTCCCAATCAGCTGCGCTCGCTTTTTTTTTCTTCCTGTGCCAGAATGGAGAGAGATGCACCACAAAGGTCATGGACATGGATTTCCTTTGGTTTGACTCAATGAAAAGGTCAGATGAGGGCACCATGAAATGGCAGTGAGGCCTTCACATCGCCCTCACAGGGACCCGAGTCCTTACATCACCCTGAAAATGGCACAGGCGGAGCCCTTCTCGGGCCGCTCTCAGAAGAACCGGGAGGGCCCCGTGGGGTGCTGTGACCTCGCCTGGTGCCCCATGTGGCTTCAGTGGCCCTCCAACAGTGTGCAGAGACAGCAGAGCTACACACTGTGATACAATGATTATCACAAGTTGAGTGCAACTAAACTTTTAGGAAGGTTTATAAATTAAGTATGCGCGTCTTCCCGTGACTGTAAATGCTTTTATTCCTATTTAGGACACAGTAACACATGGGGTGGATAGATAACTGTTCTCCAGCCACTAGTCTTGTACAGTATGTCAGCAGGTGTGTGTGAGTAAGGGCTGCTGTGTGTTTCGTTCCTCCGCCCAAAAACTGCATCCTGGGCCAGCTCGCTGTATCTCTGCTTGGCATTTAGAGGAGCAGAGTGACCATTAATCGTAAGGTGTGTGACCGTCCACATGCCAAAGTGTCCTTGACAAAGACGAAGAGCCTGGCCTGCCATGATAATTATGTTATCCACTTATTGAGGTCAGTGAAAATGATCGAGGTCATGTCTATATATCTGATGTTGCCCTTGTGTTCACGTTTTTTTT
Source organism: Epinephelus cyanopodus (assembly GCA_026686955.1). Lineage (NCBI taxonomy): Eukaryota > Metazoa > Chordata > Actinopteri > Perciformes > Serranidae > Epinephelus > Epinephelus cyanopodus. Next base: position 23,733,491 of record CM048918.1, on the reverse strand, counting down.
TTTTCTTTACATAAGAATGTCAGCAACATTGTAGCCAGCATGATGTCAGAATAAACAGCTGGGTTTTCCCGACCACTGTATGACTCGGACACGGTGCCTAAGCAGAATGAACACGAAAAAACTGCTGAGTCATATACAGCTGCCATTTCTGCTCAAACTTAAAGTTCATTGCTCTTTGTTGTGTTATCATTTTATCTGCAAATACAATTGTCTTATGATGACAGTATCATTTTGCAGTTATTTCTGAGACTAAACATATCGTTCAACAAAAGTACTTATCATGACACGCCTACACAGAGCCCCAGACTGCTCCTACTTAAAGCAGAAACATCTGTAAAATGGATGTCATGTATCTTAATCAGTGACTCAGCAGGAAGGTGAATATACGATGCAGACCTGCATGTGGCTGCTACATGTTTGTCATACGCAGGGACAGATTTCAGAGTTAGTTTGTCAAGCTAATTATCTTGGAATATAAAATCTAACACGTAATATTTCAAGTTAATTTCCAGACTAACATGCATATAGCTTATTCTGTCTTGTGTAACTCTACTTTTCAGCAGTTTAATTAAGCTATCTTTATTGTCTTTATATGGAAATACTGGATAGTGTCACCTCTTCAGGCCTCTTAACTTTTGTTTGTTCAGTTATGTAGAATGCACCTGGTGAAGAAATCAAACTTTGTAAAGATATCAGACAGTTTAAAAAGAGGTACGAAAACAGTATTTTCATAATGTACAGACACGATTAGATGGAATGTAAAGCACACTCAGGGTGATACTGTTGTCAGTATTCTCAATTTGTATTTTCATATTTGTTTTGTACACGGGTAACACTGGTTATCAGGTATTAAAAAGTGCAGCTGGGTAGATGTGTGGTTGATCGATGATGAGGAGCGTGTATTTATTTAATAGTTTGATTAGTGATGGATTAGTATAGTTTGGGATTGTGGGTAGGGTTAGACTTCCTGCTTTTTTTTGGGCATGAAATGTAAATTTATGTTTCTCATTGTGAGTCTGTTCATGATTTGTTGTTTGTCTCTGTTTTGTAGGATTTTTTCTACAATATATTCTATTTTTTCAAATGTTCAAAAATAAATAAATAAAATTGAAAGAGTAAACGAAGGAAGGCAAATTTCTCATTTTGGTAAAACTGGTCACAACCACTGATGAGGGGTTGCAAAAAGATGTCTTTTTTTTCATGCTGTCACAAGCCAGAGAGGTTGGGAACCACAAGTGTAGACCATTTTTTGCCTAGCGCTGCCATGATTATTCAATTAGTTGTCAACTATAATTTTAATCGCCTTCCAATCTCATAATCTGTTTTTTTCAGGGGAAAAAAGGCTAAATTCTCTGATTTCAGCCTCTTAAATTTGAAAACTGTCTAATTTCTTTACCCCTTTATGACCGTTAACTGAAAATCTTTGGGTTGTAGACAGAACAAGACATTTGAAGATGTCATCTTGGGCTTTGGGAAACACGGATCAACATTTGTCACAATTTTCTGACATTCTATAGACAAAACAAGTGAATGATTAATCTAGAAAATAATTGCCAGACTAACCAACAATCACACTAATAGTATACCTTCATGACTGTGCACAATTTTCTGAGTAAAACAATAGATTTGGGAAATCTGGATGAGTGTTATCTCACATGAAAAGAATGCATAACACTAAATACAGACAGGACGTTCACATTTCTTCTCAAACTTGATCAGGACATCCTCACCTGTTTCATGTGTCAATAATCAATAATCACTCGTGTAACAAAGAGACAAGAAGCAGAAGCTTTACAAGATTTGATTTATTAACTATGATACAGATCACATAAGGCCTTGCTGTATACACCATTCCCATTGAGACAAATTACCATACTCAGCAAATAATGACAGTTTTTTTGTTTGATGTTATCTTTTCACTTTACAGTACTTCATTTTTTTTTTTTATTATTTTCTTTTCCCCCCATTATTTCTTAATATTTTTTTTTAATCATCTCTTAAATAGTGAGAGTGGTGGAGCCCTCTTCCTTGGTTGGGAAGAAATCATGCACTATACTGGGCTGGTCTCTCAATCGTTCACAAAGAAATTGTTAAAAAAAAAAAAAAAAAAAAGCTTTGTATTTTTTAATTATTAAAATAAAACATAAAAAGAAACTTTTTTTTTTTTCTATCACCACTGACTAAAGGGCAAAGTGTTAGACCCCCTAACATACCAATAAACAACCATTTCAATATAGTTTTGCTTGTTTCTCATTTTAACTTAACAGACATCTGTCACCATTGTTGCAAAACAAAAGAAAAAATAAAAATAAAAGCAATGCAGCCACATATTATCGCTGAACCAAAGTCACATTTTTAATTCAATTGTTCTTCTAAACTGTCACTTTGCTTCCCATCTCTCCCTAGACCCTTTTTTCCACAGTCTTTGGCTGCCTCACAGTCAGTTCAGTATTAACACATTGATATACACAGGCAACGCCACTGGCCGGCGTTCACACACAAGTACCAGTGGTCACCCCTCCTTCCTCCCTCCGTCTCCCAAATAATGATCCCATTCACCCGTTTGCTGTCCGTCTTCCCTTCCTCTCACTCTCCTCAATCTCTCCCCCATCTCTCTCACACTTTCTCTGAGGATCAGTGTGTGTAATCTGGACGAGCTAACAGGGTTACACAGCGGGGTAATGACCGCAAGGAGAACTGCATTCCTCTCCTTCACGTTTATTTGGATCACGCTGGTGTCTGGCCGTCTGCCAAGCACAGCTTGCTAGCATGTTAGCTCAAACCCACCCACCTAAACACACACTCTTAATTCCTCTATCCTCTAATCACACACACACACACACACACACACACACACACAAGGTAAATAGGTAGTGTAGACTTACAAAAGCTCCTTTAGGAGTTCAGTGATTGGTTAAAAGGTTTTTCTCTTTTTCCTTTTGGGCAGAGAGGACAATCTGCGGAGACATGCAGAGAGGCAATTCAGTGTCAAACAGAATAAGTGACCTTGGCGAGCATCTGCTTAACATTAACACACATAGGTTCACATGCGCACGCACTTTCTCAAGCTCACACACACACACACACACTTCAAAAGCTGCTTCGATCAGGGCTCAGCAATTCTCCTCGAGCCCCATCTCGCTGGTTTCTACGGTAACAGCAGGCTGGGCCGAGGAATTCTGTGATGCTCCGTTCCAGTCATGCAGACGGATGAATGGACTGTCTGTTCTGTCTGCTGTCTCTCCCAGACCCAACTGTCTCTCTTGGACTAGGAATGACTAGGGGGATGTGGTGGCATAACAGTGACAGCGGGGGGAGTCTGGTGTAGTGGTTACACTCTTGCAAATTATATTTCGAGTCCACAGAGAGCAGGTTTGAGTCTCCTTTCTGGAGGCATGACGCTGTGTCCTAAGAGGACAGCGTGCTGAGGCGTGGAGCTGTGGTTACCAATTATTTCCAACAATAAAAAGCCTCTCCTGCTGCCTGTCAAAGCGAAAAGCCTCGCTTTCAGCTCTTACTCTCTGGCCTGTAATGCTACATTGTGCCTCAATCTCCTAAATCTTCATTTCCTTCCACTCAAATATGGCGTCTGGGAAGTGGCGTGTACTCCTTTGCAAGGGGCTGAGTGCTTTGGTGAAGTGGAAACTAACAACAAAAGACAGAGAGGCAATTTTATTCACTGCACGTCTAATCAACTGCAATGTAACCACATGTGGCTACAGAGCTTGAATCTATATAATCTCATTGATTTGTACCAGATTTAAAACTGCCGTCATTTCTTATTTTTACACTCTTACATTTCATGAGCTCTAGAGTTAATTTTACCTGATATACAGTGATGAAAATCGTGACAATTGCACCTAGAAGAGAATCTGACGCTACAAAAACCACAGTAGGAAAATGGTGCTACGCCCATGCAGTAGTGGATGTGAGGTTATGGCTGCGATACCCATTTCTTCCTCTAGATGTCAGTGGTGTGCTCCCAGAGAGAGAGAGTAGGGCGGACTGACAATAAAGTGAACGGTGGCTGTCATGTCATGGCAGCTCCAATTTAAAATGTGCCTTCAAAGTGCTCAGAAAAGTGCTTTTTGAACAAGGTCCTCACTGTGGATAACTGCAGCACTGAACTCGCTCGTAAAAACCACCACAGCGTGAAAGAAGCGACATGACAGGTGAAGGTCCAACACTGGAATTATTCCCACTATCTGCCTAATGCAGGGAAATTCAGGTAAACCAAAAAGGCATGGATACATGCACACGCAGACAGATAGACAGTCACACAGACACTTACAGACAAGGCCACTCATTGAGCGTTGGGCCCGGGTTTCTTCGTTTCCCAAGATTTTGTCAAATGAGGGACAGAATAAAAAATGCATCGGGACAGTAGGAATCTGAATACAGAATCAAGATTTAGACCAATTGCTGTGTTTACATGGACAGGGCATGAGGTTGAAGTTCAAACCCAGAGAGAGGGAACAAACAGGAGACCAGGAGGAGCCTTCCTAGAATGCAAAGCGATGTTCCCAAAATCCTTTGCTCCAATTTGCTGCCTAGAAGATCCGGTCGGTTGAGATTTTTTTTTCTGTGCTTGGCATACTGCCTCAACTGAAACTGAATTTGTCTGCGTGTGTGTGGCTCTGCGAGGGGTTGATAGATAGGAATGCATGTGTCGCGGAGGACAGAACATCCTGTCGGGTGAGTGGTAACACGTGTTTCTTGCTTAAGTCCTCTGTACAGTGGCGAAATAAACAAACGTGTTCGGGACTTGCTCTCTGCTCCACTTTGTCCCAGCCACAGCCTCCCAGGTCGGTACAGTAGGTGGGTCGGATTGCAAAAAGACGGGCGCCGTCCACCAAATTTCCCAGCGCAGTTAGAGGCGAAGCGATTGAGGAGAATGGTTGTCGGAGGCACACCGGCCACTGGGTGTTTGTGTCAAGTGTGTGTCTGTTTGTGTGTGTGGTGAAGCAATCCCAACATAATAAGAGTTCACATTCTCCTTTCCACCTCACTTCCATTTCCCTCCCTGAGTCCCTTTGACAGTTACTGGCAACGTCTCACTTATTAGTGTGTTTGTGTGTAGGTTCTCTATAAGGCAAGGAGGGCAGGTCTAGATGAAGTGAGACTGAGAGACAAAGGGATAAAGTGGCGAGGAGGGAGAAAGATCATACTGCCAGTTCAGAGGCTCTTCAGTGTTCCCCTTTTCTTCCTTGTGTGTGTGTCCATTTTTCTAAAAGCAACAGAGGGTCAAACACCCCCTTCTTCTCCCAAACGTGTAGGTTTCTCCCTGTACATACTGCATCTCACTCAATCTCTCCCGACTTCTCTTCTTACCTCCTGTTCTCATTTCAATTTATCTTCAATTCCTTCCCAAACTTCAAAATCTCTTATTCTAAACCCTTAAATCTCTCTGAATCTCGTTATCAGTCTTTTTTTTTTTCCTCTTTCCCTTGATCCCTGGTTCACAGCGTGTGTTGTTCCGTAGGGGGGTGATGGGGGTGCAGCGAGGGCGGCAGCAGGGCTGGGATCGGGGACTGAGGAGTAGGAGGTGGAGAGTGGGGTGGGGACTGATGTTGATGGTGGTGGTGGTGGTGGTGATGGTGGTGGATAGGAGGGCCGTAGTGTGGGATAACAGGAGGGGTGGCCGGGAGGACGTAGGGAGTCGGGGACGGAGTCGGTGAGGATGAGTAGCCTCCAGCCATGCAGGAGTAGGCCGAGGTTCCGCCCCCAGAGGAGAGCGTAGAGGTGGGGGAGCCGGGGAGGCCGTCGGCCAGAGGCTGATTGTAGAAGAAGTACGCGCACTGGTGGATGAAGCTCTCGATGATTGTCTGGTAGGTGCGGGTGGCAGTCAGGGCGTCCATGGTGGTGAAGTCTGGTCTCATCAGTGTGGGCCAGAAACAGATGGACAGGTTCTCACTGGTCATCAGGTTCAGCTTATTGTGCTGGCTCACCCTGCGAAACACAAAGACACCAAAAGATGAAATTAATTAGCCACAAATCATTACCTAATTTTCAAAATAACATGTCATAAAAGAAATGCTTCAAATGATCAAAACCTGATGTTGTCCTCTTAATCTCTTGATGACATAAACCATATCATAACAATGGTCTGTACTCCTAATGTGGCACAGATTCATACAGCAGGGGGCTCTTATTTTCTAAAATGGTCTGACAGAAAAATCAACTCTGGTGTATACTGTGTTTTTATTGTTGATTAATCTGCCAATAATTTCCCCCCAGCTCGTAGGGTGATGTCATCAAATGATCAAATGTTTTTCCAGCCAGGAGTCAAAAACCCAAAGATGATAAAGCAGAGAAGAGCACAAGACATCACAATGGAGGAACTGGAACTACAAAATGTTTAGCATTTTTGCTTAAAAGTTACTCCAACGATAAATCGACCGTCAAAATAGTGGCAGATTAATTTCCTGACAATCCAACCAGTCAGTTAATCCCAGCAGCACTAACAGTTTTGCATTTTAAAATAATTTATGAGGCTAGGAGCTCAATGCTAATGTTAATCAAAGACGGAGTTATACTTCCTAGTTTCATTTGAGGGAGGTTAAGTATCTCTTTTTTTTTTACATTAAGAAAAAAAAAACAAGCTTAATTTTGTGTAACTTTTTTTCCCTATTCCTTTTATCATCTTGTGACCCCTCAGATTTATCTTGGGACTTCTTGGGAACCACTGATCTGCGCTATAAGGTGTTTTCCCTTGGTAACTGCATACCTTCAAGGGCTTTCTTTCTGTTTGCATTTGCACCGCCAACAGAAACGCTGACGTAACGTATCAAAAATTCTTGTATTTCGCTTTGATGAGTCAAAATTGTGCTGTAAGGTAAATGCACTTTTAATATAGCAACTTTCTATTTTACTGTCATGCATGTCACATTCACCCATTCACACTCACATTCACTCACTACTGGTCGAGGCTACCACACAAGGTGCAGCCTGCTACTTGGCTAAAACACACTCGCACACCGGTGGCACAGCCAAGAGCGATTTGGGGTTCACTACCTTGCCCAAGGATACTTCGACATGCAGACTCGAGGAGGCCGGGGATTGAACCGCTGATCTTCCGCTCTACCTCCTGAGTCACAGTTGCCTGTAAGCTATATTTCCCCTGATACATGTATGCTCGGTATGTTTTCTTCATACCTTTCAAGTTTTGGATTTGAAAATAAGGGAAATTTTTCGGCGCCCGCCACAAGACCACATTGCCCATAGTAAAACCCGTCCCTGGGTGTACAGGAAATCTAAAATAACCACTTGTCAACCAGACCCACTGTCGACACTAACCTCGTGACAACTGCCACCCAGGCTACAGCAGGTGGCACATTATTGCAAGGCTAGTGACAGAGTTCAGTTTGGGGAGGCAGAGGAATGTTTTGGGTTTTTTTTAGAAATTATATTATAATATGGGAGATTTACGGGAAAATACTAATAAGGGAGGACGGTGGGAAAGAGGGGTAAAATATGGTAGTTTCCCAGCCAAACCGGGAGACTTGACAGCTATGGTTTTCTTACATTTTTTTCTTTACAAGCTGTTGTTTGTGTTTTGTGTTTTTAAAAAATGGTGGTTGCCAGTACAGCACTGGCTAATGTGTTTGACCAATCAGTATACACCTTGGTCACTCAAAGTTACTTTGTACTCTCAAACTGTGGCTAAAAAAGGTCAATCAACGTCTAAAGACTTTGATTATTCATAGTTCTTGCGAGCAAACATTATAAAAAGTGGGGTACTTAGTTTCTCCAGTCTGGAAATAACTGTACAGTATAGTATGAAATTAGGCACAGCAGTCATCCACATACAAATAGAGGTTAAACAACCGCTGCATTAACACATATCATGACTCAACCTGAGTAAAACAACCTCTATTCTGTCAGTGAGCTAGCTTCGGTGATGTCACCGCTAGGTCACTTGACCGGGTGACCGGCAGTGTAGTCAGCACGGCTGTCAGAGGCTGACTCTGACCCCGTCACTCACTCACTTGTTCAAGTGGCTGATGACATATTTGAAGACCTCGTAATTCTCCTTGGGGAAGCGGCGCAGAATGTCCTTCATCGTCTGGAAGCGCTGCTCCCTATCGTTGATCTCTGAATGGTGGCAGAGAGACGAGAGAGAGGTTAGAGGAGTGAGGAAAGTGGCTGAAAGAAAAGATTAGGGGAATCTGAGGAAAAGATGTCAGGGGAGTGAGAGTTAAGATGAGGAGGGATGGGGAGGGGGGGGGGGGGAGTACAATGGAGAAGAGGAGAGTTTGAAGAGCATAGTGAAAGCAATTGGACTCAGCTCTCAAAAAAAATCTGTGCAGGACACAGTGATTTCATCCTACAACAGTGCGAGTTTCACACATCGCAGACATGAAAACACACACACATGATTCAAAGGGACTCCACACTACAGTTCTCAAAAAAAAAAAAAAAAATCACCCAACAAGACCACACACATTCCAGAGGGGAAAAATACACCCATAACAATGTCCTACAGATTGCAGCAACTCACACACAAACACACACATACACTGGGTGTGTTAAGCCTGATGGCAGCAAGGAGTGAGTCAGAAAAGCTGACGTCACCAGCTAACACAGTCCATCCTGTGTGTGTGTGTGTGTGTGTGTGTGTGTGTATGTGTGTGTGTGTGTGTGTGTGTGTGTGTGAGAGAGTGAGGCAGAGAGCAGCAGTGGGAATAGCAGATGTTCTCGTCCACATCACAAACATGATTTACAATCAGAGAATTTGAGTTTGTATTCCCACAATGAGGTCAGCGTGGATCAAAAACAGATTTGAGGCGTAATGACTTAACACAGCCTCAGTTCCTCCTGCCGTACATCCATCATCTGTAATCAAAACTTAACTTCCTACAGCTTATTTAAAGTAACGTCACCATGACAATATGCGCTAAAATCCACACGCCCAGCTCTCTCTCTATCCCTCTTTTCTCTCCACCTCTCAGTCTGGGTGACAGAATGAAAGCTCAAATTCTGAAAATGCTGAGCACAATTTGCTATTTTCAACCGAATGAAGGCTTTCTTGTCTCTAAACTCCACCTCACTTTTCTGTTTTCGCTCTCTCTTCCTCTATTGTGGCACAGACTGCAGGAGCTTTATCAGGTCTCTGTCACGGCTGAAGGGTCTCGCCGGGGCCGTTAAAAAAACCCCACACACACACACAGAGCTCAGTGAGTGACAGCAGCCTCACGGCCTGGGGGTAAATCTCTCTGGCGCGATGCAAGACTAAGCTATGCCTTAAATCTCCATTCCAACAGATTACAGGACACAAAGAGAAAAAGAGAGGCTGTGGAGAGCATAGGAGCGCCCTCGTTTATCTAACATATGACTGTTTTTTCCTGACTTCACCCAGACCCCGTTATCCACATTGCTCCTGCATCCCTCCATCATGTGCAATCATCCCCACATCCTTCCTCTCCAAGCCTTAAATATTCTCTCCTCCATCCCTTTTTTCCTCCGTTCCCCATTTCCTCACCGAGTGGCAAATCCAATTCTCCCCATGGATGGATTTGGATTGCAAGAGTTTTGCTTGTTAGGTTAAAGAAAAGTTACAAAGAAGGGAAAAGGATTTAAGGCAAAATCCAATACACCTCGGGTTTTTGTGAAGGACTCTCCCCCACATCCCCGTGCCCCATGTGCCCTCACACCAGAGCCCCAGGACTTACTGAAGGCCTCCACCAGCTCTCCCTGCATGCTGTAGGGCACCAGAGGCTCAGGTAGCTCAGAGAAGAAAGCCTTCATGGCTCCGGCTACTGTGTTCATGGTGAAGTCTTTCTCCACCAGGTCCAGGTTGTGATCTGGAAAAATAATGACATGGAAAGAAGACATTTGAAGAACAAAACTCATATCACAATTGACCATGCATACAGTAAATAAGAGAGGTGGCTGCTTTGGAAATGCTGGCTCACCACTGACTGGGCTGTGAAATCACATACAGCGTGAGACAATAAAACTGTCAGAGATTGTTCTATAGTGTTTATACCACTTTTTTATTAAAGGTCCACCTAGGAATTTTTACACAAGCTGTAGTAGCTGTCTGGAGCACTGCCATCAGAGAGCTATACCAAGGTTAACAGAAAGTTGAAAAGATGTCTCAAAATACACCTGTTCTCCCTGCTGTAGACTTTTAATTTCATATTTTCTTTCCTTTTTGTGCTATGTACCTTCGAGTACAATGAATAGCTGATTCGTTATTATTAGCAGCCCGTCGTATTACTGAGCCAAAACTGCACACATTCAACAAGACAGCATGGTGGCTTGACAAATCAATGAACAGGAGTGTTTTATGGAAATAATGGACTTTTATATGAGTTTTGCATCAATGTGATTTAGTCTGTTATTAAAGTCTGGTATTAAATTTTCTGGATCAAAAACTGACATGCCCGTCTGGTTATTGATTTTCAGGAAAATGTACTAAATCACGATGAGATATTACAATGTGAAATTACACTTGTGTGTGTACTTGGGTTTTTATCCATATCGCTCACTTAAAATTCACTGTTGGTGGTTGTTTTGGGATTGTGCAGACAGCTTGTAGACAAGTCTGCACAAACAGGTCTGTTCAGTTCATCATTTAATCAATATGATTAAATAACAAACAGCATCTTTGGTAATGTACCATAGGATCATTTTAGTTTACAAAATGTTTCACTGCTGGAGAGATGTCTTTCCATATAACTGGGCTGTCTATGCAGCAGAAAGACACAAACACGTAGCACCAACACAAATTGGTGCTACATGACTAGGAAAAAAAAAAAACAGAGGAAAATGGCTGTGGCACTTGCTTTTGCTCAACAGGTAGAAAACCTGCAACTACCAGAATGCACTGCACTGCATCAGCCCAATAAACACTCCTGCTGGTGGATGATGTAATGCAAGCTTGGCCATTTTTTCCACAGTAAACAAGATTGCAGCCGTCTGGTAAAAACAATCTCGAATTACAGCCAAACAGTGCACTGAAATAAGGGTGTTCTCACATTTTAACAGACTCGAAGGGGTGACTCAGCAATTTTTGCACATATGTGAACGCTCCAAGAGAACTCAGACCCCTCTGAAGCAAACCGAATTCAGACCACCGTTCGCTTCAAGTCTGTGGTGCGGTTCACTTAATCTGTGTATTGTGAACGCCAAGTGCTCCAGGTTCACTTTGCTCTTTGTCTTTGTATTTGGCCTTCTACATTACATGCTATTGCACTGGCACACTTGGAAAAAATAGACGAAACCACATCAGTCTGCAATGCTTGCAAGGATGCAGGATGATAAGTAGTTTGGTCCACTAAAGACACTGCACATCTCCAGATGTGGAATGCAGAATACATCAAATGGCAAGTCTACAGCACACAAACACTGAGGTTTTCCTCCAATTTTAAGTTCATCGAAGGGCTTCATGACTGAGAGAGAACTGAGTCCTCTTTCAAATGAAATGACAATGTGAACACAAAAAGAACCAAGTCCTTTTTCTGTCGGTCCACTTTCAGAGGACTGAGTTCGGTTCATTTGAAAAGGACTATGTGTGAAAAAAATTTAGATCAGAAATAGGCAAGACATTTACAAAATCTTGGTTTATATTAGATCAGCACTATTTAGTTTTACTATTGATCTAAGTTTTTCAGCCTCCATTTTCACAATACAGGTAACCGTAAAGCGCCCATTTCCTGTTCACAAATTCTCATACTAAAGCCAAACAGTGCACTAAAATAAGTTTCTGAAAACATTTTAGATGAGAAATAGGCAATACTTTAACAGAATATTGGTTCATATTTGATCAGCACTGCCTAGTTTTACCATTTAATCTGAGCTTGGTGTGAGTTTGAGAAAAAAAAGAGAGATCTACTTGTATACTCTTTGCGTCTGTGGTGGCGGGCATACAAAAACGCGGAAGTGCAATGTGTAGTCTGAGCCACAGCCCTAAAGCCAGTGCAAATCCGCAAAATGACACGTTTTATATAATTCCACATATTTAAGCTGCAAGAGCAGCAGGGAGATCTGGGCGCTGGTTAGATGGAGTTCATTTACACATACTCCCCACACTGTTATGATACAAGGCTGGTTGAAAATCGGCAAAATGTCCCTTTAATTAATGCCCTGAAATAAAAGTAGAATGATCCATGGACAACTATAAAGTCGATTTGAGTAGAGAGAGACAGCTCAGACAGCAAAACCACTAGAGCACCACTTTAGTGTGTGTGTGTGTATGTATGTGTGTGTGTGTGTGTGTGTGTGTGTGTGTGTGTGTGTGTGTGTGTAAGAGAGAGAAAGAGAGAGAGACTTAATTAAAAAAAGCCATTTTCTGATAACTTTTTTTACTTTACAGAGGTAGTATGTGTAGAAAGAAGAGAGGCAAGAAATAAGTTAATACAGATACGGTTAGTGAGTTCTTGAACAGTCTGAGGAGAGCTCCCATTTTGAGAGTTTCCAAAGTGTGGTGCTTCTGATGCTGCTTTCTGCTGTAATGAGTTCTCTGAATCTTCAGGGGCCTGATGAAGTGCCATCTTCAGTATGGCTATGAGACACCCACGCCATAGTTCCACCTGTAATTGTCTTGTTCCATTGGCCGGAGGCTCAGAATGATTCAACGCGGGGCTTCAACTCTGATTACCAGAGTTGGATTTAACCTCAACCAGGCGTAGACGCAAGCGTACACACACTCATACACAGGCCATCTCGCTGTGCTATCTATCTTGGCAGCGACATGCTTCATTAACCAAACCAATCTGGAGGTAATTAACTGCCCACAGCAGACAGACACACACATGGAGAGACACACATTGAGAGCACTTGTACATGCACATGTGTGAACATGTGCACGCACACAGGAGCAGGTAGAAGATTGAGGAGGCAGCTCTACAGACTAAAAGGAAGCAAAGGCCAATTCCCTCTGTAGAATTAATGCTCCCTGGTTAATTAAGGGGATCCAGACTTGTTGTAGACAAAAGCAGACGCGCACACGCACATCTCTGTGGCCTTTTCTTCACACCTAGCTTGTAAGTGTACAGCTGAGGCAAGAATAAGCGCGTGTACACTTGTACGTGTGAGTGGTGCAAGCAGAAAGTCACATACCTTTGTCAAATTCCCGCTGCATGCTCTCCATCTCGGCCTTGTTACCGCTGACCCTGTAGATGCCCTCTGTGCTCAGCCCTGGTGAAGAGAGAGAGAGAAGTATGTTATTAGCTTTTCTTTTTGTGTTTAATTTGCAACAAGTATCAACTATTTATAGCAGCTAGTCAATCACCTCCAAGAACTCTTTGATACATCACGATGCGGAGAGAATAGATGCACTCTGAAAGGCTGAAAAAGTGGAGCTACTGCAGGCTGCTCTAATGGCTTCTCCCTGCGTCCCCCTCCATCTAGACACACTATTAGCACTATTTATTAAACCCATAAAGCACTCCTACTGGCCTGCTAAGAGCCCGATGGAGCACTGTGACAATTTGAGGCTCCCTTAGAAGCCACACACTTAAAAATGGCTTGACTTGTCCTGTGCCCTTCCTCTCACGCCTAACTTAATTTTTAGGATATTTGTTGAGGATTTGTTGCCTTTCTTCAGACACTAAACAGTCAGACTGCATCTCTGTTTACTGAGGTTTTGTGGCAAGTTTTTTTTAGCTCTTGTAATATCTATTTTCTTTTTCATGTCTATTGAGAGGTGCAAAATACATCCTATGACCAATAAAGCAAAGTGTCTTAAAATTTAACACCTGAAATATCAGTTGTTTTATCGACCACACACATAATGACACAAAGCTGTCACTTTGGGAGGCTTTTAGACAATTTTGGTCAGTCTGATAGTTCAGACGACATAAATGCTTTCATGGCAGCAATAAAGAACACTGCAGCAAATTAAAAGATGCATGTAAAGGTGACTTAACACAAGCTCTCCATTTATCACTATAAAAAATACAAGACAAAAGAGCAGGAGAGTAACAGTCTGCTATTTTTCATCCACTTCTGCCTTCCTGTTTCTCTCGCCTCCTGCTTCAATATGCATTTTTCCAGACTTTAAATGGCTCGCAGCAGGTGCAGTCGAGTGCGATATGATTGAAGCAGCCAATTAAAGACTTATTAAGCAGGCCTGTTGGATTTTATTATCTGTTTACAGTAATAATCCACCCTATTATAATCTAATAATTTAATACAGTTGGCAGTTTCAAAGTTTTAACAACTAACAAAAATCTCCTACATTGATTTTTTTATAACCCCGGGAGTCACTGATCTTTTTGTAGAGCTGACAACCACTGACAAACCAAGCTCATATTTCCTCACATGCTGTATAATTTTCATTTTACAGGGAATAAAAGCACAATCGCAATTTTAAAACTGTTCACCCTTCAAAATATTTCAAGCTCAGCAGCTGAAAACACTTGTGCAAAACATGTCCTACACAGGCCAGTGTCAGATCTTGTTTAGCACATCGTTTCACATATTAGTCTTTCTGAATAATCCCTGAATTAAACTGGGGTGATGCAAAATATCTTTTTAATTTACCAATTGTCACAATCTGTTATTATGTCACAAAAAGTGGATAGCTAGGACCTTGTTCAACCAAATCCCTCAGGAAAAACATGCAAAAAACTAAAACTGCCCCTGATAGTCGACCAGAATAGTTGGCAAGATTTCATTAGTTGCTTAATTGCAACAGGAGTCATGTTAATTTCCAGGGCTGGTACCTGCGGTTATTCCACAGGCTAGTTAATAACATGTCGGGCAGGAAATCCAAAGTGTGGGATCATTTTGAGAAGGTGAAGATGAACCCAAGGTGACATGTAAACTCATCTTCATTGGTCGACTACAAACATGATGTATCATCTGTAACATGTCAGTAGCTACATGCTCATTAGCCACTAGCACAGTCATTACTGCTTTGCCGACAGCGTCATTAACAGGCAGCTTGCTCAGTGTGTGACATGCACCTGTAGATAAAATATAGGCCTATATTAATGAAGGTTCATTAGTACGGTTTTGTATTTCTCTGTAATGTAGCAGGGTGTTAACAATGTTACTGATACTATTCTTTCTCAGAGCTTTAACTCAAACCATTGTGTTGCCTGTCCAAAATATATAATTTAAATATCGGAAACATGCAGGCAACTAGTCGACTAATGGCCCTAAACGAGGACTATTGGTCGACTAGGAAAATTCTTAGTCGGGTGCAGCCCTACATAAAACACGTCAAACCTTTTGGAAAAGGAGCTGGACTACTAACTTGGAATATATATACAGTTCTGTAATTCAGAGCACCACACTCCCGGAGTGCAGCGCAGCCTACTCTGGGCACAGACGGAGCAGCAGAACACCAGGCACAAAGAAAGTGAAACTTAACTGTTCATTAACTCATATAAGATTGAACTGTTCACACCTTAAAACAACAGTGCTCTTATTTTGGTGTTGTCCATCACTTCTCCAAACCACTACTACTAAAAACCAGCTGTGTTACTGTGGAAACCGAGCACCCAGTGGTCCTGCACTGGCTCACAAACTTGCTTTCAATTTCACCTCTGCAGCAGCAGATTCCATGTTACAAAACAACAATACTGAATCCTTAACATTTAAAGTAATGTTACATCAATTTAACTGAAAGATGTGTGTTGTAGCACTATAGAGAAATGTCTGGCTGAGTCCTTCCTGAGTCATGTTTAGCCTTGGAGGATGAGTAAATTTAATGTCAACTCTTGTTTTTTCCACAATACATCCATGTACACAGACATGTAAGACACAAACAACCCAGTCAAAGCCGGACAATGGCAGAGAGAAAAGGTACTTAGGTACTAACTTCATCTTCCTTCATTAATATTTTTTTCCAATTTATTTAAGATAAGTCTCCACCTCCCACCCTTTAAATTCTCACTTCGTTCCCACTTTGGTGGAGATTCGGGGAGACAAAGAGCAATCCTGAGGGAGTGAGGGAGATAGGGAGTGGCAGAACAGAGAGGGTGAGATAGAGAGAGGCAGGGAGGAAATGAGAGAGCTTTCAGTCAAGGCATATACAGCATCGATCTCCTCCTTCTACCAATCAATTATCCACAAAAGCTTTTCTAGCCAGACACTAGGAAAACAGGGATGGGAGGAGAGATAGGGAGAGGGGAGTAGTGTAGCAGCGGTGGGGAGAGGGTGTGAGAGATAGGGGCAAAACAGGACAAGTATGAGAGAGATAGTGGGGAGGGGGAGTGTGAGGATGCACAGGAGTGAGGGTCAGGACTGATGAAACAGAGAATGAGAAAAAAATAAAGGGATTAAGATAAGGAGAGGATATATAGAGGGATAGGAAATGCTTTTGAAACAACAAAACACATCAAAGATGGAGGTTGCAGGAGGATGACAAGAATGGAAGAGGAGCCCAAAAGCATCGGGAGGAGAGTCAGAGGATGAAGAAGGCGAATAGAAGGGTTTAACAGTGATAGCCTGGAAAGGTGGGCTCTCACAAACAGACGACAGCATCCTCTTCCTCTGGGGTCAAACAAAGCGCCAGCGCTTCCTGGGGTCAATGTAAATATAAGCACTTCCTGTGGCAAACAAGTTTTTTTTTTGCATCCTCTAACAATGTCTTTTTAGTCCTGTTAGAAAATGCAACTTCCATTCTTTTGAGCTATTATCAAACTATACTATTACATTATCAGCTTCAGGGTCTATATCCTCATCTATGTTGACTTCACAGCTTCCAACACACCTGAACCTGCAGTCACACAAAGTCTCAGATCAATGTACCCGCAGTTAGCGACCATGCTCCTGCACCATGCTACCTTCTGACAACACTCCAGCTGATCCCACATCAGCCCAGACCCCTGCAGCTGACTTCATAGTCCACCATGAAAACAGGCGGTGCCCTTTATGTCGCTATGGAGGCTCCTACGGCCAGCAGATATGCCCGCACACGCTAACACACATTCATCACCCCGGCACCCGTGAGCAGAACACACCGCGGCTACCAACGCCGAGAGAAAGCCAGAGCCGAGGACAGATAACGGCAGTCACAATGGATTGATTTTATATAGCTGCTTTTCTACAAGCTCTGAATGCACAAAAATAACACAAAATGCCACATCTACTCCTATTATTCTCAAGGACAAAAGGAGTGAAGCTGGGAAGCACAATTAAGAGAAGCAACAAAGAAATACGATGTTTGAAAAGAAATATAAAAACAGAAAAGCAAGTTTTTCTCCAGTGCCTTTGTGTATTGCCAGAATAAGAAAAAGTTTTCTAGTTAATCAACAATTCGGCTTTGTCTATGGGTTAAAAAATGTGTTTTTACTACATACACCAAAGTTGTCATTCAGAGTATGAACACAGGCCTGTAAGAGGATTATCAATGACATTTAAACAGATAAGAATAAAGGCAGAAAACACTGGGTTTGGCTTGGGAGTATTTTTGCTCAAGAAGGAGGAAAGGGGAAGGATGTAGGTTAAAGCTGCAGGTCCAGGGTCAGCCTCACAACTACACTTATCATGAGCTCACACTACAGAGACAAACATAGTGTCAGCACTGTATGGTAATTTCCCATGAGTGCCATTATAGCCACAGATTGCAGACGCAGATACAGGATAAGTAAAGTCTGACTTACAGCAACTACAATCGAAACTAAATGACACATTGTAACTCATTTCCCCTTGCAGTCGCAGTAATTCTCTGTGTGGGTGTGCCATTCTGTACTGCATGTGTTAGTATGTAAACAAAGTGCTTCATCGCGCACACTCTTATTGGTTGTGACCGTGATATGTGTGAAGCTACACTACTCACACATGCATACACATACAAATAACACAGACGCAAGCGAAACACGCGCAGAAAAGAGCTGAGCCCAAACATTCTTCCAATTTCCTACCTTGTGATATTGATCGGACGGAGGGAGCTATGGGGCAGAACATTACCTGGCAACCCCCCTGGTGAAAACACACCCGCCACACACACACACATACACAACGCGTGCTGACAAGAGGAAGGAAAGAATGCAATGAAGGAGGGGGAGGAGGAGATGGAGGGGATACCAGGGGGAGAAAAACGCAGGGAATTGAGAGAGGTGACGATAGGACAGGGGAAGAAATAGAAATATGGGTTAGGAGGAAGATGAAAGAAATCAAATGTGACAAGTGAAGGTACTCGAGGAGACAGAGAGGGAGAAGGATGACTGGATCGGGAGGAGGAAGTAGAGAAACAAGGGCACAGGAGGAGAAGAGGAAACGGAGGATTAGGCGAGATACTAAAGTCAGTGAGTGGGGGTAAAAGGTGGAAAACATTCTCATGAGTCGATGTATACATAAACGCATATTCAACCACTTTTTTTACGCCTTCATCCAGAACTAAGTGCCGTGACTGCTCCAGTTAACACCTGAACAGGGGGAGGTGAAATCTAGCATGATGCCTTGTTATCTAGAGCTCTGCCCCTATACTCCTACACAGAGAAAGGCGGTGGATGTTTTGTGAGGCCGCAGTAATCCACAAATACAGAGTCTTTAATCAGGACAGAGATTACAGTGGAATGCACTGGCATGTCAGGAAGCAACAGCAGTGTTTTGACAAACACATGCAACTCATTTTACGGGAGGTAACGAAATGAGTGCACACTTTTATTGAACATTACTTAAATGTAAGACTATGTTTCTTTGGTACTTAAGTAACTACCATTGTTGTCTGCATTTTTCTAGAATTTAGGGGGTGGCTAGCAACTATGGGGCTGTTTACATCACACAGTTAAGAACATTATGTTACATGATCCCAGTATTTTCAGCCCCAATATGTTTTGCAACCAGTTTAAATGAATTTATTAATAAATGAATGCATAATTTAGTATTACTCTGCCACAGAGTTATTCCTGGCAGCATGGAGAGAGTGCTTTGAAACATCATTTGGACCTTTATGTCAAAAAATAAAACTGTAACACCTTATTTTACAGGTCCGTAATGTCTTGATACTTCTGTGGGAAGTTTCCTGTTAAGAAATACAGTATATAATCTGATACTAGGTATAGGTAGCATAGCCTCTTTTTCTGAGACAGGTCTTTTTATTAGCTAGATATTGGTTGTGTTAAAATTTTCAGAGGGATTTCAGAACGTGTATGGAGAAACTTATCTATCACAGTTGTCAGACAAGGTTTTCAAGGTTTTTGGGGGCCTGCTTGTGAATCTTGAGAAAGTAATTTCATTTTCAAAACTTTAACAGTTAGTGTCCTCAGTTCCCAAACACTTGCTGCTGGGTGTTGTTAAAAGAAAGGCGATGTAGCACAGTGGTAAACATGCCCCTGTCCCTGACCCCTGTATATTGTGTACTGGATTCAAGTGAACAAAGGTCAGAAAGGATTGCATTCTGTCTATTTTTTACACAGTGTTCAGGGTTGTATTAAAAAATGTTGAGGTGTTTGGTGGTAGAAAGGTGGCAGACTGACTCTTGACTTCAGTATCTAAAATCCTGGTTAAGGCCCAGCCAAGAGACGTGTACAAATATCTATACATATGCATCGACCCTGAACTAAGTCGCCTCTGGTTTAGTAGTAACAGCTGGTGGCAGACTGAGAGACAAGCTGGCAGTCCTGGGGCAATGGGGCACCAGAAGAGCCTGGCAGGGGGTTTGGCATCTGGGCAAAAGGGTAGCAAGGTTAGGAGAGGCTATCCAACCACATCTGTGCTCCCAGTGCTTCCAGGGAGGAGAGAGGAGAGAGGAGGGTGTGTGTGTGTGTGTGTGTGTGCAGATGACTGGTGGCAACAGTTTGAAAACCTGTTTCTCTAATCTGCGCAACATATTCAAGGTTAATCGAAGCAGATGAAAGTATTTTAGTTAAAACACATGGAGCCATTCTGACATTATGCTCCGTGACAAACTTAGTCGCTGCTTAAAATCCCCCTTGGCTTTTCACATCAGCATCATTGGCCTGAATGAGGCTCTGATGACTCATTTTTAAGTTAACACTATGACCGTAACCACTGGAAACAGAAGCCAGCATGATCTGCTTGGTCTTTTAACTAGAGCCAGTTCGGGAGTTGCCACACAAACCCTTGGTAACAATATTTCTATAATAATCACACACAAACAATGAACCTGCTTCACCCGAGAGTCTTATCACACCTCATTTTGGCTGTTTTATGAGACAACTGTTTCGGCTATCAAAAAAGTAAGTTAACACCCCAACCTGGTTCACTTCCCTGGAGGTGCATACCTATAAAGCCTACAGCTCAACAAAGCTGTACCATTTATCAAACCTGAACAAAGAGTAAGGGAGACACAAAGGAAAGCACGGACACACATGCACATAGACACAAAGGCTGTGTGTGATTTGAGGAGGACCGCAGAATCACACACTTAGCAACGAAGACCACAGTACAAAACAATCCCACCGGGGAGGAGGATTAAGATAAGGGAAAAAATATAGGGAAATAAAAAAAGACAGCTCAAAGGAGACAGGTATAGTGTACGCAGAGGCAGATGGATCCTTTGAAATAATTTCAAAAACAGGTAATACCTAAATGACTGAAAATAACAGCCTATTTTGCGTCCGACTTGATGCCATTAAGCGTCTGTGCTCCTTATTATGTAAAGTAAAACAGATTCTTACCTGTTGTTTCAATGAAACGAATGCACTTCTCGATGAAGATGGGGATCGGCCGCTCAGGAGTGACAACGGTGGACAGTGGCATACCAAAGTAGTTGCTCTCGATGGGCTTCGAGATGGAATGCCTGGGTTTGGGTCGTGGTTTCTGGAAGTAAATTGCAAAGAAAGAGCAGATTACCCTGAAGATTCAGAGACGAAATTCAACATTATTTGAGGCTGACTGGCATCGACACTGCTGACACAGGCACACATTTCCAAAATGACACCGAGCCTTGGGGCATTGTTCTAGAAATGACTTGATTTAAATGGAAAAGACCGTGACATTATTTTAAAGTGACTGTTTTTATGTTAGTACCTAGCTGAGCGAGAAGACACGCACACATACACCCATCCCGCACATTCCTTCAAACCTTAAACTGATAAGTCATCAAACATTCCTGCCTGTTTTGTGCATAAATGAGATATACATCAGCTCGTCACTCTGGTCTCTTCATCCTTGCCCTCCTTCCCTCAGCATTTTGTGCTTTCCTTTCTCTCTCTCTCCACTGCACTGCAGCTATCACATAATCAAACTCTCTTATTCATTGTTTAATTACTTTCTAACTCCTGTTATTCTCCTGTTAAGAGACCTCTAATGCACTCCTGCA
Organism: Epinephelus cyanopodus; assembly: GCA_026686955.1. Classification (NCBI taxonomy): domain Eukaryota; kingdom Metazoa; phylum Chordata; class Actinopteri; order Perciformes; family Serranidae; genus Epinephelus; species Epinephelus cyanopodus. Next base: position 23,712,304 of record CM048918.1, on the reverse strand, counting down.
ACATTTGCTGCCTGCCTCCGTATGGCTGTGGCATCAGCAGTAATTGTACTGTGCTTTAATGGTGTTCAGTGGGAATGTTTTGAAGGCCCCTAAGGCCTGGATCTCTAGTAAGTCTGTCAGCCCCCTGAGGCTCTGCCCTGGCAGGCTGGGTGGTGAGGCAGGGATGCATGGTTGGCTGGGCACACAGACTGTGGGAGCAATGCAGGCCTGACAGACAGACACAGGAAAGGAGCAGAGGAGTGCTCATTAGAGAGAAGGAGCCTGGCGTGCCCTCTGCTCCAGACACTGGCCTCACCGCACTCCACCAAACATTTTCGATAGCACGTATATACACACTAACTCACGGCGGTACTCAAGGAAACAAGCGGGAAAACACTAATTAAGACGGAGCAGATCAACACAGGCTCACCTGGATGTTTCTCTGCACTGCGTGTTGTTTGAGCAGTTAAGTGAATTTATTCTGTTGTAAATCTATGTTATCTTTCAACTGGCTTTCATTACCACCTCACAGAGCCTGACCGACACATGAGCAGGCACATATCATGGGCTAATATGTGGTTGTTACAGACACATTAATATCAGCGAGTGTGTTGGGGGATACCTAAAAGAGATGAAAAGGTAAACTGCAGCTATACATGCTTTGTTGGTGGCTTTCTTATGGAATTTTTCTCAGCTTGCTTTCTATTAAAATTAAAAATGGCTTTATTTCAGAGGTCTAGTGTGTAGGATTTAGTGGCATCTAGCGCTGAGGTTGCATAACTGACACTTCTCCTGTGTGCCGCATGTGAACACGAATGACCCCATCTAGAGTGTTTGGTTTGTCCATTCTGGGCTACTGTAGAAACAACATGGCTGACTCTGTGGAAGAGGACCCACTTTATATGTAGATATAAACGGCTCATTCTAAGGCAACAAAAACATAAGACTTCTTTTCAGGTGATTATAAAATACTGAAAACATAGTAATGAATATTATATTCCATTTCTGCCAATAGATGCCCCATAATCCTGCACACTGGGCCTTTAATGATGTTAACCATTTAATAATTACTGTTGTTAACATGCCTTTTTCACAGGAATGTTTGTGTAAAAGAAGAATACTGGTCAGTATATTTTTATATTCTTCTCAAGTATCGATATCAATACTGGCCGCACAGATCCAGTATCATCCAGGCTCTTCTTTCTGGGGTGTTTTCCTATGATAAACTGCATAAAAAGGGCACTATCGCTACTTCACCAGTCAACTGGGTGCTTAAGTGTCGGGAAAACAAAATGTCAAAGATAACTCGATAACACCAACTGGCTCACTAGAAGAGTCTGCACTTCATTCAGCGAGGCCCCCGAGATGCCGATGGAAGCTCTGTGTTGAAACACATCTAGGTTCAATAACTGCAGACTTTCCCAGCAAATCGGTAACTGTTGCCCAGTTATCTTTCTATTATGAGCCCCGCATGAGCCGAATCCTGACTGGAATTCCTTCACTTATCACTCGCTGCTAACTCCCCCGCCGCCCTGCCCGATCCTCCTGTGATGCTTGACGTACACAACGTACATGTGAAGTGTGTACTCACACATGCACAAAACACCCACACGGGGGTTTAGTTGAATTAAAGTGGTAGTAATGTGACGCTACAAGACAACAGCCTCCGTGGTGGTGGAGAGCTAGACTGCCAGCTTGGTTTTAAGCTCCAAGTAGCAGCTCATAATTTATTTGTGTCCTATCACACTGACTGTGTTGTATATCTATGCCCTATCTCACTTTAGCAGACTGTCTCTATACCCCCCCCTCTCTCTCTCTTCCACCCACTTTTCTCTCTCACTGTCTTCTCCCCCTGCAGTTTTGCCTTCTGGCCACTCCTTTTAGTTGCTGACTGAGACAGGATATGTTGCCAGCGCTGAGAAGACAAAACAGACCTCTACCACAAAAGACAAACAAAACACATCCTTAATAATAACATACAGACACCATGGTGAGCGTTTACATACACAGCGCACTGTAGGATGCTGAAACACAAAGCCGCAATACAAAAAAAACATAAAAAAATACCAGTTCTATCACAACTCTTATTTTTTCTCCGGCTCCATTTCATTTTCTTTCTGTGGTTGTGTTTTCTCTGTCTCTTTTGATTGTCTCCCTCCCTCTTATTTCTCGTACGGAGGACACTAGACTGGAACTAGGTGACTGAGGAATTTGAAGCATTCCTCTTGCTGGCTGAGGAGGTTCGAAAAAAGCTGCAGGAGAGAGAGAGAGAGGAAATGTTTCCGGCCTCGCTGAGGGAGGGCAGGCGGGACAGACACACAGTTGGTCATTGCCCGAGGTAAAGGGGCTTTTAAAACAGGCTCAGAGTCTAGTTTTAATTATTTGTTCCTACTCGTCATGACTCAAGAGTGGTAGACAGTACCCTAAGGCTGTGACTAGGAAAGTGTTTACACTGCATAAACCCACATCTTCAGCCTAAAACTAAAAGTCTGACTGGTTGTCAACCCTAAAAAGCCACTAACAGGAACGTCTGGTCCAGCACCAAGTCACTGCTGCAGCACGCCTCCATGAGATGACCACATAACTCAATAACATGCCAGTTACCCTGAGGGGGTTTCAGGCTGCAGCAGATTGAAATGGACTCTTATCTTTCAGACAGCTGCTTAGAAAACAGGTGATGGAACTTGAGCACATTGTTACAACCACAATTAAGCAATAATGGCCTTAATGCGGATATCCAGATCCCAGACCTGCTGTAGGGCACAAATCAGAGGCACTAATTAGAGCAATGGTGACGACACCTATCTAAGTTCTGCTGGCTTCAATTTTCTTGGGGGTTTGTTTTGAAACTCGGCTAATAATGTGTCATGTGATACATTATTGATCTCTCGCTGCCCTTAAAGGACTGGGTCAGAGCACAGGGTCAGGTGGAAGTCAGAGCTACTGGAGCTTACTTGCTAACACGGGACCTAAACTGTGCTTTCCAATTCATTGGCAATCTGTCCTTGCACATTTTTTCAGAAGGACAAATGACACTGAGTACACTTTGTGCTAAGTCGGTTAGTGCCTGAAGGAAAGAACGTGGTTAAGGCAGTTAGAGTTATGTGAGAGGACAGCCTTCACGCAGGTACTTGGACATCACAGCTGAGTGTGTGAAAACATTAATCATCCCCCTCCTGTTCCACCCTTCTGACAGCCATGGTAATTATCACAGACGCTCAACATACACAGCTGTAACTCCTGTTCAGCTGACACTTCTGTACCACGCCATGTGTGTGAATTAACAGCATACCCGAATGATAAGCCTAACAGGGTAAGGTCAAAACTATCGTCACAACACGTGTGAGAGACAAGCACGGCAACGAACAGGAGAGGGGCAGACAGAGGCTAAGAGGATAAAGAGATATGAGGAGAACATAATGGAGGCAGAGAGAAAGACTGTGACAGGAATGTGAGAGGCAGAAAGTATGAATCAGCAAGAAGAGAAGACAAACACTGTGAATATGAGAGAATGAAAGGAAGGAAGCAAAGAAAGCCAAGCTGACAGGGAAAGATTTGGAGTCTTAGGAACAAGCTGACCAGTCTTGGCACACTGCTTCACTGCAGCACCACAACAGTCAACAGTAAACAACGCTGCCTTAACGAGATGATGCTGATGTCAATCACTGGATCACTAACGGCAAAGGCACTGCACCCACTGGCAACCAGGTTGTAAACATTGCTTAGCCATACTACGAGCATGGCAGAAAGCAAAGTGACTGCACAATCAGGTTTTGTAAATGATAATTAAGGAGTGACGGACTCCTGTGCAGAAATTTTCTCACCTTGTTTTCCCTTGTTAATACTATTGTTTCCTGAGCAGCAGGGGTGTTACACTGAATTTTCTCAGATATAACATTAGCTTTAATTTCTCTTCATGTACCACTAGAGCGAGAATTGTGAGATGGATGTTGATGCTTTTAAAATCTTGCTATAATAAATGTCAAACATCATTAAGCCGGCTTTTATATAATGGGAGGCCTGATGCAGCCAAGCAGACATATACATGAGCACAGACAGATAAAATAGCACAGTGTATACTGTGGCTCTGTCCCTATTCATTAAGACTTTCTGCCTTCTGGTATAGAAGTTCAGTGACTGGAGTTTGTCTCTTTTTCCTCTGATTATCTGGCTAGTTTATGGAGCTCTCACAAAGCGGTCAGGGAAAAAAAATAGCAGACATGTTTTTCGAGGGACTCCTACAGTGTGCCATGCTTGCTAAACTGCAGAGAGCAGAGAGATTATACTGAACTCATTAGTGATTCCTCAACTTAAATGATTACACAGTTATACACAAAAGCAAAGGTGTTCAATCTAAGCCATAAACAAATGTCTGTCCCTAACAAGCATCTGTCCATAAACAAATAAATGTGCTTATATACTTCAGACAAAGCTTTATGACTGCACAATATCCTGAGTCAGCCATTACTTACAATTTACAGTAAGTGTTTTGCTCAAAAATTAAATTTCCACTCATTAAACAAGTGCCACTTCCTCTGTCAAAATACTCACAAGTGCACAACACTTTTTAGTTAGGAGGTTATTTTAAGCCTTGGTTAAGAAAACTCTCAATATTTCTAGATGACTGAAGTGATTAATTTGGGCAGTATTCCAAAATAAATATGCATCATTTTGGAATAACACTGCTGTGTTTGTGAACAGTTGAATGAACTAATTAAAAGTAAATGTTTTTTTAATTTAAATAAAACTTAATTTAAGATTTAACCCTTCTTCAGTCGCTTCGCAGAGTGTAAACACATTCGAATATTTAACCCATACGTCACTCATATCTCACAAAAACAGAGGATGCAACAACACTAACCTTTGCATTTCTGCGCAGGCTCTTCAGAATATTTCTCCTTTTGGGGTCTTCACTCTCTTCGATGGAGTTGTCTTTCTGGGCTCCTCCGTCATCCTGGCTAGCCTTGGGTGGACCGCCCATCTCATCATCGCTGCCTATAGAGAAGCTCGTCCTGAAACTGCTGAACTTGCCAAGCCGTTTGGATCGGTCTCTGTAAAGCTTGGGCTTTACCCCGATGGCGGACAACTTCCTCCTGCGCTCCAGTGAGCTGCTATCAGCTTCACTGTCTGAGCCATTCCCCCCGGCACTCCCGTTGGAGTGACCCTTGTTGGCGTTGCGGATGGTGATAATCTTGCCCTGTGTGCTGTCATGAGGGACAGAGTAGATATTCTCCTCCTCTGTAGGTCGAGGTTTGCTCACAGCATCCATGGGCTCTGCGTAGTCTGAGGGGTCATAGCCACCATCGCTACCTGGGGCCCAGGTGACAGCTTGGGGCAAGGAGCGGCGGTTGGTGCCACCCTGCTGGTCCATGTAGGGGCCGAGGTTAACCTTACGGACAGGCTTGGGCTTCACTTGTGGAGGAACCTTGTTGTTCAGCTTGCTCTCAAAGGTGCTAAGCTCAGAAATGACAGAGAAGGTATCACTTGAATCCAGTCTGGCAGCTTGAAGGTTCCCAGGTGGGAACTGAGACTGCCATCCTCCCTCAAGGTAGGGTAAGGTGGTGATGGTTCGATATCATCCTCTGAGTCCATGAGAATGTTAACTGGACTAGGAGAGCCACAGCGAGGGCTGATGCTCTCATTGGTACATGCCTCTGCCACATTATCATACATGTGTGTGGCCTCAACAATAGTGCGCTTCTCTACCGCCTCTTTGAAGAAGGACTGGAAAAGGTCTATCTTATGAAGGCCCCCCACTACCCCACCATGTCCACATATTACTGTGTTAAACCTGGCCTCTATTTCATGGGCCAGTTCCTCTCCTTGACTGACCTGCTCCTTAGCTGACTCTGAGTCCGACAGCTCCATCTGGCTCTCCCCTACTGCTAGCAACTGGACTGGGATGATATCTTGGACCTCACACAGAAAAGCACATAATGTCTCCATAGAGGCCTTGCGGCGTGCAGAGTAAACTGCAATGTAGCCGTGGACGAGCTTGGTCTTGCGGAGCGAGAATGAGGAATGAAAGGAGAGCAGTGACAGCTCAATATTCTGCCTCTGACCTCCTATACTGAGATCCAGCAAAACGGAGGTGCCACTGCTGAGGCTGGAGGCAGGACGACAATGCTGGGGTAACAGGAAGGGAGCAAGGAGCTGGTCTATGTCGTATGTGTCACCACACATCAGGCACATGACTATCCTCAGGTCTGCCTCTAGCATGGGCTGGGACTGAGAGTCTCTGAAAGCAGAGGATGGAGGGGGTAAAGGAGGGGAGCTGCTCCCCACTCCTCCTTGATTCTAAGAGGCCCTTGAGCATCTGGTTGATCTGCCTCTCATTGACGTTGCGACCGTATCCCATGCCTGGAGAGGCAGGGTCTAGGTAGGCACACTGCAACTTTCCAGCCACCTGCTGCCCTTGTTGGATAAGAGTCTGAGCTGTCTCCCCTCCAATGTCTCCAATGGACCCCACCCCCCGCTTGGTGACCAGAAGGAGGGACAGCGGGAGTTGGGCTAAGCTGTTTTCCCTTTCCCTTCTGCTTATAGTTGATTCCCTAAGCTTCTCTAAACTCTCAACAACATAAGAGAGGGATTCCTTTGAGTTGTACAAACACAGGCAACCATGGGGTGTAAAGGTTGGCGTGTGGAATGAATTGACTGGCAGACGTACATTGCCCTCTATTGGACGAAGGGCTAACTCATACATCTTGCCATCTAACACGTACCGGTCGTCACTGGTGCACAAAGCCCTTATCTCATTTGCCATTTCTCTGGCTAGTCCATCTTTCCCTAAGATGACAAGATTTATCCTTTCAGCCCTCCCCAAATCCAGTCTTGAACTATCTGATGATGGGTAGCGGGTAGGGAATCTGGAGGCCAGGATCTGCTCTATCTTACTGTCCACACAGTGGGGGCTGTTGGGACAGGTGTCCTTTGTAGGATGGTACACAAAGTGGATATGTTTCAACACCAGAGCATCCCTTTCTGCCTGCAGCTTCTGTAGGGCTTTAAACCTTTGTTCCTCACCCAACACCTCCTGAATGGCTCCCATTTTCTCTTTACTCGGCTTTGCATCCACTTCCAGCTCGTAAAAGAGCTCAGAGTATTCAAGAAGCAGCTCCTGAAAGTCCTCTTTGGCTCGGTCAATGATTTCCTTCTGGTGTTTGTTGTAGATATCCAGATATTCAGCCTCATCCAGCCACTGGTAGAAGTCTTCATTCATGATGAAGCTTCGGGCCTCCTCCCAGGGTTTCCCTGGTGTGATGAAAGGAGAGACACTTAGCTTCTCCTTGAACTCCCATCTCATCTCAGCCCGTTTGCGCTCATTCCTTAGCTGCTCCAGGTGGGTCTCATAGATGGATTCAGCTGCGGGGGTCTCCAGGAGGTCTTGGGGAATTCGATCATCCTCCATGTTATCAATGTGTGGTGTGGTCTCCCAAGGGGTGTCATCTAGCACTACAAACCACTGGGAGAAATCTCTCTTTGTCTCCAGGACTTTCTGAACCCCAGACCAGCTCAAGTGGTCTATCTCATCCAACTCTGGTAACAGTACTGACAAAGCCTGTGGTAGAGTACTTAGATATGCCTTCCTACGCTTCTCTATATGCTCTTGTTTAAGTCTATGCACATGCTGCTGGAAGAGCTTCTTGGCTTTAGCTGTCCCCTCAAGGAAAACATAGTCCTTGTACTCAGGGGCAGTTTGCATGCGGCGACTGACAGAGGGCCATGTCTCATTGTGATTCTTCACAATTCGGTTGACCAGCCACTCATAGCGGTCTTTGGCTGAGGCAATCTGTTGACTCTGCTGTTTCAGTGCCTCAAAGTAAGGGATGATCTTGGGCTTTCCCCTACTCTTGTCTATTAGCTGAACCAGTGTAAGAAAGGCTAGATCAACGTTGACATTAGAGCGTGCTGATGTTTCTACCACCTGCAGGTTCTTCTTGGCTAGGGCAAAAGTGTGCGAGTCTTTAATATAGCGCTCAACTCCTTCATCACATTTGGTGAGAACCAGTACCACAGGTTTCTTCGTTTTGGCTAGCTGGTTGTACAGGTTGGTAACAAACTTCATCTGGTCCTCAAAGCTCCGGTTCATACCCCTGCTAACATCCACACAGAGTAAGAAGCCATCCACCACAAGCTTGCCTTCAGGCATCTGCTTCTGCTCAAAGTCCTGCTCCAGTCCCAGCTGGTCTGTGCAAAAGTACATCAGCTTCTCAGCCGAAGCCAGCTTGGTGGAAGCCGCCCTCTTAATGTACGGCTGGAGCGCCGTGCTTCTGTGTGGCTGGAACGTCTGATCATCAATGAACTCCGTCTGCTCCACCACATTCATACGGCATTCGGGCCCCTCCTCCAGTGTTCGCCCGGCCTCTCCCCAGAACAGGAAGTGATCATTGTTCACCACACGGCCTCCAAAGTCACTGGTGCTGAGAACGGAGGTGTGGTCTAGATGAAGTCATCTGCACTTGGCCGGACGAAGCGGTTACACAGGCAAGACTTGCCCACACCACACTGGCCTTTCTCCTTCTCCGTGCCGGACAGCCCAACCACGACCAGGTTGTAGGTGGGTGCCCGGACATCTTGCTTTTTGGCCATCATCATCGCTGGCAGAGGCTCATCCTGCCATGCTGGCCGCTAGCTCTAGGGAGAGGAGAAGGCTGCCAGGAAAGGAGGGTTTCCATGCAAGAGGAGCTCACTGCGCTGGGGTTTGGTCCTGCATGATAGAGAGAGACAGAGAGAGAATGGGAGATATAATTAATCTAGAGACATACAGAAACATACATTCCAATGACAGGCTTTATTATTAGAAAGCTATTGTGTCTCATCTAAATTCCTACAGTGTGCCTATGTGCTGTTAATAATGTTTAATCTGTGATCCTATTTCTCCACTGAATGTTTCCTGAAAAGATTGAGGTCAGTGGCAAAGCTGCTGGAATGCTGCACATTACTTAACCCAGCTGTAGCTCAGTAAAAGGCAATTTTTCCCCATTTAACTCATTTAATTTTTATACTGCCAGGACTTCACAGCTAACAGTGGTGCCTTCCACATTTCCTTCCTATGTTCGTTGAGTCTCAGTATGTGTTTTGGCTTATTATCCCAACATCTAACAGTATGGTCGGTCGTCTCACTGCCAGCAGCAGTAGAATAAAGTTATGTGGGGTTTTCACTATCGCAGAAAACAGACACATGAATGTGCACACAAACACACGCACCACCACACACTTGTGAAAACAGGCACACTAAGCTCCCTGCACCCCAAATGAAAGACACACACAAGAAGATGAAAGCAGATAAGTGTTCCAGAGCTAAAGTTACTAATTGGCCAACTAGGGAAAGCCATCTGCATTTTAAAAGGCTGCGTTGCCTGTTGGCTGACTCATCTCCATCAAAAACATGTTTTCCTATGTTTCTCACTATACAGCACTCTGCAAACAGATCAGAGTTGGCTGGTGTACCATCACTAATGTCTCAACATATTTACCTACAGTACAGGCAACAAACTGGTACCATGCTGTCGAGAAATAGCACATCCAAACACACATAGAGGCTCAGTTGGCTGGCCAGTCTCTGTATCATTTATTCCATTAGTAGATCCGACCCAAAAATAACAAGGGAGAGGATGAGAGATGGGGGATGCTCTTTGTGGAATGGCCCTCTTTGACAGCATAATTTGTGAGGAGCAAAAATCTTCCAAGACAGCTAGCACACAGACTTGCAGTACGAGACCACCCCCTCCATGTCATAACTGAGGCGTTAATGTAGTAAAACAGACATTAAAACCACTATTAAACATGAATAGCTCTTTTGACAGAGAGCACAAAAGCAGACAAAGCCTTCGTTGCTGCTGAATTGAATTTGTCAGACAACAGAGAACTGTGGATGCGCAGAGATGAACTTCAAAGCCCAACATTGCCCACCAGAGGGGGAGACAATAAAAAGGAAATGGTAGGAGGAGTAAGAAACTCACTACAGTGGAACACACTGTAGATAAAAAAACAGCTTCACACCTGCCTTGTATCGACTACTGCATATACTGTACATTTCCCAGTTTTACTTGAAAGCTGAGTGCCACTAATCGAAGTTCAAAGCTGACAGTTATGGCGAAGCCTTGAAATCCTGAGTTTCACTAAAGCAAATTCCAATCAGACTGTGAATTAACATTTGAGAGGCGAGACCTCCCCGGTGCTGCAGCAGGTGTATAACCAAGTGCCAGCAGAAAAAGGAATCAATATCAAAAAGAATGTCTGGTGTTTTGATATTTGTAGAGGAAACATGCATGAAAAATGGATCAAGGCACTCAGGGGTAGACCTGTTCTCTGTATTAATAAGTTGTAGTGTGTGTTGTGCTCAGCCAGGCTGGCTGGCCGATACATTTGGAACAGGTATATGACCTGGGTATCATGGTTAATTCATAGCCTTCTCTTTGCAGCCTCTCTTGTAAGTATGTTTACTGCGTGTGTGTTTATTTTCCTCTCTGTATGCGTGTGTGTGTGTGTGTGTGTGTGTGTGTGTGTGTGTGTGTAGCACCAGATATGAACACAACCAGTGGGAAAACAGTACAGTACATACTGCCTAGACTTGCTTAGCCTTGGCTCGATGAGAAGAACTGCAGGTGTGGTATCTATAGAGCTGGAGTCAGCAGGTTAAAAGCGCACCTGTGCCCTGACCTAGTCATGTTCACATTACAGAGCAGACAGCCTCGACTACAATCAGCCACAAAAACATAACCTGCTGCCCCTGGATATGGTCCGCTGGCCAAACAGAACTTGCATCCAGCCTGTTAATCATCATTTTTTTTATATACTTTATCTACATGATCCCACCCACCAGGTTCACAGGAATAAAAATGTAATGTGATGTCCATTCACTATGAAGCCTGAAAATAAACACCTCTAATGTCTTGTGGAGCTGATTCATCAGCAGTTACTTACTAAATAATTACAATTACGTGGTGCAGATCCTTTAAAGTCAGTAATTTACTGTAATCTAAATTGTGTATACCGGTATTTTCTTTTCATTCTCTCTCTCTCTCAGGTAGGTTTGTGAGCTCTGCTATTGGGAAGGTTGCCGTGAACTGCATCTCTGCACAGACTGAACTGTTGTGACATGCTCGAAGTAGCTGCCTACTGAGCTGACAGAGGGTGTTACATACAGATAAGTACAGAGGCTCTGGTGCAGACCCACATTAGCACAAATGACCCATATGAGTTCACACATTAAAATGCACACATGCATATGCACAGTGCGCACACACACACACACATACATACACACACAGGCTGCTTGTTTATCCTATGTAACAGCCCAGTGATGAGTGTGTCATGTGTGAAATAGGTCATGTTTGTGACCGGTTGTGAGAGTGTCTGGATTAAATAAAGTCAAGCACTCCTAAAGTCCCTATGGACCTGGAGGCTGGCCAGGCTCAACACTCGCACAGATGCATCGCTAACATCTGCTTCACTGACCCCACCTTTCTTTTTCTAAGAATGTTCTTATGTGTATGCAAATCTTTAAGTTCATACACTGTTTGCGACAGTTATACTCGTTGCAGTAGAGTGCAGGTAAGCGCGTGTGTGTGTATGTGACAGAGAGCTGGGGCATTTTTGCAATAACCACAAAAGAAATGGCAAACAAAAGAAAATAATGCACTTTTTTTTCCTGGTGTGTCCGAATGACATGTCAGAGCGAGAGGCAAACAGACAGCTCAGAATTCAATCTTAAGCGATGTGAGGATGCATCAGTTTAAAACACAGCAGCAGCAGATAATGGAAGAAAATAAAATGCCTCATGAGACTGACTGCTCTGCTCGAGCCAAACTGACAGAAACATGGAACATATATGACATTACAACTGCACAATTCAGCTTGTTTCAACAGCCTGTCTACTGGCAGCCCAAGTGCAACATTTCATACACAATAGATGGAGTCATTTAGGGAATACATTTCCTCTTTTTGCAGACCTATAAAGACACCACCGCCTGAGCTAAACTAGCCTTATAGTGCGGCAGTCCAGTTACTGAGCACTCAGACAGCCAGTCTCCCAGTTCACCCTGAGGCCTGGTGTCTGGTGCGCATGTCCAGTCACATACCACTGTCTCGAGGCCCAGGGCTGTTTAGGGCTGAGGCAGAGATAGGTTAGGGCCTGCACTGCATCTGCCTCTGACCCTGAAACATGAGGGTAAGCAGAAGAGGAGAGGAAGAGAGAATAGGAGGAGATGCAGGAAGGAGTGGAAGACACTGGGAGGGGGTGGGCAGAGACAGAGGGTGGGAAGTTAGTGCACATGGAGAGGATGGGGGGTGTACTGGAGAAGAATGGGTATGAGGGGAAGGGGAGAGAGGTCAGTGGCCTGGGTCATGTGAGCTGCACATTGGAATCCCCTCGGGGAAGAGGGGCAGGGCGTGGCGAGGCCTGGATGAGTTAAGGGTCAGGGTTTGACCTGTCACATTGCTCTCGCCCTAACTAATCACAAACAGCATTACAAGCAGAACATTGTTTTTTCCCTCCTTCTTTTTACTAGCAAGAATTTCCCAATCTATTGGTTTAAAACTGTCAAAACACACCCAAGACAGCAAATCTCGCCTTGACTGTAGCAGCACTTTCTAGGTCACTGACTGGATCAAGGACAAGACGGAAGATAGGATGCATCTGTAGGGTACTGGAGTGCAGCCTGAAGCTAATGCTAGGGTGGCAGGGCGTGAAGTTCATCATAACACGTGCTACAAGGGGCAGCGGGAAAGAGGCTGTGTTCACTGCCTGTGAGGAAAGACTGTGTAGCTTTCACGGGGTGGCTGCATTCCTATCATTACAGGGCAAAGAGGAAGAGTTAGCCAGGGAGTAATTGTCAGTCAGGCCTGTTTTGAAATACCAAAAACTCCTTATTGCTTTGACATGTTCGCTTAAATGGAGAGTGCACATGGGCTGAATGAGATAACCATGCATGTGAGCTGGATCTCAAAAGGAATGTTGCGTGGAAGTGGAAAATTGAAGGGATTAATTTTCCTAATTTAATACAAAATGAAGGGCTTTTATAAAGTCAACATATATCGAGGTACTTAGAGATATCACAGCGATCCTCTTCAAGCTATCCCCTGACACAATGACAAACTCTCTTACTAAATACAGTACAGTTCATATGGAAAACTGCTAAACGCGGATAAACACAGAGGCCCACTTGCTTGCATGGTTTTCCTCTAAGCCCTCTGGTTGTACAGTATTATACACTCAGGAAGGCTGGGAGTTGACAGAAACAAAGGTCATGAAATAGTCATGAAGCAGTGTGAAGGTGATGATGATGACAGAGAGGCAGCAGGGAAAAAATCTCTCTCCCTTTTCTCTAAGACACCAGGCCGGCTGGCCCTCCCTTTGCTCCAGTCCCCAAACATGTTTCCCCTCCTTTCCTCACTCCTTCTGCATGATGTCAGTCTGCAACCACATGCACTTCCGCTCTGCTCTCTCTTATTATTTTTCTATCTCTCTTGCTCTCACCCACAACATTATCCTCATCATATAGATTTTCCCATCTCCATCTGTCAAGTTTTTTTTTTTCATATAAACTCTTACCTGTCTCCATCACTCTATTCCATCCCCCCCCCCCCCCTTATTCTCCGCCTCTCTGGAGACTTGTTGTCCATTAGTACAAAACTAGGGTTGTGGACAGGGGAGTGGGCTGCGGGTGGATGGGGTGGGAGTCCTTACACTGATACAGCTTCCTGCTCAGGCTGTACTATTTTACCCATCAAAGGCATAAACAAACATAAAAGATAGATTCTAAATATGATATGAATGCTGATGAAAACAGGTTTGAAACAATTCCATCCTTAAATACCCAAAGGTAAAAAAGTAACACACACACACACACACACACACACACACACACACACACACACACACACACACACAGATATTCAGGACAAAGTTGGCTAATCTCATTTTCACCAATTTATTCTGGCCATGTCAAACAAACAACAGCCTGGTGACCTTCACCAGAGCATGGAGGAAAATGGAAATCATGTCATTTGTACACAGGAGTTGACAGGTGAGGCGTAAACAGCTGCTGAAAAAATATATATGTAAAAATCTGCCTCCACAAGACTCACATTCACGTTTACCAAGATATTCAGAAGTCCCATTAACATGATTATACTACCATCAAAAGTACAGACACTGCTCTCTCTGTTAAACTGATACAGAGATGCTGTTTTGTAAAGCACCACCCAAGCCTAACGTCTATGTCTGATGCACGTTCATGAGGTGCTCTGTGGTGCAGTGTTTTCAGTGTAACCACTAAAACAGAAGTCATTTGTCTCATCCACGTATCACTCACCAAACAGGAAATTCAAATATCCTTGCTTTTTCCATCGACTGGATGTGTGCAGAAAACAAACACTGCTATCGCACCCTTGCTAATGCATTTCACATGTGGCCAGGCACACAAAACACACCACCGAAACCAATCCAAAAGTAAAGAATAATTCCTTTAGGATGAAAATACTAACCACAAAAAGCTCATCACGCCCTGGACCTTTGTCATTACACATAATACCTATTTGCACACAACGCACAGAAGCAACATTGCAGCACTTTAACAGCCATCACACATCCAGGTCCTGATCCAGGAGAGCTGGTCAGTTGTGACTGGGATTATGGACATCGTGGATTAGCTACGGCTATTTGCATCATTCCATTTGCGAGATCACAAGTGGTGCTGGCTGTGCATTAACATGATCCGATGGCATGGGGATATAACCGCATGAAAAAGTCGCCGATAACAAATCCCCATACTGCTCAATCGCACCACTGACACGTGCATAGAAACACATGTATGCATCAAGTTAATGATTAGCTGTTCCATATCTTCTAATACTGCTCCGTTGTGCATACAGTGTGATGTTATTTATTCCACACCCATCTGTTATGGCCCAAGTTATCTGTGTATTATAGTTTCCAGTAACTGTACCCAGGCTCTAAGTTCATTTCCACATTCTCCCTCCGCCTGGCACTGCAGAGATAGAGGACCAGTTAGTGATGGACCCCCTGAGGAGAGAGGCAGACAGACAGACAGACAGACAGACAGAGGAAGGAAGGATGCAGGATAAGAGCACAAAAAAAGGGACACAGACCGTAAACAACCAGTCAACAATTGAAAAGGCAGGATATCGGGGATAAAACAGAAGGAAGAGGGCAGCGAAGACCATATTCACAGCCTAATCTGAAATTCAAGACTATAACTGAACAGTTCAAGGAGCGGCGGCAAGAAAAGAGCAAGGTTTAAGTCAGATAAAGAGAGGATCTCGAAAGAATGGACAGCCTATTTAGAGAGTGGAAGGAGAGGGTAGAGGAGCAGTGTGTCACTGTGGTTTAACCTCTTCAACTGCACCAGAAGGCCTCACTGATAGCACAGCTAAATATAATGTGCTGGAAACATGGACATTGACAGCTATAAATCTGAACTACCACCACATAAAGTCGCTCTTGCAAACACACAGTGTGCACAAGTGCTCACAGTGCCGTACCTTCCTCGATGATAAGGTCATTTCTCTCCAGGCTGACAGCGAGCAAGTGAAAGTGAGAGGCTACAGTGTTTCTGCAGCAACACTTTCAGCTCTCTGACCTTCACGTGAGCTTGATGTTAAATTAGATTTTAATTCAGTCGCTAAGATTTATTCTAAAATCATCTTCAGTTGTTCGAGCTCACACGAGATAATGATGAATTTTTTTATATCATTTTAAATTTAATATCTTTGGGTTTTTGGCTGCTGGTGAGACAAAAGCAGCAATGTGAAGAGGTCATCTTGGGGTTAGTAAAGCATACTTGTTTGGGATTTGGGGGACTAAACACTGACAGCTGTGCACTCTCATTGTGCACTTTGGTACATGGTAACATTTTGCCCAGGAATTCCCTGTTCAACAGGCTATACAACATCAACAACAACAACAAGTGTTGCTTTACATGCACGGTCAGAAAAACAGACAAGCCTGTGTTTTCCTTTGGCACAAAAGCTCATCTGTGGGCCTCTGCTCTCCCTCCCACTTAATTCCTTCTGCTAGGCATGAACTGCCTTACTCCTCATTTCTTTCAGTGCCCCCTGGCCCTTGTCTAATTCTCCCTGTATTTCCTGTCTTCCTCGGTCTTAGTATGTCTCTGCTGCACTCTGTCTCTCTCTCCCTCTCTCAGCTCCATCTTCTCCTGCAGTAGTACCTAACCTCACGGCCCAGCCCCCTGTCAGACTAGCAGACTGTCTGCTGGTGATATTAGCATACATCTGATCCCTGCTCCCCTGCTCGAAGGCTTGTCAGCATCAGCACAACTGTATACACACATTTAGACACTCAATACAGCTGTCCTGTCCTCCCAGCCAAACTCGATGCAACAGCACAAACAAACAGCTACAACGCAGACAGTTATAGACCCAACGCAAATATGTCCAATGCAATCAACACGGAGCGGGGGGGCATATTTTACACACAAACGCCCACATACATGACAGCATTTTTTGCTCTCTTCTTAGAGGAGGGGGATTTAGTGGCAGTCTTTAAACCCAGCTGCTAATCTTCCACCTGAATGAGCCTCCAATTCGAACTGCTAGTGTAATTGGTTTGACAGTAACAGTGTGTGTGCGGTGTGTGTGTGTTTGTCTTATGTCAGAACTGGGGACGACCTTCATCTTTCAATACCGAGCGCTGGATATCATTTTCGGAATATTTTCATACCCATGCCAGTTTTTTTTCTTGAACAAAACAAAAAATCCCACATTTGTGTGTGTTAATATATGTGTTCATGTCTCGGTGCATTAGTGTAAACTGAAAATTGCTTCCAGCACATTCTCTCTGTTTACAAATAAAATCAGACTGTGCATAATAGATTTCCTCAATAAAAAGAGCTCGTAAAGCAGAGAAGGACTCGTGTTCTCATACTGCTGTGGGGATAGTACAGCTGAAAAGTTGCTGAACAGAAACTTTCTCATCTTTACTTCCTCACAAACTACTGCAGACAAATCTGCACTCTGACCTCTGGGTGGGAAGGCTTCATGTAGTGAGAGAATGTCTCCATAAAACAAGTACAGCGATTCTACATTTCTCAGATTTTCAATAACTCGACTCAGTGACTCGCACTTATTTAAAACCACAATTCCACTCCCAGGCAAAGAAAGCCATCCACATAAAGCACTGTGATTTGTGAGCGACAGATCAACCGCTGACATTACCTTCAATTTAATTGTCATTATTAACCCATTTTCAGTGGAGCGCTCATCCTTTGCTAGAGTGGGTGTCTAATAGATGTGCTGGGTGTGTTTTCCAGATGGTGACCGAGACGGGAGAGCTGTGCACGCTTGCAGAGCGATGCTGCTGCTGCCACCAGAGTTTAATTTTTATCACTTTATCTACTGCTGCGAGGGCTGTGGTGGCCAGACTAAACTCTCGGCACCGTCCTGATTGCAACAATTACTTGATTGCAGCCACACAGCGTCTATTGTTTTGTCTTAGTATGAAAGCAAGTTTCTATTGTGCAGCATACAGGATGCGTTCACCTGTGTATTTTGCATCCCCAGCTTCCTGCTTTAGATTGGTATTGGAAGGACAGGGGAGAATGGCTGGTGTGAAATGGCTGCTGCTGGGATTTGACTTCAAATATCAATTACCAAAATATACACGACCATCATTCATTTGCAAGCTCTAGTAGCTAGAAAAAAGCTCCATTTGGCCTTTTAACTCATTATACCGATTAAGCGCAATTAGCCATAGCCTTAACCTAGGTGCACATTGTTATATCAATTAGAGAGCCATTAATAAACTGCACCAGCTACTGAAACTCTGAACCCACAGCCAAGATACACTACTCTAAAAATACACAGGATTCAGAGAGACTTTACATTTGAATATTTAAGTCTCTGAACTTAAAGCAACACATATCGTGCCGTCTAATCAGCACGGAATATAAGGATAATGTTGGTTAAGTCTTTCCATCTGGGCCTGTAACCCCCAAGCTTTGTATATAATCAGGTGTTATGATCCCAACAGGGAGATCTGCCAGAGATCACCCAAACTGTTACTAGGTGACAGATGGTCATCACACACACAAATACACCCACACCCAACACCTACACCATATGCTCCCACGTAGATACGGCACATCTCACACATGCACGTGCCTTCTAACTTGACTGCTCTCTGCTTAAATACCAAAGTTTAAACAAATTGTGTTTTTTGTCTCTTCTACGGCATGAGAAATTTTCAGGCGCCTCTGAATCTTGAGACCAATTAAATCTGAAAATGACAGAAATGAAGGGACAAGGACGGGCCAAGAGGGAAACAGAAGATAACATAAACCAATTTCTACAGAATGTTTGGGAAGTGTAAGCTCAGACACAGTGCTGGCTGTGAAAACGGCATATTCCAGCAGCTACAGTGCATCACTGCGAGGCTGCCTGCGAATGCCACGCTGTATGTGGTCTGTTCTTGTCATGTTCTCATGTGTGGAGTCTAGGTGCTAATGGGCTGGCCTGAGCAGCAGTATCCTTATAGCATCATCACACCCTGCCAGTATAACACAAGAAGCCAAACCAGTCAATAGGTGCCACTTCCACTTGCGTCTCCAGTCAATCCCCTCAATCTTTCCCTGCTCTGTGGACGGCTAATAAAGCAGCCAGGAGTAATAAAAAGGTACGCCTGGACGCTGCACTGACAACTGCTTGTGATTCCCCAATAGTTTGAGGCACAGCCTCGATTCAAACAACAGTTGTCGACAGAACATCCCAGTACTTGCTTTGTTTGTGTAATTACTGTTTCATTGAATTGGAGACTTTTTGTACCCACAGACTGATCGACCGAGCGGGTGATGGCGGCAAGAAACAGCTCGTTATAATAAAATGGATTTGAAAACCACAAATGGGTTTTGAAAGTTTGTATTGTTTTGTAGACACTTGGGCAAAATTGTGTTTTTCATTTAGAGTGGCGCAAAGAAAAAAGAAATTATTTTCCATTGGTAAATGAAACCTTTTTCAGAACTTAGGTGTCCCACATTATGAAAGAGCGAGAATGAAATGAACTGAACAAAAGAACCAAAGTTTGTTGGATATGGACATATTGCGAGGAAGGAGGCGAGATTCTGAATTCATAAATGAGGCAATTGAAAATATTATGAGAGAACATGAAGAGTTTCCAGCAAAGCGAGGTAAGAAGGGGAGAAAGAGAGAGTTCGCGTCTGGGGGAAGAGAGGAGGAGGTTAACACAAGCAGCTTCTGGTAAGTGCTTAGTACTTGTGGTTGGCTAATGGTACACAGACAGGGCTACTTTACGATCGCTCATCTGCCCTTCTCGCTGCTGCCGCCCAGACAAGCCTCAACATGAAAGAAATAAGCCGCTGTTAAGAAGGATAGACAACCACTTTCTCTACCTCTTTGCCCTCCACCTTCCCCACAGTTGTCTCCGCTGCCATTAAATTTTTATGCTCCTGTCATTTTCCTCTTTAAATTGTTCTCTCGTCGCTTTTTGCTCTATCTGTCATCGTGTCATCCATCAAAATCCCTCGCCATCTAAAAGCACAGTGGCATCACGCTGCATGCCCTAGGAACAGGATAACCTTACAGAGTGAGACGAGTGCTTGAGATACACACACACACACACACACACACAACCTAAATCAGCCAGTGAGGCAGCTAAAAGAAAGGTACACAGCACGCTAAAAGAAAGGATGACACGGGGGGAAAAAGAATGAAGAGCCCCAGAATGAAGTGGAGGACCGCTGCCAAAGATGGGTGAGTCACTGCAGAGAGGGAAAAAAAAAAGCTAATGATACAATTGAAAACACCTGAACCTGCCACAGTGTAAATTAAAGATAATGACTTTTTACTGGTTGCCACAGTAACCAACTGTTGGCACAAAGGCAGATGGCTGCAGAGGCTTTTTTTCCCCCCGAACGTTCCTCCCCTCCCTTCCTCTTCTTCCTATGTAGCTTTCATTTTTTCCAAGAGCTTTACTCTCTCTTTCTGCCCTCCTGTGAGCACCACCAAAGCGCAATTCATGCAGGGGCAATAGAAGGCCAAACAAATAAACCAGTTAAATAACCCCAAACTAAAGTAGCCTCTGATTTGTCTCCTTTGTAGCAGATTCAGGTGCAGAGATGAATGAATGAATGGGATGGAAAAGAGGCCAGTAGACATAATACACTATATCTCCCACAGCGTGCTTGCGGGCTCCGACAGAGGATGCATATGTAAACACATCACCTTTTAACACTCATAAAGCAGTGCATGTGTGCGCACACGTGGGAGTGTCGCCTCGGAGCTCCTTCTGCAGTCTGAGTGGAAGAAGCTGACAGGCTCTGGGGCAGCTTGTCCAGAGGTTACAGGGGTTGTGCTTGGTCATCCATTTTAAATCAGTCTCCAGACAGACACTGGAGCGCCATTACAGCTCGAAACTTTGCTGCTCTGCACAGATCTGCCTGCAGCTGCAGCAGCATTAGGGCCCAAGGCCGAGCTTTGCCTGCCGCAGCTCACTTAGCGGTGTCCACTGCCCTGTTGGTCCTGTCTAAATCACAGTCAGAGGAATGCAGCCTTTCAGGGTAAGAGTCAAGCTTTTACCACAGTCAGATAAGCACTTAGCAGGGTGCAAATTGTTTTATAATTGTGTCTTTGTGCATGTACAACCACAAAACTGCTTCTTTAACCCCTGTCTTAATATTCCCGTACACACGTTAACTCTGTGAGTGCTGTGAATACACCAGTCACATTTGTACTATAGTCATTTAGCTTGTACTTTTGGTGCTATGGAAAACAGAAGTAAAAAGATAAAGATGTGGAGGGTCTATTTGCACCCCAGTGAGAACAGTCACACTGCAGCTATTCAGCTGTTTCACTACCCATCACCCATCCCTGTGACTGGCTAGTACTTGTCACACTGATGCATTGTGGTCAGACAGTGTTCCTCTTAGGTCAAAGAGGTCAGATTAAAGTGGAAAGTGTATGAGAAAAAACTCACAAATGTGCTGACAGAAAGTCAGGCGATGTAGTAAGAAGTGGTGGGTAAACAGTTCAAACACAGGACTTTCACACAGGAGACTGGGCTGTGAGTCAACGCTGGCTTATTATTTCTAGACATCAGACGATGCAGCCACCTCTGAGGCTGAGAAATAAAGCAAATGCTGGAGTACCAAAAACTGCAGTTCCTCTAATGGCCACTTGAGGCTGGCTCCGAAACAGAGTAAATCCCAGAGACCCCCCATCTTAACAGCTGAAATAACAAGTTACAGTCTGGTACAATAAACAGTTTTGGTTTCTGAAGAGAGACTTTCACGATAACTGTACAGAGGGTAAATTTCTTTACAAGTCACCTGCTTACTTTTTATTAAGGTCCAAAGTTACACATATTGAAGGGTGGGGCTGACTGACTGACTGGTTGTCTGGGAGGTGTTGCTACCAGTTGCTGCAGTCAGATCCACTCTTCGCTCCTCTATAGCTCACAGCGCTCATCCAAATATGGTCACTTCTGGCTCCAAAAAACCAAGATGGTGACAGCCGAAATGCTGAATTTTAAACTTCAAAACAGAAGTCCAAAAACCAATAGGTGATGTCATGGTAGCTGCATCCATTACTTATACGGTCTTTGACTGGAAGCAGGTTGAACAGCTAGCCTGGCTAACTCCAGAAACCAACATAACATTTCTGTTTGTTTTACAGATTACACAAACAAGATACAGTATGTTAATCGCTAACTTTGGAGGTGCCAGTGAGCATATAAAGTTGTAAAATTTAAGATAATCACCCCCTGGCTTCAGCTCTATCATTGACACATGTGGTATCGATCTTTTTAATCTAAGTCTCAGAAAGAAAGCAAATAAGGGTATTCCCCAAAATGTAGACTATTGAATATTTATATATCTTATATCTAAGGTCATATCCTGAGACAAAACTAGCTCACAGTTACATATGCACGCTTTTATGGTCAGTCGGTCCAGCCTTGAGTCGACAGTTGTTTCTTCCTGGACTAGAGAGGGGCTGTCCCCTCCCACAAACTTTTGCCTGTCTTGAAAGCAGCAGCTGGAGGTCACCAGCAGTCACAAGAGTCTGAATTAGAAGTCTGGATCTGTTGTGAGAGGCCATGGAGCAGAATGGAGCCTAAGAGGCTGCAGACTAGAGAAGTCTGAAGCTGATACACTCTGCAGTGCTGTACAGTTGGTAAAATGTGATGAATATAACGGCAGACCACAAGCGCAGATGCAGCCATATGGAAAAAAACACAATATATTGATCTTGACCTCTGTTGACCTCCTCCTCCTCATTTTTAAAGCTTCCATATATACTACAATATTTATTCCTTTTCAAACTAGTTTCTATGCCCTGCTCCCTCTCCAGGCCTGGAGGAAGAAAATGTCTCAGGAAAAGGCAGAGGGATGAGAATTAGACCATTCTCTCTGCTGAAACAGGAAAGCAACCAGGTTGGATTTTAAAGCAGTTCTCTTGGCCCTAATCCAGGAGTTAACCCCTTACCTCCCAGCCCATAAACACACGCACTCACATGCACTCTGTTAAATTCATTCCTACTTAGCAATGATGCCAAGTCTCCTTTCCACCGTTCTCTTCCTCTCCCCACCCATCCCCTCTCTTCCCGGTGATTGGCACAGTTACTCCTCACTACCTCATATCCCTGGGTTCTCGTATGAGCTCACTGGCCAATCAGGTTCGCTGATATGGCTCCAAATTTCTCTGACATCACAGGCCAGAGGCAGGCAAAACAAGGATCCCTGCCTTAGGATGAAAAAGTTTGCAGTCCTTCATGCTGCTTTTTGCTCTACTGCCCTTTCTCTTCTACAATGCATGCTAAACTTGACTTTTCCAGCCAAATAAAGAGCATATAATCAGTTAAGAAATGGTTTATAATAAAACTAATGCAGCTCATGCAGCGATAGGGACATTTTAAAGCGTTAATTAATATATTTGACAACAGCTGTAACTTCTCCTGCACAATTGTTATCATGTAAAATGTCTCCATATTTTTTTCAACTGAACATGTCGGAAACTAGTAAGCAGACCACTGTGCACTGTAAAAAGCAACCGCTACCTGTGAATGACTTGTACATATGACATGAACTGACATTATAATGCACTTAGACTGCTTCATGTGCATAACTGTTCTAAAATATTATGACAGCAATGTCATACAGAGGCAGTATGAGGTTCATTGGTAAGCGAAAAGATGTGCGACATCAGAAATGTGGACTTGAGCACAGAGAGGATTTCGTCGAGAAGAAATTAAAAGACAAATAAATTAAATTAAATAATTGTGGCGATTAAGACCTCACAGATTCAAATGTAAGGCTATTTAATGACCCTTATGGCTATATACTTATGAAATAGATATTAAGAAATTTTAAGGACCTGCAGACACCCTGTTTTATGTCATTATTATGACATATAAACTATGTATTATTAAGAATTAATACACTGCTCATGAATGCTAAATAAGGGGATTAAAGTAAAGTGTTGCCAATTTGGACTTTTTTCGACCAAACAGAGCTGTGATAACCCCACAAGACTGACTAACCCCACAATCGCTGAAATCAAACCAAAGAATGTCTCTAAAACTTCCTGTCCACAGCACAGAACCAATATTACTGCAGCCTCTGCACTTGGGAGTGTTTCAAATGCAACACCAGTCTCTTTAAGTGCTGACGTCATCTTAGATAACGCTAACCTCACAAAGACACACGAATGCGCACACCCAGCTAGGCGTACCATCTTTAAGCCTTTCTAATCCTTGATCTCAGACAAAGGAGGGGGCCACTCACACACACACGCAGTCTCACACACCCCACCTGTCCCCCCACTGAAGATGCAAGTCTGTCTACTGATGAGCGCAGGCTGAGGTCATTACTGTGATTGTCGTGTGAAGGTAAAGGGGGATTATTTTGCCAGCGTCCACTCAACACACATCAGGGGAATTACGAATCTCTTTTGTCTTTATCTCTCTCTTTCTCTTACAATCTCTCCGGCTCACTTTGCCTCTGTTTCTTTCTGTCCTGTCTCCATGGGGATTTGAGCAGGGAGGAGGGCGGGCAGGGGGGAGGAAGTGAGAGCCAGTCAACAAGTTTCTTTTTTTTTTTTAATATCAAGAGATAAAGGAAGTATGTGTGAGCTGCGTGTGCAAAGCCTCGACAGGCACAGTGACCAAATGACCTTGAGTGGGCTCATTCATAAAGCCAACCTACATAGCAGGGGGGCACAACCAAACATCCAGACGTGATAAAATCTACTGGGAGGGGGGAAGGAATAAACGAATTTAGCCAGATAAAGCCCTGTTCCTACTGCACTCTGGAGACTTGCTGCCATGGTGGTAGAAAGGGGAGAGAGGAAGAGAAAGCATTAAAAGGACCTTGGAAGTGGAAGAAAGAGAAAGTGGCATGTTGAGTCACAAACTGAAACCTGCAACTACAGCTATTCACGACTTTATTACAGAGAATAGATTCATTTAGGAACGTCTACACAGCAGCCAGAGGCATTTCTTCAACTTTTCTATTTATAAACACTGATTTAAAACACTGTACCTACATATTAGCTCATAGCATCCAATAACCTTTAAAATCCTTCAGTGGCTGTGGCAGCAGATTGCTTCTGGCTCCCTTCCCACAGTCCACTCTAATGTTTAGGTTTTCAAGTGAGGCTCTTGCCTCAGTAGAAACAACATGTGATAGAAGCTAAATCAAACTCTTGGCACAATCAGGGAAGTATAGTAATGAACGAGCAGAATTAAATAAGAAGAAATTAAAGATAAATGACACGGCGAGGAGCAGCATGGCCAATTTAAACACAATCTGACAATGTCCAGATTGGTAAATATTGCCCCGTTAAAATAAATCTACTATTCTTTCTCTGCTGCCTATTAAAGCCTATCCCTTCATCTCCCCATTAACTGGCCTGTCAGGCTGTCTGTTTGCTGGGCCGCGCTACACAATGACATGTTTACCTCCAGTCAGATTCCCATTTAGATCCTTGAAGACGCACAGGGAGGTGAGAGCAAGTGTGTGTCTGTGTGTCCAACAATAACATTAAGCCTTGCTGTAATTCGGTATTATAACCTGTGATGTTAAATGAGTTTAGCGTGACTCCTGTCTCTCACCAGAGTATCATCCGTGGAAATCCACAAGGTAATAAAAACGACAGTGGTTTAAAATGACAGGTATCCTGACTGTAATGCGTCAGGTTGGTGCGGGGCTTTATGCAGGGGGAAAAAATCAATTCTAGATGTATCACAATTCTCTTTTCAAATATTATATCTCAATGCAGAAAAGCTAATAAACGGAAATTTAAAACCCAATTCGCTATGATTGCCCTTAACAATTTTGTAAGACCGGGCTTAGATGGTGAAACCATAGCCTGTATGAAATATAGATGTAGCTACAATGACTTCATCCACTGCCTCGTGCACTGCCGTTCTAAAGCGTTTGAGCCATTGCCATCTTGGTTTTTTGGAGCCAGAAGTGACCATATTTGGAGAAGAGGGTGGAGCTGAGGAGGAACAAAGGTTGGACCTGACTTATGTTGGCAACACCTCGCGGTCAGCCTGTCACTCAAGCTGCCCCGCCTTTAAATATGCATAACTTTAAGCCTTAATAAGATGTAAACCCGTGAGTCATATAGAGGTTCACCTCCTGTACAGCTGTCATGAGGATGGAAAGTACCATGTTTTTTGTACCAGGCTGTAACCTTGTTTATTTCTGCAGTAAAGTCAACATGGATTCTATGAGCCTTGACTCGATTCTTGACACGGCGCTTCCGTGTTTTCGGTCCTGGAAGTAGCTGCTTGGGTGAAACGAAACAGACGTAAACATGTGCATAGCGTTTGCGTTCTAAGCTAGACTGCTTCATAAGTTCTGGTGAGGTTGGCTGAGCGTGAGCAGCCACAGATGAATATAACAGAGAGGCACACTTCTGTTTGGCGTGATGGTTTTTTGCGATGCAGGGAAACATGTAAGCAAATGTAACCTTATAGTTGATACACCTCTTCCATGTTACTGCTGTTGTATTAAAGGAGCAGTGTGTGTGATTTAGTGGCATCTAGCAGTGAGGAGTGCAGACTGCAACCAGCTAAAACTTCACCCATGTGCAAAAGGTGAACTCCCCTTTAAGATTCTTTCGGCGTTCGTTGTTCAGAAGTTCGTCTCTTCTAGGCTACTGTAGAAAGATGGCGGTGCAACACAATGGACTCTTATTTTCATGTGATTATACACTTAAGGAAACATACTTTATTATGTTCCATTTATGCCAATATATTCCCTAAATCCTACACACTGGACCTACAAAAATGATATGTTTTTAAAAAAGCAAGAGATCATACAATAAGAAAAAAATAAATTATGTCTAGAATTAAAAAATGTTGATGCATCAAGATGTATCAATAATCATTTTATATTCGCATTGTAGCCTTCTGAATCAGATTAGATTGTGAGGTGCCTGGAGATTCCCACCTTTACAAGCTACTACATACAACATGCAAATTCTGTATCACGCCATCCTCTTCCTGCTACAAGGACACCAGTATATTCAAATCCAAGGACACAGACAGGATGTTGAAGAAGCTGGAGCATGGTGAGCACACAAAATCTTGGGATTTGGTGATGTGGGGATGCAGTGCCTTTTCAGTTTCTGTTTGACAGGCTTTCACAGTATCTTTGCAACATCAACAAGGTAAAGCTGCAGTAAAAAAAAACAAATACATAAAGGTACACAATTAAGGCCCACCTGATTTCCAGAGACTGTCTGAAATGTGGGCTGCAGCACCAAAGACTTTCTCATGCGCCGTATGACCAAAGAGCAGCCAAGTCTGGATCACAGCACTTAACCCCGCCACAGTTAAGAGCTTCTGCATCCTTGGTTTCACAAAACTTTCAAGGTCTGCTCTGCTTGCTTACATCCTCATCACAGCAAGACAGAAAGAGGATGTTTTTGCAGAAAGTAAATGCAAACTCCAGGAGAATACCTCTGCAAGGCATGAACCTACATTGATAAGAAGTTTCAGTAAACTCAACTTTACACAGCATCATTGAAAACATACCCAGCACTGGCCCTAGACACTCAGAGCGATGCCTCCCAGACCATAAACCCAACCATTAATGCACAGAGCACATTACCAGGACGTGGTGTCCTTAAGAGCCGTTCACATATGGGTAAGCTTTCATATAAAATGTTGTAAGTGTTGTTACAGACAACTGTATTCATTTCCTCAGATGCAGAATGTAACAGCTCTGGCAACATCATCTTACTGTTGAGACAGAGGAAACATATAATAAGCCAGGATGGTGCCGTCCCAGTTTTGACTGTCCAAACTGTGGCCAATAAAGCAAACATTTAGGGATCAGTCAAACCCAACCAACAACCAAATTACACATGGTTTGTCCCTCTGAGTGTCCGTTGGTTAGCCATGGCTTTTGTGTCCAACTGTTGAAGTCATTACCAGCAACAGCAGTGTTTTTTTTTTTTTTTTTTTTTTTTTGCATTTTTGAATTCCTCACATATAAATACAGCATGAACAGAGTTTCCTTTAAGCTCAGCCATCACATATAGACATATTGCATCGTCAGGGAACCATTTAGCCTTAATAGAGTATTCCTGGAGTTTGGTAGTGGACACGCCAAACTGACATCAAAGAACTAGTGGCGACACAGGTCGACTACTGCATCACCTCAGGATGCCTGTGTCTCAGCCACAAAGCACCTAGACACACCAAGAAGACGACAGCCAATGGTCAACTAGCACATACGTTCTGTACCTGTGTGAGCAGGTGCCAGTAGTCTGTATTCATCATTAAAAAGGGAAACCAGAAGACCAAAAAGGACTGATTCAAGATGCTAGTTAGCCAGTTAGCACATTAATAACCCAACCCAATGTTCAAAGAACAACGTATATTTACTGTGTGCTAACGAACAATTAGACAAACCATTTTAAACTGTTTCTGCCGTAGAGCTCAACGGCTAAAAAATTATCTTACCTAATATAACAACTTTGTTTCAATCTCACACCCTCTTGAATTTAGCTTTTTGTTTACTCTCCTCACTTCCATGTCTTTTCTTGTGCGGTGACCCAAACTGCCAATCAGATGTCATTTCAAGGGGCTCTGCTGTCTCTAGTGCCGATTCAACATGCTGAATTGGCCAGAAAGGGCTGATTATTGTGGGACATACCACACAAACTAGGGCGACAGGCGCTCATGGATGCCCCCACATTGACCAATGGCCGACGGCTTGGTGTGTCAGGTCCCTAAAACTGATTTGTATGGCATGGTGGATGTGTAAATTGTGTCCAGTATGCTCTAGGAGCCAAAAGCTTGTATTTTAACTTAGGTCATCCCCATACTACCTGCTTCCACACCCTCTGAACACAACCTGATTCATCTGCATAAAGCACATAGGAAGGCACAAATTCTCTGCAACTCTCCATATGCGTGTATGTGTGTGCAATGTGATGTGTGAGTGCGTAGTGTGCATACTCTCCTTTTCTTCTAAAAAAAAACTCCCAGTGGGACCAAATATCCACGTATAGAACAGTAGGGGGAAAAAAAGACCCTCACACTCAAGTATGGGTTTTCTGATATTACACACTATCTGTAAACCATACAGCCAAGTCTACTGGAGGGCAAATTTATGCACACACGTCACCGTATCATGAATGTGTCTGTAGGCAAATTATTCAGCTTCTGCTTTGACAGCATTTTCTCAGAGCCCACTGCTCACGCACTGACATATCTACATGCTGGCACAGGAAACACACTCACTTTCCAACTGTAAGCCAAAGACACACACACACACACACACACACACACTCTCATAATTATCCATGCAAATAAAGCTATTTTAGCTGAAGCAGGGAATGTGTGTCTCATGTGACATCCACACAGGTGTCCACACATGTTGCAGACAAAGATGAGGACCTCTTTGCATGGCTTGTACACATCGATTGATCGAATGTTCTAAGTGTTAACACCATGTTCACAAACACATCGACACCACCTCACGTAAAAATTGTTTCATTCAAGCTACATTAACACAAAACCCACCCACACTCGCTCTCCGCGCAGACACGTAGTACAATAGGCGAACATGCAGCATAAAGACAGCACAAAGGCAGCTGGACCTGACTGGTGACAACCCTCCCATTCATCACCATGCCCTTGGAGACTCTACATCCCTCCACAGTGACAGCAGTCAGCAGAGCACACGCTTACACGTGCACGCAAGATGTGTTACAAAACGCACAAACACGCAGTGTACAACGGCCCATGTCAGCATCACCACCACCACTACCAATTGGTTACTTGTGTGTTGTGTGTGTGTGTGAGTGTGTGTACGCGCTTGTATCCACATATATTATTCATCTGCATGCGAGCACATGAACGAAGTGTCTCTGGTAGGAGAGATAAGGGGCTTCTTTATTTCAGTCTTTCGCTTGTGTGTGGATGAATGTGTGCATGTGTGTGTTCTTCCAATCGCCTTTTAAAACAGACCATTTGTCAAAGGGAGGAGTGGAAACATATAGGAGATACCAGTAAAAGAAGCAAGAAGGTTTCTGGGACAAGGAAAAATAAGAGGAGGCAAAAAAGAGGAATCACTTATAGGACAGAGGAATAAGAGAAAGTGAGAGGCAATGAAAGAGGAAGTCAGCCTCGGAGATGGCAAAGAAGGAGCTCAGGGGGGCTTATCGTTGTCATATTTTCATTTTAGTGTACAACCTTGAATTTATCAAGAGAGATTTGCGGAATTCAGGCACATCCGGTACAAGAAAACACTGCAGATCTGCCTTCCCATTCTAGCCCACAGTACTCAGCATTCATCCACCCCATCAGCGCTAACAAGCCAATACTGTCAACACTCACAGTGGGCTTTATTCCATCTACAACGCAGTCTGCTTCCAGAAAACATAACACACATGCTTGCAAAGGCATACAGAATTACACACACACACGCTCTCTCAAAACATCTCTGGAAGAAAGGCCTGTGCAGTGAAAAAAATCCTTCTTTTCTGCACAAAAAAATAACCCACATTTTCTGGGCTGTCTCCTCGTCCTCCATCTGACTACGCCCAGATAAACATGGAGTGCGGTCATCAGATGGGCAGCAGACAGAGGATGAGACAGGTTAGGAGAGCAGGTGTTTAAAGCCGTACTCAGGCTGCTGAAGAGTATTCTGGGCTCATGCACAGAAGCATCGCCGAGCTGGCCTGAAGCCTGTCACCTTTCTTTTAGGAACCAATACAGACAATATGGTCGGGCTGAGTGATTAATTAGTTTTATATCACATCACAAATTGAAAGAGTGCAATTTTCATGTAGCCAGAGCTGAAATTTTAATTATAACTTACATAATTAACCCAGTCTTAATAAGCAAGTGAAAGTTTAAGCCAGCTGTTTTGCCGGCTACAAAGAAAACTGGCACCGGCAAATTTCCTTAGCTGTAGCCAATTAAAGTTACTTGTGTGAGTTGGCGAAATAACAAAATGTAAAGTGCTGTGCTATTGCTGCTTGGCCAAAGGTTGTTTTGTCAAAGAGTGAAATTATTCACTTTTCAAGTTTACAAGGATTAAAAGCTGTGAGGCAGTTTGTCCTGTCAGTAAATTAAGGTAGTGTCAGCTACAGCAGCAACAGCGCAGAGCTGTTAACAGCAGCATTAAGTGTCTGATGTTATGTAGACCATGAATACGGGCCTAATGTTTAAATCATAGGATATAGAGCTGGGCAATATATAAACATCATATCAATATTGTGCTATGAGACTAGATAACAACTTAGACTTTGGATATTGTGATATTATAAGTGTTGTCTTTGTATGAGTTTTAAAATCCTAACTGATTTTTAAAATCAGGTTGCATCATGCATATAAAGAGAAACTTTACAGATATTATTCTGTCTAAGATTTGACAATAATGGTGCATCTCACACTAAGGCATAATGGTAAGAGTATTATGCCAGAGGGAGCTTGAATGCACCACCTCATGTGATCTTATGGGGAAACAGATGTTAACAAAATGGAGACATGGGTTGTCCATTCTTCAGCGAGAACTGGGGGTAAGATTTTAACTGTCAGTTTTAATGTCTGTCCACTGTAGTATGCTAGCTAACGTTAGCCTCGAGGGCTTGAATGTTTACTGTTGCTTGGCAACACTGTCAGTCACTCCATACTGACATAATCATAACCGAAATCATCCAGTTTTTGAATCCCTAATATAAAACATGTTTGAAATTATCAGGGCAGCCCTGATCATTACGTGAGCGGTTCAGGAGGTTTAAGACTGGATCTGTAAACCTCTCACATTACCACATAATCTGGGCCAAACATCTGTAATGACCTGACCGAGGTCCCAGACTGGGATTTCTCCTTCAAATGCCAGGAGGGGTGAATCAGGGATAAATTTGCCCTGAACTTTGGTCAATACAACCCCATTACTGATAGTTATTTAGCAAAAATCTCACTGTGTAAATATTTTGTGAAAGCACCGATAGTCAACCCTCCAAACTGCTGCAAAATCGATATTGAGGTGCTTGGTCCTAAATATCATATTTGATTTTCGTCATATCATCCAGCCATAATAAGGAATAATAACAATTTCAAAAATAGCAAGGTAGGTCAGAAATATTGTTATTAATTAGACATTTTATCTCAGATCTTTCAGCCCAACAATGTGGTCACTACTGTTTGTTTTTGTGAAACCACGCCCACGACCAAGCGGACCTGCAGTGTGACTATCAGAGCATTTGATTTAACTTCCTACAGGTTTACACAAAATCTGTATTTGGTGTACAATTCTGTAACTCTATGCAAGCGCAGACACCAAGGGAAAAACTACTGCACAGACCTCCTTCCATATTTTACAAGAAAAGCTATTAATGCATGCATGTATTAAGGTGGTGCAGTGCAGGGATTCAGGGATTTGTCGTGTCTGAGTATTAACATGTTTCCAGCACAAAATCTCAGCCTGCTATCTTATAGGCTGAAACAAAGATGGTATAGGCTACTAACTGCATGCATAATAATGTGTATGCACACGCATACACACACTTCCACAGGCAGAAAGACACACACAAGTGCACAAATACCCACAATAGAAAGTCGGTCAATGAATGGGAGGGGGCAGGCAGACTAGCAGGTGCTGTGTTGGTGGAAGATATGGCTTCTGTCCACCTCAGCATTTCTAAACACTCACAGTTATCTTCCCTCTCCACAGGAGGAGAGGTCATTTCTTTTTTGCCTCTGCACCACCGTCCTCTCCTCATTTCTGCTTTCCCTTCTGCTCCAGCCCTTTCTCCGGTCTCATTTATCTACTCCCCACCTCTGCTTTTATACCCTTCCCCTTTAGCTTTTATCTTTTCTTTTCCAGCATTCTCCCGCTTTTCCTTTCCCACTCCACCCTTCTCCTCTCCATCCCCTCCTCGGCGTCTCCTGCGCTCTCAGTGGAACAGCCCATTCAGCAACAAAACAAAGCTGCCCACAGCATCACACACTGGCTAATCAAGCAAGACCAGAATGCAGCAGCCCTCACATCCACTCAACACCACCATGATAGGGCAGCACTGGAGGGGAGAGGTGTGTCACATAAGGAGGAGAGGCAGCAGGGAGACAGAACAGGTTGAGGAGAACAAGTGCGAGCAGGACAATATTACCTAGTTTTGGCAGCTGATAAGCTTTAAAGGTAATTTTGATTCCAAAGGTTTGGCCTGTGTTTACATTTGCCTCATGGACAGAGTGAGGAGAATGAGTTTGACAGTACAAAAGGCCGTAACCACTCCAGGTAAAGACGAGGTGGGAAGGAGGGCTAAAGGAGGGCATGAGGGAGAGGCAGAAAGATAATGGGGTGAAGAAAATTCTCTGACAGGCCATCCCCAGCGAGGCAGCGCATTCATGACGATGATGAAACCCAACAATGGTCAGCTGCAATCTCCTCCTGGACAGAGGATGAGCGTTTACAAGCTAGCGTGCCAGCCGGCTCTTCGGCGAAGGAAAATAACTGCTGTTCGGCTTCAGGGAAAACTCAAAACACAACAAAGAAGCTGGTCCTGCAAGATGCCGAGATAGGAGAGATATGTAAACATGCCACAGCAACAACAGGGGGGCCACATCAAGAGCTGGTGTATAAACAAAGCCTATTGTAAGCTGGCAAAAGGTTGGAATCACTCAACCACCTACAAGATAAAATATTCATAGACATGGCCAGGGCACAGATTTGCCCCATGGTGGGATTAGGGAAGCAAGTGTGTTACTGACAGGAGAAACTTATCCTCGTCTTACTGCCAGAGGAAGAGGGAAGGCTTAAGAACAAGGGCAGGGAAGACTGGAAGCAGAACTGCTGCAGAGATGGAAATGTGCTAACAGAGCGCAGACTGTGCCAAGCAACTTGTTGTAACACTCACCACTTCCCCCGGGTTCTCAGTCTGGCTTCAACCTTTTGAATTCTGATCACAGCAGCCATTAGCCCTCACCTCAGAAAGCCCTCATTATATTGTTTTCGTTTTATGTGCCTTTGCTCCTGTGGAACTTTATCACAGGACTGTGGCTCTACTTCAGTGTCGAGCGAACGTTGAAAACACAGATGAGACAAAAGGTGTTCTTTAAACCATTTTTTAAAATGTATTATTTATGAGCATGTATCTGGATAACATTATAATTTTTTCAAGCTGCAGAATAAACTGCCAAACTACTTTTCTCTCATCCTGACTTTTGGTTGCCATGAGGAACCTGGTCTGTGAAGGCACAGCAAAGGAAAACTAACTGTTAGGTAAAGAGAAATCAGCCAGCGGAGTATAGAATATAAAGTGCAGGCGTTAAAGGAATAGTGGGACACTTTGCATAATCACTTCTTCGTGCCCGAGAGTTAGATGAAAAGACTGATACCTATTCTACAAAATTAATTCAGTGGTTTTACCGGGAGGTTATGTCTAGGATTATACCTTCACTGAGTGCTGTGACTTCCTGTGATCTTGTCGTCATTGTGAGATTACCAGACAACCAGTAGAGACTCAAGGAAGTCACTGCTCAGTGGTTTGACCCACCGTACAAACACGAATAGTCGTTTTAACACTTTTGTACAGATCAAACAAATGAGTGATGACGTGTTAACTTTTGACAGAGCCAGGCTAGCTGATTCAGGTCTCCAGTCCTTGTGCTAAACTAAGCTAACATCTGATGGCTGTAACCTCATGTTTAACAGGCAGACATAAGAGTTGTGCAAATTTTCTCATCTAAGGGTGCTTTCAGACCTAGAGCTGTCTTGCCTTGGTCCAAATCAGGGACTAATTTTGTTACAAAAATGCATAATTACCTAGAGTTGGTTCGTGTTCTCACGACAGCATTTACAAGCTGACCAGATGAGATGCCTTGTGTGAGAAAGCTGCTCTTGATTGGTCAGAATTTCCATGCGGGAAAAATCCAGGAAGTAAACAAAACGTTGAAGAAGAGTACATTTGTAAGATAAATGTGACACTTTCTAATGTCACAGTGGAGGAACAACTACGCAGGTTGATTTCAGCACTTGCCTTGTTCATTGTAGTCAAACCATGCAGTTTGAAAACAAGGCGCGGCTCCAGAAAGCAGAAGAAAACAATGTTTTGATGCATTGGATGTGCTGAATGTGCATATTAAGGCAGGACAGGAGGAGGTGCACATTAATAATCCTCCAGGACTGTAGCATGCTCATGTTTAACCCAAACAATGTGTCATGTGACTGCAGTTGGTTCAGATCCAGGTCGGAACATGTTCTCACCACAAACGAACCGCATCAGAGTTCAGTTGACATCAGACCAAGACCACCTCTTCAAGAAGGTTTTGGTCTGGTTGTTTTGGTGTGCACCCAAGTGCTATTGCTGTGGGCAAACAAACTTGAGTTTGACAGAACCAAACCAAACCAAACAGGGCAGGTGAGAAAGCACCCTAGCACTCGCAAGATAGCAAAAAAGCCTAAATATCGAATTATTCCATCAAAAGATCTCACCTTTCTTCAGCTCGGACAATTAGTAACTTAACACTCAGCACCAAGTTCAACATGTTTTGTAAAATCATTGTAATATTACTCATGCATCTCATACTGCTGTACGCTTACGTCAGTCTAAGTCTGTTTCTGGGGTTCTATGTGCATCACTTGTTCTGATGATTTCACTGCTCTGCAGAAACAATCATACTGCAGACTGTCATTACATGTTTGAAGGTTGTAATGGAGACAGGACAGAAGGTCTGCGTGTGATGCAAGACATTAATGGTGTTAAAAGGAAAGAGTGGGATGGTAAGGAGGAAGAGAGGGCAGAGTGTGCTGCGAGATCGTGATGGTAGGCAGCAGAGAGGAGACTGTACTGATGAGACCGAGAGGCGCGAATGATGGTGTGGAGTGGAGGAGAGTGTGATGGTAGGATGGGATTTGAGTCTTTTAACTTCATTAGTTCCGCCTCAGTCTGGGGTCTGTAGATTATGTCTAATTAAGCAGCTTAACATGGCTTAAAAAGCACCACACAGAAAGCACAAGAGCCTTATCTGTCAACCTGCTCAAACGATTCTCCGCTTCTCCCTTTCTTCCCGTGGCAGGCTGACATAAATTCCCTTTGCATGGCCTTTATGCTAGAGAGATTAGAGGCTCTGACATCGGCGCGAGCTGGATAGCTAGCAGCCGCAGCGATACCAGTGTGGGCTGTGGATAGAGAGAGGAGGAGAGAGCATGTGTGGCGAGCAGTGGGGAGGCAGAGGGGCAGGCAGATGCTTCCTCTCAGACTGCAGGGGGAGAGGGTCGATAAAGAAGGGTGGGGCTCACCAAACCAGTGCTCCTGTCATTCTGATCAGTATTGGTACACCAGCTCGAGTTTGGCTCTACAGTTTGGTCATTATCACAGAGTGTAACAACACATCACCAACCAAGCAGCAGCATTAACACCAGTGTGGTCCAGGTAACAATCTTAAATTACAGGCAACTTGTTGAACACATGCAGAAACCAGAGAAGCATAATTGAGTGTGTTACCATGCACACTTGCATTCCAGTTATGACCAGGTTGTGGGAGTATTCTATGTGTTGCACATGTAAGAGTCATGACATAACAAGCTGACAGTTGGCCAGTGGTCAATGTCAGGCCATTGGTTAGTGTCTGTCACCCTAGTTCTTGCAGCGTGTCCTACACTGTTAGAAACAGTTGGCTGTCGTTGCCTGTTTTTTAGGCCGGTCTGTGAGATAAATCATTCTCATTGGTGGTTCCACTCAGGGCGCGACAAGAGAAACGGAAGTGAGGAAAGCAAACAACTAAAGTCAAGAAGGAGTGAGATCAGAACAATCTTGTTGTTTGCTATATTGAGAGTATTTTCATGGCTTTACCTTTGCACCAAACAGCCTGTTTTGACAGGAAAGCAATTTACAGCTTCAGTTCCCTTTTTATGCTCCCATCAAAACCACCAGACTCCATTGACAAAAACAGTAATTTTAGCACACTGAGCACAGACGCTGCTGGGCTACCGCTGCTTCAATCAGTTAGTTAGTTTGTCCTATTGTGTGAATTTGGTGAATTCAAATGAAACCTTTTAAACACCGAATTTGCACAACAACACCAACAAAATGACTATTGGAGGCAGTGGTAGACCAGCATCTCCTGTGTTTAGCAATGTTAAATCACTGTTTTTGTCAATGGAGTCTGGCTTTGAAGGGAGCGTTGTCACAGCTTCATTTTCCAGTTGGAAATCACTGTCTGACATGAAGCTGAAACAGTGAAAATACTGTGTACACTTACAATGACATTGATATTTTCAGGTGAGACTTTTTTTAGGTGGCTAAAATATGTTTTGTTGCTGGCCCCCTCCAGAGCAGTAGATAGCTTATCTTCCATGTCAGACTCCACCCTACTTCTCCAAACTGGGGGTGTGCTGAATAACATCTACTGTGCGTAATATGCTGTCTGTGGTTTGGTAGCCCATACAACCCAACTTAAAAAAAAACTGAACTTTCCCTTTAACATCATATTCTGGTTTCAGTAACCCAGATAAGGAGCCTGGATAAGCAAACTGCAATTCTCCGACAGAAACAGAGTTACTGTTATACCCTGTTTCTGACTGCTGTCACGTGTGCAGGTAGGCATGTCCTCTCGTTATGTAGTGTGTCATGATGTGATGTATAAAACTTTTTAGCAAAAAATGCCAAAAGTTCACTGTTAGCAGCTTTTCAAATGTAAAGATGTGCCTATTTTAAGGCTTCTATAATTATAAAATGAGGACATCTGGGGTGTTTACTGTTGGATGGACAAGTAAAGAAATGTAATATGACAACTTGGGTTCTGGAACATTGTGATCGGCATGCCTCACCGTTTTATAGACCAAACGATTATCAAATTGATCAAGAAAAATGTAATCTGTGGATTAATCGATCATGAGAACAAGTGTTAGTTGCAGCCGTGATGATGATTTACACACTGAATGAAGCCAGACATCTGAGATGCGAAAGGTAAATTGTTACGCTCATCTTCCATTTCACGGGTGACACAGCAGAATGGTAAATGCAGCAGCTGTATACAGAAAGCAAGAAGCCAAAATGATTCATCCAAAAGTTCTGAGTCATATAGGAAGAAAATTATTATCATGCGTCAGACAATAAGACACCTGGATTATGTTATAATCTGTACACAGGGATATGAATAACAAGGCTTCTGTTCCTTGTAAACGTGTTATCTCCAACAGGATCAAAACCAGCATCTGAGTCAAAACTGGGATAGTGCCCTGCATGTAAACATACTCATTAGAAAAACGGTTACAACAACAACCTTCACCAAACAGATATTTCTGCTGGGTTGGGTTTCTGCAAATCTTGTTTGGTGAGACGCCTCATCACAACATCACGGCAATAAAACACACTCTTTAAAGGAAAACTACATGTGTGCGGCCTCTCTGCTTCTTCCGATACACCACCTGTTAATTATCGAGCTGGAGTATCGCTGTGGCAACAGCAGCATTGTGTGACATCGGACACGCCTGGCCGCCATATGTCATCCCAGAGCGACTTGTTTTATGTGATTGAGGAGGAGCTGGAGGTAGCTGACAAAACACAGGAGGTCACTCGCTGCGAGTTCGGCACCATTTGGCTTCCAATGCCAGGCAACATTCCCCACCTCGGGCTCACAGGTAGACAAATACACTCCCTCGTTTTTCAGCCTCTACAGGTATCTCGCTGCCTCATCTTCTTTATACCCGCCTCGGTTAAGTTATATCTTTTTGTGACGCAGGTATGCAAACATAAAACCACATGCAAAAAACAAATACCTCTAATCCACAAGCACTGTTTTTCGAGCTACTGAGGCAGGATGTGCAGTATTATCTCTTGTGGTGTGTCAGACTGGGCAAGGTAAGATGGCTGCTCTCAAAACTGGTCCGTCTTGTTAAGATGCACAAACACACACACATACACTAACTGTAATATGCTGATGACGTACGAGTAGCCTTACAGCAAAATCCACAGAGCGTCTCTTTCTGACATTCACTCCAGGTGCTTGGTCCTTGGGCAGAAACGATCACGTTTACTGAAGACACACACATACCTGCACAACATGGGGTATTTACATGACAGGAAAATAACAAAAGACAGAATGAATGGAAAGAGGGAGATGGAGAAGTAGGGGCCAGCAGCTACAAAGAGACGAAGAGCGGCGCAAGGTAGCGATGAGGAGATAAAGTCAAGGCTTGACTGATGTAGTGAAGAGAAAGACTTGGAAAGGAGGGAGAGATGAAGAGAGAGCTGCTATCTGATAGAAGGGATTTGCCCTTCCCTGGAACAGTAATTTACTAAAGCCATTCTACAGAGGCCCATCAGTGGCGATCTGCTGGCAGATTAGACGACAAAACCTCATCCCTCGCTTTCCCCTCCAGCCAATCAGCGCTGGGCAGTGAGCACAGGGCAGAGGATGACGGGAGGACACGGGAGGGGAGGGGCAAAATTTCCTGCCTCTGTCTGTTGAATTTGGGGAGGCCACATACACAAACATAGTCTCACACACACACACACACACACACACACACACACACACACACACACACACACACACACGTGTGCAGAATACATACAGGAGATTGGATTGGAGTCGGAGCTATTACTGTTGCATTTTCCCACCCTCAGGATACAGCAGCTAACACTGCTTGGTTGCAAGAGCTGGGGATTTGTCATTTATAATCAGTTTTCTGCTCTTGTTTCCTCCGCGCTCGCTTGTGCTTTTTGCAGTTTGTATCCTGCCCCGAAGGCCCTCGCAGCATTCCTCTGTTGTGTCGGTCCAGTCACTCTCCCCTTCTCCTTCCTTCCTCCCTCCCTCTCCCTGTGTCTGCCTCCTCCCCATCCCTCTCTCCATCTCCCTCTCTACATGCACTGCAGAGGCCCGTCAAGTGTGCCCCAGCTGTGCAAGCAGTAGGAGCTGTTTACCATGGTACATCATCAGGGAGCCCCGGGAGCACCGCCCCAACGCGCTCGCGGAACTCTCACAACAACGTTTCGCACATGGTGTTAAACATTATAGACCCTCTGAACAAGTCAACGACCCAGCGTGCACTAAAACAACCTTTGCTGGCGAACTCTCACAGCATGAAAGCAAAATTCAACTTATCTTTTCCTTGATGACCTTGTAGCAAAAACAAGGAAATTCTAGAGTAGAAAAGTAGAATACTACAGCACCACAACTTAAATTCACACATCTGTTGGCCTTGTGGCGAACAAAATGGTTCCAGTAACTTTTAGATACACACTCACACTCATAGAAAAGCTTTTCTTGGTGACACAGACCCATCCATCGACATCCTGCGTCTCCCTCTTTAGCGCAGACATGTGAAAAAACAAACAAAGTAGAACAACAGCAAGCTGTTCCTTCCCTCTCTGCCACCACCACTTCCCGTCTTCCCCTCTAGAGCTGCTGCCCAACCTCACAAGACCCTGGAGGACTCCCAGATCCCCTAAGGACAGGGCTGACATCACCCACCCATGTCTCCTGTCAACTATGACCTCTGGAGGGAGGAGGGAGAGGAAGAGAGGAAAAAGCAAGGCCCTAGATGTAAGCTCCGCTCTGTGGTCTAAAAGCAGCACGTGAATAGTCTCAGAGTTGCACAATTTCCTAGAATCTGATCCACTATGACCAAACACTGAGAGACTCGGGACAGAGAGGGGATATATTTACATAGTTGTGGAGCAAAAACTGAAATATTGCGGATGGGAGTCTCTGTAATATATGAGCGTGTTGAAACAGTATTTGCTTAAGGTCTCACAATAAGTGTGCTCATGTATAAAATACCTTGAACTGTGGTTCAAGGGCAGGTTAAACTCGTCTCGGGCACTTGTTTGGCTCGTTCTTCCAAACAGCACACAAACAAGAAGTGCCCTGCAATCAAAACAGCATGACTCAAATGATCCAGCATGTTTATGGTAACACCTAAGCTGATGGCCCCGATGCACTTTTGTTAATAAAGTTGTGCTGCTCTGAATCACTCATCTCTGACTTCTCACTTCTCTGACAGGTGCATACATTCTAGCACAATATATGTGCGCAGCACGTGGTGGAAATAATGGAAGCACTGACGTCCCTGTAATGACAGCTTTTGTGTCGTTTCTGGCAGAAGTTTGACAGGAAACTCATAAAAGCAAGGTAATTGCCAATTACTGTTATCACCGTGATTCTGAATGTTTCCAAGATTACGATGACAGTGGAGGAACACAATTTCAATCACATGTCCCAGACATGAGCAGAATCATGCCTAGCTTTGTTTAAAATCAGATACTATTAGTTACATTGTGCATTTCACTGGCATGCTGTTATGGCTGAGATAAAGCATGACCTTAGTGCTCACAGACAATACTTCAGAAGAGAAGTAGAATGGATTTCCACTTATCAACTCAAACAACTCATTCGTCTCAAGCAGCTTTAATCACTAATTTTCGATTGTGCTTATTGGCGGTGGTTGTATTTAAAGCTTCGTGGAGGAAGTGGAGATGTAATAACCACTCTGATTGGACTAAAGATTTGTTGGCTCGAATACTAGGAGGCTAGGAATGCCATTAGCATTAGTTCATATGTTCCAAAATGGGTAAAGCTGCGACATGTTGGATAAACTCTCTTTTTGTTTCTATCTATTCACTACTGTGGTTAATGGGGACCAATCCAGGCTGGGGATTCAAGTATTACTGGTGTAAAAGCACATCCATTCTCTAATAAATCCCTTTTGCATAATGTATCTTAGATTATGAAATGTTTGGCTACAGTCCTGACATCAAATTTAGCATGCACGTGATATAAAGCAAGGACAAATTCCATACACAATACCACGATGTCTCCAAGCTCATTTTAACCGACGTTCTTGATTGATTCAAAGATATTTCTTCTCATTGACCTGATATGATCAACAGCTGAGAACAACAGAAATTCTTCATCAGCATTTTACCACAATCGCTGCAGGATGAATACACCATTAGTCATTCAGAGTCATTAGTGACGAACTACTTTGCCTTTTAGGAGTAACTGCATGACTGAAAACCACAGTTTCCACGTGGATCAAATGGTCAACTTCAGTGCCACTGAACAATATAATATAACACTATACTTGTAATTACTATAGCTTTCACTACTGTCGATGTGCAGAGAAGCCATATTGGATTTTGAAGTCGGGGCTGGTGAGGTTCCTCCTACGTTCTGAGTCGGAAATCTGATTTCAGGGACTGACTGGAAACTTGGAAATTCCAACTTCACAGTGCAAACAGAACGCACCATTGGACAATAATGAGTTTCATTATCAGAAATGTAGCATCCAGTGTTTTTGGGAGCTTGACCTTTACTGGAGACAAAAAAAAAATCAGTATCTCTGTTGCACAATTTCTGAACATTCTGTTTTAAATCTGTTTCTCAAAGTCCCCTGAATTCATGGAACTGATTAAAGAAATAGTTGGAATACAACTTTAATGAATGGGAATCATTTTCTCATTACTGGAGTAGGTAAATCTGACATCTCACGTTTCACCTTTAAAGATCACGTATACCTGTGCAAATAGCAGAATTCAAATGTTAATCCAAATGTAAAGAGGGAAATGCTGCCTCCCCTCTTTGCTCCTCACTGCCTCCACCTAAGTGATCCCAACAGTGGCACTACAGTGGAGACAAGGTCTGACATGTAACAC
This sequence comes from Epinephelus cyanopodus, assembly GCA_026686955.1. NCBI lineage: Eukaryota > Metazoa > Chordata > Actinopteri > Perciformes > Serranidae > Epinephelus > Epinephelus cyanopodus. The sequence goes on along the minus strand of CM048918.1, from coordinate 23,670,199 downwards.
CTTGATATTCATGTTTCACCAAAGATTAGTCCAGCTGAGCTTCACCTCTCTCCATCTCATTTTCTTTCTGGCAGTCACGTGGATTTAAGCTACAACAGGCCCAGCTCGTCCTGACCTGACAAACTGCATTCTCAACGACCTTTTCCCTCATTGGGCAAAAAGGTCTGCATTCTCTTCTCTCTGATGACTGTGACTAATACAAGCTGTGGTGTGGTGAGGCTGTCCTCTCCCCGAACAACCCTCAAACCCAAAACAACTCCTAGAAATGTTTACATTCTTCACCCATGCTTCCCTTACTTTTATCTTCAAAACTTGGGACATACATGGAAGTCAGCAAAGCAACAAAGGAAGAGGCAGGACTCATGCAGAGTCAGGTTTGTGAACCAACAATGATGCATTCAAAGTATCATTAGAAACAGAAACATCAGCAGAAACTATTGTGAGACTGTGTTCATTCGGAAACATTTAACCATCTTACATTATGTGACTCGTGAGCAGTAACTTCAACACAGAATCTCACACTTCTGCTGTGTTAGGCACAGTGTGACCTCGACTGTGCTTTCAGTTTATTCAGTGTAAAGCTGACTGCAACAGAGAAACTCTCTGCGACTTTCTTCTTTCTGCACAACACTGTAATTCATCCGATCCAAAATAATACTAAACTATGAAATACACTTTTAGAGTTAAAAAGCAACACTTGTGAGCAAAGGCTGTCGAATTGAGACAGATTTCTCCAGCTCTCAACGAGAACGTTACAAAATGGTGGATCCTCAGGAGCTGCTGGATCACTACAACAGGAAATGAACTCTGACATAAGAGCTATGGACCTTGGGGCCCCAACAGCATCCTGGGAAATTATGGCACTGAGAAGAGAAATGACCCATGTCACCCCCATGAAAACCCAACTCAGAGCTAAATCTATTTACAGTCCCCTAAAATGGCACACTGTGTATATATATCTTTATAGCATTCACAGCAGCCTTTTCTAATTGCGTCTTGATTCAAGCGTTCAAGGTGATTCATCGCTGACAGTATTTATTTTGCACAAACAAATGTGCTGTTTGCCCAACAACAGTAACAATCAGAGTATCAAGGTCAAAACCAGGCCAACACAGAGACTGGCGGGCTGGCGGAAATCTTGGTCTGCCTTTCTTTCATGCAGATGGACCAACCAGCACCATAATAAAGACAGCCAACAAGAGAAAGAAAAGGGAGGAGGGACAGTAGAGGCAGAGAATGACAGTGCTATCATCCTAAGATAGAAGTACCTCTTGGCTCAGGCTGCTTTGGGTGTGCCTCCTCTATCAGTTAAATCCATCTTTCCCTCTGACGCCGCCGTTAGTCGCCGCTCTCTGTTTTATGCCCCTTTTCCAAGCCGTGAGACAATAGCATGGACATCATTAGCTAAGTGGTGGCTGGATGACAGGCGGTGGCGCTGCGATCGATAACGGCAGGCCAAGCCATCTGCAGGCTGAGCAGTGCTTACTCATCAGCCCTGGGCTTGCAAGAGACCTGGCTAGGGCCAGAAACTGGGACTGGGCCAGATAAGGGATGTGGAGGTGTCGGGGGCTCGCTGCCTGTGATAACAAATGGCTATGAACAGCCACCTTATCTTCTCACCTTAAAGAGGATATGATGTCCACTGTCACACAGCTGCCTAACGCCCAGAACCACTCTGACAGTTATGTTATGAGGGTGAGGAGGGGTCAGCCACTGCTGGTTACGCTGTGTACTCCTGTATGTGTGTGTAGAGAAGTGTACATACTTTTTCCAACCGGGGTGTCCTTATGGGTGCAAAAAAAAAACAGTTAGCCATTTCCTATGCCAATTTCCAAACTGTCAGAGTTGAGCTGCATCAACCATGAATATTAAACAATAACAGCCACGTAATGATTTGCAAATGTTAAAATGCCTGGGGCAAGCTCCAAGTTAAGAATACCTAATCATTGCAAAAAAAAAAAAGTTCCTTGTCAAAATACGAGGGTTTTGTGCGACCCTGTATGTGTGGGAGAGAGACTGTGTCGGCACATGTTCACTGGGGAGATGCCACAGGCCACCACAGTGGTGGCCAGATTCCCCTGAAGTGGCATCTGAGACAAACATCTAGTGACAAGGTGGTGGCCTTCCTGTGTCCTTAACCACAGCTGACAATAACATTGCACTGCGCTCCAAGGACAGAAAATTTGAGGGATGGAGGGAGCCATGAGAACAGAAGTAAACACAAATATGCGGCGACAATGCGAAAAAAGACAAAGAGGAAAAAGAAGCAGAGGGGCGACAAGAGCGATCGATGGAGCTTCGAAAGAGTTTGAGAAAAGTAAGAAAAACTTGGGGTCGAGTGAGGTACTTTCAAAGGCCTCTGGTTGTCTGGGTCTGCAGGCACCTTTCTCCCCCTCCTGCTCCTCTCTGCTCCTGTCCCTCTCTTTCCTCCTCTGATGCTTATCAGTCTGTGATTAAACCTGCCAACTTTAATTAGGATACTTTAGAAGTAGAACACCTCTCTGCCTCCCACTCTCCACCTCTCTCTTTTTCTGGGCTGCAGGTGTATGAGAACGCTTCCAATAAAGTTGTCAGAACGCTGGGCAGAAGCAGCATGTAGGACACATCGTGATAAATAGACAACACAATGGGGGGATAACACAAACTAAACATCACACCCCTGCAGCGACAACATGCATTAAACATGAGCATTAACATGCACGCACCTAAAGCGGTTATACTTTGACAAAGCACAAATCTAAACCCAAAGAGAGAGTGTGACGACTTACAGTAGAGGGACTACCTCTTCTTGCACACAGTTTGCTGTTGTTAACTGCCAAACGCTGAAATCATTCCCGCGCCAGCTTCCACCAGACACCTAATCTTATTACGGCTAATGTGTAAAAATGAAATGAAAAAGCAAATAGCTGTAGTTAGTCACACACCCCATTGCTTTCAATTACAATGTTTACAGAACAGTTAGAGGAGAAGAGCTGAGGTGAGCATGCTAGGTTTTCTTGCTTCCTTACTCCAAGTTGTAATATTACACCTGACAGGAGCGGCTTACGTGTGCAGCCAGTCTTCATAGATAACACCCCCAAAACCTCAGAGTGTCTCAGTCACAGTGAAGTTGCCGTTACAGGAGCCTTTTTTCCCCCCTTCCCTGAATGAAATTAATCCGACTGATGATACCCAGGGATGTGTAACTCTTGCACAGAATAAAACGACTGCACAAGGTGTCCTATTGACATGTTGCACAGTAGGTAATCAGAGAGAAATGTTCCGTCATACGTGTAAATCCAGCACTCTACCTCTCTTTTGAAAAGGATAGGAAAGGATAGGCACGCGCTGACTGCTGAGCTTCCTACTGAACCAACAAGTTGTATAAGAATACGCACAACTGCTCCTGCAGCTATTGAACGGAAGGTGTGCCACCCGCTGCACCTGCCATCACTCAAAGCAAACGTGCAGAGAGTGTAGATATTGGGGAAAAGACAGGAAGTAGAGACAACATTTACATTGCAAACTATCATCTGCAAACAGGAAGTGTTTGAGACGCAAATGGAGACGGATTATTAGTGGTATGAAATTTGCAGTATTGTTGCTCTCTTCTGAATCATCCCCTCACCTTTGACCCTCAGCTCTCCTCGTCTCCTCCACCCTATCCACTTCTCCTGGCCTCCCACAACACAAGCAGGCATCGTAGGTGGACTTCCTACAGGAAACCCAGGGGCGCCACAAGGGGAGAATCTCCAGAGAGAAACTCAAACAATGACACACGGGAACTTCTCCTCCTGACTCAAGCCCAATTTAGGCAATGAAGCCCGGAGACTTGCTAGTGAGATGAGGATAGGTCAGCACGGCAGGTTAAGACAAAAATGAAAAGTGTTGGCTTAGTGTGGGAAATGTGTGAGTGTGTGTCCACAAATTACAAACACGCTCAAAGTCAGCCTTTAATTCGTGCGTAGGAGGATTTCAGGGCCGTCTTTCTTTGTTTGAGGTTGAGAGGTTACCAGTGTCTACAGTCTTTCAAAATCCAAAGTACAGTCAGCGTAAACACTGACTCACTGCAAAACAATCACAGGCTATTATACCCCTAATGTGATCATGTAATGGACCATATATTTATGCATGACAAACCTCTCTTATTAGACCAGTCCCCTAAACTATCCACAAAACTTCAGGCTTAAGAAGCCTGCTGGCACTGCATGTAGGTGGTACAAACTTTTTTGCGTGTGATTATAGCAGCAGAAGTCCAATCTATTGAACTCTGGGCAGTGGCCTCATTTCACTGGCAGTGGCTCAATCATAACATCTTATCTACAGACGCGCTGAGTCATGGAATTTGGCAGTGGCCAATAGCCAAGCAGCAGGGTTACTTATGGCTGTCATTGATTGGTTGATCCCTGAGCACAGAGCTGAAAGGGCACATACCAGGATCACAGCCTGAAGCACAAGCTCGCGTTTTACTTTACTTTCTCACTCTTGCAGCTTTTTTTTTTTCCTCCTCCATCTGACTAACCACTTTGTTGTGTCACTCTCTCACACTGTTCCCTCGTTCTCCCCTCATGTCCCCTCTCTACAGCGCGTCCAAATTACCATAGCCCATTAGCCTTGTTCCTCTGTTGTGTAATTGTATCTGGAATAGCAAAGCAGGGCCGCTCACGTCCAGAGGTCACCATTCCTCTGTGGCTTACATCCTGGTCCTTCATCTCCATGGTCACCGTGCTTCCAAACAGTGTCTTTTTTTTCCCCTTGAAGAAATATGAAGGCTAGTTAAAACTATCTCAACAGAGCCCTACGGCCACCGTTCAGACCATTAATCATATCTAAAGCCCTTACTTTCCACTAGCATTATCCATTAATAATGCATTTGTATTGGAAAAGCAATACCATAATAAGGTGGGCTTGGGAGAGAGAGCAAATGCAATCTTTATTACTGATTGATTTCAATAAAAATTACTTTCAAACTTCTTGGGTGAACCATTCATTATAAAGGGCTTGTGCACATAGAGATGTTTTCTTATCCCCAAATAAAAACTCCGCACAACCACCATTGCTGATTTGGGGTCAGCTCCCTCATACATAATTCGGCCATTCAGGATACGGAGCTAAACTGGCTCTAAAACAGAATAGGGGCACACCACAGAGGCCTTTATATCAAGCTGTCCCCATCTGCAAATCTGTAATGAGCATGGGAGCTGAAACAGTGGGGAGAGAAGAGAACCTCAGTTCAACTGAGGCAGGCACACTTTCTAATGGAAATTCAGATACAATCATCCCAGAATGCACTTCTCTCTGCCTAATAATCGGCCACTAGAACAAGGCAGCCATTGAGAGGAGAGTGACTGTAATCTGGTCCACCAAACTCCAAAGCTGCCCGCTATAATTAGCTCCTTTCTCCATCAAACACAGGCTTACACTGACTCACAAGCAAACGTCTCCTGTAATACAAGGGAGAGAAGGGGTTTTAGTGAGTGAGCGGCACATTTTCAGATGAGCGGGGAAATTTTCCATCCTTGGCATGCGGAGTCACCCTGCGATGACAGGTATGCTAGCTGTGAAATCTGCAAACGAGCGAGCGAGAGGCCACCGTTTCATTCAGCGGCACAGTGGTCTGTGGAAGTAAAAGCCTGGGGTGACGTGGAAATGATATGGTGTGGGTCAAGTTTTCAAATTAAGTGATATTACAAGCCAGTAACACATCGTTCTTTATCAAGATAGCTTACAGTGACTGATTAAGAAAATGTTGCACACTTAAGCGCTGAAGCACTTCCTGAATGCCTTTCTCATTTAATTGCTGGTCTGGTGTTGACAAGTGAAGACTGATAATTTGATTTAATGTAAGGAGTAAATATCCCTTCACTGTTTCTGTTACAAAGCATGCCAACCCCCTGTGTTTATCTGTCCATGTAATATGGGACTGAATCTCACTTCCAGCACCCTCATCAAAGGAAGTATCCGCATCTCTGGCCTACATCCTGAAGAACAAAGCCTGCCCTCCTCTAATCCCAGGAACATGTTCTAGTCCAGGGACTCACGACACGATCCGCAGCCCAGAGGCAGACAGACAGGGGTGAGTGGGTATGCTGGTAGCTAGCCCGCTGCCTGGGCAAATGGCACGGCTATTAGGGGAAGAAGAGGTTTCCTGGAGAGGTGTGACTGCACTGCAAAGGGCCCAATCAAGCAGAGAACAGAAGTGCTGACAGCTGCTAATGCATTTACCTGAGAGCAAAGAGACTGTCTTGCCCAGGAAAGTGTGCGTACATGTGTTTACTTCCTTTGTAGCCTGGTCCTCCCAATAAGGTTGATTAAGATCAAAGAGACTCATCAAAAAGCACTCAGTCGCAGCAAATGCAGAGTTATGAGTCAACATATTTTCCGGGACATCGTGTAAAATCCACATCATATCAACATATATCTGTTATCAAGTGACAGAGTTCCTGTTTTGAAAACGTCCCCTCAATCTGGCAGTGACACAGCAGTGAAGGCCCTTGCTGCACACCTCTGAGTGAAGGCCATATCCCAAACCTTCACAGACATTCCCCCCCACTTATCTCACCCTCTGAACTCTTTCACAGTCGATCCTAAATCAATATTCCAGAGGAAGGTAGAAAGATCACTTGAGAAATGAAACTACCGAAGTCCACGGGAAGGACTCTGACAAAAAAGGGAGTGGCAGGCAGGGCAATGACCACTTTGCAGTGGCAGTGAGATAAAGCTGTGACACATCGGTGACAAGTCCTGGCACATAAATAAATTACAAAATTAATCAGTGCACCTTAATCAGTCTATCTGTACCTAATCTTACATCAGGGAGAGGTAGACATGCAGCACCCAGACAGCCAAGTTAAACATCCCCTACCTGGGGTATTTAATTGGTGGAGATAGCTACACATACACTGTATTCCCTGTCTCGGAAGATTTGAGTCATTTGTGTGACAGGTACAGTAAAACGGAAACCGAGCAGAGTTACCTCCCGGCAGGGCGTACGCACATTATCTAACTGTGTCACCAGGCAGCTCTGTACATGCAGCTTTGATGTTTGCAAAGTTAGTGGGACATTTAACAAGAGAGGAAAGAATCACTCATGACAAAGATTTCTTGTGTTTAAGGGCTTATATCATGACCTAAATCTGATCAGGGCCACAGTTTGGGGGCACTAAAATGTTAATCATACCAAAGGAAAAAAAAGCCAAGGCAGTCACATTTAAGAAGTTATAACTTAGCAAAACCTCATTTATAAATCACTTCATTGTTATTTAAAAAAAAAAACCAAAACAAAAAAAAAAACAGGCTTTGATCAGACAGTGAATTCAGCAAAACATGCACCACAGTCCAACCAAAACATCCTATTTCCTCTCTTCCAAATGAAAGTCCTTACTGCTCATTATATTTCTCCAAGCCTGACAAGACCAGTGTATTCTAGGCTCTGATATGCAAACAATTATAATGTTTGGACAACATCAATTTTTATGACCCCCCCTTTCTCCCCTGAGAACATTTAAACACCCACAGGGCAGCATAACCTAACAGGTTTTAGGTGTATTTTTCCACACTCTCGTGCGTCGTCATTAGAATAACCATTATTATTACTATTAAGGGCTTGAAATCCCACCAGCCCTCAGGGGGACTGGGGTTGACTCCCAGTTTTTTCTGTATTTCGCAGCACAAATTAACCCAAGCTGCAGTGTAGGCAGGAAGTAAACGCCTTAAAACTCAACATTGTTTCATATTTTCTATCCATATGTGTTATTTAGTGTCGGGGAAGAGTGTCTAGTGTAGTCTACATACCATAGCATTCCTCCCTCTCTCCAGCTCTGGTCCACTCCTTTCTTTCTCTGGGTGCTCCTCTGCGACTCAGCCGGTGAAAGACTTTAAAAAAAACAGACAAAAACACTTCCTAGCAGCACTCACATCGATTATTGTCCGCTTCTTTAGAACAAACAGCCTATCTGTCCATTGCTTCCCACACTAAGTGCTCGTTTTAAATCAGAAGTTTTCAGGAACGAGATGCATATCTGTGGAGAGCAGAAAAAACAACTAAATTCTCGTCAGGAAAAAGAAGAAAAAAAAAATGCTGTTCAAACTCCAGGCTTTTCAGCACGGCTGGAAACGAGGAGAAAAAGGGGGAGGCGTTGAAACAAGCGCTGTTTCGGTGTGTTTTTTCCTTCTTGGTTCAAGCACCACGTTGTTTTGACCAATTATTATTTCCTTTGTTGTGTCAAAAATAAAAAGAGTCCGTAATGAAACGCGACCACAAGCTCTGCCTTCGTTTACCGAAGCGCCGCTTTGTTAGCGCACAACAGCTCGTCCCAAAGCGATGTATTTTCCTTTCTATCGTTGATCCCCGTGCAGCCCAAATGTGTGACGGTGTGTGTATAAGTCTATTTTTTTTTCAGCTTCCCAATAATGGCGGCGGACCTTCTCCCGAATCCAGCATCTCCTCCCCTGTTCACACAGAGCAGACAGAGAGGGAGAGTCTCGCCCAGCGGTTCATGGACACAATTACAACACACACGCACACACACTGTTTGTCAAGAGATTTAAACCTGACTGTGGAGTGCGTTTTAAATGATGACTCAAACTACATTTAAAACATTTTCTTTTTATTTCTTATTTTGCACTAGAAACATTTTCAGGGAATCCAGAAAAAACTTTGAGGTATTTTGATATATAAATTTATTCAACAATACAGACCTGTAGAAGAAGAATCATCACTGGACAGATTAATAAACTAAGAATCACAGAAATACCTGCAATAGCCAGTGACTATACACACAAAAATTAATATATTTTAAGGAAGCAAAATGTGACTAGGCTACTGCTCTACACATACACATTTAAAGAACTTAAACATCAGTATTTTCAGTCTGTTACCTGATATTTAAAGTAGTATAATACAATATAATATAACTGGTTTGCATTTTAAAATTCTCTAAGCTATTTAGGTTCAGTAAGACCCGATAAGTACAAAAAAAAGTCCCAATGTCCTTAAATGAGACTACAATAAAGTCCCAATGTCTTCGAACGACTTCCTTGTCTTAGCTTCTTACTGTTGCTAAAATTGGTCACATTAGTTGCCATATCAAACTACTAACATTGTTAATCACAAGTAAACAAGTTTCAAGTGTCAGGGATCAGCTGCAGACTGATTTGGCTGCCATCTTGTTTTTACATGGATTAGTGTGTTGTGGTCTTACTACCACTAGACGGCACAAAAAAGGGTCCCCGAACAAGGATAACAGGTCTGAGTTAAGTAGAATGAAGTGTAAGGTAAAGTAAACCCAAAAATGCGATTTTGTTGGCTATACATTTTTAACTTCTCCAGGCTATTTGGGACCCGATAAATCTAAAAAACTAAACATTGTCAATGATAATAAAGTCCCAACATCCTCAAACAAGACAACAATAAAGTCCAAGTGTCCTCAAACTACTACTTCCGAGTTGTGTCGTAGCTTGTTACTGTTGCGAAAATTGGTCAAATTTGTTGCCATATCAAACTACAAACATTATTAATCATAGTTTCAACTATTAAATGTGATCAGGTTTTGGACCTTTTGTGTCGGGATTGGCTGCGGACTGACTTGGCAGACATAGCTGCCATCTTGTTTTTACATGGATTAGTGTGTTGTGGTCTTACTACCACTAGATGGCACAGAAAAGTGTCCACGAACAAGGACAACAGCTCTATGTTAAGCAGAATGAAACTAAGGGCAAGTAAACCTAAAATGCGATGTCCTCGTGACGTCCTCATATGAGGACACAGGGTCTCCTGAGGATATAATATAAAAATAAAATATAATACTTCTTTATTGTGTTTTTATTTGTTATTTAACCTTTATTGTAACCACAAAAACCTCTTAAGATTAAAAAAAATCTCTTTTTCAAGAGTGTCCTGGCCAAGGCAGGCAGCAACATAAGTTACACACACACACACACACACACACACACACACACACACAACATAGAACAAAAATACAGAATAAAAAAATGTAAAGCTCTGAAACAAGCAACATAAAACACAAAATAAGATAACTACAAAAAAGCCAAAAAGTATGTTAATATATGCTAGAAATGAACCATTGAAAAGATGCAAAAACAGCAACTGCACATGAATACAGAGACCAGCTAAGACACACTATTATATGTGAGTTCTAGTTATAGTAGGCTTGCCATTGACAGCTGTAGCACTTTCATCAGCATGTGGAGTAAATTCAAAGCATATGGCCAGCTTAATGCATCATCTTTCTACTTTAATTTATATTCTTGTTATATGTCAAAACAACATAAAGTACACTGCTCTCAGCCATCACATTTACATTACTATCATTGCAAAGGAGGGACTTCTTCCTTTGTGTAGCACTAAAGAAATTGCTTATCAATATATTCTAAAGAATATAACAACAGAAAGGAAGGGAGATGAAGAAAAGAAGAGAAGGTGAAGGTTAAGATGGTGGAGGCAACCATTCACACAAACCAGCAGCCATTTCCATATTCTACTCATGTATATCACCCACTTTATCATTATCATTTATTTCTCAGTATTAAAGTAAGTTTTCCATCTCATAAATCTCTGTTATAGGTTAAAGCAGGGCTCAGTGATGAGGAGAAAATCAAATATCACAATATTTTTTGATCAAATACCTTGGTATCGATAATAAGATGATATTGAAGGGTTGACTACTGGTGCTTTCAAAAAGTACTTACCCAATGAGATTGTTGATAAATAATCACCAGTAATGTGGATATATTGGGTTAGTTTGGTAACTTCTCCTTAGTGCTATATCATCCAAGATGGATGAGAGTTGAAACATCTTCAAGAAACTCAAACAAGTCCAGTTGCCTCTGATATAGCAGCAATGATTACCATGACCTGAATGGCTGTGAATCTCTACCAACAGTCTGGTAAGCTCGGAAAATTACACCATTTTACTGTAATACCATCTTTAAAACCAGGAAAAGATATCAAACAGTGCATATAACAGCCTGGCAATGTCCGTATTCAATAATGAGTACTTTTACTCTTGATACTTGAAATACATTTGGCTTCTCATGCATCTGTACTTAAATGAAGAGCATCAGATGATTTTAATTTGTAACTGATTATTTTCACATCAAGTAATTACTTCTGTCAAATCTGATGATTACATAAGGATACAATATTTGAGGGTTTTGTCTTGAGCCTACCTTTTACCACTTCTATACAGAATTTCAAATAAATTAATTAATAAATTGTTGATATCAGACTATTCTTCTGTATGCCAGTATGTCTGTGGCCTGTGATGGACTTTTTTTGGGTCCATTTGCCCTCTTGACCCCATATGTCACACATCACGTCACTGTACAAACTCAAACATTTGTCATCCTCTCAAACATTTTGATGTTCTGCTGCTACATAACTGATAATTTAATTATTAAGCGCTCATCCAAGGTCTCCTAATATCACATCACACCATACCACGCAGCACAGAGGGAAATATTTAATACCTTTCCTGAGAAAAATCCATTATCTCAAAGGTTAGTCTTAATTATATGTGTTGTGTTCTGAGTCGTCCTCTTGGTAAGAAGATGATTTCAGTCACAACATAATAAAAACATTTAAGCTCCCATGGTGAATTTTATTTTCTCAGAAAGACAATGCAACGACTTCCACATACTTGGAGAAACGTCTGCAGTGTTGTACGAGACAACTGCTGCCTGCACAAACAGCTCAAACAGATGTTAAGTGTCTTGCATTGGGACTGTCTCCTGGAATTCTCCTCGACTCTCCCTCATAGTCCTTCCTAGAACTTCCGTGAACATGCAATTCCTATCTGGTAATCTAAACTCTGAGCAGAATCACTTCACAGGGCCGTAAAAACCCAATTTATTGATTGTGCAATTGAATTTGACACTTTGGGATGTTTAAGAGTGAGACACTGCACCCTGGAAACAACACAGACATCATGTTAGAGGCTTGTCAGCTCAGTTACAGTCAAGGTGAAAGCTCCTGGGCTGTTGAATAGCACAACCAAAACATAAAATATATCATTTGTAAGTGTAGAAGCTATATTATTCCAGCATGAGTTGTTAAATTACAATACATGGAGTGTATTTGAGAGTTTGAAATGTGACCCGCCATTTAATACACAGTCAGGCAGGGTTCAAGGTGCACTGCCCTCCGTTTGACTAAGTCCACAAGCTTCTGTCCAATCACATTAGTCACTGTGTTCTCAGCGATATTTGCATGACCCCAATCACACATAGCAAGATTAGCTCAAGGGTCAAAGTTTCTGTTTAATAATCTGCCTATGCTTCACATCTCTCTCTCCTACCACTGTTTTTCAGACGTGGGCCAGGCCCTATCATAAAACTTTCCTCATTTAGCTATTAAATTACGACACATACGGTTATTTATGTTATTTAATGCTCATATAAAGATTTTACATGTGTTGTGCTTTTATTACCCTGGACACACCAGTATCAAAACACAGCTGCAAACATTACATGCAGGAACGACTCTATATTTATGATTTACTCACTGGTTGGTTTTCTCTTTCATTTTATATCTTTTTCACTATCAACCCTCTGTGTATTTGCAGCTGAAATATTTCTGGGTCCCAAGGGCAAGCACATTCCTTCACTCACAGTTGTGCAATCCCTGACAATCACAGTTCCCCCATCCCCCCTCTGCCTCCCTAAACGCCCACAATGCTCAGAGAGGCAAGCTGTCCAAGCTGTCTGGGCAATGTTCTGTGGTGAAAGGCTGCCCTGCTACCACACCAGTAAACAAACCCTGAGCCCTGACTCTGCAGAAAGCAACCACAAATGATGTAAACTCAAGAGGGTGGAAATATATACCGGTATTGCAACTTTTTCATCCTGTATTGTGTTTGAAAATAACTGTGAGGTGTGTCATCAATGTGGGGCACTTAACCACACACACACAAACACACACACACACACACACGAGCACAAAGAAATGGCTGGAGTGCTATTTTTAAAAGTTCAAAAGCGAAGATGGCATATTTTTGTGCATTGGGTGTCGTAAAAATACTCCCGTCTGTTTATACAAGAACATTTTGATGACAGCTCAACTTTAAAATCTCGTAAATGGCCTATATTAAATTATTTTTAAATAAAACCTTTAGTTGCAAAAGCTTATGTGATGAATCTGAATCTGAGTGATGTTAAGTGTCAGAATAAACTATTTTAAGTGTTTGTAACCCTTACCCATAGTCATAGTTTGGTGAAATCCTGATTTGGATGAAACTTGAAATATACAAAATTAAAAAACAACAACTAACTAACAAAAAAAACTATGAAAAAAACAACCAAACAAAAACTAACACACAGGCAACATTTTAAAATTATTCAGTAGACAAATAATAATTGATGGCGAATACATCTATCAAAAATCTTTTAAACGAGGGTATGAATTGGCAAATTTAGGTTCGCGTATACTAAAATTACCAAGCAGCATCATGAGGTTTATCATAAACATATTTTAAACAAACTTCTATCCGCTACAGAGAATAACAGGATGGTCATTTTCCTCCTCATGTGATCCAAAGTACGGTTTAACAGGAGACTGCGCGTGGGACGCTGGTTCTTGTAGTGCCGTATAGCCTTCCATTAGCTCTAAATGTAGCAACGATAACTACATTTCCCACCATGCAACGCAGCTTATCGTAGATTTCCACTTCCTGTTAGCTCGGGGAATATAGCGGACGAGCGGTCGAAGAAATTACTGATGTATTTATGTAAAATTGTCGCATAATTGTTCAGGAACGTGCTATTCTGGAGCCTCTCAGGTCCATATTTAGGAGACGACAATGGTAAATATGTCAAATATGAACAATGTTCTGTTTTCTTCTCTTAATAGCAGCGTAATCCTGCTAGCAATTGAAAGATACCGTAGAAAACGTTAGCTAGTAAGTCAGTTAGCAAATTTACCTTAGCAGGCTAAGGCCATAGGTCTGGAGTCACGATGTTTTATCACATATACCGACCACTACTTAGCTTTAATAGATTACCAGGAAGTCATTTTGACTTCGTCTGAGGTCTTGCACAATCATGCTGTCAAAATAAATGGGTGTGGTTTAGCAACCGCTAGCTTACACGCTAACTCAAGCTAACGCTAGCAGTATTTATCTAGCTACAGTTAGCTAACTGTAGACGAATATTGCACTTTATTCAGATGAAACCATTGCTATATATTAATATCATAATGATAATGTAAAATTGTAATAGAGAGACAGCTAAAAGCAAACAAAGTAACACTAGATAGTCATGTCTGATCAATGAATTGTTTCTCTCTAGTCACCTAACATGAGACACATTCACAGTTTCTCATTTTGTCTCTCTGTTTTTTTTTTTTTCCCCCTAATTGTATCGCATAGATCCGCTTCATCCTCATCCAGAACCGAGCAGGGAAGACACGACTGGCCAAATGGTACATGCAGTTTGACGATGATGAGAAACAGAAGTTGATTGAAGAAGTTCATGCTGTGGTAACTGTCAGGGATGCCAAGCACACCAACTTTGTGGAGGTAAGGGTTTAGTCAGGATCATGCGTGCATGGTTGTTTGGATCTGTGCTATGTTACTTTGTTCTGTTGAACCAGAACCTTTTTTTCCTACATCCTATCAAGAGCCACAGTTAAATGACCAAAACCACACTGTCGTTAAAAATCTCTGTCATGGCTACTTCACTGTAAGATAATTGGGTGACTCATGTGGGTCCCAAATTATAAGCATTTTCCACTAGCTACTTCAACAAAACATAAAATGATTTTCAGACATTTTGAAGCAGTGTGGAAAAAGAAATATACTGAAATATATTGTCAAAAGAAAAAGAAAAGTCCTGTTTTGTTTTGCATTTTGTTCCATTTTGTTTATTCATTAGAAATATACGGGATGTGTTTTACTGTAAACACAGGAAGCTTAAGTCCAAGTAGAGCTGCTGCTGTTGTCATAATATGAGAGACTAAATTGTAAAGATGCCTCGTATGTGTTTTTCTCACAGTTCAGGAACTTCAAGATCATTTACCGGCGTTATGCTGGTCTGTACTTCTGTATTTGTGTTGACGTGACTGATAACAACTTGGCATACCTCGAGGGAATTCACAACTTTGTAGAGGTAACTGACACGCACAGCACATGACATAGAGGCTTTGGAAGTATGATGATTTACTTCACATGGTCTGATTGTTTTCAGGAATGTCTGTCAATGATTTCTTGTAAAAATTCCCCCGCCATTACTGTCCGGCAGCTCCTTAATATCAAACCTGCATTCTTGAGGAAAGTAAGGACTGCGGTCAAATGACATTTAGTGCAAAGAACTAACTGTTGTGCGTCTCACAGAGACACATGAGGTGTTTTTCACACTGAGCATATTATTTTGCAATGGTATCTACATCACTATGATAAATATCATATAAAGTTTCATCTTCAACAGAATATGGATTATGAGATTATAGCAACAACAACAGATGAGTTCAGCCACTGAGCATTACAGTCTATTTCAGTACAAATTAATAAAATGAAATTCATTTTACACTGTGGTCACAGTGTGTTGTTACTGGCTTTCATCAGTGTTAGATAATGCTCGGTCAAGTGATGGTGGAAATAAGCCTTCAGCAATAAAATAACAAATTGATCACTAATTACAAACTGAGTCAGACTGCATTGTGCTAACACTGAGATGGCTACAGCAATGATACCGCAATTTCAGACTTGGGAGCTAATCCTTTCATAATGTGCAAGCATTTTGGTTGGATAAAAACTTTGCAGTTTTCTTGTAATGTCGGTGCCAGCTCCTGTGGGACCTCCTTAAGCACGGTGTCCTCCTGTCAGTTGGCTCATAAAGTGCTACTGCAGGAAACTAAACACAACTACAAACTTTATTTCAGTGTTTTCAGCCACTCATCATTTCACGTCCACAAGTATATTATCTTCAATTAAACATTTATAACAAGCAAATAAATTAAAGTTGTTAAGACTTCCATATTTTGATGCAGGGCTTTTTTATGGGTTCCTTTGTGAACTGAGTCACAAGTCTCAACAATATGTTCAATGTGTATTAGTAGGAATGTCGACACCAAAGACCTATGATGATGGTATTTTGATGGAAAATGAGACTTCTAGTGCTCCATTCAGGAGCTGTGTGGCCTCGAACGCCTGCATTGATCATTGCGTCTGTCGTAATTTGCCCTTCACATAACTGCAGTGTATCACTTGCCACCACAGTATGCTGTACACTGAATGTGGTACTTGATATCATCACGCTGGATTTGTGTCTGTGGCAGAGTTTTTCATACAGCATCAATCAATGATATAAATTTCATACTTACACAACAGGTTTCCCCTACAGCTCTGATAACGTCACAAGATTTTAGAGCTCCTTCCTGCATAAAATGTGTACACCACCCAGACATCTTTGCTTAGACAGAAATATCTGAAAAAAATCCTCGCAGAATTTATGTTTTGGAATAATTGTCTTTGTCAGGCAACTGCCTTTTTAGACAATCATGCAAGCAGTCCATAAGGGATACTTTTGTTATTTTTAAAATGGTCTTTATCCATTTGAAACACAACTCCCTTAGTCAGCTAATTATTGTATTTTTTTTATTAAATCAATGACTTAATCAGCATAACTGGCTACGTTTATAGTAAATCTTGGTAATTAAGTGGAGGCATTAGGCAGCTTAAGTCCACCTTGTCCTATCACTCAGTTTGCTTAATTGTCGTTTAACAGCTTTTTCCTTTTCTAATACTGTTCACTTGTATAAATCAACTGAAACTGTGAGCTTAAGGTACAATCTACTGTTTGTTTTTGGGTAAGACAAACAGTAGACCGTACTCTATCTCGAGTCCTCAGGAGTGAAGGTCATTTAATGTAATGTTTGACTATGAAGGAATGCATGCGAGTGCACTCTGACGTGTACAAAGTTGTACTCTCTAAGCTTGCTGTTGCATATGGCCACATGCTCAGGGAGGAATAACCAATTTAAAATCAATGCAGCATGTTTTTGTTTAGATTATTATTTGTAGAGTCCCTGCTCCCACACTCATGTTAAGATAATCCCAGTTGAAATGCGCATGAGCTCACAGCAGAACGTCATGGTGCTCATCTCAACATTCACTTAAGCAAATCTATAACAAGAGGTCAGTAGTAGTGAGACGAAAACCACATTAATTTTAATTTGGCATATTTTAGAATGGATGTCCTTGTAGTGGAAATCAGCTGATTACACGGTTGTGAATTGGATTCAGCTGCTACCACAGCGCCACTTTATTCCTGTGCTAATGCATCACATTAATACTAATACCATACACCTTTATATCCTCTCACAGAAGACTGTGTTGTTATCTCCTGGCTGTTATCTGATTCAATTAAAGATTTTCTCTCTTTCCTGTCAGGTGCTGAATGAGTATTTCCACAACGTGTGTGAATTGGACCTCGTGTTCAACTTCTACAAGGTAAGAGGAGCTTGTTTTTGCTTCGTGAGATTTTCAAATAATTTTATAAACAGCGTGATAAGACAGAGTGAGCAGAGGAATACAAAAGGCAGATGAGAAAATGTTTCTTTCATTACAATGCCATAGAAATTAATTTTATAGTCACACTGGGTCAGTCATTTAGTGAGATTTATTGAAATAATTTCAGTGTAGGATGGATTATGAGTTTTTATAGAAGAGATGCTGAGCAATGACTGCTACTAGTGTTCTTACTAATGACCTGGGGTGCCTAAAAGTCCGCCCTCATGCTTAACTTGACGGAAGCACCACCCATGTTTGACGTTTTAAACCCAGAAACTGACAAATAAAGAGATATCAGCATTTTTAGACAGTATATAATGAACCAATTTCAACAAACCTCCCTCTCCTTCATCCACTGATGTAATGCCGCTCCAAGCCCTAAAGTATTTCACAAGCTCAGCCACCCACTTCCTTCAGGTGTGTGGCAAAGAGGACTGAATCATCCCATTGTACATGTCACGTTCATTCATGTGAGCTAATGTTAGAAGTGCATTTAGTCATCCCGCGGTTATTTTTACATTGTGATGACACAGAGGTAGAGTTGAGAAACAATGACCACAGCCTAGATGATGACTTTGCAGTGTATGGGACATTTTTCCAGGAAACCCAAACCTTTTAAGTGTCGGGAAGAAGATAATTTCACTTTGGTTTCAGGTCCAACAATGTGCATGTACACCCATTTTAGTCCTGAGTTGCCTTAATCCTTTAATTTCCTGTCATCACAATGTTGGGCAATGTCCGCCCTCTAATGCACTGCCTGTGTCTGCTCTTCAAGGTGTACACGGTGGTGGATGAGATGTTCTTGGCGGGAGAGATCAGGGAGACCAGTCAGACCAAGGTCCTTAAGCAGCTCCTTATGCTTCAGTCGCTTGAGTAGAAAACAGGCAACCACTCCTCCTACCTGCCCACTAATCTGCCGCCCTGGCACCAAAACCGACCCATCATTTGTTCCTGTCACTCTGGAAATCCTCCTGCCTTGATGGAGCAGACTTCACTCCTTACAGAACATCAGGAAGGGGGTGAAATACACAATATTGTTTACATATGTACGTTAACTTGTCACAGCAGTTTATGTGTTGCAATATTCTGTATTTGCTGCACTTCTGACGGAGTCTCCCAGTATTAAAAGGCTGTGCATTTCAACATGTTAACATTTCATACACCATCAAAGTTACAGTCAAAAACTTAAAAAACCAGAGGCTGCAGAAATTAGTTATTTCATGTAGTAACCAGCTAGTCTTCGCATTTATCTCTGTGCAGTGTGGAGACACTGATGTAGAGTGTGGCACTGCCCTCCTCCTCTCCTCCCTTCATTACCCTCAACTTTCATTTAATGGCACTACTGTAACTAACAAGCACCATGTCTAAAGAGCGACCGCCTGCAACAGCCTTGCAGCCGTTTCTATAAATCCATGTAAAAGACTTTGCCCGTGATGTGGTATCGGACTTGTCATGCCTTCTGCTCATTCTGTATTTGGATCACAGTACAAACTATAACTAGAAAGCCCTTTAGAGCAATTGACCCCAGCACAGCAAGTTCATAATTGAATGGAGTGTACTTAGGATGAGTGCCATTTTGACGGTGTGTTATGGCAACCTGTGCTGTGTCAGACATCCTCACGGCGGATGATGATAAACAGTGTAGGCTATGTTAGCTCAGACGGGTGCACTCTGGGTGTTAAATCGTCTTCATTGCGTTTGCAAATGATCGAGATGATTTGCTGCAGCTCATTACACGAAATGGTGCTTGTTGGTCACACTTATAACACTTAAAACATAAACGCACTCAGACGGAACAAAGACCTGGAAGTAGAAAGTATATTTTACATAAAGCAGTACTGTGAAGCTTGCTTCGTATGGTGTGTGTACATACAGTGTATCTTGCGTAAGTTGAATATTGTGAAATTAACGTGCATTCCAGAAAGAGTGGTTCCCGCTCACTATATGCTCTGAGGAGTATTGTGTAAGATCGATAAAATCCTTTGGCATGACGTAAGATAAATTGGCTTTTAAATTCCTCCTTCAGGCCTCATGAACTTTGACAAAAAATCCATTTCCCTTTGCTGGATGTTAATGTTTATGAAATTACTCGTCATACTCTAATTTTAACCATATTCATTCACAGGGGTGTCAAAGGTGGTTTCAAATGTTACCGTTGTTAAACTTTTGTATTTTTTTTAATGATTGGCGATTGTGGAATATGTACTGCTTCCCTTTTTGTCCACCTGTGTGTTTGTTGATGGAAGATGTGTGTTTGTATGTACCGTCTCCAGCTCTATCCACATCTATACGTCCCATTATATGTAAATAGGAAATAAACAAATGAAGTGATACATGAATATACACTGTTTCTGCCTCTCAATGGTGATTTGTCTCTAGTAAAGGGAATTTTAATAAAGTTGGACAGTTTCCCATCAAGTTTTCCCATGCTCGTTTTTCTGAGCTGACAAGTAAATCTTATTAATAATAAAAGAATAAAATGTAAAATCTTAGTGATAATCTATTAAAAAAAAAATAGGGGGAAATTTAATTAATTCAGAAAAACAATTACATATTCCCCCATAAAAAAATCACATAATTTTGAGAATCTTAATTTAGAAAAA
The DNA here is from genome assembly GCA_026686955.1 of Epinephelus cyanopodus. Lineage (NCBI taxonomy): Eukaryota > Metazoa > Chordata > Actinopteri > Perciformes > Serranidae > Epinephelus > Epinephelus cyanopodus. Next base: position 23,650,092 of record CM048918.1, on the reverse strand, counting down.
TTGGAATTCAGGATATTATTTTGTTAATTCGTAAAAATTAGTAGATTTCCCTCCCATAAATTTTTCTCAGAATTTTGAGATAATTTTGTCAATTCAGAAAAATAAACACATTTTTTTCCCCTTGAAAAAAAAAAATCACAATTTTGAGATAATCTTGTTAATCTAGAAAAATAATTGAGGAGAAATATAGTTAATTAATCAAAATAAGTAATTTTCCCCCATAAAATTGATCATAATTGTGAGATAATCTTGTTAACCCAGAAAAAAACAAGAATTTAAGAGATTCTCATTAATTTGTTAAAATGAGCAGATTTATACCTGTGAAAACTTCTCATAATATTAAAATAATAACCTTAATTTAGAAAAGAACTCAGATTATCTTGTTTATTCAGAAAAAAGAGTAATTATTTTATTAATTCAGAAAAACAAGCAGATTTTTTTCCATGAAAGCTTTTCTATAATTTTGAGTTAATAATCCTGTTAATTCATAGAAAAAAAATTATGGTTATTTTGTTTAAAAAAAAAAGAGAGAGAATTTAGTAGAGAAACTCATTAATTCAGAAAACAAGCATTTTAAGCCACTGAAAACTTTCTCAGAAATTTGAGATAATCTTGCTACTTCAGAGAAACAGGACTCAAGAGCCTCACAAGATTACCTTTAAGTGCACTGATCTTTAAATACCGGAGCTGGACAATTGTCTATCCAATATTTCAGCACCATCTAGTGGTGAAACATCAGCTCTCCCACAGTAAATTATGCAATTTTGTTATGAGGTCATCTTGACAGCCTATGTAGGATCAATAAATCAGTCAATATATCCACTTCAGCTACATTAAACCACTCTAGCTGTTGCTCCATCGACCCGTGAACATAAATCCAGACAATTGGACACGGAGGGCATTTGCTCTTCATCTCGCGAGTCCTCTGATATCCTAACCTCACCCTGACTGCCTTTGAGAGGAATGACTCGACTGAAGAATGAAAGATGAGGAAAATGAATCAAGTGCATGGACTCTATTGTTAAATTTCAGGGTCTGTTAAGTCAGCTGTCTATAAACCTGATGTGTCATACATTATTGCTCATGGGAGAGTAGAAAACGGTTACCTCTTTTCAGGATCTGATTTACTTTAACTCCCCTCAGGCGACAAAGTGAATCCTTAAACATGAACCTACAGTCACTTAGAGATGACACAGATATCAACATGAACATCAGGAGACAGGTGAGAGGGAGTAACTGAAAAAACAAGCAGTTTACTGGGAATTGCATATTCATTACAATCAATGAGCAACACTCACCCTCAATGGACAATAGACAAATCTTATTTACAGCATAGGTTACTTGAGATGTACAGTAGTATTTTGGGTTGATTATATAACATTAGTTACAAAGCAACAACTGAGTTGGATTGCGTTCATCACATGATTGGTTTCCAGACAGGAAGTGAGAAAATGATGCTTTATCATATGGCTATTTTGATAAGTGCTTATTATGAACTGTACAATAAATACATACAGATGAATGCACGCCGACTCTGGTTCAGCAGCACCCAACCATTTAGATGACTTGATAACTGAATAGAAATGCCAACTTTGCGAGTGTGAGTGATCAGAGTTGCTGCCGACGGCCTCCCACAGCTCAGGAAGTGAACATCCTTTCATCGCTACCTCCACGTCAGCAGCGGGCAACAGACAAAACAAAACCTCAGACAGCAGGAGTTGTCACCGCGCTACAGCAGCCTTGCCTCGTTACGGCAGAAATTTAGACTCTCAGTTGTTATTTAGTAAGAAATGATAAACATCTACAATTAAAATCTTTATTACATTATAATGTTCAAGTAAAATAAAACAATTCTATAGTTGCAGCATATAAAACAAAAACATGAAAATTCAAAAGTAAAAGTGCACTTGCAGAAGGAGACAAACTATCACACAATGCCAATATTTCATGAAAACTAAAATTTCTCTGACCATCTGTCTCTTGATGTCCTATACTATCTCATGTTTGCACGACTCGCCATCTCTTTCCCTTCAGTGTGCTGGCTCACTGGAGCTTAGGACGCATATGGTTTGTCTGGGAGGACATATGCTAACACTTGAGGAGGAGACGTTAGAAATACATTTTGCAGGCAGTTTGTTTTGATCTCCTCTCAGCTGGGTCAGTGTGACCTGTTCTCAGTGGTTTCAGACAGAAGCAGTGCCGTTGACTCAACAGCAGGGCGGGATGTTTTTAAGTTATTAACTCGTAACCTCATTCTCCTCCGGCAGCAAACCGTGCTGTTGGTGTTGCGTGGAAAGAGGAAACCACGTTCAAGTGGAAATTCCCTGTTTCTCTCTGGGGCAGCGCAGGGTCTGCTCTGAGGAGAGAACATCTGGGTCGGCTCGGCAAGCTCAGTGACATTTGGTAGCGGAGCGGAGCGGCTTCTCTGCTTCAAAAAGAGAAGTGAAAACTACCTCAAAAGGTTAAAAACAGCATCCTGACTTTAATCAAGGTGCACTTACAGCCTCACATGCTTACAGTGACGAGCCTCTGTGAGGGAACTGTGTGGGCAGCATGAAAGTTTCCCCAAACATGGCACTGAGGCAAAACCAACTGTGGTTTCCTGTGACGTCCCTCGCGCAGAATGTGCAGCTTGAATAAAAGGGAGGTCGAAAAAATGGAGAGAGAGCCCAGCAGGAGGAGTCAAAGGCATTGTTAGTTTTACAAAGATTGACAACCCTTTCTTAACTTTATAACTATGGGTTAAATCTGATGATGTGAATTTACTGACTTTGGGAACTTTGGAGTAAAACAAAGAGCAAGAACTCTTCTTTGTGCTTTAAGTTGACCCACAGGCTCATTTATGTGGATGAACAGTGGAGTGATTGGACCGTTCCCTTTGACAGCAGAGACATGGTGACTCGGAATAATATACCGTAGATCCACAATATCAAGTATATTACTAAGGCCAACACTCTATGTCATAATAGTGCATCTTAATGCAAACCAAAAAGTCAAATGACTCAACGTCACACACATCTCAGAGCAGGTAAAAGAACTGGGCTCTACATTTTAAATAACCTTAACTACACCGATAAGCTGCTTCAATTCCTATCAGTCTGCAGAAACCTTTACAAATTTACACTGTATCCGCTTTTTAATATATCTACATGAATTCTAAACCAAAATCTGTGCATGTTGACTTCATTTTACTTTTAAGAGGACGCGTTTCAACTGTTTATCACTTAGTCACCATCAATGACAGGCTGAATTTACAACGAGTACAGTTAACTCAAACAATGGATGATAAAAAGCAAAGTGCCTTTATGAATATTAAAACTCAAAAGCGCTGACCAAACTAAACGTGAAACAGAAGTGGACAGGTTGAACGATGAATATGCGCAAAACAGTTTACCGATAATAATTTACAAACGATGATGTGCAAACAAAGAAAGCATGTAGGTGTTACTAAAACCAATGAAAAGCACAGAGATAAAACAACAGCCCATACACACAACCCGTGACTCGGCTTTGTCTGGTAAGTCATTTAGAAATCTTTCTCTTTTTTTTTTTCTTTTTTTTAACAGAAGAAGACTCCTCTTCTTTATGATCCCAGCGTGTTCACACTGAGGGGTTTCCCTGCCCAGACACAGGGGCAAAGCTGACCCCCTCAGGTTCGGAGTAGAGAGTCTTACCAGAGGTCAGGGGTCAAGGGTTGCAGTGATCGCCATGACCACTCATCCAGGTGATCCAAGGTGTGTGAGACTGCGGAGAGGAGGGTCCCACACACCAAAAAACACCTGGAGCTGGAGAAGAGATGAGAGGGTAATGACTGACATGCTCTTGTAAGAAAAGAGAAAGAGAATTCAGGTGAAGTCTCTTGTTGACGACACCCTACTGACCTGTAGGGGGCGTCCCGTCTGTGTGGGCCTGTGGGCTGAGGTGAGGGTGGGGCCCCGACCCCTAGCAATTACACTGCTGCTTATTCTGTGTGGTGGTGCCTCTCGGCTGTCGCAGCTGCCTCAACGAAGCATCTCCATACTGGATACCTGAACCCATCCTCTCAGGGTCCAACTCACCTTTGAAATGAACCATAATGACAAATTCAAGCAATGCAGACATACCGGTTTATAGTAGACTAAACACACATCCACAGGGCTCATGCAGTTAAGGACAGAGATTAGGGCTGGACGAAATAACAACTCCACAGCTCCGCCCCCTTCACTCACCCACAAGCTCTCCAGCAACACTCGGAGAGACACAGAGCTGCTACTCTTCTTAATATGTCTGTTAATTAGTCTACAGTGCGACATCGGTCTATATGTTGCATGTGCTGCGCTCAATCAGCCTGTGCGATGAGTTACGGCAGATGGGTTTAGAAAATGCAGAAGCTAAATAGGCATATGTAACGAGGACAGAATGTCTCTCGCTCCTTCCCTTCCTCGACCTCTCTGTTGGTGCTCTGTGCATAAATAAGTTTAATAGCCTAAAAATTATTTTCCAGCACTAGATTCATTCATGTAAAACGACTTTTTAACACTGCCCACAAAGATCTTTAATTGCTCTAAACTAAAATGGATTTAGGCCTCTTGATTATTTTATACTCATGTTATAGTTTTGTGTCCTGTGCTGCAAACCTTTAAACCTCTGTCGCGCCAGTGCTACGTGCAATAAACATTTATGTGCAGGCCTACTTTTTTCATTAACATGTTGTGCAGCTGCATATTTTCAAAACGTGTATCGCCAGTCAGCCTGTAAATACCGAGATATTAATTTTTGTCCATGTCGCCCATCCCAAACAGAGATGATAAATGAGCAGTGTACCTGAATCTATCTTGTTGAGGATGGTACGAGCGCACTTCAGGAAACCCTCCTCAACATTCTCCCCTGTCAGAGCACTGGTCTCCAGGAACATCAGCTCTGCATTGGCCAAAAAAAACCAAACAAAAAAAAAACCCAAGATGGAGGAAATAAGAGCAGAAAAGTGAGAAGGAGAAACAGATGAAAGAATGGTGTGGCACAAATAATGAAAAGCAAGCAGGAGACAGAATGCAGATGTGACATCAGTTACCATTCTCCTGAGCAAAGCGCGACGCTTCCAAGAAGGTCACCTCTCTGTCTGCATCCAGGTCTTTCTTGTTGCCACACAGGATAATAACAATGTTGGGGCTCGCCAGAGTCCGTGCATCTGTCAGCCAGTTGGTTAGAGCATTGTATGTCTCCCGACTGTAAGATAGGGCAGCACAGGCGGACACATAGTGCAGTACAATTTATTGCTGGTCGTAAAGGATCCACCTGTAACAAGCTCACATGACTCCTAGTTAGTGTGTCAGAGCATACTTTCCAAAGCTAGTCTGTTTTACTACTCAGCTCACTGGGTGCATTGTGACTTAGAGCAGTCTGTTGGGCACTGAAGACAGTCACAGAACTTTCATGGACGAAACCCGATAGCTGAGTTGTTAGGGCGCGTGTCACGTGGGTGCAAATGCTTCGAGGAGTCCTTGGTCCTGTCATTCCCCAACTCTCCTGTCTCTCTTCACTATCAAATAAAGTCACAAAATGCCGGGGAACTAACCCCAGAACTTTCATGAAAATGTCTTTGGGTTGAGGCCACTAGTCACCATGGAGACAGGACCCTGATGTCCATAGTAACACGAGGCCAGTGAGGTTAGCAGAAGGGCGTGGGTCGGCAGAGTGATGTTTAACAGCTGCTTTCACACGCAGCCAAAGAATGACGTCACTCCTCATCTACACGCAGCCACAATCTGATGCACACCATCTCTCTTGGTTTCAGCTGCCTCCCTGCCCATCTTCCTGCTAACCTTCTCACCTGTGAAAAGTGATAAATGTCTCCATCTCTTCCTCACCTCTCCCCTCCTCACTTCACTCTGCTTTTCCGTCCCCCACTCTACCTGTTTTCCCACTCAGGTGACACGTTCTGTGATGGACTTGTACGTTCCTGCCTGCTGCTGCCTGCCAGAGGATGCCTCTATATTAGAGCTGCTGCCACTCTGCACTCCGTCTCTCCCTTCACAAAAGCCCCATACGTTCTCACAAACACAAACTGTATTACATTCCTGTCTTATTTCATTACTGCGCTCGCTCCGTCTTGATTTCACAACCCCATCGCTACACAAAGCTTATGAAATACAGTCCTGTGAGTGTGTTCCAGTATTCATATTTCACTGTATGGGTCCCGGTACACAGCCATTAAATTGCACAATTTTTAGAGGTGCTATAGACGCATAATAGTTTTTTGTGACACCTCACAGACTGAAAACTTCAGTACGGGTGCTAGTAAAAAATAAAGTGAAATACTATACACATTCATGGGTCAGTAACTTTTAATTTCAAATCCAGCCAGATCTGACTTTAACCCTTCGAGATATCACCGTTGTGAATGTCTAACTATGATGTGTTTTTTAATGATTATTTCATCATTTAATGAGGAAAGAATGTCCCACAATATGGGGAACATCATTTGTAAGTATTCATTGTGTTGCACAAATTTGCAGTAATAATAATTAATTTGTGGAAAGACAGAAGGACAGGAAGTGTAGTGATTGTTTTACCTGGTAATATCATACACAAGGAGCGCTCCAGCTGCCCCTCTGTAGTAGCTGCGTGTCACAGAACTGTGAAGAGAATGCAGAAATCTCAGTCACGATATCATATCCTAATATCAGCCTGTGAAGATGAATGAGAAACTGTCCTTTGCTTTTAACTATTGTCATCAGTCAGGCACTTAATTACTTGGATGGAGCTGCTCAGAGGTTTGAGACTGGCATCTCCACATTCCTTCTGAAGCTGGATGTTGCCCAAAGACAGCCCTGTGTTACTCACTCGGTAATTCATGTTAACCTTGTATTTCTAAAAAGTCTGCCAAACCCTTAGCGGGAAATATTTAGGCGGTTACCGGAATCGCTCCTGCCCAGCGGTGTCCCAGATCTGCAGTTTGACCGTCTTCCCGCCAACATTGACCACTCTGGAGCCAAACTCCACGCCGATGGTGTGGTTGGAGTCCTGTTTGACTGTGACAGGAGCGCAGAGAGAAGACAGTGAGGTAAGAGCACAGCAGAACAACTAGCAGCACAGCTCTAAGTTGTAATGTAGCCATTATGTTTTTTTTCCCCAGCAATATTACGCTCTGTTTAAAGGGAAGCCATAGTGGAGACACTTTCAACTCTGCTCCCAGAATCGTACCTCTAATCTATAATACGTTGGCGTGTTTAACTGTTATCTTCAAACAGCTCACATCCACAATGGAGACTAGAGGGAGTCTGGATGAGATTAACTCTGTCAACCTGCCCTCCCTTTCTCTCTTCAGTAACAGCTCAGGGACCCGCCATGTCTTTAATCAAATTAATACAAGCATGTGTGTGAGTGAAACAAGTTTTAATTACAAGACATGCTTTCAACGCAGCTTTCACTCATCGACATCTTTACAGGCCTGAAGCTCTGTGAATAGTTAAAACCATTTGTTATAACAGATACACTGAATTACAGGTTTATTGTGGACACTGCACACATGCAGTCCAATACCCTGCAATAAATACTGACTTTGTGAAGCTTGTGATGTTCAGTTATGTTGACACTATCAGAGAGGTGTGGGCCACTGTTGGTTGGGTTGTTTGTTTTATATTTACACTATACAGGAAGTTTAAGTTTAATGTGAAGGAATGACTCCTTACACCCAGAAATTAGTTGCATTTCTGCACTCCTGATTCCCTTGTCTTGAAGTTACTGGATTTAATGAATGGGTTTTTGGTGAGATGCCCAAAATAAGGTCTGTGGTTAAGCTTAAGCAACTTTTTTGTTTTGTTCAATGACATAAAATATGTCAGTAAAATAACATTTTTTTGAATGAATTTTTAAGCCTTTACATGTCTTAAAAAAGGTGGTTGCAAACAAGTGGCTAAGTGAGACTACAGAAAGTCATCACGCCAAACGTGGCTTACAGCCTCGTTGTGGTGACGACACTGAAGTCATACAACTGCTGTGTAGTTTGTTTATAGCTTAAAATTCGCTTTTATCTCTGACCACTACATTTACACTTAAAGATTGATAAAAATGTTTGTTTGTGGAGATTATTTTGCAATAAAACTCATTTTTTTTGACCGAGACAAATTTAGGAATGTACTGTCTTTTATGGTCCCTAAGCCAGAGACTGGTGTCATCATGTGCTACACTTTGCTGGCTCAATAATTACCTACTGTGACTTTTAGGAATCTGGATTCACACTGTCATTTTGGTTTGATTGTACATGGAGGTCAATGAATAACTTTCTAAGGAGGAAACTCATTGAAAATTTCCACAGAGTGTAATGTCACAGCGAAGAGAGGGGGTTTATTTGGTGTGTGTGACATGAAACAACTCATTAAATCAACAACACTAATTGTGACCATGTCAGTTTTTGTGTGTCCGTGTAATAGCCCAATTATATTTTCACTCACATCTGATGTGACTAATAGGCTTTAATGAGGGAAGACTTACACTTGTTCTCAATGAACTGGTGGAGGAGGCAGGATTTCCCCGTCCCAGCGCTGCCAATCACCAGGAACTTAAACAGGAAGTCTGCAAGCAGAGGAGAGGAGGTAGAAATCAATGCACCACCGGCATCAGAGGAGAGTCTGAACCTGCTGCTCTTTGCACTTCCATCCTCAGAGACAATCCTTAGATTTCCTCTTAATCCCGCTGAGCTTCTACTTGCACACTATCCAACAACCTGAAATTAGCCTACTAATGACAAAGCCTCATATGTAATCAGCATAACCTGCTATTTATGACTCCGATTGAATATTCTTGTTTGTGTGAGGTGGAAAATAACTGTGTCTGAAGCCTTGAAAAAGCACCAACACTAATAACACATGAGCAAAGCCAAAGCTTTAGAGTTATTGAACATGGCTTAGGTTAACTGACTTGCGCAGGGATTGAATGACTGCAGCCAGCTGGCTGTACAGATGTTGTTGTTGTTGTTGTGGAGAGTGGGCCCTTGCTCTGGAGAGTACAACCCAGCCTACGCATATGATCCAGAGCCCAAATGACTCGGGCCCCTGACATGCAAGGCCATTCACTGAAAGTACAGACAGCCTTTGTGCTGTGACCAAAGATAGTACGGGAGCATTTACATACGTAGGCTGTGCTTCACTTACAACTAGTTATGAAACAAAGTGGTCAAATTAAAAGTGTGTGTTTCTGTGGGATCATGACTGAGCCTGTGTTTGTGAGTAATCCATAAAAAGATAGTTTAAGAATGACAGTAAATCTGAGAGTGATGGTACATCCTTCAGATTGTGTGAGCAAATGATTGCAAATGACACATTTCCTCCTGAGAGCCTGCCTCAGTTGGAATTTGAAGACAGTGCGCAATTTCGGTTTTAAGCTTAAGCGCTGGCTCTGACGGTAAGAAGTGCTGGCCTGGCAAATGATTAGTGACTCCTGTTGAGATTACCAGCAAGGTGAACATAGTGTGAGTATTCAGTTCCACCCAATCCCAACGAAAACAGTAGTTTAGAGAAAACAGAGGAGGATATGAGATTGATCTTTAGTTCCTGTGTGACATTTAAACTTGTTATGCTGGTGCTCTTTGAGCCACCTTCATCGGCCGACACACACCACTGCCAGCCGAGTTTGTGGTGCACCTTTGTTTGTTGAAGCGGGTGTTTTCTCAAGCGACACAAGCTGGAGGTCAAATTCACGGTAACAGAACTGCTTAAGCAATGTGAAGGAACCTACAAGCACTTACAGTTTCCTTCTGCAGCAGCAGTCAGCGTTACAACCACACGTTGTCAACGGTCGTGACAGCAGAATTGACAGAACCAAAAGCTAACAGCTCGGATTTAAAAGCTTGCCTCAGCTTTTCAGTGTCTTCCCAGACATCACATATTCCCATGCGAGATCTGCATACAACAATCAAGCTGTCAATATGTCAAAGCAATTGGGAGAGAAGAATGCAGCACTGCCCTCTCAACAGCAGGCTTTCAGGCTATTGTATTCTTTACACATCAATATTAAATAACCCCAGAGGGAACAGACTAACACTGTTATCTGCATTCACTTACACTGTCACAACACTTAACATACTCAGGCCCAGATCTACGTCAGGTTTGTGTCTGATGTGTCCTCTGATGTAGTGACAAAGTGCACAGGGCACTTGCACCTGAAGTTACATCAGGTATTTAACTTACTGTAAGCACTTCACAAGCAAAAAGGTAAATATGGCAACTGGAGAGATTAGATATAAACATGATCCATGGAGTCAGGTGTATCAAAGTCCAAAATCTTACACAAGTGTGACATATCTATTTATCTATCTGTTCATTAGGGTTGCAACCGTATGAGACTTTCACAGTACAATACAGGGTTGCAACTAACGATTATTTTCATTGTCGACTATTCTGTCAATTATTTCTTCGATTAGTTGGCTAATCATTTTATCAAAAAATGTGTTAAAATGTTTAAAAATGTCGGTCTGTCTCTCCCAAACCCCAAAATTATGTAATCTAATGTCTTGTTTTGTACTCATGCCAAAGGGTTTTATTTCATCGTCATGGGAAAGTGTGTAAAGCTGCCAATATCTGAACGTAAGAAGCTGCAATAGGTGTATTTTATAGTACTTTTCTATGAAAAATGACTCAAACTGATTAGTCGACTACTAAAATAGTCACTGATTATTTTATTAGTTGATTAGTCATCGATTAGTCGACTAATCGTTGCAGCCCTAGTACAATAACTATCTCAGAAAATAGCACAGGTTCATGGTATCACTGTGTTACAAAATGATTATTATCATCATCAGTCAGAATGACCCTTAAAGAAATGAAAACAGAAGGGTTATCTGTGGCTGAACAAACATTTTATTACTATAATTCAACCTTGAAACCATTTTTAAAAATGGAAGTATAAGTAAAAGGTCTTTCTTTTATAAGACATAGTTGAGATCCTCCTTCATGTTGCATTTTTTTTTTCCAATATCGGAGATAAGCAAATGGACATGGTATGATAATCCTCAATTTTCATGTCACCTCATACCTTAAAAACATCATATTGCTGCAACCCAAATACAGGATGGATATGTTCCACTGTTTATTTCAAAAGTGAATAGACTAAGCCATTAATTAAAATGATTATTGATAGATTATCCAATAATGCAATTACATGAAATAGGCTTATCAAAATAAATGATTTCTGATACAATTAGTTGCAACTCCAGTAACTACTCACTTATTGCCTACATGGAGCAATATGGGCCAGAGAATAGGAATAGGTTAGCTCAGTTGTCCATTAACAAAAGCACCAGACAAAGTGTCCAGTATATGTTGTTTTTAAAGGCAGGATCCGTCAAATTCAGAATCACTCTGAAAAACTGTATTATAAATAAAAGTGCAAGATAATATTTTCTATTTCTACATCCCGTAACTAAAATATAAACTAATGAAAGAGTGCCATGCGGAGCAAAGTCCAAATGAATTAAAAAAAAATTAATTCCCACATGGCCCATTTAACCTGGTCATTATTGTATTCATATTGCCTTTTGCCAGTTCCACTACTGGTCCTCCAGGAGAGCAGACAGCACCGGAGACTGAGATAGAAATCAATAAAAGGCTATTACAGCTACCATTAGCGCTGGCACTTTTACCTAAATACTGCCCACTGGGATAAAGTTTCATACAAGGAGTGAGGGAGACAGGGTACAAGTAGAAACACAGATGGAGAGTGTGTGTGTCTGTGTGTGTGTGTGAGAGAGTGAGAGAGAGAGAGAGAGAGAGAAAGAGAGAGAGAGAGAGTGCAACAGGAGAGGATGATGGTGTGCCATTTCAAAACAGTGTCAGGCCTACTGTGCTGCTGATACTATCTGGGAGTCATGTTGAATTAATGTATGCAGGGTAGTTGTAGCTGTCTGCCTGTAGTGCTGGTGCTCTGTGTGATGTCAGTGCTTTCACACAGGTGCAACCATGTCTTCTGCCAGCTTTAATGCGAAGTGCAGATGGTGTGAAGTGTTGACAGAAGCAAAGTTACTCAAATTCAGGATATGATCAGATGTAGCAGAGCCCAGTGACCATTAAATGAAGCACTGCTGCTCTACAGGTAACTGGGTGATTAGCCGCAGTTATGTGACTTCCTCATACAGGCCTTGTGGCTAATGGCTACCTGATAAGTAAAAGCACACAGCACCTTAATGACTGCAACTTACTTGCAGCTTGCAAGGTCACCCAATCTGCTTGTATTTCAATAAACTCGGGTTACCCCAGCGGCTGTAAACACTCTCTTCGTGTATAGACATGTTACGGAAGCTTTGTGTCTGAAGTTTGTCCAACTTCTACCTGGAAATGTATCACCATCTGTTTGCTCAGGTTACTGACCGTTTAGGGAAGCAAGACACTCCGCCATCATAACACAGAGGTGTCAGTTAATACACACGACACATATTAAGCAGACAAGTTTCTCTGAACGAAATGTCAGCAACACACGTTAGTTATTACGACCATAACCCACAGACATGATGAGGTGGCAGCCTGCAGCTAACCTAAGCTAACATGTAGCTAGCTAACTAGCCAGTCGGTCTCATCACAGCAGCCGAACAGTGTGTAACAGCTAGCAAGCGTGAAATTACAGCCCGCCGCCCCGCACAGACGTACCGTATGTCTCAGACATGTTGACCCTCGCCGTGTGAAGGACTCAACCGGGTCTGTTTCTGACCGTTCTCGTGGTGATGTGACAGATGTGCGCTCGCTGGGTTCACACCTCTTCGGGGTGTTTATCTACGATGAGAGGTTGACTCCTTCCGAGCTGCTTTGCTCCGACCACAACCAAACACCGCAGCTGCGTGTGACGTCAGTCGTTGTCGAGTGTTGCCTTCTCGTGTCGTTGGCTGTGTAGGAATTTTGACAACAAAACGCAAATCGGTCAAATGTGAAGCGTGTTTTCGTGAAATAACACACATTCATTGAGCTGTGGTTTGTACGTGCCTCACAGTTTCCACGTGTCGGGGATTTGGTCAATATCCATGTAGCTTAAAAAGAAAATTAAATCAAATTGGCAAAATTATCACTAAATTCGCACTTGATTTCTGTAGTTTGTGAAAAGTTGGTTCCTGTTTGTTACAAACTAAATGAAAAGATACCAAAAATATTTCACTGAGCAGCTGCCATTTTGTTTCGCTGTTAATTTCACTTCAATTCCTAACAAATCGTTGTTAATACCATAATTCTAGAAAGACAGTGCTCACCTAGAGACCCTGAAGGCACCATTAAATGAAACTCACAACCTTTGCCTGATTACATTTCTCACCGCCAATCAAAGCAGTCTTCATTTAGTCCTTATTCAGAATTAATTGACTCCGTTATTTCTATTGTAGCTAATCTAAAATGAAACATTATTAATATTGCATTTACTGTATTTACTTCTATATGTCTGTGGGTGCAACAGCATGCCACAAGGTGGCAGGCAAAGATAAAGGGACTTGAGACCTGATTTTTCTAGAGACAGCAATGTGTAATCTGAAGCCTCAACAAGACATGACATAACATGACATTTTTGCTTTATTTTATATGATTATGATTATTATGGGCTTACAAAGAGTTTGACCTGGTGATGATTTGCTGCACAACATTTAAACAAGGTGCAAAAATAATACAAAAGAAAATGAAGAAGATTTACAATACTATATGGGAAAAGTATACATGGGAATATGTAAACATGTAAGGTTATTAAAGAGACTGTTTTTAAAATTGTACAGTTGTGTAGGGATATGTTGAAGCTCACAGTGTAAAGCATGTAAAGGAATATGTGTGAGACGGGTGATAGTAATGATGGTTGGTTGTATATGTAAATGTAAAGCATAATGTGAATTATTATTATTTATTTTTTGCATTTTTTCTCTTTAAAATTATATTATGTTGCACTGTTGTTCTTCAGACATCTGCTATGGAAATTTTCTGCACTAACCCCATATTTAGGGCAACCCCCCCAAAAGCAATCAGTGTAAAACATGCAGTGTCAAAATCTGTGGTGCAGGGAGTTTTCTGAATAAATGTGGTATCTCTGGCAACAGATGATGACTTTCCCCTGGAAATAATTGCTCAAAGCAATGTCTTGTGAGGTTTTAGAGGAATGAGGAATGTCTGTTGTCTTGTTCTTCCCTTATTCATTCATCACCTTTCCATACCTGCATACACGTACACAAGCAGTCACTCAGAGCCCAGGGCGTGGAGTGCAGGGCCGCCCAAGGGCAACAGGTGATAAATTACAGAGCCCTCCACTCTGCTACTATCTCTCCCAGTTCCTCCCTGCCTTTGTTCTGCTTTGGCAGATCCCATCATCCTCCACAGCCTTGTTAAAAGCTCTTTTCACTGAGATTAAAGACAGAAGGAAACACAAGGCTCAGCGTCGTGTGGGGGCACGGATGTTTTCCTAAGGTGGGCTACAAGAAAGGCTGGCGTCAAAGCTGTGCAGCGGGCGGAAAGAAAAGAGGAAGGTTTTTGATTCCATTAGGTGCTCTGCTTACCTTTGTGGGTGACAGTGCTCATTGTGACTCTCTTGTCCTCGTTCTTGTGCTCTTGCAGGTGTCATCATCAGAGCTGGTATTTGTTCAAACTGCAGGGCAAACAAGGTGCTTGTGCATGTGTCTGATTGTGGGACTGCAGAGGGGCCTGCTGGATTCATCTGCTGTTAGAAAGACACGTAAAGAAGAAAATAGCTATAAAGGGTGGGTGGTGGGGGGAGACCTTTCATGTCCTGTCCAGGCAGTTTCAATCCAAGATCAAAACAGATGTGTTCCTGATGAGTGCACTGGGGAAGCCCCACATAACCCCAACAACATTTACAATGTTTACAACCAACAATGAGTCATTTTCCCGAGGATAATCTGAGTGAATCACTTCTTGAGACAGGTGGGCTCTGCGGTCAGCTGGCATTGATGTAAATATAAAGGTGTCTGTCATATCATGAGTCATAGGCTATACAGTAAAACAGAGGGATGCCTGCTGTTTTATATACAGACACAAAGGCATTCTATGAAGTAAAGGCTATTAAGACACATGGTGTAAACATAGCCAAGAGGCTTGAATGCATTAATGAGCTGAGGCAGGTTTTTACTGTACCTATAGAGGCGCTGTGACCGCACCACATCCCAGATCTAAAACCCAACTGTCAAAAACTGAATGAGACTCTCAGACAAATGGTTATGTGTGTTGGAGTGCAGAGCGAACAGTACAGCTCTGATTCAGACTGAGGGGGTGTATTCATCCACATACCTACTCTGCACAGTAGTGCTTGTGCAACTGTTTGTTTGCACGCTAGAGTTCAAGATTCAGTTTCTGTCCCACTCCACTGTACTTTACTCTGCACTAGGTCGGTGAAATCCCTCGTTGGTTGCCACACATTAGAGCAGAAACCCCAGGCTATTTGAGTTAGTGTAAGTAAAGGGAATGGGAGCCTCACGTTAACAAAGGAGGACTGCAGTCTTTGAAATGAATGGGAGGAGTAAGAAAGCATCTCTTAAAGTCACACTGAGGATTACACTATAACGAGAAAGCTCTGCCATATCAACTTCCTCTTAGCTATTCATAGTTCATGTCTCTTTCATCTTTCCATTATCAAGACAGATGTAATGTTGTCAACTATAAATAGACCACAGCACACTATACTGCACATTATCTATGAAAATAGGAGCTTAATGGGATGCTATCTTCTCTTATCTCTGTCTTATCTTCTTGTACTGACAGCATCGTTTCATTGTGTTATCTTTTTTTCATCCATCCGCTATAACCACTTGTCCTTGATGGTTTCAGGAGGCTCTAGCCGATCACAGCTGCCATTTCATAACCCCCGCCAAGTAGGTTATGTTTTCGCCGGCGTTGGTCTGTGTGTTTGTCTGCAAAATAACTTTAAAAGTTCTGAACGAATTTTGATGAAATAATAAAATGGCGGGAAATCCGAGCTGCTTGGTGGAGGTCTGTGCTCTCCGAGTTATTAAAGGATTAGTTTGTTTTTAAATGGGGCAGTATGAGGTACTTAAATATAGTCAGTGTATTACCTATAGTAGACGATGGTCGGCATGCTCCCAGTTTGGAGAAGCAGACAGGAGTACCATCACTGACGCTGCAATGTACAGCTGTGGATTGGGGTGTCCAGCATAACATAGCTAAGTCACCTAGAAGACAGCCTAAAAAATTAATGTCAGTCAAAGTGGATGCTGTATGAAGTATATTTTCACCACTGTCAGATAGTCCTTTCCTTTAGCACAGCTGTTTTCACTTCTTTGTTTGACCAACCTGGAAAAGCACAAGCACAGACGATCTTTAAAATCCTTAGAGAAGTGAAATTTCGTTTCAGTCTGATAGCACAACAGCTGACCTTTGAAATACAGTTTGTGAGAGAATACTGAGGCGATATGGTTAAGACAATGTAGCACCAAAGGAAAGGGCTGTCTGACGGAAAGTTAAAGCAGAGAAAATATCCTCAAAATAGCGTCCACTCAGACTAATTTTTTCAGTTTGTTTTCTAAGTGGCTAAAATACATTTTCCTGTTGCCCTCATCCACAGCAATACATTACCTAGCCTCTGTGGTGTTACTCTGGCTATGGATAAGTACCTCATACAGCCTAACTTCAAAAAATCCAAACTGTCCCTAAACATATTTTTTCTCAGATTAACTCATCTATATTTTTCTGTAGAGATTAAACATCTCTGTGTTCTGAAACTTATTTATAGAAGAGTTAAGATATGAAAAAAAAGACATACTGTGCATTTTGTTCATGAGTTTGATCTTGGCTTGGTGCAAAGTACTAGTTCACTGAAGTCAGCCTTTTCCCCCATAATAAGTCACTTAAATGTGCTAAAAGGCAACTTCATTTAAGGCTACAGCAGACAGGGTTCTGTAGAGAGATGACCTAAAATAGAACTAGGACAGCACACTTCCCAGAGGCCCACAGACCTATTGGTTTTCACTCAGCAGACAAGGTCATTCATAACTACAGGAGTATTTTTTTACTATGTGATTGATGTAACTTAGAATATGTCAGGTGCACACAAGAAAACACATATTCACATCTTTCAGATTTAGCAGTAAAAACGACACCAGACTCGACCGATCCACTCATTATAAGTTCACTCTGTAGGTGGCCAGGAAGAGGTACTGAAGTGAGACCAAGCTACAAAGGAACATAAGAATGTCAGTGATGTTCAAGGATCCAAGCGAAACCAAAACAGCACCACCCGAGGCACCTCATAACAACCACAGCTCTAGACGCCGAGGTGATGCTAAAGGGTTAATATTAAACGGCGCAAAGCCTACAATCTAGATCACGCAGGCCAGTTGCGTTGTTACATGCACACACAGCATACACTGCCTGTTGCAACATATATTCAACACACCCTCTGCAATGAGGCGGCCTTTTTAAGATGTCACAGCCCTGCCCAACAATGAGTAGCAGCTAAAGGTACAGATTTTCTGTCTGTGTTGTTGGCAGCTTGTGTCTGTGACTCTTCCCATAGAGTTTACTCACTGATGAAACGTTCAGCAAGCTTTTGTTACTTGGGCTGACACGAAGACCATGAGTAGATCTCGTGTTTGGGTGCTTGGCAATATCACGAATTATTGTTACTCCAAATCTCCTCTGAGCTTGTTGTATTCTTCGGGGAAGTGACGGGGTCAGAGCCCAGACGCCAAATATCAACTTGATACTCGGATTGTAAATCCATTCCACATGAGTTGGCTGACTGAACTGAGGATTTACGACTCCTTGTTAGTCACAGTCACATTGGCTTTATCCATACTGACTTTGCTTTACTAGCAAAATGACAATAAAACATTTGAGCATAATTGCATTTTTGAAATACACTTGCCGGGCCATTAGGTTCACCTAACTAAAATTGATGCAGCCTAATATATCAGTTCTGCAACTCATCTTAACGTAATAAAGGCTATAAAATTCAAAGAGGCGTTGATTTAACGTCATTTTTGAGGCTTAAATTTGAGCTGCTGTTCATCTGTATTTCTAATATTTTGTCCCTCCTATTTATATTCTAACTGTATGCATGTTTATTAGGCTCTTCAGCAGATTCAGTTCTCAGTGAGAAAGAGGTCATTTAAGTTGAAGAAGTGGTCATGGATCAGAGGTTACAAGCGTGGACTGGAGCGGCTGTGTTAGTGGAAAGAATCCCGCTGACCTCTCCAGTGGCAGATTGCTATCTCTTCCCCGGCAGCCCCCTCCATACGTCTTCTACTGTCAGTGTTCAAACTCGCCTCTCTTCACCTCCACGCCACCAATTGTGCTCTCCTTCCGTTTTTCACACTGCCACACCACAGCCTGGAGGAGAAAAGGAAGGCGGCCAAATGTTGTTTGTGGTCAGCTGTTTGGAGCTGGCAAGGAGGTTTTTGTGTTGTTTGTTTGTGCTCTGCGACCATTTTGTTTCTTACTTGGAAGTAAAATGTGTCAAAGAAACATTCAGACTAAATTACACAAAAACAATAGTTCTTTTTCATGAGTGACATTTTAAGCACAGAAGTAAATTACAACATTAATGATGGCTAATTTCCATTTAGCTTCTGTGGTAATATGCCATCTCCCTATACCTTTTATTGATGCATTTCACTCCCGCTAAAACTCATAAACTTTCAAAAAATAAGGCATGAAAGTTCAAATCCTTAATTTGGGTTAGAGAATTATTTGCTAAATGAGGGAATGCAGCAATTACTCAGCATGCTACTGCTATTTTGTTATTGTTCACAACATGCATTCACCTCAGAAGCTCCCATCAAATTGTTATTTTCACACGTTGCATCAGTCAGTTGCGTAAAAGCTTGGAATCATCATCCAAAGGTTGTTGTTGAAATCGTAAAGGGGGAAAAACATTACCACATGATATTTTAATCAGCAACATGCCCTGATGTGTCCCTGTCTTCTTCTTGCCTCCATTAAAATAATCAATCACACTCTCTCGCCTCCTGTTATGACACATATTGACATATGGAAGGTCTTATCATCTGCTCTCGCTGGATGAAACATGTTAAAGAATCTTTGCATGATGTCATTCACAATGTGTGGAATTCATACAGATCTGCTGTGAAGATCATCTTGCAGGTTCCCGGGGGGATAACACGTGAAAGAGTATCTAGAGGTGCCACATCTCGGCTTTTCTGTAGCTGACTGTCAGTGCTTGTTCTCTTTTCAGTTCCAGCGCTGCAAATAACAAGAACTCATATTTCTTCATTTAGGGGTATTCTGCAAATGTGACTGTCAGGTCATCTTTCAACGCACACTTAAGTGGAAAGACCCCTTCAGAAAACATCAAGGAACATGCCAGAGTGCACGTACACAAAGGCTGATGCTTGCTTGCTTGCTGGGAAGAAAAGGCTCTTTCCTTTACATTGTATCTGTGTGTGTGTGTGTGTGTGTGTGTGTGTGTGTGTGTGTGTGTGTGTGTGTGTGTAGAGGAGGGAGGAAATCACTGCTGCCCACAAAGCCCCATTACCAACTATCTCTCACCCCTGAATATATATATATAGTATCTAAGTGGAACAAAAACAAACAGTCTAATTATTGGTTACTCACTTTTTGTTTTTGATGTTATCTTTTCCTTCCCTGAATTGCTTTCTTTGCCACCATCCCAGAGGTTATCTCTCACGTTCTCATATACCTCCCCTCCAGGCACAAACATATGCCCAGCACTTCCCTATCTCTCCCCTTTGTTTGGCACCTGTCAGAAAGCCTGAGAATGTATCCTCTCCTTACAGATACAGTCCCATAATCATTTCATTCTCTCATTGTGTTGTGTAAAGACGACTTGCATAGCTGGTTAGCTATAATTTGTATGAAATAAATACAAATGATACACAAATCCCTGCTTGAAGGTATAATTATGTAGTGAATTCTTTTATAGTTACAGAGCTGCTGTTAAAACAGACCCCAAACTGAAGTTGACAGAAATATAATAAAACCCAGGATAACAGGCAGAATCCAGGTCAGTGGAACTTAATGAAATCCAAAAGAGTGTAATGCGAACAGGACTCCTCTTCCAAGTCAAGGCGTTCACTTGTGTGCTCTGACAAGTTCATGCTTGCCCTTGGCCGGCCCTGCAGCCAAGTGTCAGTGAGAGAAAACAGTCGCCCCCTAAGGATGATGTCAGGGGCTGTGATGGATGACATCACTGACCACAGCACCCATATATTCGCAAATCAAAGAGATGTCTGTGCACATCCTCTCCATGTCTGAGTAATTTTACCAGAATTACTCACTTCAGAGGTATTCTTGATTCAGTTTCTGGCTCTCTTTCCATTGTAATTCAAGACCACTGCAAAGATATACAGCTATGTGGTTTTGTCACGGTGCAAAGTAATTAAATCAAACACTCAACCAAACATGAAAAGTAAGGTTTAGTCAATTTGTAATGAAATTAATGCTGAAATGATAATAGATTATTAATGAGCAAGAACATCAATTAAATGCTGGTTCCAGCTACTTAAAGGTGAGGATTTGTTGCCTTTAAGTGGAATATTTTGGGGTTTGGGGCTATTCAGACAAACATGCAACTTGACATTCTCATAGCTATTTTACACTATTTCGAATAAACTTTACAGACTACACAATGAATAGAAAGCAACAACACTGAATGATTAACATTATTTCCAGCCGTAGATGTAACACACACTTCTGTGAACTTTAAAGAGCTGCTGACAGCAGCCCAAACTTGCTAATGTGTCCTAATTCCACCTCACAGAATCCCCTTTCTACTTGTAACAAGAGAGAGGGTCAATGACCTCAGTTAGGCAGGTTAATCTATATGGCTAATGGGGACACCCAAAGGCCCAGGTGTGCAGCACCTGTGCTTTGGTCGCACCGCTCGTGCAGGTGAATGTGGCTCACCCTCATCCCCTCCCCGCTGCTCCGCTTCCCCTGCTGCCCTCCCTTAAGCTCCTCTAATTGTGTTCTCATCCCACATCCCCTCGAAAAGCTCCAAACACAAACTCAGCCCCGCCTCACGCTGCCGCTCTCTTTATTCTGCTCTTTTCTTTTCTTCAGTGTCACTGTATAATTTTACAGAACAGTAGACTGTTTAGTGTTGCCTGTTTATACGCACAGCAGATACAGAGACACTCAATTCGACATAGACATTCAGTTTGTGTGTTTTTTGTTTTTTTTGTCCACCTGGTGAATGTCTTTTAACTTTGTTTTTTGTTTTGTCTCCCCTAAATCCTGAGGGTGACCTCTGACTCGTTAGTAGCTAAAGCTAGTTGCTAACGAAGCCCTTTCTAAACAGAGATTCGTTAATACTGCCTTAAAGGAGATCCACCATTATGCCGGCTTTGCTTTTTTAAACTAAGCCAAACAACACTTGCATAATGATACCCCAGTGTGCAATTTAAGTTAGTTGTTGATGCTGCGGAAGCAAAAGAGGTGTAATGTAACACTGGTGTTACACATCAGATGTAATGTTTGTCCCATCCTGCCGGCTCCCCCATTTACAGAGACTTTGGTGCCAGCCTTTCAGACAGAACAACAACACCTCCACAGTCTGTGCTTGTGTGTTTTATACAGAATGGCAAAGTGGAATATCAGCTCAACATTCCCGCCTTGAACAGTCTGTAAAGCCCCTTTCCCACTGGACAAAAAAACTCACTAACCCCCCCTTGAACAGCTGGCTTTTGTATCTAATGGGAAAGGCTACATTCGGCATTCACTCCCAGGACAAATGACTCTGCAGTAGTCATGGGTATTTATCTGCTCCAGTTCCAATTAGCAGCGATGGAGAAGGAAAAACAGTCGCCCCTTTGCCAGTGCAATACAGTGATGGGCCACCAGAAAATACTGTTCATCTCCATGTTAGAACAATGTTCAAAATTTCATCAGTGGCAAGTTTGAAAGAGAGACTGAATGAATAGCAACAGAGAAATAAAAAAAGAAGTAACCTCTGTAACATTTTTCAACGGCCTCCATGCTGCTTTCTACTGTTTACTATCCTGTTTCCTAGCATGTCCGAGATGAATACGACACACACACAAAAAATAATGACGAAACAGAGAGGGGTCCTTGTCTGCTGCAGAGCCACATACACAGCTGGCAATGGGAAAGACGTTTATTGCAGATTTTTAGCTGGTTTTCCTACAAGTGGCATTGCTGGGCTTTAGTCCAGAATGTTATATGACTAGTCCCAGATCTAAATAGGTTGAATATATATTTAAAAAAACATAAGAATAGACCTAACAATAAAAAAGCCTGATAAGGAGTCATTTTGTTCATGCATTAACCCTCAAAAATAATAGGACAATGTTAATCACAAATGCAAGTTTTGGGTCCTTTGTGTCAATCAAGCTGCGGATTTGTGTGATTGCATGCAGGAGAGAAAGCTCAGTTATCACTTTATGTTGCAGCTGGTAAAGGTGGTGCTCATTTTAAATGCTTTATATGCTACTGGGTAGTTTAATTTATAATTATACATCATCCTTTATTAGTTTATTATATTTTGCATTATTATCTAAGTGTTCAAAGTAACTAAAGCGGAAAAATACACATAGTGGAAAATGGCGGCACATCGTCTCTACAAACAGCTACTAATATTTTTAACATCACAATTTATGATTAATTTAGAAAATAAAATTTAAAAAAGGGTAAATAATCTGCCAGAGTGTTTGAAAAAGCATTGAAACAGAGCTTGTTCATAATTATTTCCCAGGGGAACATACCCTGACCCCCCTTCAGAGGTCTGTGCTAAGTCCCCAATTGTCCTCAAATCCTAGACTTGTGCAAAATGTGCATACACGTGCTGTTGGAAAATGGTACAGGGCATCTGTCGTCTGTGTGACTGGTGGTGTAAGTTACTTTTCAGTTATGGCTGGAAAACCTTAACAGTTTGCAGAAAGTCACTATAAAGGTCTGTAGTTAAACAGAACACACACATTAACTCCTACTAGACATACTAGACACTAAAAGTCACTTGAGACTCAATTTGGTCAACAAATGACTTGTAAAGTGTTTATTTATTTAAATCAGCTCTTAAACAGTGTTGAGGCTAAAACTTTAGTCTAGCCTTGATGTTTTTCTAACAGTGACTGAGACTTCAGATGGGGACAGAAGAAGGTCTGTAGAATTAAAACAGTCTAAACAAAACGGCATAATGACATGGATCACGTCTCTGAGGTCAGCTGAGGATAAGACACCTTATTGTGGTGAGATGGTGATTATGTGTTTGTCCCCTGCGTTTGAAGGAGTCCAGCTGCAGCTCTGTCCTTATGTCCTCTCACTTCCAATTGCTGCTCACCTCAAATGACGGGCTGTGTGCAAACAAAACTGTCTCTCATTTGCAGCAGGAGTGTGCCTCTGTGTGTTTGCTGAACCTACTCTCTTTAACCATCTTGTCTTTGTCTCTCTCTGCCTCGTGTCCCCACTGCAAACATTAGCCACACACATGTCATCTTGACTTAATTAAAAGGCTAAACTTGGCCAAAATTGCCCACCTCTGTTTGCCCCCTCTGCCTTTAGCCTCTCTGTCACCATTTTCCTGAATCATTTCATAAAGACTCATTACCTTGAAGGGTCCGGGGCTGACTTGGCTGCCTCAAAGGACGCTCAGTTAATAGAGTTAAACCCTGTTTTAGAAGACCTTTAGAAGCCAAGTTAAATTAGCTGGCCACACTGCTCTGAGCTGCTCGCCTCCAGGGGCCTGAATGGTGGCTGAACAGGACACAATAGGGCACAGATTATCTTTTGTGGAAGTGACAAAGTTTTGAGGCTGAGTAGGGGGGTCAGGAGTCCTTTTGAGCTCACTTGGGAAAGTGACAATTTAGCTGATCCCTTACTTTAGTTACTATGACAACAAGGTCTGTCACACGCACACATGGACACACGGGCACACGAGTGTAAACATGCATCTTGTTATAATCCACTCAGTCCTGCTATGATTTAACTACTTTCATCCACTTTTCTCCAGAGTTTCACACACTTCATTTCTGATTAAGCCGCTCATCACTTGAGACAAAAGCAGACCTTTAAGCCATGACAGACTCTCAATAGCGACCACCCCACCCCACCAAAACACCCTCTCCCCGTTCCCCCAGTCCCCTCCTCAAGGCAGAAACAAATAACCTCCGCTGGGATCTCTCTCAGCAGGAGGCCTCAGCGGTGCAAAGCTCCTGATCACGTTCCCGCGTCCAGCAGCTGAAGAGATGAGAGCCTTTTGGTGTTTCCCTGCCTGAAGTGTGACTTTACCTTACAGTAAACAATATGAGAACATATGGACAACATGTGCAGCGTACCTCACAAGATGCCCGCGTCTTTGCCTGTGAAGACTTTCAACAAGAGCTCAATTACTTTCCCGTGTAAATGTGGTATTGATTAGATGCCAAGCCAAATATCGCTATGATGTTGTGATTGCAGTGGAAACTGAGTAAGCTCCTCGCTTTGATCACCACACATGTAACTAATAGCAACAGAACACACAGCACATGAAGCTGATTCTGATTCTGATTCTGATTCATTCATTCTTTGTACAATGGAAGAAAGTTGCTCAGGTGGAAACTGTAAGATCTGGGTGGAGCTTTTAGGTGAAATTTACCTGTCATGGATGAAAAATGAAATTAAAGTCTTAGGAAAAGTCAGGTAGAGACAGCATCTTTTCTTGATGTGTGGATGAATGGATGTAGGAGGAGGCTTATTTGGGGTTTGTTTGCCTGTAGCCATGCTGAGTCAGCTCCCCTCCATTCTTGACTCAGAGCTGCGAGTGGCTGCCGGCCAGGACAGGCAACCCCCGTGACTTCCTCTACCTTCGAGACACACACTGACTCACTAATAAACACACACGACTTCCAGTACTTTCTAGACATCCATACACACTTAAGGCTTGTGTTGGTTATTGCATGTGCACATGGGTATGTGTGTGTGTGTGTGTGTGTGTGTGTGTGTGTGTGTGAAGCTTTTTCATTTCCTCTGTAATCTCTTAATCATAGAGCCCACCTGGGGGCTGCAGCCTCTGTTTGCACAGCACTCATTTTCCATGATGTCACTTCCTCCCTCTTTCTCTCTCTCTCTCTCTCTCTCTCTCTCTCTCTCTCTCTCTCTCTCTCTCTCTCTCTCTCTCTCTCACACACACACACACACACACACACACATACACACACCTAATTACTACATCTCAAATCTCCTTCTTTCACACTCAAACTTTCTTGACCGTGTGTATAGTCTCGATTGAGTCAACTACATTAATTACATTTACTAGCACGTAGTGAGTCATAGTTTCATGCATTTGCAAAGGAGGAAATCGGGAATTGAATTGTACATTTTCCTGAAGTAACCCAAGGTCAAGCCTTCACAACAACATCACGCACGTGACTGAGGAGAGCTGCCAAGAGTCTCAAATAACATCACGTTATTTTTACATGTTTGTTGTTGTGGGTTTCAACAGAGAAGAGAATAGTGACAGAAACTCAGGAAGTTTACTCTGGGCTTCCACAGATTGTGTTTGTCTCCGAGGTTTTATGTTGATTCAACTCCACTGGACAATTGGTCACAAGAACTAAAGAAATATGGAAGGCCTAAAGAGCCTTAGGAAAGTCACAAATAACTTTATTATTTCAAATTCAATTAGATAAAAGTGTTAAAGAGACTGCAATTAATGGCAGTGCCTGTCCTTGTGCACACTGATGAAACATGTAGAAATAAGTTACAGTTCACATAGTTCACAGCTGGGGTGTTGCAATATACTGGTATTGACAATACCATGATATTTAAGAAATAAAATAATTCATGTAATTCATTAAACAAAAAGAGACAAAAGGCAAAAATAAGAATTACAGATAATTGGAAAGATAGCAGTATTTTAATTAATTTAATTTAATTTAATTTAATTTAATTTAATTTTAATAATTAATCAATTTATTTATTTATTAATTATTTATTTTTATGTATTTTCAAATTTTCTGTAGATATCATGATAATATTCTTCTGGCCACAATAATTGTGTGGTGAAAATCCTGATATTGTGCCAGCCCTTGTTGTTGACAAGTTGGCAAATAAACTGTAAAGTAAGAAAGTAAAACATGACATGCAAATAGAGGATTCCTCCATGTAATTTCCTTTTATTTGTGAAACAGTTTTAATTTGCAATTCTCTTTTACTTATCTACTTTTAGTCCTTTATTAAGACATCCATTTATCTATTTTAATTCATCATTTTATCGTTTTTCTTTCCTCTTTCTAACGCCCTAATCCAAACAACTCATACCTATGACATAAGTGAAGATTTATAATAGTTTCAGATATGAAACCATGCGAGAGTATTTTTATACAGGTTTTAGGAACACATTGCTGAACAGAATTGTTTCATCTTCCTCTCAAGTTTTCAGTTCATGGGTAAAATAACAGTGAACACCACCTACTCTGGGACACCTGTTTAACTTTACTACTTTACCCCAATGTAATTAGTATCAACAACGCACTCTTATGGAAACATTACATCATCCACAAAACATTGCAAAACAATACAGCTATATATTTTCTGATCCATCAACACATTACACAGAGCTCCTCTCAACACAATGCATATTTTAACATGTTAGGAAGAGGTGATGAAACACTATAAATGAAAGGTTTCAGTGCAGGCTGTTCTCCTGTAAACAAACCTGCAGAGCTGCAGGAGAGAAGCTCACTGCTATAAATGCTCCTTTTGTATGTGCGTGTCTGAAACAAAGCACAGATCTATCAGCACGTATGGATTTAGAATGAGGGCGTGTGTTTTGCAATAATAAGTATGTTTATAGGTATACTGTGTGTGTGTGTGTGTGTGTGTGTGTGTGTGTGTGTGTGTGTAAGAGACAGTATTCTGAAGTTCAGTAACTGCTGCAGGGCAGAACGTAGACTACCATAGAATATAATAGTGCAGCTAGATATACAACAACTCTTAAAGTTCAAAAAACAGTCTGATATTCACTCTGGTCGTAGCTGCATCAGGTACCTAATGTTGAGACAACTATCTGAATTTTTGGCTATGCTTAAAGTTAGGCAGTTACCTGGGATGGCAGCAAAACCGCCTGGAGTATTGAGCTTCTGTCCTGAGAACAGCTGCTCACAGTTTTATGTCTCAAATCAACATGCAAGATCTGAAGTTACTCGTACCGTATTGACCAGAAAATCAAAGCAATGATCTAAAACGGGCTTAAAGCAACACAGAGCTGAACAGGGTTTTGATTTTCAGTCTGCCATATAATAAACCATTTGAGAGCACAGGTAGTTACATAATTCACACATTCTTGTGTGAATGCACACAATACTTTGAATCAAAATTGCAATCCAATCCCGAAAAAAAGTATCTGTATTGTACGTTTCTGCAAACCGCAGATTCATTACATTCGTAGATTATTTTGCTGAGGATATGTTGCAACGTTTCTCAACAATGCTGTGCTGAAGGTGTGGTTAGGATTAGGCACAAAAGCCACTAATGGTTAGGAGAAGAGCCGCTGGAAAAGCAGGGATGGGTTAGGCTTAGAGATGGGTTGAAGTGGCAACTTCCAGAGCCGAAAAATGAAGTCGACACCAACAGTGCCAAAAATTGCAGTTCATTGAATGGCCACTTGAGGCAAATCAATGTCCATAGACCCGTGTTGAAATGGCCAACTTTTTGGTCGCTAGAGCTAATTTTCCCCTTCATGAACACTGCAACAGGGCTGAATTTTTATATAGTCACAGATTTACATTTTATTAAGGCTCAAAGTTATCAATATTTAAGGGTGGGCCTATAGTCTAGTCAGATCCACTCCTCCACTCATCCAAATTTGGTCACTTCTGGCTCCAAAAAAATAAAATGGCGACTTCAACTTGACGCTTCAAAAAGGTAGTCCACAAACCAATGATGTCACGGTACCTACAGTGGCTGCCATTCACCGTCCCCTGCACCTCATGGTAACAAAGTCAGCATTAGACATGCAAATTTACTGTATTTGTGGTTTGTCAAATGCAAACATGTTCCTCCGGCAACTGGGCTGCAAAATCCAGGAAACAAACCTCTGTCAATTTATGACACTCTTCTGTAACATCCTGAATAACTTTAAAGTTAACCATGAAGATTTTTCTTCTGTTTTTCCTATTAATGTATATTGTTGTAATATTATACCATTTATCAGGAATAGATTTGAGTGTTGGTGCGTGTGTCAGGGAGTTTGGGTGGGACATATAAACCTTACATTTGTGACTCCAGCTGGAGTCTGTCTATTTGTGTTTTTAGAAATATTTTGAAGGTGGCCTCATATCATCTCAGCTAGCTGTCCGAGGCAGTTATTATCACAGATTTTCCAGTGCCCACCAGGCTTGTTATCCTCCACTGGACAGAATCAAGGCCATCATTTCTAAAATACACAGCAATTTGCCAGTAAAATAACCAGCTTCTACTAGCCCTTCAAATAAATCACTTTAAGCTCCTCTGACACGGAACTGGCTAGACAGTCCCTAATAAATGCTTCAAGTTAACGCACACTCAGCAAGGGATCTAGGTTGCCACACACACATATACAGACATCAGACACATTTATACACATAAGCACATGAGCAGAGACAAGTACACACACAATCTCCCCACATCATCCTGTACGGCGTCTCTCTTGATCCCCCAGCCTAAGCCAGTCTGCTCTGCCTCCCTCTCAACCCAAACAAGCTCACGTTTGGAGAAGAAATTGGTCCAATAAATCACAACTGTAACCAACACCAGCTCCACGCCTGTGTTCCTCTGTCCCGCTGACCCCAGGAGCCCCATTAAAGAGCTCCAGTAGGGTCCAGGGAGGAAACGGGGCAGCCTGAACTCCTTCCTCTCCTCCCTGCCTTGTGCAGCACAGCACACGGCGCAGCACGTTTCCCACACACTGTTGGGGTTCACCTCTGACTTCTGACCCTACAGAGGGGGGTTGGATTGGGATAGAGGGGGACCACCCAGTCGGGCTCTTAGGGGGCCCCCTGGGGATGGGACGGCTGAGGGGTGTGGGGCTGAGACTTGAGTGGACAGCATTTTAGTGGGTTAAGGAAGGGGAAGAAGATCAGAGACATGTATTTGGTGGTGGATGGGTTGGAGGCGAGCAGAGGAGGGGGGACACAGTGGAGGAGGGGTGAAAGGGGCTTTAAACTTTGAGAATGGGTGTCGGGGGTCACTAAGTGCTTCACTAAATGACCAGAGGACAGAGAGAGAAACAGTAAACACTCACATCTGGGAAAATGCTTGTCCCAACGCTTGTATCTCTCTAACCACACCTGAGGGTGGGGCCTGACTTGATTTGTGTGATTTTGACACTCCATCTGAGAGATGAAGAACCTCACTGAGTGAAGTCAATTACTGTCGGTGCTTGAGGGTGAAGTGATAACATTAGTGCAGGAGTGAGTAGGACTGATGGAGTGAAGATAGACTCAGTCTGTCCCTGGGTTGTAAATCTCTCGGTTATCACGCACCAAATAATAGTCTCACGGCATTCACTTGGGCAGCAAGGTGTCCCATTAAAGTGCCGACACATCATCATCGTTGCCACAGACATTCACATTTTACCATTGTTTTTTGTGTCAGAGTAACATGATTGTTGCAGGGGTAATGTTATGAGCAGGTTATCTTGGCATCTAGGATTTGGGAGCCAGCAATCATTTCATGCAGGAAACCTCAAAATTCACCTTATATTTTTCTTGGCATCAGCATTTTATCACTTTATCTTCTGGATTTATCATCTGGAAAACTTATCAAATGTTTCCAGGCGTACATGCTTTGGCAATGTATTGACATGAATGTAAAGTAGTCTTATGGCTTAAATGGCTTAAAGCATTTAAACACCACCACTAACAGCTTTTGGCACTTCAAAGATAAGGCTCGTCTTATTAGAGCAGGGAATCAGTACTCAGTACCTTTAAGGTATCAACTCAAATAACCCAGTACTCAGTAGTATTGAGACATCTCCAGTCAAACAACACCTGCATCTGATCCTTTTTGTGCCTGGGGTCTGATACCGGACTGCCCCGACTCCCTGCTGGATTAGCAATCTATCTCTCTTTCCCAGGAACAGTCATTGAAATGTCTGCTACACAGCAGCAGCGGCTCACGTCCAACACCAAACCACTGAACAGTCCCAACAAACTGACACTGACCCCAAAATGGCTTTGCTCTCTCTTTAAACCCCTTAATAACTGCTGCTAATGTCAGCTATGTGATGCTAACAGTTAGCCCCATCACTGTGTTTGTGTGGCCAGGTGAGCTCACACTCCTGCAGCAGGAGCTAAAACCAATACAGTCTGCGGTGTAGTGAGGTCGAGCGTGGTGTATTTGACCGATTTGGCATTTCAATGTGCCACTCCATTCCCATTATGGATATCAGATTAAGTACTCAGTTGATATTGGCATCACTTCAAGGGTACTGTTATTGGTATCGGTATCAAAATTAAAAATGTACACAGCCGTAGGTGCATTTTTTAAAAATTAATGTCAATAAATATCACGAAAAGATCAAAATCAACAGTGTCTTAAGATGCACCGCAATGATCTTAATTGATCGGAGCCTGCATACAGTTATTGTTACGATGTCCTGACCATGTGCCATGCTGTGTTTGGTGTGAGTGCAGCAGGTCAGTGGTGGACAGAGCATAACAGATAACACATGCAGAAGGTAAGAGAGGAGCAGGCAAAAAGAGCAATAAAGAAAGAGTAACAGTGGAAACAGAGCAACAAAGAGTGTGAACACAAAGAGATTTGACAGGACCGGGACAGGAATGTGCCGGCAGGTATAGTGCAGGGGCCCAGGAAGCAGGGAGACATGGGAAAACATGGAGGGGGGAACAATAGTAGTGTGTGTGTGTGTGTGTGTGTGTGTGTGTGTGTGTGTGTGTCGGTGGTTGGGTGGAAGGTGGGGTGTAGCAGAGCCCAGGGGAAGATCGGTTTACCCACCACTTACCTGCTCAGCGCAGCACTCACGCTGGGAGCAGGCCTCAAAGGGAAACGCATCAATGGCAGCTATTCACATTGGCGCATGACTGTGTATGTGTGTGTTTGTGTGTGCATGTCTGCAACAGACATGGGCTGTTGATTAATTGATGCAAAGATAAGGTGGGGAGGAAATCTTTCAGACTTTTGTCAGTTGCAGTCTAGAACTAGAGAGGGACTTGGAGAGCGCAGACATCCGCCAAGACCATTAGTTCAATCTCCAATCTGCAAGTGGAACCACTGTAAACCAGTATGAATACCTTAACCTGACGCTGGTCAGCAGTTAGAGCGCTGGGATCTGTCCTGAACAAAGTTACACAATGTGGTAATCTAGGATTTCATACTTGTACACAACTCTATAATTCATGTGTGTGTCCTTATCTGACTATGCCTCTGGTGTTTGGGGTTTCCAAGCACGTACAAGTTGTAACACATTGCATTATAGAGCGATTCGATCTTTCCTGGGTGTCGATAAATTCACTTCAGTTTTGGCCGTTAGATGAGATATGGGATGGGAGCCTCCACACATCAGGAATAAATTTCAAATGGAACAGTCTTGTGAAGATGTCGGATCAGAGACTCACTAAAAAGATTTTTAACTGGGACACCTCCCACTGTCATCCCCGGGATAATGAGTTAAAAACTTTATTTAATTTGAACAATTTGTCATTTATTTTCCAGAACAGGTTAACCTGTGATGTTCAGGAGATTAGGAGTGGGATGTTTCGCATGTTTAGAGAAAAATGGTCTGTTGACACATGGTATAAACCAAAACTATGAACTTACTATCTCATACAGAATATTTACAGTGTGGAACCTTACGTGAAGTATAATCTAAACAGCTGAGAAGGAAGTTTACTTTTTGTTTTTCTGTCCAGTATATGAAGACATATGGAATGTACTTTTCGGTAAGATGACCTCTACCTATGTTGATTTCTTTTGATTGGATGATCATGAAAAAACAGTTTTTTGTTTTGGAAAGGGAACTTTTTTCATGGCTGATTTCTTTGCCAGGCCTGGGATAGAAGGCAGAGTATTCTGTTTCTGGACTGAGTAGTTAAATAGGTACTTTTGACTGTTACTGCAACGTCATTGTAATGGTGTCTTGTAAACCCATGAGGGTTGGTCACACGTAACTGTGCATGACACAAATAAAAATCAATCAATCAGTGTGTCTGGATTTTTGCCAAAAAATTATGCCAAAATATAGTTGTGCTTAGATGAAGCCTCATTGTCTTAGCAGCTGTGCATTTATAATGTACATTTAAATTGGAAATATAAACATACTTAAGTGAGTAAGTAAGTTTTATCATTTTGCTAAGGCCAAATGCCCTGTCTAACATTTACTAAATCTAAAAATAACTTGTGCATTCATGCCATGATTTTGATGTGCTACAAAATGTAATGGTTTCTTCTTTGGCCCATGTTACACCTTTCCATCAAATTTCCTAAAAATCAGGCTATTAGTTTATCCGAAATCCTTCTGATAAATAGACAAACAACCCGAACCGAAAACAGAATGTCCTTGTCGGAGGTAATGAGCAGATGTCTGTGCTACCTGTGTGGTTTCTAAGAACTCTGGGTAAAGGTCTAAAAAAATATGAATCCCGCTGTGCACCGACTCCTTCAAATGAGCTGCTCTCGCTGCTCTTTAATTACACAAAATCACCGAGTGGATTAACACATTTTCTGGCACCGGCACAGAGAGAAGATTATGTAAGGATGTGTGCTGGACTTTTTCACTGCACACAAACATCTCATTTAGACACGAAGGTAATGGTGATTGTGTACAAGGTTAAATAGCTAATATCACATGAATCCCCGCGAGCAAAACATTTGGCTTCAGACAGTTAAGAGGGAGAGTGGGGGGTTGTTTTAGGGGCTCAGCATAAGGAGGGTTTTGGTGGACAGATATTTTGTTTCAATTATTTTTCTCCCTTAAATTTAAGGCAGAGTTGATTTAGATTTTCCTGTATGAGGATGGCTTGTATAATGTAAATATACTGAGCCTCAAAATCCCCCTAAACAAATGCTTTGGCCCTCTGTGTTTGCAAACTCTCCAACTCACAAAAAAAAAGACATATTGAGCTTAGATTTCATCCTCACAACCACACTGGAAAAGTAACTAAGTCAAATACTGTACGTTAGGACAGTTTGGAGGCACTGCTAAATGAGTATTTTCTTTTCATGGCACTTATACTTCTATTCTACTATATTTCAATCACTGCTATTTGCCCCACAATTTTTATTTAGTGGGTGTAGTTAGTATTTTGCAGATTATAATTTTACATACTCATCATATACTGGAAGATATAATACATTACTAAAGATTAAAGAACCAAACGTTATATAAAATTGCTCAAATTAGGTCAATCTCCACCAGCTAAATGAAAATAACTATGACCCAACACAACATAAAAGAAATGTTTGTATCTTTATTGACAAAAAGGCAAATGAGCATTTTTCTCAAGATGACAAATTTTAATTTTAACACTGTATGGCCAAAGGTATTTGGACAAAATGTCCTTCCGACATGGTTTGGGGAAGGCCCCTTCCTGTTTCAACATCACAATGCTTCCGAGCACAAAGCCACATCCATAATTAAATGTTTTTCCCAGTTCAGCGTGGAAGAACTTCACCGGTCTGCACAGAGCCCTGACCTCAGCCTCCGCCAATACCTCTAGGATGGACGGTGAACCAGGCCTCAGCGCCCCACATCCATGTCCGACCTCACTAATGTTTTTGTGGCTGAATGGGAGCAAACCCCTGCAGCCACACTCCACGATCTTGTGGAGAGCCTTTCCATACAATGATATGATGAAGATGTTCAACAACCACATAATGACATAATGTCTGGGTGTCCATATGCTTTTTTCCTGGTTGCTTTTTTACTTCTACTTGATCAAAGGATCTGAGTGTGTTTTCCACCCCTAATAGGGACAAATTGGGGATACGTGTGTGTGTGAGAGAAACAGGGAGAGATGTGCGCTGAGGGTGGCAGATGTTGGAGTGCAACCTGAGACAAGCTCCGGTTTTCTCCCAAGCAACAGAAGACATGGGTCACAGTGACAAAAACAAGTGACCAGCAGCAGCTGAGGGAACGTGGTATGTGTCTGTTGATTCATATATGTGCATATGTTATGTGTGTTGCAAACATGTGTGACATATGATAGCGCACAGGGCAGATGTCTGAGGCAAAGATAGCCAGTTGTCGGACGATTCCCACGCTAAATCTGTGAGGATGATGGACATGTGTATAAGCCTGCACTGCACTTGAATCAGGTGCAAGCAGCTCAACGAATTAGAGTCTCGCAAATGGATCATCACTGCACTGGTGTCTTCGTGGGCGCCAATTAAATCTCAGGAATGTGAATGAAATGATGGAGGAAACTTCACATCTTTGATAACACTGATGGTCCTGTAGGTGGTCTCCAAGCACAACAATGCTGATTCACGCTGCTCCGAGCACACTGCTTGACTACAAACATGAAATTACACTCCTGCATCTGTCTCTCCCCATCTCCCTGTTTGTGTGTGCACCCGTCATCACGTGCCTGTGTTTGTGTGTTTCCCCGAATGCAAAGTCTGTGTCCTGTAAGAGGAGGTCACGTTGCAAACAGGAAGGTGCTGACGAAATCCTTATTTTCCAAACAGTGCACTGACAGAGCAAATAATTCGCCTGTTGAGATTATTTGTTTTAGGGAGATAATGCTGAGAGTGGGATGGAGAAATACGGGACATCCTCCTGTTGATATTCAGTGAACTCAAACCATATTTGAACAGAGAGACTCTTTTGGCTCATAACACGCACGTGTCAGTGTTTATGCCAAACATCAGACAGAAGGCAATGTGGAGCATAAGGGGTATTATAGTGCAATTATTTCGTAAACACCAAATATAGCAACACGTTTCCCACGTTGAGCTCTTATCACGCGATATAAAAACTTCCAAAGGACCGTAACATGTTGACACGACTTCACCCAGTTGCCACTGTGACATTTCAGAGAGATAAGAGCATAGAGCCAGAAACATTAAAAAATGTGCTCAGTAATATGTATGCCCTATATAGCCTTAAATCTGATATTTGGCATGAGGATTGATATGTGGTTTAAAGCCCTGAGCTGTGGGATAAACCCTTGAGATTGGGCTTAAAGGGGCTCTGCTCTCAGCAGTGTGACATGCCCCTTATTTGCCCTCAATGGCCCTGCAGGAGTGTGTAATCTCTCTCCAGTCCTCCTCGTCCATCCTCTTCTCCTCTGGGAGTCGGGGGGACAAGTGTGAAAGGGTGATATCCAAAAAATGTTTGTGTGTAAATCTGCGTCCAGACTTTTTTTAGCCTGAACTAAGATCAGCGAGCAGCATCATGTCGCTGAAATAATCATCACAGTCTCTTCAGCATGATCCATCCCCCCTTTGTTTGGAGGCTCATTCTCATTGTGTTATAATGTCACATGCATGACTTTGGGATCATAATAGGGACTTAGTCACCTCACACTCTAATAGGTCACCAGTGTCACTCTAGCTCGAGGTTTTGCATGTATGGACACACAGAGAAGCAATGCTAAGGGCTGGCCAGGGAGGGCCACAGCCACTCCCCCCACACTTTTCACACTGCTCTTAGCCCAGGCTAAGAGAGCTGTTAGCCTGGGGCCAAGAAAACATTCACACTGGCACAATCTTCACACATTCCAAGTGGGCTAACCCCAACTTTAACCCAGGGCTTAAAGCTGCCATTGTGAAACGAGGCTACCACAGTGTTAACATGAGTTACATGTTCTAACTGACATTTAACCCAGGGCTAGGAGAAGTGCAGTGTGAACTGTACAGTGCTGGGCTTGAGCAAACAGAGTTAATAATGTGTGTGTGAAAAAAAGGGCCTAAGGTAGCCTAGTGTCAACTCTTAGCCCAGGGCTAACAGAACACAGTATGTGGTGTTTTTAAACTTAAGTTTGTTTGTTCCCAGTAAATATTTTGTTCCTTACAATCAATGTACTTCTTGAAATTAAAGCTGTGTATGTGTCTTTACAAAGAAAATGACAACCAGCCTATCTGAAGAAAAATGAATTGCCTAGCATGTGTATACACATTAAAACAAGATTGTTGTGCAACTCAAAATGTTAAATGTACCAGTAATAGTCTATGCACATCAGATAATTAACATTATCAACATTAACTGTAAAACAAGAATCAAGAGTTTTTCAGTACGCAATTCTGTAACTCTTAAGCAGGACTTATACTTGTGCATCAGCTGTATGCAGAGCCTACATCATAGCCTACGTACAGGCCATTGTGAGCATTTATATTTGTGCAGTGGTGTGTCTGTGTCACACACCTCCAAAACACTAGTAGGCAATGGGGTTTCTGTGAAGTGCTGTAAAGTTAAGTTGATTCAAAACACACATCAAACATGCCTAACAGATTTCCTCTACTCATATGAAGACAGGATAAATCAAACACAAGCCTAAAATGTTATTTTGTGGACGCTTTATTGTCCTTACACTTTATTGTTGCTTATCTGTGAAATTTAAGTTAGTAAAAGCTCCATTTACACTGAGGGAAATGGTTTCAGCTTACAAAAATAGACAGGAGGTCTGCAGTCCGGGACATGTTGTTACATTTCTGGGGAGGTGGCGTCAGGCCATGGCGTAGGCTCTATGTCGCAGAGCCTACGCTGTAGATACAGCCTCGATTCAACGCAAGCGTAGAAATCCTGCTTTATATTGACATAGTCTATACACTTCAAGTTCGAAATTCAGTTATGATGTCCCCATGTGGCCACCCCTGTGAGAAACTTCTGGAGGTGTCCGCTGCAAACTCATCCAGTACAGTGCTAATTTTTATGGTCAAAGAGAGTTGAGTGCACTAATCAGGTCAAGTTGAATTGTGTCACCACACCTGAGGATCCTCTGAGGTAGCTCAGGTGTGTGTGTGAGTGGGCTTGAACAAACAAATGGACATGTACAGGCATTCCAGAGCTGTTTTTATTACACGCTCCCATGATCAGACTGACACACATACCTCTGCGGTCTTATCTATACTACTGGAAGAGGCTCCCTTTGTTCCACTGGAGATAAAAGTTCACTGGTTTCGTCATAATAACCCTTCAAAGAGTGAGACAGAAAGAGAAAGAGTGTGTGTGTGTGTGTGTGTGTGTGTGTGTGTGTGTGTTTGACTTCCAGTAAATGGCCTTAGAGCTTTTTCGCAGTAGCAGCAGCAGCCATAGTAAGCAGGTGTCCTTTGTTAGGCCTAATCCTCACAAACCTCCTTCAAAACCGGCCTGATATTTACTGTTCCCCCTCTTAGTGAAACACTCTGACGTCAGTGCTGCAGAGATACTGACGAGGCTGCAGTGTGTATTTCACAGCAATTCATTCTGGAGACAGTTATTACAGCCTGTACCTGCTTCACTAACAGAAGATTTAGGACAACGTCCCTCCCCCACTCTTCTTCTTCTTCTTCTTCTTCTTCTTCTCAACTCTCTCCCCTCCGACTTTCCACTCTTTGTTTTTAACTCTTTCTCACCTCCCACCTCCTTATCTGTTCCCTCTGCCCCCCTCTGCTTCCCTGCCCCATTGTGTCCTCCTCCGTCTCCTGTCTCTTAACGCCCCTTTTCACCCCCGAGCTCAGTTTGACTCGCCTGGAGTTACACCACTGTGCCCACCATTTACTTTTTCTACATCCCCTTGTTATGTCATACCCTCTGTCTGCGGCCCCGAGGCTGCCGTCAATCAACAGGCAATAAAACAGCACTCATCCGACCCTGCCCACTTTCCATCAGCCCATAGACGAACGCAAAATGTCACCACTCTGTTTTTCTTTTCTGTATTTTCTTTAGTAGTAGCCCGAGTTGTAAGGTGCTGTGGTTGCACGTCTAACTCCAGGTGCAGGGATGAGACAGCATTTGCATTAGCCAG
This sequence comes from Epinephelus cyanopodus, assembly GCA_026686955.1. Taxonomy (NCBI): domain Eukaryota; kingdom Metazoa; phylum Chordata; class Actinopteri; order Perciformes; family Serranidae; genus Epinephelus; species Epinephelus cyanopodus. The sequence continues at coordinate 23,612,270 of CM048918.1, read as the reverse complement.
CATGTCTTAAATAGGTCGCTGGTTTTATATAACACAGCAGCCTCATCCAGCAGGTTGTCGGGTCTGTTTATCTTACTATATTTATGTTACTGGGTGTTTCTAGTGTCTGATTCACCCTCCACTCAGTGGGGTCTGAAGCAGCTGCGAGCGCTGTAGTTGGGTCAGTGTCTGAGCAAAGTCTGTCATGTACAGTTCGTTTCGACTGGAAAACACAGAGTACATTTTGAATCGTGTGCAAATGCTCAAAATGAGCACAGTGAGTATGGCACGTCTGCAAACATTTGTGGGTTGTTTGCGTCTGTCAGTCTATTCATTGGAGTCTGTGCGTGTGGGTGAATAGTACATAACAGTAGGGTTTGGGATGGGTTATGTAACATTGGGGGGGGGGGGGTGATGGAAGAACAGTGTAATGCATCATTAGGGCGGACATACAGTACACAATCTTTCCATGCTGTGACATGTCGGGACGAGAGAATGCCACCTCTTGTTTTTCTGTGTCTCCGCTCCACAAATCATCAATAAGGCCCTTTGACAGAGACACAGATATGCTGTGTGTGTGCTGACCCCTAATGCCCTGAACGCCCTGATTTGCGTCCCACCTCCATTAAACAAAACAAAACATACATTCAAAAACATGAACCTATATATATTTCTATAAACACAATCCCACCCATTTTTCTTAAACAACATGTAGGAGTGTCCTGTTATAAGTCAGCGTTTCCCGAGGCTTGTGTTGTTGTAGATAAGAGCTTATGAGCCAGTTTTGGTACAATAAAGACACATTGTTATCACACAGACCCCAGGTGCAACAGCAGACAGACACCCTGATGACAGCACTGTTTAAACAGATGTCAGGTGTCACTTGGACTCAGGTTTTCCGTGGATAACAGTATGCCAGCTCAACCTTAACTCACTCAGCAGTAACAATACTAATGTAAAATCAGGTTACTATGGCATTTGATACACTACCACGTAAAAGGTGATTTTATGCACTGCACAGTAGAGTTACAAAATATCAGGTGTCAGGCCATGTTAGCATGCACTCATGCATGTTTTAAAACTGCCTGGATTTTGCTGCCTGACTGATTTCCACAGTGTGTGTGTTTGTGTAGTTAGACGAGGTGATTTCAGCCTGGAGTGTGGCCTTCCAGTCTAGAGTGATTCTATCTATAGGCCCGCTGAGACATCTGCAGCAGCTGGCCAACGCAGTCACCGGGCAAACATTCATTTTAGGCCACAGACGGCTACACAGGGGAGCAGGACGTCTAAATGAGAGACAGAGAATGAACAGAATAGTGTGTTGTATCCAGTGAATGACAGGGGAGATATGAAATATGTGGGGAAGAGTAACCTGTTGTTAAGGCAAACAGGAATATGAGTATGACTATGTAATGAGCCGCAAACTGCATGATTCATCATGATTAAGCAAACAGAAAGGCTGCCCACAATGACAGGAGGTCTGTTAACCTTTCTGTTACTTTGCAATAAATAATGGATTTATGTAAATTAAAGAGAGCTGAAGCAGTGCAGAGGACAGTCAGGACCCGTTGCTGAAGCAACCCTCAAATTACATTTATATACTGCTAATTTGCAACAGCGTCTACAGAGAAAGGTAACGCCAGCTGAATTATGTTTTTGTCAAACTTTCAAGGAAACCTTTTTTTTTTTTAATTACAGTATAATCCTTAAGATTTCAGTCCTTGTTATCTGAACAACACTTGTTGTTAGTGGTGGTAATGGCAACTACTTTGTCAGAAACAGAAGAGCCACTCGTGTATTTGTTTACAGCGCAGCCAAACAAATGCATGCTGTTTTACTAAAGCTATACTATGCAGGATTTTCCTGATAAATAATAAAGAGGTAATCATTTAATCGTCACTTATGATCCACTGGAAGTGTGTGGAGGTGTATTTTTCTGTAAAGACTCCGCTCCATGCCTGCATTTTCTTCCTGTTCTCTGTGTTTGGGACTTTTATAGGCAATAGAATGTAAATATAACAAGGCAAAACGCCATAAGATAGTGAATCTGGGGTTGGCTTTTACTTTTAAAAGTGTTGACGGTAACTGACAATCCTGCATATTGTACCTTCAAGAAGTCAGTCAGTTGTAATTGCAACTGATCTTATTTAATGCTGCACATGATGTCAGCAGTTTTCCAGCCATAGCAGGACACATTAAAAGGAGTGGTTAACTTACAGAGGAAAAAACTGATCCACTGTCAAAACAAAAGGCCAAATATGACCCCGTCTTTTTTTGGAGATGCATTTTGATGAGTGGTCATGATCAGCACCAACTGCAGCATGTAAATGACGGACTCCGCCGTAAAGACTTAACATGACATTATGGAATTAAGTATACAGTGTCTTCAGGATTAATGCAAATCACTAAATATTTATCCTAAATCTATTTGGAAAGCTTGCATGGACATGGATTGATTACTGAACAGGCCTACTGGGCAAAGACCCAGTGGCCCAAAATGTCTGAGGGCCCCCTTGTCTTTATATACAAATTTAACTCAAATTGCTGTTACACTTCCCGACCAGGAGGAGACTAAAAAACGCCAAAAAGAGATGCAAAGAAACTGCAATGAGACATAAAATAACCAAAAAAAAGACACACAATTTAATTCCATTTTATTTTTGTATTTGTTCCCCTCATATGCAGCAATCAAAGTCACAATCAAAAACTTCTAATACACATTCCACAACGGAAAGGAGCAGGAAGAAGAAAACAATCTTATTTTACCTGCCCTTCTCTCAAAACACAAATAATCATCAGAAAAATATGGTCTGTCAGAGACACAAAACCACAAAGAGATGCTTAATGGTTACAAAGAAATGCAAAATAACAACAAAAAACAGGCAAAACCACAAAGTCTTTGAGTCATGCCAGTATGTAGGAGAGGCTTCAGGCCTTTTGGACATCTGTTCCCAGGGGCCCATTGTCTCATCTTCCACCCATGCTCACGGACAACATATTTCATGTGTTTTTCCTTAAATATGTGCTCTTCCAATAAAATATCAGCTCATGGCAACTAAAGCAAGATTATGTTTTTCATGGTTTTGTTTAAGCACTCACAACACTTGGCTAAAGTGAGGGAAAGTGGCCGTAAGAGTGGTTTGAAGCACCAGGCATGATGTGTTTACCAGCTTCCTTTAAGATTTCCAGGAAACAGAGTTGGTTGTACTACGAGAGATGCACTCTGATAAACTTGTCACATAAACTACACAAACATTCAGTTTCAATATCAGTATCTTCTACTGAGAAGTCATCAGACATCACTTGACATTCACCGCAACTATGCCCAAGGACAGAGATAATGGTAGGCTGGCGGAGAAGACAGAATGTCTTCAGTTTAGAGGAAGCCAGAACAAGACGGAGACAGAGAAAAAGAAAGAGAAAGAGCCGTGAAGATTGAAAAGATGGATGGATTTTTTGATCCAGAAGAATGTCGTGAATGATGTATGATTACAGACCAGTTGTTCATGCTGGGTTAAAACAGGCAGAGTTGTATAAGAGCCACGACACTAACTGGCCTGAGGGACATTTCCCAGCTCTTCAATCGAGCAAGTGACAGGCATCCACTGTGTGTGACAGCAGAGAGAACACCATAAAACTGCACCGTGCACACACTGCTACAGTTGGAGCTGCTACAGTGAAAATGAGGAGGAATGCGCATTTGGGGGGTTTTATCCCCTAGAGTGCAGGAAAATGTACAAGTTACAGGTCCAAACACAGCGTGCGTCAACAGTCGTCAGCCTCAGTCAGCGTGGAAACATGAGTGACAGATACAAACTGTTGCTGCTGGCTGAGTCCCACCGTAGTATTCAGTAGAATTCACGTCAGCAGACTGGTGGTGGAAATATATTCTGTGTCAGTGTACCAAGTTCACCTCAGACACTAACTCCACTAACTCCCACACATGCTCCAGTCTTTCTTGGGCACTCACTCTAGCACATAGAAACACAGAAGCACCCTTGAACACACACATTATGCTCATTCACATATATCCACACACACGCAGAGGCATGCACTGGCTGACAGAGAGAGTGGTTGTTCCTCCAAGTCCTCCCTCGGCCAGCAGCTCTGAGACGCCATGGGTCTACATTTCAAAGGCCAAGGTCAGAGCGGCCTGCATTCACCAGGAAGTTACACAGTAATGAGACCAATTAGGAGGCTGCCGCAAGGAGGTATTCAATCTCTCTCTTTCTCTGTCTCCCCCTCTCTGTCCCTCAGGGATAAAGCCTCACTTTGTCCTTGGAAATGATCCACATTTATACAAAAACCTTGCAAACAATAAATACAGCAACTCCTTGAATTTGGCTGCAGTTGTCATTTGAATCTTTTTCTCACGGCTGGGCAAAATGGCGTCGCATTTGTTTGATGGCACATCACACTCCCTCACTGTCTGCTCGCCTCCATCTCCTCCTCCCACTGTCTTTCCCAAACTTTGTGTATCTAATTCTCTCCCTAGCTCTCCCTCCCTTCGAGTGTCTCTGCGGTTCACTCCCATCAGCCCAGTGTCCCATATGAGAGATCACACACACACACACACACACACACACACACACTGTTTGAGCCCCATAGTGACCAGCATGTATCCAGGAACAACCATCTGTGCTGTTCAACCTTGACTGAGACAATGAACCTCTGTGACTCAATGACTCTCTTCATCAACCAGTGGTGACAAAAGTAAGACTCTAGTAGTAAAGTAGTTAGTTCAAACTTTTAGGTTAGGTAAAAATACAAAGGCAAAATGTAATTCAGAGTAGGAGTAATTATTATGCATTATGCAGCAGAATGACAATGTATTACAATAATAGGGTTATCTTGGCGTGGGTTGGAGACTTCAAAATCTCTGTATTACAAACTGTGGTATTTGAAAGAAGTGGGTGGCAGAAAGGGTTTAATGAAACATGCCAATGTGTTGCATTGTGGGAAGTGGAGGAGCTATTTGGAGCTTGGTGCAAACAGGCCCTGACACACCAAGCTGTTGCTCAATGTCAGGCCATCCATGAGTGTCTGTCACCCTAGTTTGTGCGGTGTGTACTGCACTGTTGGGACTAGCCAGCCTTTAGTCAGGCTGTTGAGTCTGCGTTGGAGATGGTGGGGCCAATCAGTGAGTGAAATCAGTGATTGATAGTTCAGCTCAGTGAGGTTATTGCTCATTAGCACACAGTAAATATCATTTGTTCTTTCACCATGGCGTTTGTGTCGTTAATGTGCTAATGGACTAACTAGCATCATGAATCCGTCCTGTCTGTGCTCCAGTTTCCCTTTCTTTGAATGAAGAATACAGACTGCAGCTCCCTGCTGGTATGGAGAGTTATTTCCTCTCATGCAGGCACAGAACGTATGTGCTAGTTGGGGCCATTGGCTGTAGTCTTTGCGGTGTGTTCAAGTGCAACATTTGGCCGACAGACAGGCAACGTGAGGCAATGCAACTCTCAGCATTCATCACTGCTAGTTTTTTGATGGTTTGGTGTGTCTTGGCCGACTGGGGACTAAGATTTAGGATCTCTGCTTCTTTATTTATTTAGTCTTTCAAGCTGTCCAAAATCTAAAAATTTTATGGAAGAAAAACTGCTCACAAACCAGACAACTTCAGACCACAGTCAGCTTTGTAGAGGTTTCATTGTGTTGCGGTGTTGCACCAAACTACCAAACCACTGAACCGGTAAATTTTCATTTACCAGAACAACACATCACATTATTAAACTGTAAGTATTTAGACTCAGTGAAATCCTTGGTCTTTGTTCTCATTCTTCTGGTGGTGAAAGCAGCTTTGCTGCTGACACACACCAGACGTCATGACCCCGTTCCCAACACGTCCAACCCTCTCCCTGTTCTTAACAACTCAGCTCTTCCTGATGTTTTGTTGGCTGACGCTCTGCAGACCAACAAAGGAAAGAATTAACGGTCCAAAATGAAAAGGAGTCGGACAAAAACACCTCAGTCAAAAGCATCAAAGCCATTTTCTGAACTGAATAGAGAAGCTTGGATGGTGGTTTTACCTACCTTTCAGTGGTGCACCCTGAGATAAGCCTTAGCTAAATACAGGGATGGGAGCAAATAGATGATGTGGATTCATATTGCCCTGTGGCAACGCAAAGAGCCTTTGCTCTTATAAACTTCTCTGGAAGTGACTGGATACATTCATAATGTTAAGTGGAGGAGGAAAATAAATAAAGGTTTTAATACAAAAAGAGAATAAAAGTTTGTTAGGACAAAAAGAAGCACCTGGAGAAATGTTACATTAAGACAAACTGGCACAGTCGCTATGATGCTAGATAAACAACTATTCAGTGTACATAATTAAACGACAAATTTCGATCTTTTTTTTATCCATACCACAGTGTTTTGGATATTCTAATGCATTTCTCCAGCACGCAGGGCAGCCATTAGTTTCAGTATATTATGAACATAAGCTTGCAGGCACTTTAAACCTGCTTGAGATCAGTAATCCATCACAGTTAACAACATGTCTGTCTATTGTCAGAGATAAGCTATCATTGCCTGGTGGTACAGTGTGGAGATTTCACATCACTCACTTTCAGCTCCTTGACTTTGTAACAATAACATAGCTTTAACCAGAATGAATGGACATGGGGTTTTCTTTGTGATAGGTCACATAACTTAAACGATTTTCAAGCAACATTAGAAAATGAATGGTAACCACTGGCTGGAATAATATGAGAAACATGTTCATCTTAAAACTACATGAATACCCTGTTAAATGATCAGTAGTGATTTGAAGTACACATAACTGATAGCAAATAACCTGCCTTATATAAACATCAATTGTTATTGTAACACTTATCTGAACCTCTTGCATCTTGTTGTCTTCTCGGATCAGGTTGGTCCAGACACTTAGTCTGGACATTGTCTGGGGTCAAGGCCCTCCTACAGAGCTCCTCTCATAGGTCACATCCTGTCCGAAGGGGGAGAAAGAGGGGGCTCCTCTTACCGTGGGAGGCGGGAGGCTGGAGGTCAGAGGTCAGGGCTGCTTTCTCAGGTTTCAAAGCTTGCTGGGGGCTGAGGTCGCAGGGTCACACTGGGCAGTTCAGCTCTAGTTAGGGCTGCTGTGTTTTTGTGGATCACGGTAATGGTTTCCGCAATTAAACACTAAAAATGGAAGCATTTATATCCTCTGGTGAAAGAAGGGGATGGCAATGACCGTCAGGCTGTTTTCAGCCAATCATGTGATCTGTCTCTGGCTGCTTGTTACCTGATGTGCGGCTGCAACAGTGATTTTAGTGTGTGTTGTGTTGTAACCTGAGTAATCAATCACTGAGGGCAGCTCTGTTTTTGACTTCAGTGGACAAACACAGCCTCACTGTGAGCTCACTGTCGGGGATGTAAGGCTGCAAGGTCTGACAGATTCAGGAGTGTGTGCATGTGTGTGTGTTCAGTGGGATTTATACTTCTGGGTTGATACCTATAGCATATATTAATACCTACAGCATATAGGCTCTGCATGGAAGTATACCCTACACTGTCGCATGCGAGATACAGACTTCCTGTTTGTTTATGTAAGATCCATTTCCCTCAGTGGGAACAAAGCATTTATTTACTTGTATTTCACAGATAAGAAGCAATAAGTTGTGAAGACAATAAAGCCGCCACAAAAATAGCATTGAAGTCTTCTGTGTGATTTATCCCGGCTTCATATGAGTAGCGGGAAATCTGCTAGCCACTAGGTTCATTTATGCAATGTAAAATGTCAAAGGCTTTTGCTAATAATGTTAGCATGTTGTATGTGTGTGGAACATATTTCTTGTGTCAAACAGTTATTTTGCTGGTGACCTTCTGAGATATAATGGACTAATTTTGTACGGTTATCTTTTGTTAAATATTGCTATTGTTATTGGCTTCATATGAGTTGAGGAAAACTCTGCTCTCTTTTGGTGTATAGAAGAGTGGGGCTAGGAAGTATAGGCCAACAGAGAGTGACTAGTGAGTATACTAGTATGAAAACAAAGTGTTATGAAAAATGAAGAAAAACATATATTTGTAAACTGACTTCGAGGTGGAGAGCGAATTAAAAAGATATAAAAGAAAGTGACTGGGAAAGCAAAGGGAGGAGAAGGTAAAGGTCATTCTGCTGACCAAGGCCTGAAGAATAAGTCATTGTTTTTGGTATTCCAATGGGAAAGTGAATGCAGATATTCAGAAGTGGGATAAAGGGCAACTTTAGAAAAGAGAGAGAAGTGGGGGGTTGAAATGGGAGTGAGTGTGGGTGTGGAAGAAACAAAAGAAGACAAGAGAAAGACTGCCAAGAGTGAGGATGATAAAGAGGGTGAAAGAGAGTGCAGAGGAGCACAAATCAAAGAACCTGCAACATAATGTTCAAAAGGGAAAAGCAGTGAAGAACTAGAAGTGCGTCAGAAGTACAAGTTGAACCTTGTTGTTTTCCATCCAGCTGTAAAATTGCTCCACTGTAAATGGACAGAGAAGTGGAACGCTTCTGCAGGTTTTATCTCAGTTACTGATAAAGAGCTTTATGCACAGTGTGGCGTGAGGCAAGGAGCTGAGCCTCATGGGGAGAGAGGGACACACTTACATAACTGGCCCCATATCTGCTAACAGCTGGCTTGGTCTGGGCTTGCAGCACTAAAGCCTCTACGGGTCCAGATCCAGATTTCTTGTGTCCATCAGTAAATACATCAGAGCAGAGGCGAACAGAGAGTGCCTGGCCTGAGAGGTTCTGTTTCCTGTCAAGATGCATCTCCTCAGTCTGAGCAGAGGAGCATATGTGTTGACGAGGTGCCAAGAACTGAGAGAGGTCACTCCATCACTTTAATACGCTGATCCACTTACTCATTTCAAACAGTTGAAACACATGGTGAGGCAACATAAAACTCCCCAGCTCCAGGCTCCGACAGTTTATTAAAATGTAGCAACATGAGGTAAACTGTATATCTTCAATGCGTCATTGCAAGATGAAGATGAGGATGTGAGGAAAACTGGAGGGAGGAAAAACGATTCCATTAAACCTGCAATATTTAATAAGTGTTTCCACAAGATATACGGTTTCAACTACAAACATTTCCAAAAAGTCTTCCAAATTAAATAACAGAATACGCAATTTATGGTCTGGTGTGAACCTTTTATTTATTTGCCTGCCAAAAGTGTTACAAATTACTATTGCACTAATAAAAGTGTCTTCTGATCAAACACCACTATGGATAAGGTTTGGTTAGGTTTAGGCACAATGACATTTGGAAGCGAGGGCAACTGGTTTGTGTTAAAATGACTGCTTGATTTAGGGTCTACAGCCAGTTTAGCAGCCCTGTGACGTGCTTTGAGCTAAATGCTCATGTTGGCACGTTGTGTACATGCTCAGAATGACGCATGCCAACTCATCTTTATGGAATAGTTCCTATGATACCTTATGAAAATAAACATAAAGTTTGTTTGATATCTAACAAATTAGTGCCGGACGAATGACATTACGCAGCGGCCCGAGTTCAACTACAGCCAGTGGCACTTTGCTGCATGTCACTCCCCCCTCACACTTGTCTGTCCTGTCCATTAAAGGCCAAAAATGCCCCAAACAAATATCTTAAAAAAAAAAAAAAAAAAAAAAAAAGAAGCATGGTGATGATACCAACTCAAAACTTGCTTGGTCCCAAACACCAGTCTCCTGGTGGAAAGTCCTGTGTTGTTTGACCCATCCAGCACTCAACCTGCGTCCTTACACAGACTTTCCAATCTTTTACTATTATATACTACTATACCGGTCATGTGATCACAGTCTTCCCAATTATGTGGGTTATATACAAATTGTGGTACATTATATTTCGTAGGTGTACGTACAAACAGTCCCTGAGGCAGCCTGCACATGCTGATGTTGAGCAATCATGGTTATCTTGTTCACCATCATAGTCTAGCACGTTAGCATGCAAAGTACAGCAGCTGAATGGGAAAGCTATGCAGGTATTTGGTCCAAAGATTTTGACCAGATGGCAGGACTAGATTAGAAGTTGAAAGATAATTAACATTTTTACAATTTATCCTGAGGGGTACATGAGTATCTGTACCAAACTATCATGACAATCCATCTGATAGTTGTAAGACATTTTGATCTTGACCAAAGTAGTGGATCAACTGACTGCAAGACACAATGACCAACACTGTCTAGAGCCTTGCTGCCAGCGTGGCTAAATATACCTACTGTGTTAAGGTAAGGGACCAATCATGGTCACGGTTAAAAAAACCAACTAACAATGCTGATTGTTCTCTCATGGTATCCCATGTCATATACACATGTTTAGCTGACCCATCCATTGAGTTGACCTCCTCCCTCTGTGGACTTCGTGGCTCCAGAGTAATGTCACACTATTTCCTCCTTTGCTCCAGATGGACAAGAGTCTGATTCCTACAGCTGCTAGATGACTTTGTCAGTTGAACACATTTACTGAAACGACTGACCCTGACAGTTTCGGCATTTCTCTTCAGAATTGATTACCACCTGCTCAATCAATGTTGCATGTGTGGAACAAAATTATCAGTGTTTACTTTTGCAACAAGGGAAACTTTGGTCCATCGTTCCTGTTGAGCTGATCAGGTGACTAATGAGTCACAGGGGTGGGTAAATAATCAGCTTCCACCTCTGACCTTATCAGTGACCACTAAACCTGTGGACTGATTCCATTGACATTTGTTTACTCTAGGAATAAAATTGCACTTTTGTTGATAATATCAGTTCTGTGCAGATGTTTGGAAACACTCACAGCCAGGGTGTGATCGATATTAAACCCAGTGAGTCACCCATATGTTATCTGAGGTGCCTTTGTCCTGTGTAAATCAGTCAAACTGAAGGCTATTGGATTTGCAGTCCAAATAGTGGTAAACCACAGGACGTCACCAAGGCCAGGAAAATCAGGACACACACACACACACACACACACACACACACACACACACACACACACACACACACACACACCTTATCTGTCCCATATGAGAGATCAAAGCACCACAGGCTGTCAGCAATCAAACAGAGAATGAGGGAACGCCAGCAAAATAAACTGATAAAAAAAGAGCAAGTGATATAGGCAGCAGGAAGAAAGGGGAACGCACAGGATGAAGAGATACAAACATGAGCAAAGTACAGAGAGAGAGAGAGAGAGAGAGATGAGGAAGAAAAGAGAAGAAAATATCCACATATGTCCCAGAGTAAATGAGGTCACTACACCCATGAGCCATTTCAACACAGAGAACAATGTATGTCTCTGGAGGCCAATCAGATAACATCAGCCAAGTGAGCCGCAGCTGTGAACCAATCATAATCACTCTTAGTGACATCAGACGTACAGTTGGATTCAAACCAGGGAATATGATCTACTACGGAAAGAAAGACTTTAAAAGGGTGGTTCCTCTTGGAAATCCAAATCTTATTGAAATAGACCCCAAAGTCTCTACCCCTGTGCTCCAGTTTCCTCACAGACATCACTTTCCAAAGATAGGGAAGGACTACTTTTCATGCTCCAGATACAATTTGGCACTAAACACCGAAACCACATACAGTACAGGCAACTTGAGACACTCTACAAACAGCAGATGCTCTCCTTATCAAGAAGCATGCAACATCTGGATAGGATCTAAACACCAGGGAATTGAAATCCAAAATGTTTACAGCTGAACCTTCGAGACAACATGTGAAACTCTGACATAACTCTTAACATGAGTCAGTTATTAACCACAATCCTGAATGGAGAGGAGTTTCTATTGTGCAGCAGAGCTGCTGGTAAGGAACAGATATGGAGCCGCTTCTGTCACCTCATCTTATCTGAGACAAGTTAATTATCTTTTCAGCTGTGTTCTCAACCATAAACAGAATGAAATTACACAACCTTCTTCTGTGTTTACCTTTTAAAACCAGTGTTGCAAAGGCCACACGTGACAAGAACACAGGTGTGTGCTTGTGTGTGTGTTTGCATGTTCTCCCTATGTGAGTTTTCTCCAGCTTCTCTGGCTTCCCCCCACAGTCCAAAGACATGAATGTCAGGTTAATTGGTGACTCTGAAATTGCCCGTAGGTGTGAAAGTGACTGTGAATGGTTGTCTGTCTTTTATGTGTCAGCCCTGTGATAGTTTGGTGACCTTTGGGTTTACTCTGCCTTTTGTCCAATGTCAGCTGGGATCCAGCCCCCTGCAACCCTGCACCAGGATAAGCAGTTATGCAAAAATGAATGAATAAATGTTTTGATTATATATATAAAAAAACAGTGGAAAAAAAGAGACTGAAACCTACTATCACAGATGCACAGTAGAACATACAGTGCATTCAGAAAGTTTAGAGGCCCCCTTCACTTTTTTCACTTTTATTATGTTGCAGCCTGATGCTACGATCGTTTAAATTCATTTTTTTTTTACATTAATCAACACTCAGTATCCCATAATGGCAAACTGAAAATGGAGTTTTAGATATTTCTGCAAATGTATTAAAAAGGAAAAACTGAAATATCATATTGGCATAAGTATTCAGACCCTTTACTCAGTACTTAGTTGAAGCACCTTTGGCAGCACGTACATCCTCAAGCCTTTTTGGGTATGACGCAACAAGCTTTGCACACCTGGATTGGGGGATTTTCTGCCATTCTTCTTTGCAAATCCTCTCAAGCCCAGTCAGGCTGGATGGGGACTGTCGGTGGACAGCTATTTTCAGGTCTCTCCAGAGATGTTCAATAGGCTTCAAGTCAGGGCCAGTGTACTAAGGGTCATTGTCATGTTGGAAGGTGAACCTTCAGTCCAGTCTGAGGTCCTGAGTGCTGTGGAGCAGACTTTCATTGAGGATCTCTCTGCACTTTGCTCCACTCAGCTTTCCTTCAATCCTGACCAGTCTCCCAGTCCCTGCTGCTGAAAAATACCCCCACAGCATGATGTTGCCATCACCATGTTTCACTGTTGGGATGGTATTCGGCAGGCGATGAGCTGTGCCTGGTTTCCTCCAGACATAACTTTTAAAATTGAGGTCAATGATGGAAATGTCTTGCAGGTATCTGGTCATAAACCAAAGTACCTGATAAAACAAAATGTTGCACTGAATAGTCAGAGGACCACCAAAGTTATTAAAATTCATGTTGAGGGAGACATGATTGTCCTAAATATTTCAGTGTGGGTTTACATGCCGCTAGCATGGCTAAAAATAAGAATGAGAATTAAAATTAGAGGCACGCAGACTGCCCACAACACAAGCAATGCCCTGGGAAACTGAAGAGTTGGAGACAGAACTACGAGAGGCTGACAAATGATTAAATTGCTTTACCAAGAACCTAAAGGCTAAAACACATTTACATGAATACACTGTACATATGCGAGCACAAAGGTACAAAAAGCAGTTGAAAAAAGACACATGTTCCACAGACCACTGGACAGATGTTGTGGAGGCAGAGATGGGCCTCTTTATAGCAAAACACTGAGCTGTTCAAAGAGGCCCTGCTGACCCCGGGACAGAGCGACTCAATTAGCTTCCCATAATGAGACCACACTGTGGGGGGTGTTTATATAAGCTTATTAAAACATAATCCTGCAAGCAAGGCCATACTGTAGCATGCCAGACAGGCCACTCCTGTAACCGCAGTGTTAGCTAACAGCAGGCTGGTGGCTTTAGTCCTTAGGAGAAATGAAAAGAGGGCTCAGACAAAATATTTGTAGTCATAAATCAACGTCTCAAATCAAACTCCTTTTTTGGGGGGGATAAAACTAAACTTCACTTCTCTCTCCAGTAATCTCTGTTCACTTATGTTTGAAATTTTTCAGTGTATGTATTTTATCTTAATTACTTGTTTGACCTTCTGTTTTGCTGTGCCTTTTTAGTTTATTGGTACAGAAGGTCTGTATCTCCCACAGCTGGTGCAGTGCAATCCAGGTTACAGGACAGTGCAGCGCTGCAGCAATGCAGGATATACCTGTCTCACACTACTGTTACACAAGACCACCACGGACACAGAGACATATTTAAGGGTGAAAAATGATTTATGTCTTGTTGAAGTGAAGAGATTCTCTCTCTTTTTGTCTAAATATGGCGTGGATGTGACCTTGGCCACTGTCTCCCACACAGCAGAAACTTGGTTTTACGTCATGTACTGTTTGATGATAAAGTGTCTAAGAGGCCAAATCGTGTGTGTAATGATGTTGGATGTAACTACAAAATGCTTACAGAAAGCTGAGCATCTGCATTTTAGTTTCATTTTCAGCCCTCTTTGCTTTTTTTGTAATCTGTGTCTCTCTTCATAACTGATAGCCGTGACAGTGAACCAAAATAGCAAAGCACTGAGCCGTGAAACCATAACAGTAACCCAAAAGACGCCACTGCAGCAGTGATAACTTCTTTGCAGGCCTGGCTCATCTCAAACGAGCCTGTTGTACCAACACTGAAGGTTCCTACATGAAAGGCTGATGAGGGAATGAGATGCAGGTGAGCAGGGAAGGTCAGGTAACTGCAGGGCTGATGAGGGAAGTGGAAACAGGTGTGTCGGTGGGCGGGACAGTCAGGTGCTGGTGAAAGGAGGGAAAGTCATTTTTAAATAAGGGCACTTATGTTATCCAATATAATGTAATAAGTATTTATAATATAAGTCTGTATTAAAATGAGACACTAAACACTTAGAGTCCTGTGAACATATGAGAACATGAGCACAGGTCACTGAAGTAACTCAACATACTTTGACAATAGTTTCGTGTCAAGAATGTACTCAATCGGTTAAATCTACGTGTGGGTGTCTTTTAATCAGCGCCCCAGACATATTGCATCGCATTACAAGAGCTTGGGTAACAGCTAATCCTAAAGACAATGTACAAAGTGGACCACAGTCTACTGGCTGAATCCCTTCCCACTCCTGAGACCTGATCGACATTGTTAATGTCCCACGATAATCCCGCCCCACGGGCTGAGCTTGAGTCATTATGAGGGCAATTATCTGAGGGGTGCCGGAGAAATCCTTCACCAACTTTAAGACATCAAAACTGATTACAGAGCCGCTCTTTCATGTGGAGTCAGAGTTCACGTCTTACCTAAAAGATTCTCAGAAGTTATGTAAGAAATTGGGTTTACAGGACGGGAAAGTTCAACGGCCAGCTAAACTTTTACAGCTGAAGCAGGTTACAGCTGACTGGGCCACCCATTTAACATTATTATCTCACCCAACCTTCATTTAAAAGGGCTATATACAACAGTTTCCATCCAGGGCTGAGGCAACCACTTACAGTTCAGTAACAACCTGGACATTTAGTGGAGTTGGATGACATGAGGAAGAGTTTACATTCTACAATTAGGCACATATTACACACGCTGCTTTTTATTTTAGGCTGACTCTGTATCTCAAAGGAATAGTTGAACATTTAAAAACCTTTACTTGCTTTCTTGCCAAGGAAGATAAGACAGCAGTCTTTTCTACTGGCATCAGTTAGAAATGCCGCGGGTAACAACGTCGGACAGCATCAGTTTAACACATTGCCGGCAACAACATTACATAATGAGCTGGAAAGTCCCAATAGCGCAGGCAGGAGGGGAGGTGGATGGGTCCAACAAGCCTGGACTTTCAAACTGGAGCCACCTGTTCACTTCCAGTGTGAATGTTGAGCCAAACGATGATGTTTTTTTTCCTAAAACTAACCACATGCTGTTGTTGCACAATGAAAAAATGTTGTATGTCTATCTTGAAAAAATTGTATGCATCTAACGGGCAGAACCATATATGCCCTGTGAAACCCACACAATGCATGTAACAATAAAATGACACGGCATCCCAGAACGTCAACAACAGATGCAGGACACCTAGCACATAATATATATATAGACATAAAAGTCCATTGATGAATCCCAAAATTTGACGAATTGGGATGAGAATGCATTGTTCAGTCCCGGTTGTTTGGTAGCTGCAGAGTGAACACTCCTTAGCTGCTCAGTGCTCTCAGGTACAGGCAGCTGCAGACCCAGAGTGAGTCTGAGTGAGCTGGAGGAAGCTGCTTAGAGAAAGAGAGGTTTTGTCGGAACAGGTTTCAAAATAACATTATCTTCTGCCTTCCACTTAGAAGTCATGAATTTACAGCTCAAAGCAACTTGAAGGTTCAGCGTGTAAGATTTAGGTGCATCTGAATGTAGAAATGGTTTATAATAATCAGAACTAACTAACTAACTTTCATCGGTGTATAATCACCTGACACTAAGAATTATTGTGTTTTTGTTACACTTGAATGAGCTGTGTAAATTTATGTACAAAGGGGGTCATCTGACATAAGCCCCTTCTACTCTACCAGATTTTCCACGAATGTTGGGCGGTTTTGCCGGCAAGCTGCAAGCGTTTAGACACACACAACCAGATTGGCGAGTTGATCTGAGGTACCCAATTTTCCGCCTCATAGGGTGGTCATATTGGTGGAACCCTTTTAGTTTAAACAGACCGAGGTTGCCTTCAGCAATGGGAGGGGCTGTTGAAGACTTGTGGGAGGAGCTGTTGATGACGCCGCATGTGCGACCCACTGGTGGTGGATAAACAGGAAACAGCTGATAGCAGGAATTAGCGAGCAGCTAGTAGCAAGAGGGAAATGCAAACCTGACAGACACTGTAAAGATGAGCAACTGGGGAGACAAAGAATTGCGCGCCCTACTTGCCCTCGCAAATGAAGAGGCTATTAGATGACTTACGAGAGAATCGCCGAAGGACTGACTAGCCGCGGCTTCCCTCCTATGTCACTGTTTACGTCACACGCTAAGCTACATGTTTTACTTGCTCACGCCCCCCATTGCCCCAAAAAAGGTGCATTCTGTATAAACAAATTTTTTTTGATTTTGTTTTTAAACTGCCAATGCTGAAAAAAAGGACTGATTGGGCTTTCCTGCAAATTTGCGCAATTCCTATCTAAAAAGTGTTACAGAGTCTGCCATACTGCCAAACACTGACTTTAGATAGGGCCATTTGCATTTTCACGTTGATCACTGTAGTTCTCCTACATGTTTGTGACATAGGATAAATTTCAGTTCTGCAACCTCACTGCTGGATGTCAGTTAATTCTATTCACTGGATCTTTGATAGGATACAGCGTCTGGCTCTTGTCTGCAGGGCTAACTTGGTTTGTTTACCGTGTTACGTAAATGTTGCCATCACCCTTAATGTCCTGCTGAACCTCTCAAACTCTCTGTGGAAAAAGGAAATAATAGTTGAATATTCAAATTGAACGAATCAACACAAAGTTCTTAATCAGGTACAGCCCTATTACCAGCAAGCCGTTTCTCCTAATCTTTATGCTAAGCTAAGCTAAGTTAACTGGCTGCTGGCTCCAGCTTCATGTTGAATTGCACAGATATGAAAGTGGTATTGATCTAATTCTTGGCTTTTCCCAAAATGTTGTAATATTCCCTCAGGATTTGAACAATCACATTCCCCACCACGATACCATTTAGATAATATTACACAGAGTGTTTGGTTGGTAGCAACAGTATAGTCAAGAACGTTCTTCAGTGGGTGAGGTTGTGCTTGAGGAATTTGCCCTCATTACCTCAGTATTTCTACAATCCTGCATACAGCCTTGTTCCTAAAAGCAGATATAGTTATCTTTAAACTGACGACAGATACTCCAGCTACACCCTGAGAGAAACCGAGCAGCTCTGTTGGACTAAACCCACAGTGAATACCATGAAATTGAGCCACAAAGTGTTGCCTTTGTAGCCCGTGACCATGAGATGGCTCCAATGCAAACAGACAGATTACCACTGTATGATAATATTTTGTCAGCTCTATAGTCTTCGAGGGTTTGGTGATGTTGGCTCCTTGATGTGTTTTAAGTTTTCATATGGTTACACAAATACCCCCACATGTGTTTGCTTAACTGAGCTGTCTTGTTTTATGAAGAAGAGTATTTATTCACTTTTCCACCCCAGGGACTGTTTGGGATTTGGATTAAGAGGAGCAGTCTGAGAGACACCCACACATGGATACACAATCTAACAATTTTACAGTGAAATTTAAGAGACGTGTAGACCTCTGATGTGTCTCCTGTCTGTTAGTTCCGTGATTGACAGCTCAATATTCCCACCACAGACAATAACTTGTACTTCCAGCAGACAGGTAGATATTACAGTCAAACACATAAGCGCCGGTGCTAAATCACAGGACGTTTCACAAGACGGCAGCCTCGCTAGAACACAACAATTGGGTTTCCTGCTAAAATATTGGTGGAAAGTGGAGCCATCCTGACTATCATAATTAGAGCACTTGGCACCACTTCTACCTAAGTTTCACCCACTGTGAGGCTGGACAACATACTCATCTGCAGTCTGCCAGACGACACAAACTCTCTTTTAGCTGCCTACCCTATCATTAGCGCTTCTAAACAAGTACAAGATACCTACCTCGCTGTCTTTCTCTGCCCATTGTTGTATACTGTGGTGCAGACACATAGCTATGAATAGGAGAAAAGGCCTATTTCAGGCAATTATAATCATCTGATCCTGCATAGTTAGAAGTCTTGGTGCCGACAAAACCTCTGAGGTTAAATCTTTGAAGTCACATTTAACTCTTTCCCAACTTTGGAACTTAGTAGTTTCAAGTTAATTTTAGAGACTGGCTGCGGCTGACATGGTTACTACTCACTATAAAGGAAATTATGCATGTAAGAGACTATGTAGTGAATCACATGGCAAAATTAAAAAATGACTCAGGTCGTCACTCGTCCAGCACTTTTGTTGGTAGTTAGTTCATGGTTAATGGCCCTCACTTGTACTCCACTTTTTCTGTTGCATTATGAGATAATACAAATCAATTATATAGGTTATAATAATCAGTAACAGACATTCAGACCATAAAAATAACAAATATATTATATGGGGCTGTACCAAATTTTTTGTTTGTTTGTTTTTACATTCAAAGCTTCTACTGGGGTATCTGAATTAAGCTTGTAATGTGTGTTGTTACCTTTTATGATCTCATCACCCAAAAAAACAATTTATTATTCACAGGATTAAAAAATGTGGAAAGTCCTTTTTTCATTAAATCAACTTTCTTTGATGAATAAATGTAATTTATGGTGTTATAGCACTAGGCTATATCCAGGTCGGGAGCCCTCACTGGTAAGCCTCGCCCTGTCTGTAAATGTGCAGAAATACCTGGTATAAACAGAATCACCAGACATGCAATAAATGAACAAATAATTAAATAAAGCTGCACAACATTTAAATGTTGATTTAGAATTTAAATACCAACATTAAAGCTTTGAAGCATTAAACTATTCAACACAGCCCTAATGCTATATGAGGATGACATAGTGAATAATGGATCAAGGACCACAGTAGAAAAGCGTGCTGGCAATCCTTGACATTATTGTAGTTGTGTGAGATCTATGTTCTCCCTTCTCATAATATCAAATAAACTAATCTACATTTAATAGTGAATGATTTTCGATGTCAGTGTCAACCTCAGGCTAATAATAGCACAATTTCATTCACAGTGTTTTTCCACTTCAATGTCCAGTGTGTAGGATTTGTGGCATTTAGCAATGAGGAGCTCAAAATTTCTCCCGTGTGCCAAGCGTGTGTAAGAACTACAGTGGCTGAAGTGAAAGTGTAAACGGCCCTATCTAGAGCCAGTGTTTGATTGGTTGGGGTGTCAATGTGTATGTCACAAATTTTTTTTACAATACATTATATCATTTCTTGGACAATTATAAGATATTTGCTGATATTACAAGGTCTGCCGTGATGTGATTTTGAAACTCTTTATGAGTTTTTTTTTTTTTCCTCAGCAGAATTCTGAGTCATGGGGTGGATAACTGATCGCTCTGTCCAATCAGGGCTGATCGGATCGATGGATGAGAGGAGCAGCTGCTGCAGAGGGAGTGAATGCAAATGAATGCTTACATTTCACTTTTACTGTGCCTTGTGTTCTGTGCTCTGTGCTCTGAGAGGGTGGTGCAACAAATAACCGAATGGAATATATATTCCAAAAGCCTCCCAATGAACAGTCCAGCCTGCAAAAAAAATAAAAAAAAAATAAAAACATGGCAGGAGATTTAATCATGGCAGGCCACCACACATAAATGAATGTGTGGGAATCACTTGTAGAACAATATGGCAGACTACGTGGAACATGACTCGTTCCATATGTACCTATAAACAGCTCATACCTAGGTAACAAAATACAACGATTACTATTATCTATTAAACTAATGAAAACATAGTTATGAAAATTATTTACCTTTACTGCCAGTAGATGACTCTAAATCCTACACAGGACCATTCAAACTTGTAAAATTTTGTAAATTTAGTGATTACAAACTAGCCTACATTTTAGTCGAAAATATCTGCATTTAAATCAGATCCCTTTTTCTTTTTGGCAATTTCCTGATGGCAAATTTCTTACTGGACCACATGCAAAACAAATGAGGTGTGTCTACACTTATAGTTACGTACTAACCTTCGACCCCAGAAAGCGAGCGTGTAACAAACTGTGCTCCACTCTTATCATCCCATAATTTTCTCTTCAGTGCGACAGTAGAGATAACATATCTCCATGGAAGAGTCGACAGTGAAAGCAGGTTAAATATTTCACATTTTATTTTGTTCCACTCATACAGCTCGACAAACTGCTCTCATGTCAAAAATCAGACACCAACTGAAACACTCATACTGTTAAGTACCATTTAGAGTTGGACAGCACAGACAATGACTGACTGACACCTTACTGTATGTATACACAGATTTATCCTGATGACATTACAAACATCATAAATGAGTACTATGTAACATACATAATGACATACGACATCTCATACATCTGCTCTGTAGTGCTGTCGATCAGTTATTGGCCCAGACAGAACAGATAAATAGACAGAGCTGAATGACAGGCTTCTGAAAAATGAGAAGCAAACATAGAATCAGTCTCTTTGGTGATTTCACCTCATTTACTGTATAATTTCAGAAGAGGAGAGAGCTCCAATATACTGATCTCCAAAGACCAATAATTATCTGTTTTAAGGCCCTGACTGCAATCACAAAGAAAGATCATCCAAACCAGTGGGTAGTGCAGGGAACATGCAGATCAGCTGCGTCTGTTTCAGAGACACTGAGTACATCTCAAGCACCACGGATGCCATTTACCTGCTCTGTATCTAATCCACACCACTGCTCCAAAGGCCATTGCATGGCAAGACTTCAGTGATGTGTTTGGACTGTGTGTGTGATAAGTGCAATGTACAGTGGCACCACCAATGTATTGCTGCAACCTTGTAAGTTCGGAAAACTATGACATCAACGGTTGTTCAGTTTACTCTGTTAATATTTAGTGGCATCAATCTACTGTAGCAGGTGTGTGCTGGTGAGGAGCTTACAGACCTCTAACTGTGTGGTTGACTAACAGTGCGACAGCTGTATCAACACTTCAAAATGTGGCACACACACAAGCTGGTTTAGAGAAATCCCTGCACAAGCTCGCAGTAATACAGAACTGAATGGTTGGACTATAACATTCTCCAAGAACTTGTAGATTTAATAAAAAATTATACTCATTTACATTTGATTGTAATCCAAAAGGGAATGAGTTAAAATAAACGTGATCAGTTACACATCTGACTCAGTGGAGTTGCTTCTGATTCAGGAAAGAAGGTGCAAGATTTGCTTTGACTGTTAACAGTAGAATTATTGCATCTTTGATCGGGGATTTAAGCTGGTTTATATTATCGCTGCGTTCTGATTTCAGTGAAATAAATCTATCAGAAGTGTTGGGGGCTGAATTACAGTGTAGAGCACATAAAATAATATACTTTGTTATAGAAGGCCATCAAATCAGACACATAGGAGGAGTACACATTTAGTACATTACATCACTGTCTGAACACATCCCCTACAAATTGGCTCACATTTCCTTTGGACGTGTCCAGTATGATACGCAGTTCATGTGCCATAAAACTTTATTAGCTCCATTATTTTTGGTCGTATGCTGGTCACAGTCGTATTTAACAGTTCAGACTGGCTCTGAGGAGCAGACAGTGGTCACAGCTTCATCCTCTCTGAGATGTTTTCTGCAATGACTCTACGGCTCAGGCAGGCACACGCTGCCACTGTTGAGCTATTGCTCCAATGAATTAATGTCATTCTGGCCACCACACGTTGGGTCGTCCAGGTGAACGTAAAAATAAAACTTATATCAAACTCAGTCCCCTCCAACCAGTCAGCAGTTCCGGTTTTATCATCAGTCACAGGAAAATTGTCTCCTCCCTCCCTACTGGACACACACGTACTTCTTCCACCACGACTTTGAGAGCATCTTCATCTTATCGGCTGTGCTGCGGACCTTCCTCTCCCGCCTCACCCTCCTGTCAGACTGCCTCAGCCCAACAGCGATGGCCGCATCAAACACCTCCTTCAGATTCTTTGCGTCAGCGCCGAGCACTCAATGTACGTCACTGCCCCAATTTTTTCCGCCAGCGCCCTGGCATCTTCCTCCAACACCGGCCTCTCCCTCCGCCTCGCCAGCTCGATGAGCACTTTGACATCCTGCCGCAGGTCGCACTGTGTGCCCACAAGAAGGACGGGCGTGAGAGGGCAGCGCCGGCGGATCTCGGGAACCCACTTTTCCCAGACGTTTTGAAAGGAGGCCGGGCTGACCACGCTGAAGCACAGCAGCAAGGCGTCTGTCCGGCTGTAGCAGAAGTGGCGGAGTTTGTCAAACTCATCCTAGGGGAGACAGAAACAGAAATTAATTTACCATTTGTCTTTAAGTCTTTATTTTGTGATGAATTATTTCCCTTGAAGGTGCTGTGTGTGAGATAGTTAGGTTGGTTGTCACAGCGAACCACCTTATATGTTTCCATAAGGTTGTATAATCAACAAATTAAATACAAATTTTCAGCTACGCAGATGACATGCAATTATACATTTCTGTTTAGCCAACACACCTAAATGGTCTATTGTCTCTGACTGCCTGCATGGCCTCAATAAAACAATAGATGAGTGACAATCTGTTAAAACTCAACAACAATAAAACAGAGATATTGCTCCTAGGGCATAAATACAAGAACCTGGCTCACCAGAGCAAAGTTAAACATCTTGGTGTCATTTCTGACTCTAAAGGGTCATTTTACCCACATACCTCGCTCACAATGGTAAAGCACCTCATTACTATTCTGACTTTTTATGTCCTCATCAACCTACGACAGCCCCTATGGGGCTTTCACACTGCCATATGGTAACTCATGAAGCAGTTTCAAACATGGTGGTAGAGGTATGAAGTGATTGCTGCCAATGTGAATGCACTCAGATTTCGCTTTGCCACACAGAGTTCATGGTGTTGAACTTCTAGCAGTTGCTACCTGGCTTTGGCCGATCAAATAGTGTGCACTGCGGAAGCAGAAAGAGGACAAGATGGAGGAGCTGATAATGTTGGTGTCTGAATACCCAGAGTTACGGTGCTAGCAACACAGACAACCAGAAGACAAACTGGACTTGGGATAACATTTCTACCAAACTACAGCTGCCTGTTAAATTGTCCAAATACATAGAAATCTTTGGTAACTTCAGTTATTTCCCATTGTCTTGCTGAGGTATGCAGCTATAAGCTACTGTAGTTTACATTTCTGCCAGTGTGTACTGAAGCACCTGCCTGTCATGGCGGTTGTCAGGGAGGTTACTGTGTGGAATTGTGAAAGCAGCTTTAGGTCCTCTGATGCTGGTATTTTAACTGCCCCTAAAGTAGTCAACAAAACGAGCGGAGAAACTGCTTTTAACTACTGTGGCCCAAGACTTTGGAAGGCCCTGTGCAAGCTCTATCGACGTCTTTAAAAATCAATTGAAGACCCAACTGTTCAGGCAGGCTTTTGTTAATGTGGTGTGTGTTTATCTTTTTCTACTATTTTTATGAACTTATCTATTTCAACTTTTCTACTGTTTTTTTGTTTTGTTTGCTTAACTCCATACTGTAAAGCACTTTGAGCTGCATTTTATGTATGAACAGCGCTATACAAATAAAGATATTATTATTATTATTTAACTTCTCACCCTGACTGACCACAATGCACTTTTAGTTAATGCTTCACTGGTACTACAACATATGGGAAGGGAATAACGGGAAGTCTGCCAACAACCACTCAATAAGAAAACAGTCTAAACAGTGTTTATATTGTGCTAATAAACAGTAAACAGTATAGGTCTACACAAACCCTGCTCACTCATTTATATCAGCTACAGTAAATCTCTTAAATTAACACTTTGGAGACGCACAGCTTTGACTTATAAGGACCTCCCACACCCTTGAATACACTGATTAATGTTGCCAGGAACTACACACCTCTCCTTCTTTCTTTTAACCCTCTGCTTTCCACTATGCATCTCCTAATCCCTCTTCGCCTACACAATGCTCTGTGCCGGCTCCTCCTGCTTTAAAAACATGACCCAATCTGCACAAACAATCCCTAATTTAAACAGTTAACATCTGACGCTCAACAACTGCAGTGGACACTTATCAACACGTGAGTTTCCCATGCAAGTCTTTGGCTGTACTTTGCGATCTGATGACGTAGGTCCATCTGCAGAACACACAGACATCAACATCTCAGCGTAAGGAGCAACTTTGTTTATCAGCTTTGGCGGCAGCTGTTATCATTTTTCTCCAGACCGTTTCTCTCTCTCTGTCTGAGCTCTCACTCACTTTCTACCTCTCTCTTGTCTCTTTTTTTTGGCACACCCCAACCTGTTTCTGGCGCTTGCACGCCCCCCCTTATGAAATTGCATAAGTGCAGTAAGTGTTTGCCGTCTTTTATCTGCCCATATTTGCCCAAGCTTGTCTGCGTGTGCGTGTCTGTGTGTATATGTGCAGCTTGCAACATGCTCTGAGGTTTTACACGTATTAGGAGCTTGTACAAATGCCTCGTTCCACTTTACAGCCAAGTCGTCTTTGATTGTGTTTAGCACTGGCAGTGCCCTTGCAGCATTTGTGAATGTCAAATATGCTGCTCCCAGGGCAGGGTTCCTTTGAGTTTGATTATGAAACAACCACCCATGCTCCAGGGAAATAAAAACAATCTTTCACAACTTGTTCTTTCCAAGATTGCTCTTAAGTATCAACATAATAAGGAGTCAATAACTTTTGCCTGGCAAGCTCCCTGCACCACCGTGTCCTTAAGCAGGGAGTCAGACAGGAGATAGTTTTCTGTTTTTTTTGCATCATCACCTCCAATTTAACCTGCAGGCTTCTCTCTTCTCCTTCAGCACCCTGTCACTGGACCATAAAGCTATACCTACTCTATGGAGCAATGTTATTTCATTCCAGATGAAGACTGACAGCAGAGCCCAGGAATTCTGCCATTTCTATACAGATGAACTATCTGAAATAACATGTAAGAGGCCAATGTGATGTAAAAGCAACATGGACAGACCACAAAAACAGTACACCTAAAACTATTGGATTTATTTTTCAATTAGTCTTTATTTGTTTAATCTATCAAATGTCTAAGAAATCATGGAAATGACCCTCAAAGCATCCTAGAACTCAAAGTGTGGTCCTTAAATGGCTCATCATAAAACTAACAGTTCCGCAGCCACTGTAAAGTACTCAATAAACACATAGGTGTGACAGCATTGCAATTTCAGTATTACTGCGCCAATTAGTCAACTGTTGACTAGCTACAGTCGGTAGCCGCCAGCTGAACCCCGAATCAATCATCATCCACCAGGACGAGAACGGTCAGAAATGTGCAGCGCTGTCATTCGATGAATGCGTAAGAAACCACAAATATGCAGCAAAAGGAACACAGAGAGCCTACAGGGGTTTACGTGTGAGCAGCCAGGGAACCCACTGTGCCCTCGCTCTGCGTCATGCCTAACAACACACCTTAGCTGTTCTGAAATCAGCCTCTCAGAGCTTATTGCTTAATTCTATCAGACCAAAGCTCCCATATTAAAAGGTGTTTGATTTACAGTGATGTAAAAACAAGAAAGGCAACGAATCTTCACATGGGAGAAGCTGGAAGGGGTGGATTTTTTACATTTGTGCTTATTTATTGGTTTAAAAGATTCATCAATAGTAATATACAACAACAACCAGCCCTGCTAGCAGCCTTGTGACGCTGTACTCAGTTATGTCAGCATGCCAATATTCTCACAATGACTAGGCTCATATGATGATGTTGAGTAGGTATAATATTTCACAATCAGATTTCAGTGAGTTAACATGCAAGCATTTGCTCATTAGCACTAAAGTACAGCTGAGGCTGATGGACTTTGGCTGATCTGTCCAAAGTAATGGACGGATTAAGATTCTGGTGTAATGATGCTGTTAAATAAAAATCACGAAAGTCAACTGCATGGCGTCATCCTCTGGGGGCCAGGAATGTCTGTACAAAATGTCATTGTAACTCATACTATAACTGAGATATTTCAGTCTGGACTGACCAACCCACTGACATTACCATCCACAGAGTGACGCCACTATGGCTTAAATGTGACATTTATGTATACCAAAAATTGAGAGGTATGTAGCATGAATGAATGATCTGGACAGGGTGCCAAATGTGTGGTGCATGTGGGGTGTTAGTGTGTGAAGAAAACTCACCTGTCCTGCAGTGTCACACAATTGTAGTCTCACTGGGTTTCCATCCACCTGAACCACAGCTGTGGACACAGAAACAGACAGACAGAGATAATAAGTCACAGCTGTCATCATGGCTTTAAGGCTGTGTGGGATATAAAGCCCCCACCTGACACTTCAGAAGTTACAACACACACACGCACACACAGAGACGTAACTAACCACCAGAATATTCTCTGAAATAAACAAAAGCCTGCCAGTTGACAACACAAAGACCCCCTGCTCTGCTCTTCCCGCTCACAGACGGCCTGCTCTGTCTCGCCCACCCACTCTGCCAGTTACTGTCGTACCATAACACTTTACTGTTGCTCGGACCACTCTGTGAGCTTTGTTCTCTGCTGTGTTTTGACAGAGGCCATTCCAAGGCTCTCTAATAGGGGGTTTGTTCAGTGACTCTCTTTCAATAAGCCTCATTTCCAGATTGGAAAAGTGGATGAGTCATCTTACAGTTTCATTATAGGGCCGTTTATTCTTTTCAGGAGAGCGAGCACAATGCAGAGCAGCAGGCACATGGAAACATTTACAATACGCCTGGAGTGTGTGGTCGGTCATACCACCTGATCAAAGAGTTTGCTGGAACTACTCATGTAGGACAGGCATCATAGCATTACGAAAGCAAGGAGAAAGAGCGGGAGGAGAGAAAGACAGGAAAGTGAGAGGGGAGCTGCCATTGTGTAATCATCTCTTAATCCCTGACATATGATACTCCTTTGATTTTTCTGGACCAAAACTCCCTCTTATTGTCCCCTCTCCCAGCCTCCCACTCCTCTGTGTCTCTGCCACCTGTGCCATTGCGTAACTGCTCAGAAGTCAGCTTTCAAGGGGACGCTCTGATTCCAGGGCACCGAGAAATGACATCACTATTAGGGGCTCCAAGTGCACAATCACTCTCTGTCAGGCCGAGGCGAAAGACAATCTCTGCCTCTGAGCCACTGCAACAGATGTGCCCATTCCAGTATAGAAGAGAGGGCTCGCGGGTCAAGGCTGACAACAATAGGCAGAGTTGTGCAATACAAAACCCCTGAACCAGAGACGCTCTGTGCTCTGTACGGGAGGGTTGAGCCAGCGCACGTCTGAGGGCGGTGTGTGTTCTCACAGAGTGTTTTATAGGATGTGTGCTGGCCAAGTTGTTAGTTTTATTGGTCGTCAGTGTAATGTCAGAAAATGGACTAAGATTAATGACAAAAATGTTTAAGTTTAGAAATAAGTTTACAGCATACAATGTCGTGCATTCAATCCTTAGTTCTAAAAAGGCATAAACATTTGTTTGTGTGAATTTTTTTTAATCAATAACACAAGTTTATAATCTTGTGTCCATCATGGACAATATAATAATACATCTATCAGAGTAAGGTTTACACAATTTCTGCAACTATCTTAAGACGTGATCATGAAGGTGATCGGCAGGTCACAGGTGTATTTTTTTATGCAACACTGATCAGTTTAAAACAGGTTTCGACTTTGGAGGATTGTGTTCTCCCCTCTATTTTGCAGTAAACAAAGCTTGCTGGGACAAGTGAGACAGTATAGAAAGTGGAACCATGCCAACTGGAAACCTGGCTCCATCAGGGAGGATAACTCATATGCATTAATACTGATATGGAAGGCAAATTATTGGAAACACATCTGTCATAACAATGGAACATAGGAGGGGAGGGAGGGTGGATGCTGTCAAACAAGAACATGCAAAGTTGAAGAAGAGTTCAGTGAAACTGTGTGGGACAGGCAGGCAGGTGGAATAAATGTCATTGGAGATCTCAACTGGACTTTAGGCTCAAATCTCAACACACTCATTTTCATTGGACTTAGGTTATACAGTCATATATTATCTGTGCTAAACAAGCAGTGTCTGTGCCTCCCTAAAATCCAGGAAAATGAGGGGAGGTATCCCATCTGTATCATTTCCGTCTTTTTGACCCTTAATGCATTAAATATTCCAAAATAATAAACAGCAGTATTTTTGATTTTACCTGAGAAATCATCAAATGCAGTGGGGACGTATTTGGTTGGGTAGCCATTCGTTGTGTAGCTGACCACCAGGCTGGTTTTGCCCACCGCTCCGTCGCCGAGCAGTACGCACTTCAGCAGCCGCTCCTGCGCCTGTCCTGGCCGGGTTTGTTTGGGATTGTGCGGGGGCACCGGAGGGGCCATGGTCCGTCCGTAATCCATGGTGACTGGAGGTAACATTCAATCAGCTAGCACTTCACCTTGCTCTCCTCGTCGGGCAGATGAGGCACCCACCATGAGAACAGGAATCCTTCTCTGCTACGGGTTTGTCAGTGGCTTGTAATCGTAGCGGGACTCGTGCGTAAAACCTCGCCTCCTGTCTTGCGCGCTGCCAAATCCACTGTGTCAGGTCAGCATCAGGACTACAGCCTGCAGTTTTACAATCCGAGGGCGGGTCTAGGGCATTATATCTTCAGATTGATTTGACTAATCCCACCCACTTCTCCTCCCAGCAGCAGACAGGGCTGAACAGGCAGGTTGACAAGTCTGAATACAATTTTCTTATTCTTTTAAAAATGAATCTACTGGGGAAAAAAAAGGATTGAATTAAAAAAAAAAACACTCCAAATTTAACACTTTTATTTTTCTTACTTTAATCAGCCACTCTATATTTCACAGCACAACCAACTCTGTCATTTTCAAGGTCCAACTAACTATGAACTCACTGAGGTTGAACCTGTGCAGGCATGTTCAGACTTGTCCCCACCAGAAGGCAGAGGACAACCTTGATGTCCATTTTGAACATGACACATAAAGGTCTGAAATTTCAAACCCACTCAGAGTCACCACCTGACCTACTTTATTCATTTGTAGCCAGTTGAGGCTAAGGGAGCAACCGGTGGACTCAAACTGTAGTAACTGCAGAACACAGTTACAGAACACAATATAGTTCAGCCAGGGGATATTTGAAAAAGAAACAGACAAATTAAACGTAAACTCTCACTCTGATTGGGTAGTTTTTTAAAACTGTCCAGTGGTGATATGAGGTGATGTAGTTTCCCACTCCCAAACTGACAGACACACTGGACACCTTGTCAAATGTAGTGAAAGTGATGTCTTGGCTTGTGTCGCCTCCCTGTGGTTGGGTGCAGCAGCAAACAGAAACTGACATGTCTGAATACACACAGGGGGAGTAGAGTATTTCAAGGGGTCTTAAAGACAGTTTCACATATTTCAGGTAAATGCATATGCATAGCACCTTAAAGGGACAGTTCACCCCAAAACCAAAACTACATATTTTTCCTTTTGCCTGTAGTGCTATTGATCAGTGTATTGTTTTTGTGTGGGTAGCTCAGTGTTAGAGATATCAGCTGTAGAGATGTCTGCCTTCTCTTGAATATAAAGGGACTAGATGGCACTTGGCTTGTGGTGCTTGAAGTGCCCAAAAATACATATGAAAAACTCAACTGCAGTGTTTTGCAGGTGTGTGTGTGTGTGGGGGGGGGTTCACACAGTTTTATACATTCAGCATCATACTTGCGTTTGGCCATGTCATCGAGCTAGTTTGCTGTCTCTGTCAAGTACTTGTCCATTAGTCACTCACTCTACATCAGGACGCTGCACTTCAGAATAAAAGCTCTGTGAAGAAAATTCACTGTATTTGAAAATAAAATGTGTTTTTTACAACCTTGACACGTTTGTGACATCCATAACCTGCACAATTTAGAAATTAGTAACTACGTAATGTATATTTTCTGGTCTCACATAGTTTATCTAAGACCTGCTGATGTCAAAGTCCCTTTACCTTTAATGCTGCGAATTCAACATTAATACGATAATATCCACTGTTTAGCTAACACAAGGTCTTCGTTTGTGTTGTGTCCGGTCTCTAACATAATACAAAGCTATTCTATATCTAAAAAAGTCACAGTATACACTTGTGTTTATTTTTCAGAGTGTTTATTTTTCCAATATTGAAATCTAGTTATTTTCAAGAATACAAAATAATCAGTGTACTACTATAATGCATGTAATGGCTGACTCTGACTTCTTTTTAAATGAACTGAAATTACTGACCTGTTTGTGTTTATCCATCGTTCATTCACACAGTAAAGAGAAAAACCTAAACAACTGGTGGTCTAGACTCAGTGAGACAGTTCTACTCATCTACAAATTATTAGTGAGTTTGACGAGAGTAACATCGGTTTTGTTTTAATATAGTTTGACAAGACAGACCTCAGAGAATTAACCTTTTTTTTTGTATATGCCACGATAAGGGAAGTTGTTTCACTGCTATCTCCAACTTTATTTGTATTAGTACAGAGAACTGCTACAGAAGGCCCGTGTGTGTGTGTATGCAACTACTGCAGGTCCAACACTAAGCAGCACATGATGCCTGAGGCTAGCAGGCCATCATGTTTGGGTTTAATGGATCATGTATTAACAAACAGCGCTTTCACTGCAGCACACAGGTAAATGATGCAATAATAAGGCAGAGGAACAGACACATCTTGGTGAGAGTCTTGAAAGCAACTGCTAAAGGGAAACGTGGAGCTGCAGCGTATCCTGAATAATTTTATTATTCCTAAAATGGATCTACTTACAATTCTGTATAAGATACCTTGTCATGGTGCACTTCACACAAGTATTGTACACGTACAAAACACCATTCTCAGGAAGGCAATGGTGAGGTGATGAGAAGTGGTTGGTAATGGGAGGAGAGGTCGCTGGAAGCTGCTGTCAGCGGTTGTAAATACTGTGGATCAGATCATGCACTGTAACCTGCAGTTAGAAAGGCACCTGCTGTATTTCACTCCCACGTTTCTTCACAAGGCTGAAAATAATCACATTCCTCAGGGAGGATATCCATCTGGAATCTTGTATCATCAGTCCAACCAATCCTAACATTAACACTGATACCTTAAGTACTTCTGACGCACTGTCAGTGGGGGACTTCCTGTCGAGTGATTTCACTCTGTTTATGATACAACCTAATTGTTGAACTTAACAGAAGAATCCTATCCATCCCTATCCCTCTGAATATATGTTACAACTTCCCAACTTCCCAGTGCAGTGAGCATGAGAAAACATGACCAGGAAAAATAAATAAAACAATAGTGTGAATGAATGTGAATGTTTGTGAGAAGAAACAAAGTTTTGGAAAATAAAGAAGAAACGTGACTTTAATTGCTTGTAGGTAACATTTTCATTTCAGCAAGCTGTATGTCAGGAATTACACGTGCACACACATACACATACACACACGCACACACACACACACACACACATCCTTGCACACACACACACAGAGAAACAGTCATGAGGATGAATACGCAATCAGAAAAAGTACATGTGCTGACACATGCATCTTTAATTGCCAGTTTGATGCTGCCATGAGTAATGATGACCCCTGTTTTTACCTCAACAACTGACCTCCCTCTTCTCAGGTGAGTAGCTGTCAGTGTGGGAACTCCCCACTCCTGGTCTTAGTTCCTCATTTGGACTACATCTCTCGACAATCTAAGACACTTCTTGAGTCATTGGTACATATTAAAAACAGTGAGTACTTCCAAGGATGGTCACACACGACAATCAGTCGTTGAATCTTTCCGCCTCTGACATCAGCAGCAAGAGTCTCATCCAGGATTCATACACCTTGATTTCACCTTAAGTTTTAACCCCATCCCCAACTTCCAACCCCCATAACTTAGATACAGTGAGAGTATAAAGTACCATGCGTGATCCTCGTCATTGTCCGTTTAAGTAACCTCCCTTCCCTTCCCCAGTCTCTGGAGCTCCGTCCTCTGGAGCTGTGAGCACAGACTGCTGGGTAAGACATCTGAGTGACAGCCTGCAACTCTGGGAGCTTTTCTTTAAGTCCTTGTCCATCAGTGTTTACTGGGTTTTGGGTTTGGCGCCACCTGGAGTTGGGTCAGGAGGAGGGCCACCACCATGGGCAAGTCTTTGAAAGCTGTGGAAGAGAAATATAAGAGTATTAAGACTTGTGCAGGTGAACAAATGTAGGGTCTGTAGTACCAGGTATGTACATTGTGACTCTGTACAACTTTGACCATCACTTTAGTTTTTATATGACATACACTTTTAGTAATGAGTGGATCTTCAAGCGTTTATATATATTAATTTCGACCGGGACGGCATATATTCTAATCCTCACTTGGAGAAAAAGAAGGGTTGTGGAGCGTCGTTCCTCTGGGCTCCGGCAACACTAAACCCCTGAGTTTGCCTGAGAAGGACTAAATGCACAAACCTGCTATTTTAAAATATCCCATGGAGAAGGACTCTCACTGCAGCCTGTTCTATTTTGTTCCGAAAATGCAGTGATGCAGACTTCCCTGTGTGTCACCAGTAATGAGGAAATACAGTGAGTGCAGGATGGAGCAGTGAGTGACAACAACCCTGGACACATTTAAGAGTACTGTTAGCGGTGGAAATGCTGGGGTCTAGGTACCATGTCTGAAGGGTTACTTTTGGTTCCAAAGGTACCATACCGAAAGTGTATGGTGGAAACGGGGCTTGTATTTACATCAATTTAATTAACAGTACACTTAACCCACATGTATCTTAATCCTGGACAGAACCTTAAAGATACATTATGCAGAATTTTCTGGGAAAACAATGTATAGACTCACACAGAGGGAATTACTCTCAATCACAAAATATGAACCAATAGAAGTATGAGAGAGAATCTGGGGTTGACCTTTTTCTGTCATTTTCACAGGTGAGAGTATTTACAAACCATAACTGATAATCCTGCATAATATACCTCTAACATCAGTCAAGCAGTAACTGCTTCAGCAGCAAAATACCAGTGTTGATGGCAACATTTTGCCAGAAGGTGGCGCCATACTCACGTGTCCTTGACGTTGTCAATGTTGGCCTGGATTTTTGCAATGAACGCGTCCACCTGCTCCTGTTAAATAACAGAAACACAGAGAAATGCATGTTTATAGATATGAAATAAAGTGACAGACAGTATAAAGAATTAATTAAGAGTGTTTTTACCTGGCGTTGTCTGTAGAAAAGTGGCAGAGAAAAGAGAGCGATCACACCTGGAGAGGGAAAAAGACAAAAGCAGAGTAGTTAACATAAAATTCTATATTTCTATATTAGATTCTATATTTCAAATGGTGATATCTGTAGCTTACTGATGATGAGCAGAGTAAGGCCATTGCACAGCTCTCCCAGGTACGTCACAAGGTACATCAGAACCAGGAACTAAAACCAGGAGAAAGATATGTTAGTTTAAATCCCATTGGATGGATCCATACTGACATCATTTTCTCCCTGATGAAGAAATGAAAGAGCTCCAAGTATGGGATTCCCAATATGGGTCTCTGTGTGTCCCCTTATATCTCACAGTGTCACAGCACTGTGTATGGGATCCAGTGCTGCCCTGACATGGGACACCCCTGTCTCAGATGGAAAGGGAATCCAGCTTAACCCAGGGCGTCTCTGCGTACCTCCTCCTGTGTGTCATGTCACATACCGGCCAGGTCAGGGTTGAGACTGGTAGGTGCAGGGACTTAGGGGGCTCAGTCAGCTCACACTGACTCAACATTTACTGCAAATGTGTAAAGTCTGTCTGGTCACAAACTGCTGCTGTTAATTACTGAAATGACATAATGATGTCGGGGACCATTTCAACTGGTTGCTGACATTTGATGTGCTATAATTTATATGGACATTTTCATACTGAACATACTGTAACAATGATGTACAGTAACTGCTGTATCAGTAGCACCTGTCTTGATGTGTTATATCACACTAAGTAATTTGTGATTTTTTAATTTATTATGGAAGGTTTCTTCTGCAGATTTTCCTGTAAGACTTTCCCACTCACACTGTCAACTGAGAAACTATTTATCATCAGGAGTAAACCTTTAAACACCACTTATTTTTAATCTAGAAATCATATACAATATTCTCCAAACTCTTGGCATGTATAATGCTCCACAACAATAAAAAGCACTTTAAGATAACACCGTGTGTGTATTAGTAATAGTACATATTTACATACTGTATAACGTGCTCAGCATTATGCCAACACATTCATTTGGCAAATGCTTTTGTTCAATTTGGGGTTACGTTTGTCAACTTCAATATGTAGACATGAGGAGCCATCGATGGAACAAGCGACACTACGATCACTAGCTGCCTTGCTTTAACTTGAAGGGCCCTGTCTTTATACCAGATGCAAAGTGGCGCACAGTGCAGCACAACTGTCACTGCTAGTTTCAGACTGACACA
This sequence comes from Epinephelus cyanopodus, assembly GCA_026686955.1. Taxonomy (NCBI): domain Eukaryota; kingdom Metazoa; phylum Chordata; class Actinopteri; order Perciformes; family Serranidae; genus Epinephelus; species Epinephelus cyanopodus. The sequence goes on along the minus strand of CM048918.1, from coordinate 23,577,475 downwards.
GTCGTCACTTTCACAGCCAGTGCCCACAAGTTTAAGTACCAAATGTACTTGCGCCCGTCTGTGTGCCATGGCTGTAAGGACTCAAAGGTCCAATGCGTAGGATCTAGGTGGACAGATTGGTAGGAATGGATCATAATATCCATGATTATGTTTTCATCAGTGTATAATCGTGAAGAATTGTGTTTTTGTTACCTTAGAATGAGCTGTTTATATCTACATATGGAGTGGGTGCTCTTCCATGGGGTCCGCCATGTTGTTTCTACAGTAGCCCAAAACGGACAAACCAAACACTGGCTCTAGACAGGGCCATTCGCCTCAGATTGGCTTAATTCATGTTAGGTGTAAAACACCCCCTTTGCCCCTTGTGCCATACTTTGCACCTAAATTATGTGCCATTAAACTAGCAAAAGTGGACGCACAAACTCACTTGCATCATACATTTTAGACCATCTGTTATAGATCATTTGAATAGGGCCCTAAGTCATCTAAGCACACTTTAAAGATTTGCAACGAAACAAAGTAAAAAGCCGAGAATGTATAAAGACTGTGGCAACATACTTCAGGTGATGACAAGCGATACTGACAGATTTGTTTACATGTAGAGTTGATAAAGTCAATGCTTTGGCTCTGCCAGCGAGAGAGGCATAGCCTACCCAGAGGCCGCTAAAAAGCACAGATGAGAAAGGCGAGGCAGACTGCTTCTTTTTCATGCAGTTAGTACCAATTCAAATTAATTTGAAAGGATTTTTCCAAAGGGACCGATTGCTTTAGACATGATTACCAAAAATATGTCATTGGGGCTGACAGTTGCCGTCTGTGATATTGCTCTAATTTAGGAGCGGTCTTCAGCTCTGAGCTGGCATAATGAGAGAGACTGTTGGCATGGCAATGCCGTCATCTCCAGTGATGGAGGGCGCTTGGGATGATGAAAAATAATGGAGAAAAAATGAAAGAACGTAGAGTCAGACTGACCTGTCTGGGTTAATGAGGAGGAGAGGTTCAAACAGGCTGAGACATATCTTTGAGGACAGGTTATTAGGAGTTTTAATGAGACACTGAACATTCCACACACACACACACACACACACACACACACACACACACACACACACACACACACACAGAGCTAAACTCACCTTGATGGACTCAACGAGGTTTCTAACAAAAAAGAGTCCCTTCAGAGAGTCGAGAGCAGACAGAACCATGACGATGGCTTTCTGCATATAACCATCAGCCTCCTCTCCACTGAAACTGATGTCTAGGCCCAGGTATGACCTGAGAGAGAATCAGACAACAAAAAGAAGATATGAGATGCATTATAAAGGAGGCTGAAAATCATTACTGACGTACTGATGACAAACAGAAACATCATCCATCCAGTGCTTCATGTTCTTTGGCTGCAATCCTTCAAGCCCACATATAAATACCCTCCTGTCAAAGCTTTTCAATTTGCTTTGTCACCACTCACCACTGAGCTTTAATAATTAATATAATCTATGCAGCTGTCACATCATACCTAGGAAGGGGTATCACTGATCCATAATTGGTGAACGTGCTTATGTTTGCTATTCATCACAGAAAACTATACAGAAAACTGTTATTATTCACCACTTTCCAAGTCTATAAAAGGATTCTGTTGCACTGGAAATCTCCTAATCTGCAGAACATGTCTTGATGGATGAGTGATTTTATGCTCCATTTAAGTCTTGAGAAGATTAAATACACACTTACGACATCCAGGGATTATTTTACTCCACCTGGAACAGTGTTATGTCTTACCTCAACGAACTAAAATTCCTTCCTATGAGTGTGAAACGCTCAGTGATGGCATGCGATGACACACAATCTTGTCATAAATTTTTCACTTATTATCTCTGACACCTAATGCAGGGCGTAACTCTCCAGCTTTCATTTTCTTCTTGTTAAAGTACTTGCTATTTCTGTTATCATTATTGTTGTTGTTATTTATCTAATTTCATTTATTTTGGCTTGGGATGCCCTGGGATTAGGTGAGATGGGATGGATTGTATCTATTGTCTCTGAAAAAATTATATACGACTGTCATTTAAACTTTAGTTTTGATAAAAAGAAAGTTAAAAATGCAGTAAAACACATATTTGCATAAGAGCACATAACACACTACCTGAACCTGATATCCCACCATTTAATAACCATAACTGGAGCTACTAAATATTTATTTACTGGGTGTAAGCACAGTATTTTATAGGTGAATTTTAGAATGCAGAAAGTCTGATTCATCCAAGAAAGAAAATGAAAATTTGAGAGGATAGGCTCGGGGGCAAAATCAACTCTGGCACTTGTTTTGGAAAACACTCATGCACTTTGACTGAATGAGGTTAATCCGCCTCTGTGTGTTGTGTAATTTCTCTTTCCTCTGTCTTGACCACTCTCTTTATTCTTTTTGGAGAAGCTGGATAAAATGTCCACTGACCTTAATAATAAATAAAGCATAGCATCTTACTTGAAGGGGTGCTCTCCGTCACCCCAGTTCAGGATGTAGAGGACTTGGTAGTAGATGCGCACAGAGATGGTGAAGCACATGACAGCCAGTGAGACTGTGGAGATGACGGTGATGATGCTGAGCTGGAACAGGGACAGCAGGCCGACCACTAAGCCCGTTAGGATCATGCCTGTTCGCTCCGTGTCCTTCCAGTAGATCAGGTCCATTACTGAAAAACAGTAGCGGAGGTTGTTAGAGGAAGGGGAGGAGAAGAGAAAGCTCACGACAGGAAGGTAAAAAAAGTAAGGATAATAGTGATGTAAACAATGTACAGGTGGCTGCTGAGACAGAATACACTGATAGAATAGACTGATTAAATTTATAGAAATGTATTTACATGGCTGGTTTATACAATTCAAACGGATATTTTCTAGCTGCACACAGCTGACATCATTGTGAGTTACTGCTTCCTTCCTGGTTTTAACAGAGCAGCTGACAGCAACATCAATCATCTTCCAGCCCTTAGACCCATCAAGACATGTTTTCATTTTTCAGGGGCCTACTGAGAGTAAAAGTGTCAGGAAGATGCAGTCGTTCTGACACAGGGATAGGAGGGGAGGAAGTGGAAGAGAGGCTAGAGAAGTGGACAGGACGGAGGCCATGAGGCAGAAAAGGATTTCCAGCCTCCAGCATGAGAGAACACACACAGCAGCTTCGAGGACACATCAGGTTCTGGCTCCTGCTCCGGCTAAATTTAGCCCTCAGATGAAAGAGGGAAGCGAGTGCTCGAGGAGAGTTTAAATGCAGCCTTTCGCAGCACCTGCTGACAGACATCAGGCAGTCAGCAGCCCCCTTGTCCACACCCTGTTGGTGTCCCGCTTTGTCACTCAGCAACAGCTGCCCTGGATACTGTGGCGTCTGTAGAGTCATGACAACTTCAGTATGTACAGTAGAATACGTGATTTCAAACAACACATGTTTCTCTTTACATAACTTAACCTTTATGAGTGACGCATCACAAAAGTGTGTCAGTGATGTGTAATTACAGGGTTGGCGTTATGGTGCAGCAGCGCTGTCAGACAGGCACGGCTCTTTGTGCCTGTCATTCAGTGAAACGCTAAGCCTCAGCATTAGAATAAAGGGAAGCCTCTTTGAATAGAGTGCACTGACAGCAGGTGGGTTATTTATAAGCATCACTGCACAACATTAATACCCATGATGCTCCTGGAACACACCTGTCCAACGTGTTTGTTTGTGCCGCTGTCATTCTGGGCGACTAATTAAATAAGAACAACAGAAAGAAACTCATACCGGAGCACTGAAAGCTTCTAAAGACAATGTCTATAGAAAGCACCTATCCGCACTACAGGAGGCATGACATTCTCATAATGAGAGCTGTACATCTACATAGGGAACAGAACCTCGTCCATGTCTGTCATGATGCACTGTCATGTTTCGACAGGAGCCCAGAACAGACAAAACAAACACTGGCTCTAGAAAGGGACATCTGCGGTTTCACATTAGTCACTATAGTTAGCAGCCTCTACGCAGCATACAGGGTCGGAAAAAGAGATTTATTTTAGTGTGAAACTGCTTTACTGGTTTAAATGACCAGGTCCGTTTGTTTTGGAGAGGAGAAGAACTCTGTGGATAATTAATTTTCTCCTACAAAGAAACCTCCTGAACAAAGACCACTGAAGGAATCCAAACCAGAAGTTCGTGCTTGGCACATAGAAGTTTCAGCTGGTTGCAATACATAGTCCTCACCACTAGATGCCAGTAAACTGCTTCTTTGAGGCACATTTATGGTAAACGCAGACACAGGACGGAGCCTTTTGTCCTCTGTTACTCAATATTTGTGGATGTCTTCTGAAAGCTAATGTATAGGGACAGAGCGTAGCATGCTTCAGGCAAGACATGACCGAAGGATACAACAAAGATATTTAAAAAGTGGCAGTATCCTCCACCATCGCCACGTTTGTTATTGTCAGAAACTTTTGACTCTGCCCTCTAGCGCCATCTAGTGGATGCATCTATGCCAAAATAAAGGACGCATGGGTATGTGGGCAGTGACAATCACAAGGTTTGTAACAAATGCATCTATTTCTGTACATAAAGGGAGTATAAACGAGCCGTTGGGGGGACTTAAAGCTTCCTTATTCTTTATACTGCCACTATTAATTCACCCCAACTACGCTTGTTGTACCAGCATTAATATACTTCAAGTGGACTTCATGTGCAGCTGTAGAGTCAGCAGCTGCGATGACTCAGTAATCGATGAGTAGTAATTACCTCCAAGCAGATGGGAACCACAATCATGCAACCCAAACCAGCAGAATTCATCTTTGTGTACTTATCATTTGACACTGTAGTCCCTTATTATATAAATAAGCATAAAAGGAAATCAATCAATTAACCAACTAGAGCAGAAAACACACGGCTCACGCATACTTAATGTCAACGCAGCCTGACGTCATCTCATTTCAACATCCACATCCTTTGTATTTGACCCAGTTCATGCCACCTAAACCACATGCATCCAGGAAATCTCACACTGTAGTACTACAGACTGAAGTGTCTCTGCTCGTGCCAGCTCCTCACCCTAAAGCGGAAACACTAAAATGTAAGAGTGCCCAGCTGGCAAATTAACTTATCTTCCAAAAGCATACCACAACAGGACAGTTTACACTCATTTGAATGGTGACTGCTAATTTAAATGAAGGCTACTGATATGGAGACTACCCTGCTACATCTGAACAGCTCATCAGTAAAAAGCCAAGCACACCTCCCTCTGACGGACGCTGCTGTCTCCAGAGACTCTGCTTGTAAAATGATCAAAGAGAAACAAGAAATCCGCTCAAGTCCCACCTTCAGTCCCGTGATAGTCCAGCCTCTCACCACTACACCACAGTCACAGACAATCCAATACTAAAGACTAGAAAAGGTTTCTACCCCTTCACAATTGAGACTATCGCTGTCCTCTTCCTTCCCTCTGAAAGGAAACACTATCTACAGCAGATACCTGTCAGCTGACACTGTAATCAAAAACATCATCTAGGATCTCAAATTATCCTCTTTTCGCTTCGAGCCCGTGTTCTCACCTTTACTGGCCATGTTGGCTGCTGCTCCAGTGCTTCTCTCACACCCTCTGTCCCTCACTGTGTCCCACTGCGTCCCCCTCGCCCCTCTGAGCTGTTTTTGGCCACCCCCTGCTCGCTCAGCAGTCCAAAGGCCTGGCAACCCAAAAATAATCTTGTTCACAGCACCGCCCACCTCCCATCAAGACTCCAAGAGCTTCGCACAGAAAGAGATGATTCACGGCAATCACACAATACTCTCAAAATCACCAGATCTTCACCCTTAATGCAAAAGTTCACTCTGAAGCAGAAGGAATTTAAGGTATTCATTTGATCCCAGATAAAATTATACAGAGTTGTGTTCATACTCATGTGTCATCTAACACCTGTAACAGGAGAACCAGGGTTTATTTTCTGTTATGTCACCAAGCCAGACCTTTCTGTGTGTCGCCACTATAGATAACAAATAGTAATAGATTTTGTGGGGATGAATTCACTCCATAGATGAGAATTGTAAATGCAGTTTAAAAACAAATCTTGTTTGACTGTTTGTCACATGCCTGGTGACAAACAGCCTGATAATCTGAGAGAATTTCATGTCAGTGTGTGATTCATCTATTTGAGTTGCGGAGTGATTCAGCAGTATGATTTGGACAAGACTTATGCTGCGTTCACACGGAATCAGACTGACGGCAATGCCAAACCGGATATCATTTTAGTGGACAAGAGCAGGGTTGTAAAACTGGGGATGCCAGCAGAGAACACCAGCAACAGTAACAGTGGACGGCATTGTGTTCAACTTTTTGCCATCCTCAATGATAGAGATTACAACCGAATGTTACATAGCTCCTTCACACAAGCAGAAAACACAGGCAATCTGGAATATCACTGCTGTCCAGAAGGTGTTGTCCATCTTCTATGTGATTGCATGTTAAAATGTTTTGAGTGGTTTTGTTTTTTTTTTGATACTTTTACGCATCCTTTTCATTTAATAAAAGCAGCTTTTCAAATTTTTAATGTTGTCTAAACACAATCAGCTGCACAAGCTCTTCACCTTTATAACAAGGGTCCTGAAATTGGCAGGCTTTTTATACAGTCATGGAAAAAATTATTAGACCACCCTTGTTGTCTTCAATTTCTTGTTCATTCTAATATCTGGTACCACTAAACGTATAATACAATGAACACAACAAAAAATGCAGCTGGTCACATAATACTTTATGTCCTATTTGACATTCTTAAGCTTAATTGATTCCCAGGGTATATAAGAGGCCATTTCATGTCACAAGCAGCACTGCACATGCAAAGGCCTAGAGTGGTTTCCTGCTTACATTCAAGCCGTAGCACAACTCAGAAGTTGTCAGCTCTCACATAATGCCTAAAACAAAAGAATTATGTGAAGCCACAAAGGCAGCCATCTTGGCACTGCTGGAAATTGGCATGAGTGAGAGACAGGTAGCGAAAAAACTGAAGATCTCCAAGACAGCCGTTCATTACAACAAAAAAAAACAAGCTGAACATGGCACTACCAAATTGCTACCTGGCCGTGGCAGGAAACGTCTTTCTACCCCACGAGATGACCGTGCACTCATCTGTTCCTGTGTCAGGAATCGTCGTCAGACCTCCAGGGACCTTAAAAATGAGTGGGCACTGTCGAGAAATGTGACTTGTTCGGCAAGGACAGTTCGAAACCGACTTGTTGAAGCTGGTTTGAAGTCACACAGAGCAAGCAAGAAGCCCTTCATCAATGAAAGGCAGAGGAAGGCCCGGTTACTCTTTGCTCGAGACCACAAGGATTGGACTGTTGATGATTGGGCTAAGGTTCTCTTCAGTGATGAATCCAATTTTGAATTGATGCCCACTCCAGCCAACTTACTGGTTAGGAGGAAGCCTGGAGAAGCTTACAACCCAGACTGTCTTGCCCCTACAGTAAAACATGGGGGTGGATCAGTCATGATCTGGGGTTGTTTCAGTCTGAGTGGAACAGGGCAAATGCAATTGTGTGAAGGCCGAATGAACCAGGTCATGTACAGGACTACCCTTGAAAACAGTCTTCTTTCATCAGCTGGAAAACTCTTTCCTGCCTCGAATGACTGGATTTTCCAACAAGACAATGCCCCTTGCCACACGGCAAGGTCAGTTAAAGCCTGGATGGAGAACCACAACATTCGCACCATGCCTTGGCCTGCTCAATCACCAGATCTTAATCCAATTGAAAACCTGTGGAAAATCATCAAACTCAAAATGGAGAACCACAAGCCCAAAAACAAAGAAAATTTGTTTGAATTTGTCCAACAGGAATGGGCTGCTGTGACAGCAGAACAATGTCAGAAGCTGGTGGAGAGCATGCCAAGACGCATGGCTGCAGTCATCAAAAACAATGGTTATGCAATCAAGTATTAACTCTTGTGTGTATCATGTGTTTAAAGCAAACAGAAAAGAAAACATGGAATGCTTAAAAGTAGTGTTTTTGGCGGTACAATGCCATAGCTATTGATGTAAGAATTTAAGTAATTTTGGTTATTATCAAGAAAACCATGGAAAATGAATAGTTCTTAGTTCTTAAATTAAACTCTCATGAGCTATTTTTGTTGTTATCATTATAATTGTCCAAACAAATGTACCTTTAGTTGAGCCAGGCATTAAAATTAACAAGAAATTGAAGAAAACAAGGGTGGTCTAATAATTTTTTCCATGACTGTATATGACAGTTACTCAGTGCTGGAGAAGGTGCCAAAAAAGCATCCAGGTTTATATGCAGCCCCTAAAGTTATAGTTATAAAACCAGGAGCAATGTGAGGCTCCAATAGATGAATCATGTGTGCTATTTATTCAGGAAACCTTAAACTCTGTCATCAGCCTGGCCACACATTCATCAACGGTCTGAGGGTTCACCGCCCCTCCACATCCACTAAAATAAGACTGAGCTCTCCCCTGACTGACTGTCCACTTAAAATACCTCCATGGTGCAGGATAGGACGTTATCTCTTGTTTTCTCTTTCTACCTTTCTCTGTGTCTCAAACACTCGTAAATAACCAACAGATCCCCATAAATCTGCATATGTAGACACACACCTGATGTTTTTGTGTGTGTGTGTGTGTGTGTGTGTGTGTGTGTGTGAGAAACAGTGATACACTCTGACATCAGCAGTGTTGGTGTGCGAGTCCAAAAAGTCAGCCAATGCCAAGAATGCCATCCCCACAATTAGCCAATCATTCCCGCAATCCCGCAAGGAGAGGGTTACTATGGAGACACAATGAACAGGCAGGACTTCCGGGGGAGGGGGTCTATCTTTGTCTGCCTGCTCTCGGAGGTCCAGAGCGAAATCTGAGATTTTCCTTATTTAAAGTATCGACTCAGGAGCTGAGGGAGAAGATCTCGCTCATCATCAAGACAGAGACAGAGAGGTGGGAGGGAGGGAGGGAGGGAGGAGGAAGGAGGAAGGACAGACACAGACGTGAATCTTGTACCTGCTATGTGAGTGCATACTGTCGGGTCCTCTGATAGGTTAAGTGCTGAAAACCAGTGATCGCTGACCAGCTGTTCCTGAGAGTTTCGACCAATAGCAGCTGGTGACGAGGACGCCGGGCCTCTGGGTCGCACAGATGTGAGGAGCTTGACTGAAATGCTCTCCCTGGTGACGGGAGACTCTGGCTCGGGGGTCGGTGAGGCTGCTGCCAGGAAACAAAAGATGATGTCACTATCATGATGACATCATTGCACATGCTCAGCTTGAGCTAAAACTACCTGACAAAACTCCATTTTTAAAACCACAGTGTGCCACAGTATTTGGACGGCAACATTTGTGCTGTGGTTACAGATTTGGGTCAAGACTTTTTTCCATATTTACAACTTTTACACAAACTTTTCAGGAAATAGCAATCTGGGAAATATAATCAAACTTATTACTGGCAATCTATAGTGTCTGTAGTAGGTGTTTGACAGTTTCTGGCTGATTTGATATTGTAAATCTTTTGTTTTGTTTTAAATTTTCACCATTTTAAACAACTACATATTGCTGTGGAGCTCTAAAAAGGCTGGTGATAAATACATTGGGCTTGTTTTATTCTCATGATACAGCTAAAATACCCTAAAATGAAAGCTGTCTTCACCTGATATTGATCAGCGAATCATTTCATGTCAAAATGAATGAAGAAAAACTGGACTGAAAAAAAAAAATGTGGCCTTCTTATAAATGTAAACTTCTCCAAAAATCACACATCATATGCCTGGTGTGACACAGGCTGGTACAGGAAATATGTGATCTGAATATCTATCACACAAGACCATTAACCTGATCCTTTCCTTAACAAAGGTCACGATTCACCATGCAGTCATGTCTTGTCATAACGTCTGCGTCTGTGCCACATCACATCAAGTCTGCCTCAAGAAAAGACATTTAAATTCTTCAGAGGTCAGACTTTATAATCAGCTTCTGACATATTTGGGGGGGGCTCTCTCAATCTGGCTCTGTAACCTTTGATTGGAGCTGGGAAATGATGCTGGGCCATCACAAGCATTCAAAGACACTGCATCTTTCAGTCTTCCATTACACAAATTAAAAGAACCTCTTCACACATTCCTACTGTTTCTCACCCTGATGTATCGGTGAGGGGCTTTGATGCTGGGAAGACTGGGACGGATGCTGGGCAATCTGGGTCAGACTGCTCGGAGACTCTTCTCTTTGGATTCCTGTGTCTCTCTCCTGAGTTTCTGGGTCCAGATTTTGGGGAGAGGGCTGAATTGTAATAGTGTCAGTTTGTCTGTGCTGCTCCCTCCTCTCTGCTGCCTCAGCCCTCTCTTGCTCTCTTCCTTTCTTCCTCTTCTTCCTCTTGATTGACAAAGGCCTGAGGGTCCCAGTCTACATCGGGGGAGTCCAGCAGCGTTTCCAGGGTGTCCGTGCGGATCAAAGGGGTGCGACTACCCCGAGATCCGCCCCTGCGTCTGTCACGGATGTGTCTCGAGGCTCCCACCGCTTCGGCCTCGGCGATGGCGATGTAAGAGAAAGTCAGCTCGTAGGAGTGCTGGCGCGGCGTGCCCCAAATGGACGGGGATGAAGCCAGTCCCTCGTCATCATCTGGATCTCCATCTCCCCCCACGTCGTCGTCAGACCACTCCCTGGCTGTTTGCAGCTCGCACATCTCGGACTCCTCGTTTCCGCCTGAATGGAGACAAAAATAAAAAAAATGTGGTCACTGTAACACACAGAGAGACTAAATATAGACAAACAATACACACTCTGAGCAGAGCAATTTATAACACTTAGCCGTTTATTAAATTATAGAGACTGCAGCTAAGAGTGTGTATATTAGTGTCAATCACATCACAAAGAGTGATTTTCCCTTTAATAAATAGCTCTGCCAGATGAAAGCAGCCAGGTGTGTCATTTGATGCCTGGGAGAAAAAGGTGTGACATCTAAAGTGAATGAAACCCTCTTTGATAAGTGCATAAACATCACTCCTTTCCAAAAATGTGGCTGTGATCAAACTCTGTGTCTACCCCTGCTGGTGTTTTAGAGGTGAGAGAGACATTCAGATGTTTTCCTCTAATGTTAAGTTCAAAAGAAAAGGATTCAGGAAGTAGGAATCTCTCATTCTTATAAATATTGTGAGACAGAATGTGTGCCAGACGCCTGCTTCATACCATCGGTGCATGGAGGAGTTGAGTCCGGAGTGGATGCCACAGAGCCAAATTCCTCTGGAAGAGAACAGACACAATTTTTTACATGCTGTTAACCAGAGGTGGGACCATGTCATTGTTTTACAAGTCTTCTCACTCAAGTCCTAAGCTAAGACAGGTGAGTTCTGAGTCCCAGGTCCTAACCTTTGAGTTTTGGGTACTAAACAAGTCATAATGTGCTCCTCACCAAATGTAATGCTCTTTTAACAACAGAATAACAGTATACTGAATATACAAAAGCTAGGTTGTTTGAAGTTTGTTGGAAATTGTTGTGTCTGTAATTTCCAACTGGCTATTTTGCAGACTAATTCGTTTTTTGTTGACCACTGTAGTTTTTGCATGTGAACAAAGTTATCTTTGGTATATTTTTTTTGCTCCAAATGGTGCTCAGTTATGCAACAGTTCAAACGAAATGGATGTGGGGAATAAAGTATCAGCTCACTGGGAATGAATAGTTGTAGTTGATTCAAGAAATTAAAGAAAACCAATTAATTTGTGTCACACTATTTAAATAACATACTCATGGCTTGAGTCCCGGGAAGTCACGAGTCATTGGTGTCTATGTCCAAATCAAATTGCAACTCAAGTCCATACCACTGCTTAAACCACCTTATATTCATCTTACCGTTTGCTTCTCCAAACATTCAACACAGGTGTGCGTGAACATGAAATGACTAATGCCACAGAAGCCCGGACAAACACTGCAGTGCTTTGTTATGAGTCATATTTTAAAGTTTGCACAGTGAACTTTGCTTTATGTGATTCAAGAACACAGACACTTGTCATACTGTAGGTCAGCGAATACAGACTTATGTCCTCACAGAGCTGAACTGGCAGCAGTAAAGGCCTTCACTACACTAGTCAGCCAGCATGACATTAGCTAATAAATCAATCCAGGCAGAGCAGCGAATGCATCACGCTCTCTTCTACGCATGTACGAACATGTGCAAATACTCATACACTACTTTAATTCTATTGTAAGAATATCAGGTGTGACAGAAAGATAAAATAAAACATAGATATGATAGCATAGCAGACGCTTTTAGGGAGGAAATAACTTCTTGGCATGCCTGCCTGCAAAGCCTCCTTGTACATAACCACATAAACATCCGTAAATCAACTGGAGGCAGCGACAACAGAATAGGTCTCCCTCTGCACCGCATCCGTCCATTCAGCCATGTGTTTATTAAAGGTAGGAGAGAGGAATGGAGAGCAGGCAGGGAGGGGAGAGGGGCTGAGCTAACACATGCGATGCTTACAGCAGTTAGCAAAAAAAAAAAGATGCTGAGCTGGAACACAACGATGGCACAGTGAGATAAACATATGAAGGCCTCCTGCGAGGAAAACACAGATGGAAACAGCAGAACAAAAGCAGACTCACGGCAGTGGGAGAATCCTAAAACCTGGCCCATACTCCATCAAGGCATCGCTGGGCCCATCCAGTCTGGAAGCCCCCCCCCCTCCTCTGCTGCCGGCACTCACGTCCTGTGGATATACTCTCTCTCTCCTCCTCCTCCTCCTCCTCCTCTCTGGTTCTTGGTCGTCTGTTGAGCAGCCTCCTCACTCTCCTGCCTCCCGCTGCTGTCACTCAGCAGCCCCGCCCTGCCTGCCTGCCTCCCTCCACCATGCTCTCTCCTCTCGTCATCTCCTCTTGCATCGCTTTGACTGCAGCTGTAGTGATGTACGCTAGAGAAGCAGGAGTGTGTCCCTGAGTCAGTCTGAGCCGGCTGTCATCCCCCATTCATAGCTTATCGGTGTGTCTCTCCCTCATCATGTGATTTCATCTCAGGATCTCATAGGGGCAGGCTGCAAGAGAAGGAGTAATAAGTCATTAATAATGCATAACATGAGCATACACATAACCTACACAGAGAAGGATGCATGTGAAGCTGGCAAGAAAGGCTGAAGCCACAGTCAGGTTGAAAGCTTACCAGCATGTAAGGTTTATCAGCTTTATTGTGTTTAATTAAGCATCCCATTCCAGTTTCACACAGGCTGTAAGAAATTAGTATTTAACTATAAAAACAAACCACAGCTAAATTTATCATAAAAGCTGCAGTATAAATAATGTGCAGACTAAAAGCTTCTTTTTTTCTACAATGGGAAGTGAGGCCTGTGCAGCAGTGAAAAGCAGGGGGCAGCAGTGTGTAGCTGTAACGGATGCTGTTACAAACTGTTTGCATCATGTGGCCTTTTCACTTTGACTTACATATAAAAACACAGCGTCGGGCATTCAAGGAGAGAGAATGTAACTTTTGAAGAAAGAAATAAAAGATATAAAGAAATAAAAAGTGAGTTAAAGCTGTAGCTGACTTTTATAAGAAATAACTTTTTTCATTTTTGCTGAAACTGACACTCAATTCATTCATCCATCCACCCATTTTCATCCGCTTATCAGGGGCCGGGTAGTGGGTTCAGCAGGCAGAGCAAGCACCCCAGACATCCCTCTCCCCAGCAACACTCCTGGGGGACCCTGGGGTGTTCCCAGGCCAGATGAGATATGTAATCCCTTCAGCATGCTCTGGGTCTGCCCCGGGGCCTCCTACCAGTGAAACGTGCATAAAACACTTCTAACAAGAGGCGCCCAGGATGCATCTTGATCAGATGCCTGAACCGCCTCAACTGACCCCTTTCGACGCAGAGGAGCAGCGGCTCTGCTCCGAGCTCCCTCCAGATGTCTGAGCTCCTTCCCCAATCTCTGAGGCTGAGCCCAGCCACCCCACGGAGGAAACTCATTTCGGCCGCTTGTATCTGCAATTTCATTCTTTCGGTCGCTACCCAGAGCTCATGACCATAAGTGAGGGTTAGGATGGAGCAGTAAATCAAAGCTTCGCCATCTGGCTCAGCTCCCTTTTCACCATGACACTCAGCCACAGCACCCGCATCACTGCAGAAGCCGTACCAACCTGCAGATCCATCTCACGCTCCATTCTATCTTTACTCGTGAACAAGACCCCAAGATACTTGAACTCCTTCACTTGAGGCAGTAACTCATTCAAACAACACTAAATGAGACAGCTCATCAGTGAAAAAAAAAAAATCATATTTCTCTGTCTGGTCTAGGTTGCTCAGTAGCGCATGAAGTGCATGGAATTACCCAGATCTTCCAAACTGTGGGGTCCATAGAGCAGGCACACTAGAAACTTACATCAGCTGAGCAGCTTATTTTCGTTATAGCACTACACTAACTTGAACAGGGACAAAAATGATTCAATCATGTGGGTCTTTGAGACCTACGAAATGTTATGGGACTGAATTAATCACATCCCAATTGGGAAACAAGTCATTCTGTGGGATTTTGACACTCAAAAAAATGTATCCACTGGTTTTCAGACGTCTAAGGGAAAAAGTCTGCTGGGCCCAATGGCCTCACAGACCTGGGTGTTGTAATTACACATTTGGACACTAAGTAAAACTGGCCTCAAAGCCTGGTGCTGCTCCGGGGGGGGTTGACTCTAGTGCTTTGCAGTGCTACTTACCTCAGGTTAACGATAACAACCAATCAGAGCAAAAGAGTTTAATGAAGCTGTCAATCATGTCAATCATGCTCGTGAACTGCGGTCAAACTGTCAAACTAGGCAGCGCTGATCAAATGTGAATCAAGAGTCTGTTGCTGCATTGTCTGTTTCTCTCCTCATGTGTTTTCAGAAACGTGTGTACTGTGTACTGTTTAGCTGTAAAATGAAAGTTGGTCTGGTTGGTAGGTGGTGCTTGGCACCTCAGCTGATTACTATCCAACATGCAATATCCAAACTTAATTATTTTACAGCTACACAAACAGTACACTAAAATATACACATGAGGAGAGAAACAGACAATACAGCTACAGAATCTTGATTCACATTTGATCAGCGCTGCTTAGTTTGACAGTTTGACCACAGTTCAGGAGCAGTGACTGACATGATTGACAGCTGAGACGCAGTAGAAGGACGATTTTTTTTTACAGACTATCTGTCTCATTCACTTCTTTCAGAATACGGTTTCAGTCGAAGCAAATGTTATTTTCATAAAAGTTACCAACTGTACCTTTAAACACGGTCTGAATTTTAAGAAACAAAACTTTGCTACCCACACAAGTGATGTGATATAGACAGACATTTAATTTAACAATTCCATATTCGTATTCAAAAGTGCTGTGCGAATCATACTGAGTAAAGACAGTCACAGGGTAATTACATCCTGTGATCGCTAATTTGCTGTGTGCGTGCTCTGTCTTAATAAAGGTAAATAGACACACTGAAACACTGCCAGCAGAGGCCCTGATAAAAGGTTTAGTCCTACTTAAAGCTGGACAAGAACAAAGTATCACACATATAGTCCTTAACGCTGTTAAACCTCAAGGGTTCCTACATGTAAACCAGGCCAGGAGCTCCAAATACACAGCAGCTAATGAGATTAGGACGCGTGGCTGGGATGCAGGGGCAACATGGAATCAGGAAGTCACACACAGGGCAGGGTAGGGTTAAAGTGGGTGTGTAAACATATAACACAAATTTAGAAGATTGACAGTTAACTAGCAAGACAACTTTTTTTTCTGTCTTTATCCTATTTTATTCCGTTTTACGTGATTTTATCTTCTATTTTATTCTTTCTGAATCGCATTTAAATGTGTTTTTTTAATATTGCCTTCTCTGCTCTACCCTGGATAAAAGCTTTATGATACCGGTGCACAAGATATAGAATAGCTGGTTAACCCATGAGAAACCCATTGGAAATTTGAACATGCAAGTTTAAATGACAACTGGGGCCTGAATCACAAAGCGAGATTAATAAAGTATACCTTCCACCTTCTGAATCTCGCCTTATGATACAGGCTTCGGTTGTCATGTCGTTCAAATTTCCATTTCTTTCTGACCAACCTCGAAACCCCAGTCTGCGTAAAACTGTTCAAACTCTCTCTGCTCATGACGACCATGTGACATGATCAAAAGCTCCAGAGCAGCTAGTAAACACCCCTTGACACAAAGTTGTTTTGTAAACTGCTGTTTCCAAGCTGAATAATTTACCCTGAAACTCTATTCTTCATGCATATTTCAATTCAATATACCCTGTGCTCCCCACAGTAAGTCCCATACCGCCTGTATGCAACAGAAGCAGTGTGCACTGTTGTTCACTCAGCCTATTGTTTGCAATATTGTTTGTCTCAGCCAGTAATCCCATGCAGACAGGTGTGACTGACTGGGATCCCTCTGTGTTGTTGTGAAATGTCATGCTCATAATCCATGCTTGTGAGGAGACACGGGTCACCTGGGCTTCCTTGAAGGCCAGGTGATTATCCCACAGCGTTACACAGACAGAGGGAGGGAGGGAGGCAGTAGGTGGGGCAAAGGGATCAATCAACAGAAATAGATAGGCCAATAGAAGCACAGGGTGGATACAGGACAGGTAAAGAATAGACAGAGGGCAGACAGGAACAGTGAGAGGAAGACACCTGATGGTCTAATTGTCAAATTCAAAGGACAGAAGAAGGATTCTCAGACTGTACCCACAGGGATGCAAAAATGGGCCTGATAATTTTAAACAGAAAATCAACTCAGTTTTTCATTTGACAGGATTCTTCTTATTTGAGGTTACTGTTTGTTTACCTGCTTGGGGTGGCACAGCTAAACTGCTGCGCTGGACCTGCTGCGGAAAACACAGGGCCGGAGGAGGGTCACCAGGAGGAGACGGGCTGCTGCCAGGTCGAGCAAGAAGCTTGAAAACAGGCTGCGCGGCGTGATGAAGACGGCCAGGCGTGCCAGCAACGTGGAGGTACCCTCCTTCCTCCGGCAGCTAGTCAAAGAGACGGAGAAGATGGTCACCTTCTTTTTCAAAGGGGGGCCCAGGGAAACTGGATCTGAGGAGGAAGACAGCTTCGACGACGACGACTCAATGCCGAGCCCGTACCTGGATCGGCCCATCTTGGAGAAACATGTGTCAGAAGGGGAATCTCAGTCAGGGATGAACTACGCTGTGGCGAGCATGCAGGGCTGGAGGGCTCAGATGGAGGACGCCCACACCTGCATGCCCCAGCTGACAGGAGACCTGAAGGATTGGGGATACTTTGCTGTTTTTGATGGACATGCAGGCACCACAGTGGCACAGTACTGCTCCAGAAACCTGCTGGAGCACATCCTGGCAACAGGTACAGAACCATGAGGGGCGGAAAGGATGAATCTAATTATTCAAAGTGGTAAAAAATACATATAGAACTCCTAGCACATACTGCAGCACTACACATGCTTTTAGTTGTGTGTTTTGAGAGGAATGCATCTTTCTCTTGCTGTTCATACTGAGTTTAAATGCACTTACTGTATGTTGCTTTGGCAGAATATATAATGTGATATAATCAGGGAGGATCAGTTACGTGTAACATGTTAACAAAATCATAATTTAAACTGAAAACATACAGCACTGGCATTGCAAATAAATAACTTGTTTTGCAAAGAAAACACTCAAATTAAGTACTACTGCTATACTGAGAAACTAACACATTTGCACACTTGATGTCACTGTTTTTAAGCATATAACAGACTTGATTTAGGAACATAAAGTCAGTGAAAGTAGCTGATTATGAGCAGATTAATAAAAGGTTTAAGGGCGAGATTATCTTGGAAATCGGACGTGCCATGTATGTGTATACAGTAACGAAAGCTGATAAACACATAAACAATATAATGTGTTGCATATTTTTACATAAGAATGCTGGATATTACTGTTATTGCTGTTACTGTTCATAGGATCATGCAAAGTAGGGACGAACATTCAGGGATGGAGCCAAACAAAACACAGGTGTAAACTCACTGGTTGGCCATATGAGAAAAGATTAAAATCATAGTTACATAAAAGGCTGTAATGTTCAGTCTGAAATCTGCCTATCACTCTCTGGAAAAAGCCATTTTTATGCTTTCTTGGATGAATAAAGATTTTAGTTTACACTATATTTGATAATTAAGAATAAGAATCTTGTTGGCCATGTTATTGCACAGTAACACAGGTGGATGTCTTAGTGGTCTGACTTCCACGGGTGTAAGTTTTATTTGTTTTGTTCAACATTAGGGGGGGAAACATATGAAACAGGGGTTTCCCCAGGGAAATCTGAAGCATCAAACACTTATTTTCCTGCATTCTGGTGAATGTTTATGCACCAGTTTGTGCTTTTTCTGCATCAATTTAAGGTGGAAATATGTCTAATGTCATCAAAACAAAGGTCCTGTGCAAGGGTGGGCAAAAGTTATATGTTCTACATATTGAGGCCAATGTGTCCCCTGTGTCCCCCCCAACATCCAGAAAATCTACACCTTTGCTGACTTGACTAAATGTTGGAGCCAGGAATTTCACAACTCAAACACAAGATGAGCCCCCAGTGTACATGGTACCTTGGTCAATGTTTTTTGGCCTCTAAACAAACAACATCTCAGTCTTCAAACCAAATGTTTGCCCCTCATTTCCCACAGGTGGGGTCACAGCAAACGAGGACCCTGAGCAGGTGAAGGAGGGGATCCGTGAAGGCTTCCTGGACATTGACACCCACATGCACAAACTGGCCCGCCAGGACAACTGGGACCGCAGTGGCTCCACTGCAGCAGCCGTTATGATTTCACCACGCTACATTTACTTTGTCAACTGTGGGGACTCCCGCACCCTGCTCTGCCATAACGGCCAGGTGGTCTTCTACACAGAGGACCACAAGCCGTTCAACCCCAGAGAAAAGGAGCGCATCCAGAACGCTGGGGGCTCGGTGACCCTGCAGAGAGTCAACGGCTCACTGGCTGTTTCCAGAGCACTGGGGGACTTTGACTTCAAGGAGGTGGACTGGAGGCCGCAGACTGAGCAGCTAGTGTCGCCGGAGCCAGAAGTGTACGAGATGGAGAGGACCCCCGAAGACGAGTTCCTAATTCTAGCATGTGACGGTGTGTGGGACGCCATTGGTAACGAGGAACTGTGCGCCTTTGTGCGAAGTCGTCTGCAGGTGTGCGATGACCTGAGGGAGATATGCACGCAAGTCATTGATCTGTGTCTCTATAAGGTGAGAAGTCAACAGCACAACAGGACACAGACAAGGTGCATTAAACTGTAAGAAAAGAAAACGAAAGGGTTTGATGAAAGATTCTGATACCAACACAGACACTTTAACCTTTGTGTGGTTCACTGAATGAGAAATAACCTTTCAGATTCAAACACTGCACCAGGAAGGAAAAATCACTGTAACGGAAAACAGACAGGAATATTTTGCAAAACATTACATGAAAAAAATGCGAGGAAGATTTGCCACAGGTACCTCAGCATAAAGGCCTGTGAAACAGCTTTGGCATGACCATGGCTAGGTATAGGTATTTTTCAGCACAGAATCAAAGAATAAATATGTGATGGTCGGTATCACAGACGCAGTAAGGTTCAATAACCATGACAAAGATGGTGGCTGGATGAATGAAGCCATTGTATAATTTATGTCTCAAACTTCCATGTGAGTTAAATGATCCGTGTCAATCTGTTTTAGGAAACCATATATACTGAATTGATCATTTTGCAGACATACTGAAACCTTTTGATGCAAAGTTTGTTCTTACAAATGGTCTTACTTAGTTTATCAGAGCTGATGTTCCACATTCTCTTTTAAGTATTTGCCTCACATGTTTCCTAAAAGGACAGATTAGACTGCACAGAAATGTAACTGAACACTCTTAATTAATCTACTTATATACATGCGCAGTAGTAGCATTGCTGTACTCCTATCTTGGCAGAACACCAATTCCTCCAAACTTGGCTCATTGGATTTTTCTGTGACGCACAGTGTTACAGCAGGTGGATTTATGAATGGGAAGCTTGAGGGCAAGTGTACACTGAGGGCAGGGTCTGAGGTGATGTTGTTATGTAAGCAGACTTCTCCTGCAGGTCTTGTTAATGCTTGTTAGTAACTGCACATCTGAACACCGACGAACCCTCAGCCTGGCCTATAAATAGCCGCATTACAGCATCATGGGACATGGGATAGGAGGGAAGAAATGCTACACATGGCTCGGATTAGAACTGAATGTGAGTCTCAATGTTACAGCTCAATGCATAAGGGCTCAGAGGCTTTATCCAGGCCGGGATGGGCTGCTATTTATTTCACCTAAAAAGGCTTACTATACTGCTGAAAGACTATGTTCTAGTACACCCTCCTCGCCTCGCTGATGTCATAACCAACAGGCTGACATTTCTTAAACTGCAATGTGTGTTTGTAGTAGTTTGGCATTTCTGTACTGAAATTGTTTGTAACTTATTGGCTAAAATATACACCAATTAGATATATCTACAATAAGCTAATATTTAGCTGATTTATCCTTCCAGCGCTACTTCACAGGTGCATTTTTCATTAGCTAAAGTAATGTATTTGCGGATCAGCATTATCATCATCCAGCATAAGTACTTGACTGTGACATCATAAGAGACTGGTAGCTTGTCAAAACAAAAACAGACGTCAGTCGCCTGCTATCAACAGGTCTATTTCAACAGACTTCAACTGATGGAAGACTGCGCTGCATTCAAACTTGTGCAGAAGCATTATCAGTAAAATTGACTTGAAGCATCAAAAGTAAAAGTACTCATAATGTCGGCAGACAACCCTCTGCTAGATTTTCCAGGGTTCCAAAACATGTTAATGGACAAAACTTAAAAACATTTCCATGACTTTTCAAGGACCTATACTAAAATTTAATGAACAGATTTGTATAGTTCACTTTCCTAAAATGTTAATTATTGTGTGAAAATCCACAGCAACCTTTTCTACTCTAGTTGGTTATGTTTGCGTCATTATATGTTAAGTTATCCACAGAAGATTACAGTCACAATTCCATTACACACAACAAATTACCATGACTATTCAAAATCTGAAAAAATTAAATTATTAAATTCCATGACTTTTCCAGGTTTTCCATGACTGTGGGAACCTTGATTATCTTACTATTTCATATTAGTGGGTTGGAAACACTGACTTAACCAGGGTGGCCACAAGACTTTAAACACTAAATTTAATGCTTTCAAAGACCTGCTCACACATTTTTTTTAACAAATCATGTTTTACTTATTTAAACATCGCAGGTAAGTAGTATATTTGATCTTGTGCAAAGGTAAGTGTGAAATTAAACAACATGTTTGTAGTAGTTAACACCTCACCAATTAAAATGTAAGACTATTTTATGACCTTTAAGGCCTAAAAGGCCTTTAAGACTTTTTAAGTATCTGTAACCACCTGGTTAACACTCAAGAAGCACTCTAATTTAACATCCAGTTGAGGTGCTGCTAATCTAAACTGTGTATTTTTGCACAGTTAAACACACTGAATAATGAAGCCACGTGTAATTCATGTGCTCATTATAGTTTTTTCAAATCTTAATATACAGATTAACTGGTAATAGTGACAATATGTAACAAACAAAAAATAACAAAAATAACTCAAGCTGTTGAATACCCCAAAATATAAAGGAATCAGTTACCTGCCACCACTGTCATCCTCTCTAACATGTCTGTCTCCCTCTGCAGGGCAGCTTGGACAACATGAGCATCATCATCGTCTGTTTCCCCGGCGCCCCCCAGGTGTCACAGGAGGCACTGCAGCGGGAGGCAGAGCTGGAGCAACAGATTGATATGAAAGTGGAAGGTGATTATGTGCTCAAGAGTCACTCTGAGCCCCAACAACAAAACACACCACACTTTAAACTACTGTCAGCACCCTGATTTATAACTGCATTGTTTTGCTTTGGCTATCATCCATCACAGAAATAATCCAGATGATGAGGTCCAGAGATGAAGACCCTGACCTTTTGTACGTGATCAAATTCCTGGCTGCAGAGGGGATGCCTGGGCTCCCACCAGGAGGGGGCGTCACCAGCAAGTAAGACTGATGAATTAAAAAAAATAATAACATTTGAGAAATCAAAAACAAATCCTTCAGACATTATATCACTGTTTCTCTCTGCATTGCAGGAGAGACTGTATCATCTCTGCATATCAGAAACACGTCATGACTATCAGATCTCAGGAGCCAATGGTGAGACATATAAGTCATGTGACACAATTACGTGCCTAATTCTTGCACATTTTTCTAAGGCTGCACCCTTAGAAATATATTGAGGGTAGAGTAGACATTGAACTGTTTGCTGCTGTCATGTGACTAGTACAAAAGAAAAATGGCAATTATTTAGCTGTTACAGTGACAACACAGGTCAGTGGGGCCACAAAGTGTGTCACACAATAGTTTGAGAAAGTCATTATGGCCTATTCTTACACTTGTGCTGTTTTATCCAACAGTCCAAAACTCAGATAAATAATTTACTGTACTTAATGAGTCAGTTTACTTCAAACAAAATAAATTAATCAATCATGGACATAACTATTAGGACTAATGAAAATAATGGTAAAAACTAAAGTAGATATCAGACCTTTGATTTTTATAATGTCAGAAAGTACGTTCTGCTGTTTTTTAAGTAGCTCAGAAAAAAGGTTACGTCTACAATGTCAGTGGTCAGTGTTGATGACATATTTGTGTTATGATGTTTCAGGACATTGAAGGATCCGAGGAGGACTCAAACTAAAGCCGTTACCATGGAAACACAATCTTCACCAGCTGCACCATCTTCATGGAGACCAGCTGAAACAAGACACTTCACAATTTAGATGAGAACTAAATTAACGATTTGTCACGTACTACCTTCTCTTTGACAGCTCTGCTTCTCGGTCAATTTGAATGAAGTTTAAATCAAGTCCCCACTGTATTGTTTTTTGTAATATCGGCACTATGTTTTTTGTTGTGTCATATAATAGATACATTATCTGCACATGCCAGAGGCTTAAGGCAGCTCATTTTACATAACCGTGTGGCTGATACTGTGTACAAAATGTGTGTGTGTGGAAAACAAATGATCTGACACTCACTCAGCAACAAATCACACAACAATAAACTAAATTGCATTTCACTCTTCAACGTGTGCTCCGCACGTGGGCTACAAAGTGTGTGAGAGAGTTTCATGATGGAACGCAGTATCTCTCAGTAAATAATTAGTTTGCACAATGCTGTCAGGGAGCAAGGGTGACATGGATCGCAATGACTTGTTATAGCAAGAACATAAACGTATGCCATAAGAGAAGAAAGCCAGAGAGAGAGAGACACAAAAGGAGAAGGAGAGCAGGAGAGAGAGATGGAGGAGGGGGACAGAGAGGACGAGATGTTCCCAGGAATTAGCACACATACCTCATTAAACATGGACCCCTGTGTCTCTTTAGAGAGGACGTGCGATGTCTGATGTCACCGTGTGATTTAGAAGTTGTTCTCATGCAGGAAATAGATTTGAACACAACACACTGGGGGACACTACTGCAAAATGGCAGGAGAACAAGGGCAAATAAACAAACATTAATCATATTTATCAATAAATAATTTGCTTGTTCTCAACCTTTCTATGTTTGCTTCATTCCAGTACACCAAGAGGTAAATCCAGATGCAGCGTCTGGGGCCAGTTGCACAAAGCATCTTAAGTTAAGATGTCTCTTTAAATCCAAGTTAAGGCCTTCTTTAAATAAAATAAGTTGCACAAAATTCTTAAGTCTTCACCTTACGGTTTCCTTAAGTTTTTCTCCTTATCTTGGTCTTACACTTGAGGAATTGCTTAAAGTTCATTAAACCAGTGCACAGAGGACCTTTTATGGTGATCATTGAGGAAAATTAAGGCATCCTAAGGAGAACACAATGAACACCCTTAATGATGAGCAACTGATTTTGCATGAGTTGGATCACTCAACTTTCTGAAGCTCTTCCAGCCTCATTACAAACAATGATCGTGCTACGGTTTTATACAGTAGGATGTTTCCAATTAGTTATTGGCGAGTTATATCATGTAAACAAGTCAACAGTGTGTTGCGTAATTCACCGGGTTCCAAACACCCTCATCCAATTTGGTTTTCATGTCTTCTTATCTTCTGCCATTTTTTTTTTTAACTTTCAGGTCAAGTGAACATTCTAGCAAACGTGGAAACAGCAGAGTTTAACTGCTGTAAAATCTCCTTCAGTACAGTAAATGCCTTAACATCCTTCCTTGAGTAAGCCTTTTAAGAGATTTTGTGCAATCTCAATTCAGATTTTTTTAATGATAATTAATTAATTATTAAATGAAATTCTAGATAAGTACTATAAAATGATAGATACAGTCAACAGTTTATGCGTTCATGCTGTAAACTGGGTTTTTGATAGAGTTTTCATTTTACAGTATTTTATATGTTACAGCTAGACCCACTTATTTAGAACATAGTAGTTTGGGATGCCAACTATTATCTAATAATCTGTCAATTAATTTATCAAACAACATATTTGTCTGTAAAATGTTATAAAACAGTGAAAAATGCCCCAATTTAGCACGATATAACATCTTCAGATTGTTTTAGTCCAACTATTTGTCCAGTCTACAACAATGTTAAGTGAGGGGACTATATAAAAGAATAAAATAGCAAATTCTCAATTTGGAGTGGAAAAAGCAAATATTTGGCATCTGCTTTAAAAATCACTCACATGACGAAACAGTAAAAAAGAAAAAGCAATTAATTGTCTATCATTAATTTCAGCTATTATTCAGTTGATTTTTCCGCACAAGCACACAAAAATGAAATACAACACTAGATTAAAGACTAGATTTCTCATTTTATGGCAATGTCATGAAATTCAGAGGATGGCTTTAAATTTCCAACCCTGCATTTCATTCAAACACTCCCACCCAAACAAAAGTGTGTGGGACATTCTGAACACACACTAAAAATATAGGCTACAGCAGATAGATAAAACACATCACTATTCCTTGCTTAGTCTATCTACAGTGTTATACTACCAAAAATAAAAGTATGACAGTTCTAGTCAAAGTCAAAACTACCTCTTGAGGGACTTTAAGGGGCTCTGTATGGCAGTCATGGGTTCTTCAGAATGTGTTGCGAGGGTGTGGCGAGGCTCAGCACCTCTGTATGAAGTGAGTGAGCAGGGCGTTTATTAGACACTGTGTGCTTCTCACCTCCTCACTCCTGACCAGTCAGATCACTCAATATTTAACTCAGGACGGCACAGCTCAGCTGGGAACACTGGTGGACAAAGATAAAGAACAGGAAGAGGTGATTAAGAAGAAAGGACCTGAAACCTCAGACAGAAAATGTGAGTAATGACTGTTACTGTATTTGGGTGATATTTAGATGAGCAACATGGGGACAAAGTGGTCCTGGGTTTGAGCCTGACGTGCTCAACTAGAGCCTTTCTGTGGTCCCAAGACATACTGGGGAGCTAAGCAGCTGTTAACAGCATAATGGCCACCAGAAGGCCCCGTAACCAGCAACTGCTTTCAGCTAAAGCTTCTATCTACAAACCATTTCATAGGAACTGACAGAAATGTCAATGCATTTTGTCTTTATCATCTAAAGAATTTCCAAAGGGTTTTATGAGCCTAATGGATTTTAAATGGTCTCAGTCCAATCTTTGTTTTGATCAGTACGACCTGATAAATACAAAACTAAACACTGTCTTTGAACAGGAAGCAGTTTTATAAAACAAGATGTCCTCATATGAGGACTTTTGATTTATTTTTAATAGTTACAGTGTGTAGTAGACGTCTGAACATTGTGCAAAAACTAATACAAATAAGGAAACAAATGTAATAGTCTGTGATTTGTTCATTTAGAAACACTGCATCAGTTTTCCTCTTTTTATACTCCACGCAAGGAATGTCTTTTTGACTTACGAGATAGTCTGACCATAATGAAGTCCCAACATCCTCAAACGAGACAATAATAAAGACCTAATGTCCTCAGACAAGTACTTCCTAATTGTCAGCGTTTTATCTTGTACCTGTTGCTAAAATTGGTCAAATTTATTATCATATCAAACTACGAACACTATCAATCATAAACAAACAAGTTTCAACAATAAAATGTGATCAGGTTTTGAACCTTGTCCACTTCTGTGTCGGGATCAGCTGCAGCCTGACTTGGCAGACATGGCTGCCATCTTGTTTTTACATGGATTAACTGCAGTCTTACTATCACTAGATGGCACAATATATATCCTTTATTTAACCAGGTAAAAGCCTTATTGAGATTAAAAATGAATCAAATTAATGACTGAAAATGAATAAAAACTACAGTATATAATTAACATGAAATACAAGGTCCAGGACAAGAACAAATATGATGTGAGTACAATTTAAAAAAAAATTAGGAACTGTCACATTGACTAAAAGAGCTAATTTCCCAATCCTTTAAAATCAACTTAAATTCCCTCACAGTGATCAGCAGCTCTGCCAGTTTCAGATCCTTCTGTAAATTATTCCAGGACGAAACAGGGCAGCATATTTAAAAGCCTTTTTGCTGAGTTCTGTTCTCACCTTTGGAACCAGCATTTGAAGAATATTACAAGAGCGAAGGCCATATTGATTTTGGCTCCTGCACATGTATGTAGACAGATAAGAGGGAACCACAAAAAGCGTCCATGAACAAGGACAAGGTGCAGCATACCCAGAGTGTGACGTCCTCATATGAGGACGCAGGGTCTCAGGAGTCTCAGGGTCCCTTTTGTTTAATGTTTTGTTTCATGCAGTGTCATGATAGTTAAGTAGTGAGGTAATTTATTGTCTTTAAATATTGTCCTTAAGTTATTCATGTGTGCATTCGCTTAGGTGTGTTTCGAATTGCCCATGTGTGTGAAAGAGTTTTGTGACCCCTGTAACTTACTTACAATGCAGGTGAATGGGGGACTAATTTAGCAGGTCATGTGCTGTGTAAAATACTTCCAAAATTCGGCTGAAGCTAATAGCCTATAAGATTATACTAAATGAAGACAGTCTGGACTTAGATTTAGTGGGCATCTGTCAAAGTTAGTGTCCTTTCACTGGCCAATCAGATGCCCGTGTGTCACCTGACCTGTGGCACGTCGAAGCAGTTAATTGAGTTAATGCAAACAGCTGTGTGAAACAGGTAGCAGGGGAAAGGTGGGTGCAGGTCGGGGCAGAGCTGCATGCTGAGTGTGTCGTTGACTCCTGCAGCTCCTGTGTTGTTTCCATCTGTAGTCCCCCTGAGGTTAACATGGAGCCAGCTGAGAAAGAGGCCGCTGATGAGGTATGGATATAGCAAACTGACAGGGCCAAACAAAACAAAGTAGTTGGATAACACCTGTCTGCTGCTGCTTGAGTGTCTGCATGTTTCTCCTAAATGGAATTAAACCCCCTTAATCTAAGTGTATGTCATCCACCTGCAGCCGGGCAGGATGCCTCTGAACGCAGGAGCAGACACCGGCTACGGCAGCGTGGCAGGCTCCGGGCTGTCGGGCAGTGTGGCCGGCCTGGAGTCGGCCCCTCTTCTCATCCCGGAGCCTGAACCGGAGAGATTCAAGCAGTGGCAGCCGCTGACCAAGCAGGAGCTGGAGGCCGCGGCGGGGAGTCCAGGGTGGAGGAAGGTGCGGTGTTACCTGGTGCTCGTGTTCTGGCTGGCCTGGGTGGCCATGCTCGCCATCTCCATCGCCATCATAGTGATGAGCCCCAGGCCGGTTGTGACGCCGCTCAAGTGGTGGCAGAAGGCTCTGTTCTACCAGCTGCAGCCCGCCGAGAGGTCAGGGGGCATCAATGGTGAGGAAATACACATATCCAGGGGCGGAACAGCGGGGTGGAGTCTTTTGTCTTTTGGGTCCTGCACTAATGTTTTCTCAAGGGCCCCAAATCTTTCCCATTTTCTATAAATACATTCAAATTTGTGACATTGTGTTCTGGTTGTAGAATGACGAAGACGCCTGAAAAATGATTAGACAAAACAGGATGTAGGCTCTACAGGATTTTTTTCCCCCCTTGTGCAACTCATGATTTTCCCAAATGGGGCACAGACTTGTAGGCATTCTGTCATCTCAAATGGCATGAAAAATGGTGCATATAGCTGCTGTATAGCTGGGAAAAAATCTCCCCGGAGGAACATGCCCCCGTACCCAGGAGAGGTGAAGAAGCCACAGACTTAATCAGTGGAAATCCCCTTAACTTTAAGAGAAAAACAAACAGTTACATGCTACGGACATATTGTGAACGCTATCACAAAGCTTTCATGGTAACATTTAGTCTTGATGTCTTGTCTGGGGCCAGATTAATTTGCTTGGGGGTGCAGGGGCAAAAATATGAACTGTGCAAAAATATTATCTGTGCTAGAATACTAACTTGTACCAGATTTGCTGTGTGCTTATTCGATTAAATGCCGTAATTCAAGAATGTGCAAGATACAAAACTGAGATAATTATTTTGAAAACTGATTTTGACACAGTGGCCTTTAGAGCCATTAACATGTTAGATGGACTATGACTTCAATTGTGCATATTCCCAAACAAATTTCCAATTTAATCAGCACAAACCAGTTGACGTGGCGTGAGCTTGAAGCTGTCCAGGCTCCAGAGAAGCTTCCAGGTTTTTTGCAAGGTATTCTTGCTCAGCCATTGCCTATTGGTGGAGTTTCAGTTTTTTCAGCAAGCTCCAGCTGGTTGATATTAATCCTGTTATGTTCACTCTGCATGAAGAAGTTCCGCCTGATCAAGAAAGACGTTTTATCAACCTTTGACAATCCCAGAGAGGATCCCTGATTACTGAGAATGCGTGTCGGAGGCCAAAGTTTGTCAAACTTAACACAAAAGGTGTGCAGATAGCTCTTTCTTCAGGGTGGGCTCCCACCACATGCTTGCAACTAATTTAGAAAATAGATTATGTGATTCCTGGTATTTTATTGTTTCGTAATATTAGAAATGTTTCTGATCCAACGCAGGCAAATTTAATGACTAAAAGAACAACAAGAACAGTTGTATAATGCACAATGATAACCGAAAATGATGATGAGCATCTGTTAAAGGCAACATGAAGCATGAAAAACAACAAAAAAGTACAAATAAAACAAATTATCTACAAAATGTATGGAGACAAAAATAGAGTAAGGAGATGAGGAAGTTGAACAGAATGACTTTCCTTTGAAATCCTACTAAATGTAATGTTGAATCTCTCTCAAGGGCTGTGTGAGCAGCTTCCCTACCTCAGGTCCCTGGGCATAGGAGCTCTAATCCTCCAGGGTCTGTTTGACAAGAAGGCGTCTCCTTTAAAACACAATGCGACTGGTGAAAGGGTTGGGACTTTGCCTCAGATCCAGCATCTGCTCGCTGAGAGCAACAAAGCAGGTGAGTGAAGCACCTCTTTTTGTCGAACAGCCTGCACAGGTAGATCTTAATGAACTCTTTGTTGGTCCTGCAGATCTCAAAGTGGTGTTAGACGTCTGTGAACTGGATCTGTCGGGACCTCGGGAGGTAGCAGGAAACGCAAATGAGACAGTAAACCTCTCAGCCACAGTACTTATGAAACCTACTCTCTGGTCATGCTGTTTAATCCTGTTAAATTCTCAGAGATGCTGGATTTTCTAAAACACGACGATACTTTTTCCACAGCATGCACTCCGGTTCTGGCTGGAGCAGGGTGCGGCAGGCTTTGTGATCTGTGACACTGATGCAGCATATTCAGAAAAGGTAAAATGATGCACATGTTTTGTATTCTGACAGGCAGAGTTTCCACAAGCTCACATCCAATAAAATATTTACATTTCAGACTCTGCTGGAGTGGAAAGATATCTTCAAAGAATTCAGTGGTGAAGAGGAGGAAAGGTATCGTTATACATGCAGCAGAAAGATTTTCATTTCAACAGTCCATTCTAAAATGACGCTTGACAAGGGTGCCCATCTGTGTGTATCTTCAGGATCGTGGTGGTAAAACAGACGACAGATGTCCTGCCGCCTCTGAAAAACAGCCAGGAAAATGTTACACTGGTGGATGTGGTCATGAAGTCAATTCTGCCACCTTCACAACACCCTCAGTCTGCTGCGGAGGTCGCTGAAGCCATAGAGACACACCTGCAAAGAAAAGACGAAGACATATGGACCGGCTGGACAGTAAGACGCATGCATGTCAGCTGCCGATTAATCTGATTGATGATGCACCAACTGAATGATATACTATTTTCTGCAGGTTGGAGGTAATCCATCCCGTGACTTGAAGAACTTACTCCTGGTGTTAACAATGACTCTGCCAGGATCGCCTGCAGTGCAGTATGATGAAGACATCGACCAAACACAGGTGGAGTCCCGCTCGAGACTTTGACTTTCAGTTTTAAACGTTCACATTACCAAAAAAAAAATTTTCTCTCACAGAATGCATCTCTGAAAATCAGCTCTCCACAAGAAAACAAGGGCGAAACATCAGACAACCATAAAGTGAGTAGCAGAGCCAGATGTCCCTCTAGAAATACCTGAATGACACTATTTAAAGGAACAGTGTGCAAGATTTAGGGGGATTTAGTGGCATCTAGTGGTGAGATTGCAGATTGCGACCAACTGAAACTTTCCCGTTTAGAATTCCTTCAGTGTTTTATTGTTCAGGAGGTGTTTACTGGGAGCTGAATCATCCACAGAGGTCTTCTCCTCTCCCAGACAAAGAGACCTGGTGATTTAAACCGGTATAAACACTGAATAGAGCAGTTTGTTAAAAAAAACAACAACCACTTCTACTTCTAACTACAGTCACTGACGGAAAAAAGCAACACAGATAGATATAAACACAGCTCATTCTAAGGTAACAAAAACCATATTCTCATTTCCACACTAAAGAAAATGCTTATTTTTCATATATGTCCCCTTAAATCCGACACACTGGACCTTTTTATTTCATGTAAAGCTGCGGATTAAGACACAAAGCATTAGTTGGGTAGGTTTTATTTACAGTAACTGTCTCTGCATCCTTCCCTCAGGACAAGGAGAAGAAGAAGCGTTCAGCTGTAGCTCTCTTCACCTCCCTCAGTCACTCCAGAGCCAAAGAAGAAGCTCTCTTGTTCGGCAGCTTCACTTTCCTCCCCTTCAATTCTTCCACCAACTCCTCCTCCTCCTCCAACTCCACTCTCCCCTCTCCACCGATCCTCGCCTTCTTGCGCTCATGGGGTTGTGTCCACTTCCTCATTCTGCTCAACATCGGGCCTGAGCCTCACGCCCTGGATCCCGCCTGGGCCCCAAGCCTGCCCAAAGCTGGAGTGTTTGTGAGCAGCACAGGAATGGACCGTTTGGGGTCGACGAATCTGGATACGCTGGAGCTGCGGCCCCACGAAGCCATCCTCATCAAACTGTTTGAGGCAGGAAGCTACTCATAGAGCTTCTCTGGAGTCAGTTGCGAGGATATGGAGTTATTTCAGTCTTCCTCTCAAAGAATGACCGGTGTCTTGACATGAATGTTTTTAATGTTGTGATGGTATGTGCTCACAGGTCACTGACAATAAAATAATGGTTCTGTGTTCTTTGGGGCATCTTTTGTTGTCAGGATTGGAGGCTGTCTATTGATCAATGAATAGACCATGTTTTGTTATTGTGACAAAGTTAGTTTGCAGAGAAAACCAGTTGAAACTGCTGTTGAGGGGGGTTTTAAAAATATTTTTAGTGATTTACAAGCATACGTAAACCTACCTTGCATGGAAAGGGCACAAAAGCAAGTTGGGATCCATCCATCCATTTTTCGTCTGCTTATCTGAGGCTGGGTCGTAGAGGCTGACGTCCCTTCCATGCAACACTTCCCGGCTCCTCCTGGGGGATCTTGGGGCACTCCCAGACCAGATGACATATATAATCCCTCCTGCGTGTTCTGGGTCTGCCCTGAGCCTCCCGCAAGTTGGACGTAGCCGAGACAATGGGAGGTGTTTGGGAGGTATTCGGATCAGATGCCCAAACCACCTCAACACCTTTCGTTGCCAAGGAGCAGCGACTCCACTCGGAGCTCCCTTCAGATGTCTGAGCTCCTCACCCTGTGTCTAAGGTTGAGCCCAGCCACCCTACGGAGCAAACAACCCAAAACTCATGACCGTAATAAACTAGTTCCTTACATGTTTTGCTATATTTGTGTGTATAAACACTGAAACAATATTTTCTACAGCCTTAAAGTGCTCTATAATACTTGACGGCTATCTGCATCATCAGACTGTCTGGGCCCCTGAGGTTAAAGGAATACTTCACCCCCAGCCGATCACTGGTATCAATCACTCACTCTGTGTTAACTCGTTTATCCAGTTGTGTGCTCAGCGCTTACCAAACACATGTATTTTTGATAAAACCATTAGATTAAAACGCTTCGGCATAAACAACACAGGTGAACTTTTAGTCTGTGCATGACACTGTTAGGTGGAAGTGTTTTAAATGTGACAGTTTTAGTGTAAAGGCACATTTAGGAAGCACATGCGGTCACCGTTACATCAGTTCATCATAATGTTAGCTTTCGTTCGCCAGAGGCATTTCTTTTTTTCTCACTTTCATCATGGGGTGAGTAACACACACACAAATGTTCATGTGGGGGGCAAAGTATTCCTAGAAGTATTCTCCTTGATTTCAAAACAGACATAGGAAACATGATCTAAGATGACAGCACATCAAAGAAACAATTCAAAATATTTGATTTATGTCTTGGGAGTAATTTATTTAACATGTGGCTGGTGGTTTGAACAAGCCCCTGATGCACTGATGTTGCAATAAATCAACCACATCCTAATTATGTGAACTCTTGTTCTCTCAAACTCTGTGGGCGTTTTTTGTTGAGTAACTCAAGTCCGGGAAGCAAACGACATTTTGCAGCTGCTTTGATTTTAAGTTAATCATTTTTGCCACCATGCTCACGCTGAAAAGTATTTGCCTGAGGAGAAACTATGACTTAGAAATACACTTCCAGTTGTAGGAGTGTGCTTTAACCACAGAGTGGTGCTACAGTACCAGCCACTGCTCTGTTGCTCTTCCAACTCTAACTTTTACATGAGACTTTGAGGTCAATGTGTCCCTACATCAGTTTCTAAAGACTGCAAACCAATATTAATACATAAAATGAGACAGTTTACATAATAAGCTGTCATCATTCAGCTCTCACAGTATTGTTAATGTTCCCTGTCATTTTAATATGAACTAGCCCGACTCATTTCTGCAGCTCCAAATGTAAATATTTATCTGTCGGTAGTACACTTTCTGTTATCTGAATTACGCATCTGTGAGGATCTGTAAACACGTCACATTTCAGAAACGTATCACCCCTTTCACTTCCAAAGAACCTCAAAGAAATTATGTGTCATTTCACAGTTTCGAGTGATGCAAAGGACCAGTGTGCTTTGCTCTGGCTGCGTCACGACTTCAGTTAATGTATTCATGACACAAATATACCTCACCAACAAAACCAAGATCTATCACAATACATTTACTCCATAATGAAAAACATAGATAAAAACAGTTCAACAGGAATCTGAATGTCACAATCACATTTATCTATTTCCAAAGTCAACAATCGATCACAAGTACCACTGACATCTTCTACTTCCATCTAAATCTTGATATACTGGAACATATTTTGGTAGTCTTATAACGTAATGCTTAATTTTTAATTGTTTTACACAGTAAAAGATGCTTTGGACATCTCCAGAGGGTTACAGTCTTACAAACGGAGCACTGCATGTCAAATAAATGTTTCTACTGTAGTCATGGTTGATGTTAGGGGTTGTAACCAGACAAAGACAAATGACTGCCTACACTTAAACACAACTGTCTTCTGTTTATCTTGTCACTGCTTACATTTCATATACACAGCAAACATGCTCAGGTCTCATGACAGTTAAGAACTACACATGAACTGAGATGGAGAGCAGTGTGTGCGTTTCTTTAAACATGTAGGGCTGTTAAACATCACGAAATCAGCATAAACATTTCTCCTTGGGAACATACACAGACATAACTTGTTTTTTTTTTTTCTTACGTCAATATTTTATTTCACATGAACAAAATGTGTACCGTACCATGTATACAATTTTCTGTTTCTAAAATTGTATTCTTTCATTCATTTAATGGACTTAATTAAATACCCTCAAAGACCAAATGTGCAAGTGGTTATGTGTCTGTCTAATCTCGGGTCATACATGACTGAGCACTGAAGCAAAAAAGTGAATGTGCATCACAGCCAAAAAAAAGACTCATCACCCTATCTGTCATCCCTATACAGCTGCATGCCAAACCAGCACAAGATACACAACATTATAGCACAGTTGAAAGGCATAAATACACATTTAAATGCAATTGTCACAACAACAACAAAAATTCTCACAGTGCATTTTGCAGCAGCAGACTTCAACATTCACAAGCAATCATCATAGGTAGCTTAGAAGACAGTGAGATTGAGAGGAAGGGGTAGAGCTAAACGTTCATGCAATATGAAGACAATATCCGCAGGACAGGAACAGGAATTAAACCTAGAGCTGGACTAAAGTGGCTTTTAAACTGAATTAACTCTCAAGTGTTTTCCCTTCTTCGAGAAATAAGTAAGTTTAAAGTATTCTTTAATTTCTTGCATTTTAAGACTACTAGAGTGCTTCTATAATTTTTACAGCAGGTTATTTCTTTTTGGACAGATCACAACAACTGAAAAGAGGAGATTTCAGTCTATTAATGCTAATACATCGCATGCAGTCTGTGCAGGTGGAACAGTGCTGCACTGTGGGAAAGACAAGTACTCTCTGAAAGGAGCAAAACCCATTTTTCAAGACCATTTTCACAGGTACAGTGTAAAGGTAACTACTTGACAGACAGCCATCAAATCCTCTCAAAGCAGACGATCACGTTCCTGAGAAGATGAAGCTCGGTGACTGTTGCTAGTCCCCTGATTTTTTTTACCTGAATGCCACCCTGACACTGAGACGCTTGCCATATTTGGCACAGTCAACTATGGTGCTAAGATTATGAGTTGTGCTAACTTCTTAACTGTTCATTTAGCATCATCATCAGGTCAGAGTTTTAATCTGTTCAGTCCTCTGGTTCATGACAAAATACCTGCTTAACTGATGACCGATGAGAAAAGGCCTTTCAGACCAAATACAATTTAAGCTGCTCTCACTGATGGGTTTCATGCACACTGCGCAGCAGCAGCACAAACTCCCTCACATCATGCTGTAAATGTTTTGCTCTACGCTGTGAAAAGACGTCTAGGCATGTCACAAGCCACTGGAAAGCGGTTTAAGAGTGCAGTGGTGTCGTTGTTGTATTTAGTTTAAAAAGGCCCAAAATGTGTTACACTGAGATGGTGAACACTGTAACTGCTAAAAAATTAGCATGCTAGCATGCTGAAATTAGCGCTCAGCTCAAAGCACTTCAATGGGCCGCTAGCATGGCTGTTAACTTTTAGTTTTATGACAAAATTAACTATGCTCCGTTACAGGGATGACCAAAAAATAATGTCATCGAGTGTGACCTGCATCTCATGTCATACTGTAGATGAGGATAATCCATTAGTAGAGTTACCTGGCTGTGTCTTAAAAAAAGGCAGAGAGAAAAGAAGACAGAATACATTCATGCATTTTGTACCCATAGGCCTATAGTTTTTACCCGAGTGCATATATTCTGATTTTACAGTAGCTATAATGTTTATAGGCATGATATGGTTTGATGTGTTCCTTAGTGCTAAGTTACAGTGCTGTTTGTTTTATGGCACAACCCTCTTTCCAACTTTGAAACAACCTCCATCAGTCAATGAAAATTCAAGACCTAGTGCAATCGTTTTTTCCAAAGTTCATGAAGATCTCCACTGTGGCATCTACTTCTTTGTCAAAGTCTGTGTGCCTTAAAATGGTGAGCGCAGGAATCCTGTATGCAAATGTTTAGGTTTCATGTCATAGATTTGCTCCAATGTTTCATCAGACATGATAGCCTCCCAGCCTCCAGTCCCCCCCCCCCCCCCGCAGCTGAGGGCTCTTGTTGGGTCACAGAGGTAAACTGGAGTACGTGTTCGTCTGTGGAACTGTCACGTCTGGGGGGTTGCGCTGTATGTGATTGTCAAGGGGTAAAGACAGAGCGCACTGTGCTGTCGTCTTCACAGCTCTCCTGCTGAAGCGGCAGCTCAACAGAGAGCAAAGGTGGTGAAACACAGACTTGCGGCAGATGATGAAGACCCAAGGGTCCACGATGGGGTTGAGGGCGTAGAAGCGGAAGGCCGTCAGGTTCTCCGAGTCGCCACAGAACGGATGAATGGCGTTGATAAAGCCTGCAATCTGTAAACAGAGAGGGTCGAGGTTAGGCACAGTCTTTACTTTTTGTAGGTTACAAATGTAAAGCCTAGAATATACAAGAGAGTTGTGTCTTCTGTAGAACCTCAGTCGCAGAGTCCTGCTGGTTTTCTGTCCCTGATTAGATAACCAGAATGAGAACCAGCAGGACTGTCTGTCAGTCATGTTGCAGCGACATTCTGGCGCTGCAGAGCTTTAACCTTTGCTGATCCAGAGCAGGTCTTTTTTCCACAATCACCCCATGGAGGCTATTCAGTATGCAGTTTTATCTTTAGCCTTGTCTCAACATTCTTGCTTTCTTCTCACTATCTGTCCTCAGCCCTTACACCCCATCGAGAATGGTGCCACCATGTCTTCAACTTCACTACTTACAGCCACCTGCTTTCTTTAAAAAAAAAACTTCTCACCTTTCTGCATTGCTCTCAAAAATCCCTTTTGTGTTCTCTCCTTTGCTTAGATTTTGCCGGTGTTCAAAAAATACCATCTGGACACTAGCTCTGACACTTTTGCTTTTTGATACTGGTCATTTTGGTGATTTACAGTATTACTAGGATTAGGAAGCTGTGTAAAGCACTCAGTATAATGGTATATAAAAGGGTCTTTGGGCAAGATTTAGGGGGATACATTGGCAGAAATGTATCTAATATAATACATGTGTTTTTTTAGTGTATAACCATCTGAAAATAGGAATTAATTGTGTTTTGATTTCCTTAGAATAAGCCGTTTATAGCTACATAGGAAGTGGGTCCATGTCAACATGCACAAATCAAACAATAGCTCTAGATAGGGCCATTCACGTTCTTGGTTTTCCCATCAACCACCATAGTTAGCAGCTCCAGTGCAACTCGAGCATCACAAAACTCATATTTTCTAAAGTAAAACTGCTTAATTTACTGATTTTACACTGGGTCTGTTTGTTTTAGAGAGGAAGAGACCTCTGCCAAAGTTATAAGAAAGAAAAAAAAAGGTCAGCACAGGTTAGTTGGAGATAGGCTGGTGGCCCAAGCCTGACATGCTGACTGGCATCAGAGAAACTGATTTGAAATGCACACATTAAGTTATAAGAGACAAAAGGTGAGCATGAATTTGGAGGCACTGGGCAAGCAGGCCAGCTACGACATGTCAAAAAGCTTTGGAATCACCTGGTCCGTTTGGTTTAGAGGACGAGACCTCTGCGGACAGTTCAGCTCCCGGTACAATCCCTGAACAATTAACACTGAGGAAATTCTAACCAGGAAAAGTTGAAGTTGGTTGCAATTTGCAATCCTCACGCTAGATGCCAATAAATCCCCCTAAATCTTACACACTGGATCTTTAAATATTACAGGACAAGATGGGCATTATAGCTCGGTGTCATCACACTCAGAGCTCATTTTCCTTGGTGTTTTGTTAGTGTTCTGTTTATGCCGCCCAATTATGAGCAAACCAGGATGATATACACGTGAACTTACAAGAAATGCTCTGTCAATTAATCTATTGAATGACAAGTGATCAATAGTTTTGACTTTTTGGACGACTGACTATAAACAGAATGAAAAAACTAAAGCTTTGTATTTGACTCTGGTTAATGCTGACAGACATTTGACATTAGTTTTGTCATTTCAGTGACCAAACAATTAACTGTTCAATCAGTGAAATGATAGATTAATCAAGAATATTCAGTGTTGAACTTGTTCACTCAACAGTTTTGGTAACCTATCATACCACAAGAATAAACATTTTGTCTGCAGGATGGAGCCAAATCGAACCTGATTCAAGCCTCTGTAACAGCGGAACATGATGGAGCTGTCGGCACTTTGGTGTTGAAACCAGATGAGAGCATATGACTGTGTGTTTAGTGTCAGTGTCAGTTGAGACTGTGGCTCATCTTGTCACGTGAGGCTGTAACAAACCTCAACAACAGATGAACAAAGTGTCCTAAATACAGTTGCAGACAATGCTACGACAAAACCACAACTTTTTCCTTGTATTGACCTTTAAGGTATGACTGCTGAGAGGCAGCCCAGACAGCAGCAGCTGGCTGCTTATTCATCCTGAGCAGAGCGAGAGGCAGCAGCTGGTCCAGGAAGCATCTTTGTCACCTCGCTTGTCTTCTCTATCAACAATTCTCCATTTCCTCCATGAAATTTCCAACAAACAGTGGCCTAATTAATGGCTTGTGCTGATTGAGTGCTTTTATGTATTGGTGTAAATGTTTCCCTGTTGCTAGGGCCTGGACTGAACACTAATAAGCTTACAGACAGAGCGAGTGGGGCCAGAGGGAGCAAGTCCGGAGCCAGGCCAAACCAGACTACCACAGGGACCAGACACAGGGCTGACGATGTCCTCTCCACACTCATTAACTGCCTAAACTCACGCGGATGTGGTTGCTCACATACTGATCAACAGATACACCCATGAGAAAGACAAAGAAGGAAAGAGAAAGAGGCCGACTGTGTGTGAGAAGCCCACAAAAACAGCAATCATTGTGTGACATTTCTAAAAAACATGTTGAGCTCAATGGCATAAAACCTTCACACCAACACCCTGGAACAGTGTCGTCATCTGAGATCTGTCAGAAATGGTAACACTGAAGAGGAACAAAAACAACGGCCAGATGTTCTTGACTTTTTAGGAAGTATTTGAGGTTTGAGGTTGTTCAAGGCTGTGTGAAATTTCTTGAATTGCACAACCGATGTAGTCAGGATTACTGATGAATTCTTGCCGATTGCACAGGCTTCGTACATGACGGACAAAGTTGAAGTATTTATGGATCAAAATAATGCTAACATGGGCACACATACAGTCAGAATTGACATGTACCCATATCAAGATGGTGTGACCTCAGTTTCTTCTCAAAGGGAAACATGACTGTGGGAACATTCGGAAGAGACCGACAAAACATTTCACAATGTGACCTGATGCCACCTCTTTGTCAAACAATCAGTCTGTTTTAATTCATGGGTCACTCTATTCATATCTGCACCATTATTGGCATTGAACGGAAAATGTCTTAGGATCAAGTTATGTAATAATATCTGCAGGACTAGGTTGCACCATCTATTCATGAAGCCAAGTCTGGGCGTTAAGTTCTTGGTAACTCTTAGCTATTTTAAAGCTAATGACGAGCACAATGCAGAAGGCAGTGGGTACAAATATGAACCTCAGAAACTAGAAGGTGCACTTAGTAGAGTGAGGATCTCCACCAGGCAGCCGTCCGGTCTGACCATGGCCACTTTAGACAATTGTTGTAGTTCCAGCAGATGTGCCGCAGCATGTTTCAGAAGCTTCCCAGAAGCTAATAAAAATACTTTTTGACAGAGTCACAGCACATTGCACAATGCAGAAGAATTTCTCCTGCTAACAGTTACTGTAGTAAAATATAGATATAACATGAGGATTAATGTATTTCTAATGACTAAAACACAGGCAGTAATCTCTGATCCATGTCATTCATAACTGGACTTTTAAAGGTATGAACTTCGTCTGCACAACGTAGTAGGAAAAAACAACAATAAATGACTGAAATAGACAAATAAAAAAAAGAAACAATTAACCACACCGCCTGCTTAGTTACTTATAGTTGAAATACAAATATTGAGGAAAAGTGGCCAGAACAACAAAATCTGCTTCGCAAACACTCCCAGTGTGCTATGATGCTGTATGGCAGACAGAGCAAAGCCCCATAGAATTGTCCCTCCCGGCTCCCTTACAGTCAAGATGGCGGTGAAGATAAACAGGTACTTATTCATCTCGTACAGTGTTTTACTTAAGTAGATCATTTCATACCAGGTATGGAATTAATCTGCAGATGCTCCAGTGTCCAAAGTTTTCTGTGGCTTTCAGTTTTTGAGACAACACAAAGGCCAAATTGTGGTCTGCAACCGACTATGTAAGGCTTGATGTGAGTGAGGAGTCAGCACTTCATGACAATATACAACGGTCAATAAAACAGGTTTATCAACATTTGTGAATTACTACAACCAGAAGAGATCCTTGAGCATACAGTCATACTTATGCACACAAAATATGCGGCTGATTGGTCCAGTAGTTTCTGAGATTAGCTCAATCTCACTCATACTAACACACACGACCAAACGCATTTTGTAAAATATGTCCTTTTTTGACCTTACTCTCTTTTACAACAAGAATCACACCACCATTAACAGCCTTGTCTTGTGACCAAGAAACAGACCTAATGCTGGCAACAATTTGTTACTTGAATTAATACTTGAAGTAAAAATGAATCTGAGGCCTACTGGCATAAAAGGCACTAACAAACACGAAGACGAATGTGTCTCGTGCTCAACGCGCAGTTATCGTACACTTCATTCATCATGCGGTGTTGACAGAAACATTTCAAACAGACATGCATCCTCATACAATCTGCCATCAACCTTGCCTTTGTTGTCTCGCTGCACATTACCACCCTCACCCTTTGCTTCTGTTGCTGCATGCCACCCTGCCTCTTATGGTCCTCTCGACAGACCTCAAGCCCCGCAGAGAGGGCCACAAATCATGCGCTGTCCTCTCCAAGCACTGCAGGCTGTGGGGCCAAAACCGATGAGATGTCAGGCTCTCCTTAAACAGGGCATATTAATGTATCAGTCTGTGGTTATGGAGCAGCACACAAGCGGTACACAGTAGCTGAAAATCAGGGTGATTATTTAGGGACAACAGAGAGCTGTGCCGACGCTGGAAGCTTTGAAGGATCATTCTGTGAGTGTGCTCATAGGCATATAGATCCAGCAAAAGCAAATGTGTTCACATATGTCCTGTATATATAGATGTATCTGCAGACAGCTGCATGTGCAAACACATTAATATATCACCATCTACTGACTTGCAACCTGTAACTTATATCTACTATGTCAAAGGGAACTGCAATCCTTTTTCAGTCATGAAGATATTGACTAAGTACTCGGATATCCTGATGAATGAAAATCTTCCAGTACCTGGACTCAGTTGGTGTAAATGGGTACATCCTGGCAGAAACACAACAGATGCTATTTGGGGCTGATGATTGCTGTGCCTTTCAGGAAACAGACCACGTAATGGATGTCTACACTCTACGAGCCATTATTTTCCATCTCGTGGTCCTGGAGGACTCTTCCCAACTCCCTCTTCCTGATCCTGTTTCACTGCAGGATCATTACACAGGGATGAGAGGAGGCAGCGCAGAGATTACAGGCCTTTCCGAGACGACTGTTTACAGCGTCGAGCCAGCAGGGTGAGAGAGAGATGCTGCAGTGCTACACAAGTCTTTAAAGGAGCAGTTCAGCATTTTGGGAAATATGCATTATTGTTATGCTTCCAAGGGAAAAATAGATATTAATGTCATGTGTTCGTTAAACATGCATGAGTTCATTTGAGTTTAAATTTTTTAACTGTTGGAGCTTTTTAACATTAAATTATGGTGTTACAGCCACTGTCAATCTGTCAGGGACACACCGGTCTCTCACTCACCTGATGTTAATATTATTTGGGTCCCTCACCTTTATTTTATTCTTTGTGTCACTGTCTTTTATTCTGTTTTATCCTCGTCTTATCCTCGTGGATCTTACTGCTGCCATCTGAATCTTTTTGACTGGCTCTGATGTATATAAGAAAGAACTATGGACAAGTGGTTTTTTTTTATTATTTGTTTTATACTGAACAAAACTTTAAACCCAGCACTTTTGTTTTCACTCCCATTTTCACAAATATAGTTAAGATTTAAGATACTTTTATGCTCTCAAATTTTGCTCACAATTTTGTTCTTCTTTTTCAAGATAATTCATCCACCTGACAGGTGTGGCATATTAAGATGCTGATTAGACAGCATCATTACTACACAGGTGTGCCTTGGGATGGTCACAGCAAAAGAAAAGGCCACTCCAAATTGTGCAGTTTGGTCACAACACAATGCCACATGTCCCAAATTTTGAGGGAGCGTGCCATTGATATGCTGACTGCAGGAATGTCCACCACAGCTGTGGTGTAATAAGCCGTCTCCAATTTCGATTACTTTGCAGCACATCAAACCACACAAGCGCACAAGCGAAGCCCACATCAAACCACTCCAGCAGAGGACCTCCACATCCAGCATCTTAACCTGTAAGATCATCTGAGCCCAGCCAACCAAACAGCTGACGCAACATTTGGTTTGCACAACCGAAGCATTTCTGCACAAGAACCATCACACACTGTCTCAATGAAGTTTATCTACATGCTCATCATCGTCACAGTTGTGAGGCTGGTTGGATGTACTGCCAAATTCACGGAAGCAACATTGGAGACAACTTATGGTGATGAAATGAATATTGAGTCCATGTGCAACAACTCTGGTGGGCATTCCTACAATCAGCATGTCAATGGCACACTTCCTCAAAACTTGGACATCTGTGGCACTGGCTGTGTTCCAAATCATATATCGTTTTCCCTTTACTTTTAATAGGCACTGCAGCTTGTCTTTACAAAGTACACACTGTTGCATGCAGTATGTACGCAATTGGGACATACTCCTCATAATGTTATACCCTGAACTTTGACCCTTTTACTCATATATATTCCGCGAAGTCAGACTGTTTGTAGTAGAATGTCCTGGTATTTTTGGCTTACCACATTTGACATACTAACACATCACTAACACAGATTTTAACACATTTGTAACCAAAAATTGAGGAAAAGATATCTGCGTTGTCTAATTGTTTTAATACATTTTAACCTGTAGGCCTGTTAGTCAAGAACATTTTTACAATAAACAAGTTAGCACCAACTCCTTGATAAGTGACACCTGTGTGTGACACATTCACTTTGTTGCCTGTGCACGCTGAGGAAGGGTTTCACCTGAAACGTTCGTGTGGCAATAAACATTATAATTGGAGTGCGGTCCTGTGCCTTTTGTACACATTTTTTCCATTTTTCATTAAGGATTCAGCACCCATTCTCACCTCCGAGGGTTGAGCGTGTTTGTTTGGACTTTCAGTATATTTTATGCCAATATTGGCTGTAATGCAGACAGTACCATGATGTGCACCCTATGTAACAGGAATTTCCCTTTTTAATATCACAATAGATGATCACATAAGGGGCAGGGCCTGTCTGGACTTACAGCGTGTAACTTGTCCTAATGCCAGAAAATGCCATTCTAACATTTCTGTTTTAAGTACACGTTGAACAAAACAAGGTGCAGCATGTTCATTATTAAGCTTGAAAAGGTGTTGACAGACTTGTTTTTCTGAGGCTCACATACCCTGACTACCTGTTCTCAAGGTAAAGGCCTGACATTGATATCAATGTTGTCTCATTCTTAACAAAAAAAAAAAAAAAAAAAAGCAAATAAGTATGACACAGCAGCACAGTTTACCAAAGGTGTGGAAATCTCACTCAACTCACTATTGAGCCTGACGAGTTCCATGGGTGAGGTGACAGATGGAGTTCTCGCTTCTTATTTAAACTTCAACCGTCAGTGAAGTTCACTCAGTAACTTCCGTTTCATCTCTGCCTTATTTTTCACACCTAAGTCACTTTATGTCCTTCATGGTTTGTAACGCTGCCTGAAGGTTCAGTCCAGACAAAGTTCCAAAGAAACTCAAAAATCTTTACATACACTGTGTGTGATGTCTGTTGGGCATGCTGTGTGGAAGCTGTCTAATAAAGTGCATTGATCCAGGACACACAAGAACATTGGAGTTGATTGGCTTTCCACCCAATGCTTTCAACCCTAACAGATGACTACAGTATTCAATACCTGCTGTGTTCTATGTCAACATCCCGAGGTCCTCCAACCACAGCAGCAAGAGGCTCCAAGTCAGTCAAAGAATCAAATATAGATGTCTGCCCTCAGGTTGTCTGACCACACTGACCTCTAACCCTAATTTACATCCTGATGATACAATAGTAGTGAGTCACACATTGCAGACATGTCATGCAACGCTTAGTGTTTCTACACTGAAGGGGGATTTCACAGCTCCACAATCTGCAGTTATGAAGTTAGTGAGGAGGAGTGAGGTTTGTATCATCTTAGATACGAAAAAAAAAAAAAACCAAAAGGGAAAGATACAAAGAGGAAAAAGGAGTGGGCGTGTGCTGCTGAGAACATTTACACTCATCTAGTGCATGTAATCAATTTGTGTGTTTTGTCATTTTCTCTTCAGGCTTTGGATTTAACAACACAGACAACAAATCTCTGGCTTCCTGAACATAATACGTTTATCATTATTGAGCTGTTCACTTGGGAAGCATCACAGGAGTCATATAAATGTAAATGTGTTCTGCTTCAGGAGCAGGAAAACAAATGTTAATAATGAGCAGCAGCAACATGAGGCAGCAAAGTCAACCTGTGTTTGTCTTCAGACAAGTTTCATTAGGGGAATTACGCTGTCTGTACGTCCATTAGTGACTTTCCTCTTTAAGAGCTGCCCGAGGCTGCAGTGAGGTACCTGGAGCCATTGCACCATTTACCAGCTTTGTGAAAATTGGACAGAGAAGAGTGACTTTG
This sequence comes from Epinephelus cyanopodus, assembly GCA_026686955.1. NCBI lineage: Eukaryota > Metazoa > Chordata > Actinopteri > Perciformes > Serranidae > Epinephelus > Epinephelus cyanopodus. Next base: position 23,532,688 of record CM048918.1, on the reverse strand, counting down.
ACACTCAGTCCAGTCAACTATCGGGAAGATAAGTGACCACAGTGCAAGATAACAAAACCTTTTACACGCACACATACAACTGTCCTCTGCTAATAAATCATGCATGTTGTTTTATGCACCGTTATCTTCCTTAGTGAAAAAAGATGCAGCCTTTACGTCTCCACAATCCATAATAATCACATTTTTTTCTCCTGAGTAATATAAGGTGAAAAGGAAACTGCCATATATGTGTGGGGTGAGGAGCTGTAGGAGTTGCTGTACAGTATCGCCTGACAACTGAAAAAAAGAAACTGCTGACAAAACAACAAGCACAGTGGCAACACCAAAAAGGAAGTGCAGCACTTGTGAAAGGGTAAAAACCCAACTCGAAAATTTTGTAGAGTGAAATATGGAAAAAAAAGGGCTAATGATATCTGTGAATGCAATAATAGCTTGATACCAATCATGATGCAAAACTTTGTCACTGTTGCAACAGACAAGAGACTCGACAGGTCCTCGCCACATTTCTTTCTAAACAGAGATAAAACTGCTTTTTATTGAATCAACTCCCTTTGCCTGTGTTTGTGTGCAGCAAGCAGGAGGGCAAACTGCGTTTTGGCCACAGTAAAATGTTTGAAGCAAAATATTTCAATAGATAAAACATGTCACTTTTTGTCATTGATTAAATCTTTTATTTTGACTTCTGGACTTTGCAACTCTCTGTTGGTCTCTCTAGAGTTATTAGAAATAATACAATCCCGCTGGCAAAAAGAAATCCCACGAAGCTTCCACTGGAATCTAATTCTTCAAATAGAATATAATTGATATTAGTGTTGCCTTATCTACAACTGTGCTTAAAACAAATAACTAAACATGCAACACAAATGCTCTACAGTATTACAATGTTGATTCTGAATTTCAAATGTCAACATTATGAATGAAGCTTCAAAGCTTTCAGCTATTCAGTGCAGCCCTAGTATAATTTCATGATTAGATCATGCACACCATTCATCACTTTATTTGCCAACTAAGCCTTATAAATCGTGTCTTATATTTTCATTGGCAATGAACAACATTCACTTGAAATGCTTTTGTTTTTAAGCCTAGGTTCCATTTTTTTTAGCTGTATCTATCGTTTAGATTGGCTCTGACAGCAACATCCTTACTGAGGTTTGGGGATGTGATAACATCTGTGATAACATTATTAGTTAGCCAAGGAAATGAAGGGGTCAGACGACCAGGCGGGCTGTAAATTCCTGCTTTAACTATTTATTCCTTTAAACCGCATTGAAAGTGGAAACTCTGGGGACTGAACTTAATGTGTAGTTTTATAAATCTGGGTTCAGGAACAAAGACCACACCTCAAACACATCCCATTTCCAACCAAAAGTATTTAAGCCCATCTGATCCATACTCTCTCTCTCTCTTTGACGCATTTCTCACATCCCACCCTCCCAATCCCTTTTTTGCCTCTTACATCTTTTTCTCTGCTCCTCTCTGCGAACAGAAACCATGAGGGCTTTATCTGAAGCCAAGTTTAAGAAGAGACAACTCCCCCCTCAGTCTCAACTGCCTGGATCCCTCCGGAGTTCCTGTCCTCGACCAACACATCCGTATTCACACTCACCCACGACCCACACACTCAGCCTTCATCCCCTCATCCCTCGACCCTCTATCTTTCATCCCCTCATCCCTTCATTCCTCACTTTTCATCCCTTGACCCTCATTCTTTCATCTCTAACCCTTCAACCCACATCTCTTCATCCTTCAACCTTTCAACCCTTTATCCCTCAACCTTTCTCATCCCCTCATCCCTCAACCCTTTGAACCTCATCCCTTTCTCCATTTCTCCCCCATTCCTTCAACCCTCATCCCTTCATCCCTCAACCCTTCAACCTCATCCCTTCAGCCCACAACCCTTCAACCCTCATCCCTCAAGCCTTTGACCCTAAACCCTTCATCCCTCAACCCTTTGACCCTAAACTCTTCATCCCTCAACCCTCTTAACCACATCCCTTCATCCCTCAAGCCTTTGACCCCCATCCCTTCATCCCTCAACCCTTTGACCCTAAACTTTTCATCCCTCAACCCTTAGACCTTCATCCCTTTATCCCCTCAACACTTCAACCCAGATCCCTGCATCCCTAATCCCTTCATCCCTCAACCGTTGGACCCTCAACCCTTTGTCCCTAAACCCTTCGATCCTCAACCCTTCTACTCAAATCCCTTCATCCCCTCATCCCCTCCATTGTACATCCTATCATGCTTATGCTTATCCCGTCATTCTCTAATCCCCTGATCTTCATCCCTTCATGCTTTCCTCCAAACCCTTAATCCATTATATTTAATAAACCAGTCTAAATCTTTCTCTTCTTGGTGCGGTCTTTGTTAGTGAAATGTCCAGTACATTTGTCCACTGCTAAGAAAAACTGTGTTCAAGTATATTGTTGGTCAAGAGTTATTTTATCATAACATAGTAATAATGGCCATAATCTTTATTACCGGGTGATCTCATGTGATTTAGAAATGACCCTCTCTCCCACGTCTGTGCTTCACGCAGCACATTTGCAAGGAATAAATAAAGTATGCAATTTACTCACAATTAGTGGCATAATATTCTGGATATGATGCGCACAGTCATTTGTAACTCCACTTTGTACAACACAAAAAACTCCACACAGCACCACTTACAGTGATGCACACCTCTTTTCTTAGACGTGGGTTAAACAACTACAACTCATTCTGCCACACATTGTCACCTCATCCATCTCATTGTTTTTCATGATTTCCCTCTTCTGATTGATTTGAGCTGAGTGTCTCTCTGAGATGAGCCTGCTGCACCCAGAATCCAGTCCAAACTTTCATTTTTAATAGCCAACACAGCCTCCGTACTCCTCGCCCGGGAAAGAGGCAGAAAAGAGGCATGGAGAAAAAATAACTCCTAAATACGACTTCAAATCACCAAGATGTCGATTCGCATGAATGTTATTATATGACTTTTGTGCTTGTCGAAATATGGTAGGCACTTTGCTGTGGAATTTCTACTAATAAATTACAGACATGGCAGATTTGAACGATATTAAGATCACAAACAACCTCTGCTATTATTACAAATTACCAGATGTCCCTACGTAACATTAGTCCTGAATAGGGGTTTTTTCCCCTGTAATTGCCTTCCAGTCAGTATTCAGGGAATAACAATCCAAGAGGTTATATGTGCGCTTTGAGCACTTAAAGCCAAAGCATGTAGCTTTTGGGGTTTAAATATGGCAACTTCACATCATCTCAGTGGTGGATTAAGGTTAAGTTAAGGTTATTCTATTGTTGCTCTACTGGGTATTTATGTGCTGCTATTCAGTGTTGCTGCTCTCGTAAGCAGCTCGTTACCTTTACAACAATGTCTGTTCAAATTACCCCTGCAGCTTTTAAACTGCAAGGTGTGCGTCACTCCGAGGTGCTTCAGTGTGTAATTTCACCTCTTTAGCAAATGATAAATGAGACATTATTTATAGACATTATGTGGTTAGTTAAGAATGTTTTGATTTATCTAGTGAACTAGTGCACACAAGAATGATGTGGGGAAGTAACACAAACGTGACAATGGATACATGATGTTTATTGTAATAAAACATCATTTAACCACTTTCACTGCCATGTGGGGAGTTGATGTGCAGAAGGTTACAGATTTCAGCTTTTATCTGATAATCACAGCATTCAGATTTATGGCATGCCAGTTAATTTTATTTGGCATTTAAGCAAAGTTAACTGGTTGCAGACTGAAACAAGACAAACAATCTTTACACTCTGAAAAGAATCTCATGTCTTGACACGCACTGCCAGCCTGCAGTTTTACGACTTTCCCAAGACTGACTCTGACAACAAACCAGAGCCAGCTCAATATGTCATGTGTCACACACAATGCGTAGGTGTCGTTTTGTTTTGGGACTTTAAAAAACAAACATGACACAGTAAGCTTCATTAAACTAATATGACATGACATGAAGGCAACATTACACCATTGTTTTTGGTTAAACACAGGACGATTGCATCCTAGACCACATGCTGACTTACGTGTGTGCTGCAGTAATTAGCCAACGCTTTGGTAACACCAAAGCCACCACCGCTGCATACCGTGACTATGTACAACTAACAAAATTGTTTGTTCTGCACTTCTCTCTTTATGCTGCTGATATGAATTAATGACAACTACAGAGCTTCAGTTATGACAAATGTGTGTCAATGAACGCTGATAAGTGAGCGTACATGCGGACGTGCATGTATTGTCCTGGGAAAGTTTGCAAGCTCGTTTTTTTTTTGGTTTGTTTTTTTGTCCTAAATAAGTTCTCTGTCAGTAGAGTCGGTATCCGGCCTTCCTCTCTGTCAACATCCAATTGTGAGTTTCTCCCTGTGGACTGCTGGGACCATAAATCTGTGCGCTGGGTGGGCGAGTGTCAGCAGCAGAGGGCCAACACACAGTACATAGAAACAGAGATGGACACTTATTATGGTAATCATCAGTGGACATCAGACTCCCTACACAGACAGATTGACAGCTCAAATAGATTGTAAAGCCATCTGAAGAGAATTTGGGCTTTATAAATTAAGGACGAATTCACACTGGTGCTATTTGATCCGCTTTAAAAAAATCCTGGTCCGCTTCCACTGATAGTTCAGTTCATTTGGAGTGGTGTGAACACTCATTCAAACTCTGGTGCAGACCAAATGAGTGAACCCTGGTCTGCTTGAAAACCGGGGGTCTCAGTTCACTTGCAAGTGAACCCTGGCGTGGTTCGCTTACAGTGGGAAATGCAAATGGTCTATCCAGCAGACCAAAGGGAGGAAGTGTCGTAGAGCGCAGTGCATTTTGGGTAGAAAAAAACAAAACAAAGCCAACAACACAAACCGGGTGAAGCACAGATAAAAAAAGAAAAAGTTGGAAAATGTCTCGTGGGCAGACGTGGAGTAGTGAGGAGGTGCATGCGCTTATTGATATATGGTCAGAGGACTCTGTATCGCAGTTGCTTGTGGCTAACCACAATGGATTTCCATTTTTGGTCCTGGTCAATCGTTTTCTTCTTCCTCATGCTTTTTTCTTCCTGGTCAGTGGTCGTTTCGGGCAGTAGCACCCCTAAACCAGCAGCTGTTGTAACTGCGTGATGTTGTCCAGGCAGGTTCATCCCTCAACCCTTTGACCCTAAAGCTTTCATCCCTCAACCCTTCGAACCACATCCCTTCATCCCTCAACCCTTAAAAAGTGCAGTGTGAAAGTGAATCAAACCAAACGAAGGAGTGAAATTTTTCGGCATTCTCAGCCCAATCGAACCCCGGAATATCTTGGTGTGAATGCGCCCTAAAAGTAGTTTATCTTATTTCCCTGCAGCTCCATTTAATCCATTTAATCATTCCCACATCAGATTACCAAAATGTTGACCAATCACAATGTAAACGGCGGAACGCATTGGCCATAATGCATCCTTGGAACCCATTGGCTATCGTCTCACGACAAAATAGCTTTGTATTAGCTTTTTAAAAATGTATGCATTCATATGCAGATATCTAGAAACGAGGAAGTCTCGGCGCGGATATCTGCTAGCTACACCATATTTGCCCAAAATATTAGCCCTCACCTCCAAGGCTTTATCATCATCAGACGACAGCAGATGGGTTCAGAGATTGTTATATTACTGTACAAAAACTAGGCCTGCTGCCAGTAAAAATGACAATAGAAAACAAATGTATCCACTGATTCGGTCCAGTTTAACATTAAGACCTTCAAATTACACTGTATACAAATGTTCTTTATATTCGGCAAACATTGTTTGTCTTTCTGAATACTGACCATTATTGATTATCAAAAACATACCTTGCCAAGCCCAAAGTGGACACTTGTCTTCATCACCAATTAGTTTGTTCATTCCAAACATACACTGCCAGTCATCAAGACTCTGAATGTACTTTTGGACAGTGAAGGATTCTCTGGGAGCAGACATGAGGGGGGTTCACTCACTCCTACTTATCCCTTACTTGTAAACAACAGCTACATTTCAATCTTCACTTGGCCTTCAAATCCCAAACCACACAATTCTGCACTGGACGCCTGGCTGCAATTATCTTATTGAATTTGTTTAGTCCCAGTTCTCAAAGAGCTACAATGCTCTTTGAAGGCAGAACTCATTTTATACACAACAGGAAAAAACATTTTTGGAAAGACCACAAAGAAGATTTAATGTCATTTCTTCCCAAACTTGAAAAAACAAACAAAAAAACAACAACAAATAAAATTGAAACGGATTGATTATTTACAGAAGACGGGAACACCCACCAGTGACCACAGAACAGCATGACTGCTCCTCTCATGATGTTTTTAAAGGCAAATGCCATGAATCACAACCTATCTGATGCAAGCTGCAGTCAACCTCATGGAACAGGAAAGGAAATATTTACGAATATTTATGACTACAAACCCTGATGACAGCCTTACTTACTTTCCACAGTGATTCTGTTACGCTAAAATTTAGGTTGTATGCATGAAATCGCAGAGTGAATTCTTATTTTACTACTTTTTTCTCCTCATGAAGAAAGATTTGTGATCAACTGACATGAGTCTAAACAACCCGTAAATGAGTTAACATCTTAGCACTTGGGTTTGTCTTTTAGTTAGTTAATGTCTGTGGTTAACACGAGCTTAAGAGAAGTTCACATTTTGTTCTACAACACAACGTCAGCTAATGCACCCGATCGTAAATTAGTCAGTGGCTACAAGAGACTACAGAATGTCATCACGCCAAACACAGCTTCACAGCCTCGTTGTGACATGTTAGGTCATGCAACTGAGCCTATTGTTAGCTTTTTACTTCTGATGATTGCATTTACAATTTAACAATCAAAAAAGTGGCGACGCTGGTCCGGTCTCTGTGTATCATATGATACTCGTAATGTGTTTCAGTGGTCACCACAGCAAGCACTAGATTCAGTAATACTAGGAACATATTTCGTATAATGTTGTTTTGGGATTTTAACGAGATCATCATATTCAGCTTCATTAAGTCTACATTCACACTTCAAGCTTTAGTGCCCAATTTGGATTTATTGCTCAGGTCTGATATTTTTTGGCTGTTCACCTTATTTTTTAAATGGCCCAAATATCAGAGACCAGTGTGAAGTGGTCACAGTCCTGAACTGACGCACTTGGGCAAATGAACAATAACAAAGACACGGCACGCAGCACGCTTTCATTAGGAGGTAAACACGAGGGTCACTTAAGTCAGCTGTTACGGTTTCATTTTACGTTCATGTGCAGTGGAAGCCAGTGAATTTGTGAGCTGATAATGACCTAGGAGGAGGATGAGCAGAGAGAGATCTTTTTGTGGAGCAATGGGTGCTACATCTGCACGGAGGTATGTGTGGATGTGGAGTTGGGGCCAGGAGTGATGGGATGGCTTCCATGAAACAGACTTCATTCATACATTTCAGGATGCCAAAAGCTACTTTTAACTACATCTGTCAGCACCTCTCCACAACATTCTCACGGCAAGACACGTCAGGTTTCCTATCTCCCTGAGACAGTGTGTAGGTGTTGGGTTCTATCAGCTGGAGAGGGGCAGGTTACTGCAGGTTTTCTAGACTCATGTTAAGTCAAATTAATTCCAATATGGCTGTTCAGACTAAGGTTGCACTGCAATAACTCTGACCTGTACTGACTGTGACATCACCCAAGAGGTTTTTGTTTTATTGGTTACCATATTTGGATGAGAGGTGCTGTTGCTTTTGAACTGAGCCTCAAGTGACCATTAGAGGAACTGCAGTTTTGGGCACTTAATCACTGGCTTTATTTTTCAGCCCTGCAGGTTGATGCTTGACTTCATGCTGTTTACACTGTTATGAAAAACATCTGATATGGCCAACTCTTGCCTGCAGTTTGAACGTGACCTCAGGGTTTGTTTGATGTGAGGGTGTATTTCACTGCAGCTCACCCTAATTTTATTAGGCAATACATCTCCTGGGACTGTTGGCAAGGTGGAATATGAAACAAGACTCCTATTGTTCTCTCTGTACCAGCATTTCCCGGAAGATGTAATCATTAAGAAGATGTAATTCAACAGCAGGGGTGGTTTGGATGGCCGTTTCCATTTTGTATCTGGTTACCGGTTGGCAATTGAAAAGATACCGCAGGCTGAGATTGTTTGTGAGTGAAAAGACACATCAATCTATAACACAACTGCTTGACAAGAGCAGTGACTCTCCTGGAGAAATCATCTAGCTGACCGCCTCACATCAACCTTAACCTCCCCCTATGAAGTTATGGCGTTACAACAAACAGACAACAAACAGATTTTAAATCACATCAAATGACCCCACAAGGGGCTCCAACTCTAAGGCTGAGAAACTTTACACTTGGGTGTGGTGCACATTGCTTGCAATGCCGGGTGAACAATGAAGGTGCTGATGGATGGACAAACAACTGTGGACACATATGGCAAGAACCCAAAAAGACAAATATGGACAGCACACTGAACAATGTGTCTGTACATATAGTAAACGGCTGCTTGTGAAAGATTCTTTGAACTGATATTTCCTTTATGTCTCTGCAACAACTGTGAATATTTCAGCCTGCCTCTCTGATTAAACCTATTCAGACAAATGCACACAGTCTGCTGATAAGTTTGCAAACTGTGCCAGTGCATCAAAGGTAAATCATCCTTCTGTTGCTAATGCTTTGGAGTGCCTTGCTCCTGAAGAATGAAAACATCCATTGAAGGTTGCACACACATCGACAGATCAGTGGGAAAAGATTTCAGCTCAGTGGTCTTTCTCAGCCAAGTGAAGGATCCATAATCACAGAAAATACTAGATGGAAGACAAAGAGGAGCTGAGTGGGTTGAGTGAATAACATTGCTCATCTTGTTACAATGCAATGTTCTGTTGGGAAACCTTGAGTCCTGGCATTCATGTGCACTCCACCCGCCCAAATACAGCTGCAGACCAAGTACAAACCCTCATGGCAACGGTACCCCCTGATGGCAGTGACCCCCCAGCAGGACAACACACCATGCTACACTGCAAAAACTGCTCAGGAATGGCCGGAGGGATTGGAAAAAGAGCTCAAGGTGTCAACCTGGCCTCCAAATTCTCCACATCTCAATCTAATCGAGCACCCACAGGACGTGCCAATACCTCACCCCTACTGTACAACCAACAGGACTCAAAGGATCCTCTGCCAACACCCTGGTGCCATATCTCACAGGACACCCCAAGAGGTCCTGTGTCCATGCCTTGACAGGTCAGAGCCAAGTCCAATCTCAGGAGGTCCCACTATGGATTCAGGGAACCTCTGGGGTACCTGCATGTCCCATGCATCCTCAAGCAGATTGGGATCTGGGGAATTTGGTGTCCAGGTCAATGTTTTGAGCTCTCTGTCACATTCCTGAACAGTTTTGTGGTGTGGCATGGTGCATTTCCTGGCTGGGGGGGCAACTGTCATTGGGGAGTGCTGTGGCCATGAGGGGTGTACTTGGTCTGCAATGCTGTTTGAGTGGGTGAAGTGTGATAGATGGCATATACATGAATGTCAGGATAGTGACAAGATGATTAATGCTATTAAATTCACCTGTCAGCTGTTTCAGTGTTTTGACTGATCAATGTATATTGCATATAAATGTGCACTTAATAATAATATGAATGATGATGATGATGGCGATGAAGAAAAAAAAGACTAACAGACCATAAGTAACATTTAACTGCAGAAAAATGATCATGTTCCTTAAAAAAAAAAAAAAAAAATCCCTTCAGCTTCTCTGTATTTGTCGTCTCAATCATGTGTATGGCCCAGACTGATTCCTGGACTGCAACTAATGATTTTATTTCTAATACACTAATCAGTTCATTGATTGGTCATTTCATCTATAAAATGTCAATGTATGGTCCTCCTCAGATGGCTTGTACAACAAGCACCCTAATAGATAATCAATTTGAAATGACGTCAAAGCAAAAGATGAAAAGAAGCAGTCAATTTTTAGAAGCTGAAATCACTTGTTACATTACTTTAAACAGCTATTACATTTTTTGTTGAATCTGAGAGTCAAACAATTAATTGACTGATTGGATTGAATGTTGATGTCCCAGAAAGAAGTTAGCAAGCAAAAAATAATCTCCCAGGTTGTTTTCACACAAGTAATGACGGATCCACAGTGCTCATGTGCACGCTGTCTACAGTGTACAGTCTCAAACAAGGTCCTTTCGTCCATCTTCATGTTGTTTGTCTCACTGTTTCCTCATCATTTTTACTCTGTGATACTGGCAGCAATCATCAGCCACGTTGCCCTACTGTTACAATTTCAGAAAATCAGGTCATGGCATTGACAACCCGAGAAAACACTCAGAGTGATAGCACGTGTCATATCAGAGTGAAAACAGGCTGTCCTGAACGCAGCTGAAGTCACTGTACTCAAGACAGTTTGTTTTTTCTCTCATGCTTACACACTGAGACAAATAAATGGAAGCCTGAAATGTGGAACAAAAATAATCTTAGGTGACAAAAGAAAAGCTGAGACTGGGTCAAGCAAATGTTTGAAACAGCAGCATATAATCAAGAGCTGCTGACTTGAGTAACATGAGTAACTAAACAAATGAGTCTGGAGGCAGCTATCGATTGCAGAGGACAGATTTATTCTGGGCTCTCCACTCTAAATCTCCTGCAGAAGCAAAATAAGCCCACAACTAATAACATTTCCCAAGATCAATAAGATTTTATTATTTGGTCAATGTAACACCAATTAGATGTGGGCCTTAAAACTACTGGAGGAGTATAATAATGTGTGCATGTGTGCGTCATGCTCCAACAACAACTTTGATTACCTATTGCTCCGACCTGACATACATCTTTAACAGGGACAAAAAGCTTCAAAAAACACCTCACGAAATTTACAATAAACAAAAGAAACAATCAATGACCAATGTCATTGGTCAAGCTAACAATCAAACTATATCGCACTGATGCACACTGTGCAGTAAAACTGTTTTGCACTGTTGCTTTGACAGAACACCGCAAGATCTTTCAGTGTTAATTAACTGTAACTGTGTCCATATTGACACTGTATCAGTGAAGCATGGGGATTTAAATTAGAAGCCATCACTTGAGTGGCAGCCCACTGTTACAAAGTCCATTAATGATGCAGACATGACTGGTGAAAATGTTTTTTTTTACTGATATACACTCTTAACCAGGACTTAATGTGTGCAGGATCCTGCTGAAACAGATCTCGGACCTCTCAGTTTTTCACAGCTTGTGTTCTGGTACCAAGTTGTTCCAAGCTGGTACTTCTTTCATCACTATAAAAATCTCTAAATAAATGTTTTCTGTATCATCTGATTTAATTTTAAATCTGATTTTCAAAAATAGAGATGGTCTTGCAGTGAAGTGTGAATGCCTGAAGTGTGTGACTTTTGTGCACATGAGCTAACATTACTGCGATTTGAATTAGGACACCCTTAACAACAAATAAAACATCTAAAATAAAATCAGATGTGCTGGATTTTTTCTATTTTTTTTTCTTTTTTTTAATGATGCAGTAACAGAATCTTGACTCATATTTGATCAGTGCTGCCTACTTTGACCACAGTACTCGAGCAGTAACTGACATGATTGACAGCTGCATTTGGGACTCCTTGGCTCTGACAGGTTGTCTTCTGTTGCAATGCAGTGGATTCTGGCAAATGACATTAGAGGCTGTAGGAGTAAGGATGTGACTTTTTTTCACAGACTACCTGTCTCATATAATACTGTGTGTATGTCATGACAGTTTCAGTAAATATGACAAAAAGTAGCTTTAAGACTGAACACCAGCACAAATGAAAAAAATGTTTCCACATCTCATCCGGTGCAAACTGCACATCTGTTGCCAACACTGCTGGGCTTTTGTTCAAAGATGATTGTCAAAGTGTGAAAGCACATTCAACAAATATTTGGGCAAACTATGTGGGGCGGGGGTGTATTCATTTTTTATCTTTTATTCATGAACTGATCAAAAAATCCACCCACTGCAACACGTCCAATAATAAAAATGTAAATTACTCCTAAAAAAACGCGTGGATCAATCAATGACACCTTTTAAAAGAATGTTAATAACAGCAGTCTATTTCACAATCAATTATTTTCAGCAATTGTGGGCCTGCAATTTAAAGGGTTACTGAGAGTTCAGCAGTTTTGGGGGAAGAAATGCATCTGATGGTATTTCTCGCTCTAGTACCACCAAAGTAATGTTTTCAAGATGTCGCTGCAGAGGAACTATGTTGCAAGCAGTCTGACTGGAAGAAGACAGAGATTATTCAGAGGACAGAGACTAAGAATGAATTATACATGAATACATGAAAACCCAAACAAGATATTGTTCACTGTTACAGTGTCAGTGTTCATTTACCATCATATTGATTTAAACTGAAGCCGTGACGCATTATGACTAATCCATGAAATACACTGATTCACTGGTTTTGACTTCAAGAGAAAAATACAATAACTCAAGTAATAACAAAATGTAAAATGACTGAGAGGACAAGGAGGCAAGTACTGACACTTTAGAGTGCTTTTAATTTGTATTTTAGTGTATTATAAATCAAATGACCACTTGTATGTGAAAGAGGTTACTCATGGTGACAAACCCACAGATAAAGGTCACCCGACTCAGCTCATGGTTTTGCTGTATTCTCACTTGTTCATTTGTTTGTGGCGGCTCACCATGATTAAAACACCTACCGCCACAAATAGGTTTTCTATTTTTGGAGCTGGACCATCCATTAGGAGCACTTTGGAATATATATACATTTGGTCATTTATAGCACCACACTGTTGGAGCGCAGAGTGCACTCAGGGCAGAGACAAAATATATATTTATTCTCCTGGGTCGAAAAGTTTGCGTTCACTTGCAGCAGCTGCTCCTCTCTGATCTGATCAGCTCTGAATGGCTCTACAGATAAATTATCAACCCCACAACTCACAAACTGCTGCTAAGGAAAAAAGGACCCATGGTGAGCTTCACCTGCTCTGCCTTCACAAATCGCAAAAAACAACCTATTAAGAGAGGGTGCACAGAATGATACAAAGGGACACAAAGGTATTTAGAAAGAAAAAAAAGTTTGCTGTTAGCTGTCGTTTTTTTTTCAGCCAACAACTTTTTAAATTCACTCTCACTGTTCTCATCAGCGTTGTTTCCACCAGGTAATTCCCTCAGGAGTCGGTGGAGACCAAAAACAGAGTAAAAACAGGGTGAATATTGTACTTACACTCATCAGCTGGCCACAACTACTAACGAATGGAAATATTGTTCTATAACTGCTGGATGTGTAAATATGCAACTGTTGTCAAACAAGTTCACTATATTAACTTAAAAGTGAAGTATATGTCAGTACGTAGAGCTTGTTTTCACTGCCTGCAAAGCGGTGAAAAAAGTCCCTTAATATAGGTTTAATTTAAAATCTTCATTAAAGATATTAAAGTTAACTTGTGATAAGACAGCACATACCTGGGCCAGTGACTCATGAATATTTTTTCTGTGGCATAACCAAACACACATCACAGAACAATGAGCTCTGCTGCTCCGTCTTCTATCTCTGATCTCATTCTGTGCCTCGGCCATTACAAATCTCCTCAGCACCTGCTGCTCACCTCTTATTGTCTGACTAAAGCCTTAGGCCATATTCTTCAGCGACCACACACTTCAACGATATATTAAGAGGTACAATATCTACACCTCATTACCTTAATTTGTTGTCCACTTTCTCCTGTGTGGCTCAAACGTGACAACACACCAGGATACAACTAGTAATGATGGGCAGGATTAGCAAGCCTACTGTAATAGGAGTAAATGTGTGCATGTATATGAAGTGTGTGTTTGTTGTGTACATGTTGAATGTAGGACTAAGCGTCCATCCACTAACAAAGGGAATCCTCATTGTTCAGTCCACAAAAGCTAGCTGCTGATTGCGGAGCATCGTCTTTCCTTATAGATCCCTGGATAAAGCTCACAATGATATTTATCTCCCAGCAGCACCTGGAGTTTGGAAAACAAAGCATGTGTGTGGCTGTACCACTCCCATGTCACCAACTCAAGCAAAGGTCATGGTCTTAATCCATTATTTCCACATTTCGTGCTGTTGCTCAAGCGGACTCATCTGATACCACCTCTGGAAGGCATTAGAGTGATTTCAGGTTTGAGTCATCTTGGATGTGTCTGGATTTCGGGACTTTCCCTCTTTGTCCACGCTGATTTACCAAATCTAGATCCAGCTGGATGCGAGGAGTCTGTCAATAGCTGTCATTGTGCATATTTTAAGTAACATTAGAGTCTGAGCGTTGACTGGGCCTGTCAAGGGACTTAAGAGCTCTGGGCTGTTTTCAAACTATCCTAAAGTTGATTTAGCTGTATGCTTAGGTGAAAGGCCTGAGGGGAAATAAACTGTTACATTCTAGTTAATGTTTTAGTGGTTTTAAAGCTCTTATCTATTAGTCTTCATGTGACAACAGAATCTTTCACCTCATACTGTTTCTTTTTTTTTTTTACTTTTCCCTCTGCCCTGTCTATCAGACAGATTTATGGGGTGCTGCACTGACTCCTGGAGGCATGATGCCCTATGACTGTAAATGTGTCAGAGCTGTTGTTTATAGTCAATCATCCCTCCTGCCCAGTTTGCTCAGAGCTATTGGAAATGCTTTGGCGTTGCCATTTTTTCATTTTCCAAATCACAGAACGCACTGTGCTCTTGTGAACCTCCAAGACTGTTTATCTTTTGCATTTTAAAAAAGCACTGGAGGGACGACATGTGATAAAATCATCAGACTTGATGTCAAAGTCATTCATGCACTTGAAGAGGTATTCCACTGCTGGAAAGATGGTCTTTTCATAAAACCAGGCCGTCTATGCAGAAGAAAGGCACAAATAATTTTGAAATTGGTGCTTTATGACCAGAGGAAACTGAGAAAAAGGGCTATGGCTTTCGCTTTTGCTCAAAAGGTAGAATAAAATATGTTTCTGATTTTAGCCAAGAAATAGGCGACACAGTAACAGAATCTTGGTTTGTATTTGATCAGCGCTGCCTAGTTTTACTTTTGATCTGAGTTTGGTTTGAGCTTGAGAGAGAGGAGGGCGGGTCTCTCTCTTATTCTGCTTCTATTTTCATACAAAAATGTGGAAGTTACAATCTGTAGTTCGAGCAACAGCCCTAGAGCCAGTGAGAATCTGCCGTGTTTGCAACATCTGCCTGATTGGAGCTGAGAGATCAGCAGGGACATCTGGGTGCTGGTAGGATGGAAGAACATTTACCACAGTTTATTTACACTTACTACCCATGTTGTTGTGATACAAAGCTGTATCCCTTTAAACTAGTAGTGACCAGTAGTTAATAAATGAAAAAAAGTCAATGAAAATGTCAGTTTAATTTTGACTGTTTCAAAGGTACCCTGTAGAATTATTCACTAACAGTAGTGCTATAATGTAATGGATTTTTTTAGAGTGAGTCCACATTTTATTACTATCACGTGCACTAGGATGCCTGTGCATGCACACACAGTGATGCAGTAAATCGTCCTGCCAATGGTTTCAGGCTATCTGACTGATCTACAGGTGTTTTGTGTGAAGGGAAGGGGGGCTGAAAACTGCTGCAAGCACAGATGTAACTAATGTGGGTTTTAAATTATTCCAAAAATGGGTTCCTTAAATGTTTAAAGAGGAAGCAGACCTCAGTGATACACGCCACTTGTTTTAGAAACACTGAATGTAGACAAAAACAGAGTATCCCTGATTCTTAATTTCAGTTCCATCTTCCTTTTACTTTAATGATCACAGGACCTAATATTTCCTGAACACTCAGTGTAAATCAGTCCAGTATAACTGCTGTTGTGATAAAACTTTTAACGAAAGCAACGAGGTACAGGGATCTTTGTTGCACTCCCTGTCTTCTAACCTCACGTACACAAGTCAATACCAGTCTGCTGACTAAGACTCTGACATGGCAGCTACACTAATGGAAGCATATTATCATTAAGACAAAGCGATACAAATCTGTCTAATGGTGCTTTTCTGGATTAAAGTTCCTACACAGAAACAAAACGAGCCCTGGGGCTATTTATAAATATATATCAGCCTGAACTATATGATTAAGGCTGAAACACATACAGTGCTCTGAATAGCCTGTAATATGAGTGCAGCACTTTATTGATCCAAGTATTGACCAGCAACATATGGACCCCAGGCATGCTTTGTGGTTCCCATGGGAACAGCAGGGAGGGGCGGTACTGCTGATAATCAAGCAAGCTATCAGTCCGTACCTGTCCCCCGCAGGAGGCAGCTTTGATCATTTATAAACTTAGGATGACAGGACAAAGAGAAGGGAAGAAAGGCCTAATGGAGGAGAGATGATTTCCTTTTCAGAGGGAAACCTTGTGTCAAGACATGTGAATTACTGACCCTAAATACTCAATGAATCACATGTAACAACAAAAGGCCCTATCTTGAGCCAGTGTTTGGTTTGTTGGTTTTGGGCAACTGCAGAACAACATGGTGGACTCTGCTACCTTTGTAGATATAAAGAAGATTAAGATTAAAAATCTTACTTTCATACTAATTCTTACAGTAAGAATTGGAGACGGCCACTAAAGGGATAGTGCCGAGCGATTATGTCGGGGCTTCAGGACACTTGGATCACTACAGACAAGCAGTATGGAGATACTTTGTGGTTTCAAGTCTGTGTTTTTTGGACGTCTGAATCTGGGGCGCCCGGCTTGCATTAGGTGAAGTTGTGCTGCTACCCACTCTCCCCTTGGATCTCTGCAAGGGATGTGAGGACTCTAAAACTTCACCTGAGCCTCCCATGGCATATGGGTGAGTAGATAAAGGCTGAATTTTCATTTTTGGGTGCACTGTCCCTTTAAAATCTGGACTTTTTTGGCATTCCACCAGCCTACCAAAGAAGCAGCCCACTGGGATTTTTTCCAGTATGCGTGACAACCAGTACACCACTAGTTTAAACACTTTTCCTGATTATGTGACCATTGTTTTAGTCTATATAATGTATGAAAATAGAAAAAAAAACCCCATCACAACCTCTCAGAGCCAGATGTGCCATCTCCAAATTGCTTGTTTTGTCCAACCAACAGTCCAAAACCCAAAGACATCTAATGCACATTAATGAGCAGCAGATTCTCACATTCCAGAAGCTGAAACCAGCAAATGTTTGGCATTTGTGTTTCTGATTTTAATGATTTTACTGTCATTGAATTGACTTTCTCTCTCTTTTTTTGCAGATCCGTGAACACAGAACTGTTGGTGAGCTTTTTCTCCTCTGCAGCAGTTTGTTAAGTTAAAGTAGCGAAGTGGAGACTGATGAGTTTGTGCTCAATTAGTCAGATCTGATCAGATGAGACTGACGGATCACAGTAAGTAATTGTATGGACAAAACCTAAATGAAAGTGCTGTTCTTAGGAATAGACCGTTATATTTCTATATGAATTAATGAACACCAAAGTTTCACTTTCACTGCGTCTGGCACTCTGCTTATCTGTGCTCCGAGAGTTTCGTCCTCTGAATAACTGAACAGTATACTAGCCTATATATATAGTCTAACAGCACGCCAAATAAACTCTAAAAAAAGAAAATCAATATGTGATATCATGTTGGGCCACCACAAATGAATGGATGTGAAACCCTGCAAACTGTGTCATATTGTTGCTTTGATGTATTTTTAATGCACTTGTGTTTGACTGCAATCCCATCCTACAGCTGGCGATGGACC
Organism: Epinephelus cyanopodus; assembly: GCA_026686955.1. Lineage (NCBI taxonomy): Eukaryota > Metazoa > Chordata > Actinopteri > Perciformes > Serranidae > Epinephelus > Epinephelus cyanopodus. The sequence continues at coordinate 23,514,931 of CM048918.1, read as the reverse complement.
TCTGTAACTGTATTTTGTGTTTAACAAGCAGTGGCCATATATTCCATATGGCTCAACATGACATTAACAATGTGTCATGTGTCAACAACGTGCCTCAGGTTTTACACTACATCAAACAAATCAAACGTTCTTTCACAGACCATCTGCGGTGATAACATTCATCACATCAGGTTCTGTTGGTTAATGGCACCTTATCTTCCTCAGCTACTGTAATTGCACAGTGTGTGCTGTAGGCTTAAGGTGATGTATAACATACAGCTAGGCCAGGGCTCTTAGTGACAGGCCTGGGAAGCTGGTGTGATCCAGGGAACAGTGAACAGAAGTGTTCACAGAAATGGATTACTCTTTAAAAACTTACGTCAGCCCACCACACACCCACACAGCAGCTCCCTAAAAAAAACCTTGTTCTGAGGAATTCCCACATATCTGATCATCTTACCACTTCCGTGATCGCAACCACAATATATGAACTTTCAGCTTCTGAATAATGAACATCAAAGATGGGTCTGAAGAAACAGTCACCTCAGACAGATGTACAGATCAAACACTGCCTTGTCTGTTTTTGTTCAAAGGACACTCAGCAAACACAAAATCTCCTGATTTGATCTGTAAGTACAGAGTCTGCAACATTGTTCATACCCGTGAGGTGAAGAACACTGACAATAATAAATGTTTTCTGACATTACTAAGAGGAAGCATTCATTTTCCAGCACCTGTTTTCCATCTCATCCACATGTACCAGCATGAAGTCCCTGCTGATGAGGACAAGCTGCAGACAGAGCCCGATCTTCAGAGCTTGAAAGCATCATTCTCTGAGGTATATTCAGTTACATGAAAGTGCTTTCAGTAAATTAAGACTAACCGGAAACATAAGAAACACATGCCAGAGTAATGACTGATTGCAGCTCGAATACTTAAGGGAACACACTTCTGAAGTGTGCCAGCACTGCGAGCAAAGTCAAATAAATATGCGCTTAATTTTCATTTCAATAACAATAAAAATTTTCGCCAACATCTGCTGTGCTTCAGGAAAACTGGTATTAATCATGAAGTTGTATCTGTCTGGAAACATGTTAAGTCTGCAGAGATGCGCCCGCGCACTTCATCACCAACATCTCAGCTGTCTTGGTTTCAACCACAGGGATGTAAATGCATATGAGCAAACGAGCACCAATAAACACCCGCACACAGGTCTGCTGAGGTGACGCATGACTCGCTAATTGCTTAATAACAGGGTCTTCAACTATTCAGAATGACATGCTACTGACCGGGCCTGTAAGTCTAGGATGTTTGGTAGAGATGATACACTTATGAATATTGATGGGTAAAAATAAAACGGGGTTATAAAGTGATCGAATCTAGAGGACAAAGACTTATTCTAGAGGACAAAAGTGGAAGTTCCAAAACTAAAAATGGCCACTGAGGTAACACTAGTCTTGGTGAACCTGCAAGTTTTTTAAATTTATTCCGAATGTGAAGCATAAATAACCTACAGTACTGTACCGCTAGAACACAGATATAGCGGTGCGGTTGGGGTTTCTGTTTCCTGAAGTCTGACTCAGGCAGTAAAATGTTGACAAGCATGTACCGTCATCACTGTGCCTACCCCAGGGTCCTCTCTGCCACAGCTCTGGGCGATACTGCTGCATGCACCGAACATTAGTCAAACCTTTCAGGCTGAGGTAACCACAAAGCCTCCAGATGCAGACGGTGAGTAGTTGGTGAAGTGTAAGAACATGAACACGCTTTTTACTGCTTCCTGTAAACTACCTGATCATCAGTCCACCGGTGTTTACAGTGCCAACATAAATATATGAAAGCAGGGATACCTTTATAATACAACTCACATTAATCATATCCTCCAGCTGGTTTTTATTTCCCGAACTTCACTTTCATCAGAACCTCTGGCTAATGTTTATGGACACAGATGGGAGGCTGGGTAACCTCAGACTCCTCCCAGAGGAGCTTTGCCCTCTGGGAAAGGCAGGGCTGGACCAGTCCTCCAGGGTTGTCAGGTTTGGCACACTCCTCTTAAACAGGGACAGATATGGAGCTGAGTAGACTCGCACACATGCACACTGAGAGCGTGCCTTGTGAGGCAAAGGCTGCACTCTCTGGCACACCTTTTATTAGTGGAGCCAGCCAGCAGAGCAAAGCACAAACGTTAGAGAGACTCCAGCAGGGCACGCAAACACATACCACAGCAACAAAAACATCAACGGTCGCCCTGCCAGCGGAGTTTTATAAGTATGTAATGATTACAGAATGATAGGAAGGAATTCATTTAAAGAGGAGAAATTCTTTAACACCAAAATGAACCTACCCCATGCTGGAAATTACCCTCTGCTGCCATTGTGCAGACATACAACTAAAAAATTTTTATTAAAAATCAAATTTTCTGTCCCCCTTTCGGTTCAAACTTTCTCTGACTTCTACTGATTTTGCTGAAACGTTTGGCTCATGTTTTGACAAATGAATAAATGACACATCAGAGTGTCAGCTTTTTCTTCCTTTTCCACTGTAAAATGTAAAATGTGCTCAACATGCTGACACATCGTGAATCAGAGGTCTAATCTGCCAAAAATGCTTAGGTTGAACCATAAATTAAAAGTTACAGAGAGAGTGAGAGGGAGTGTAAAAATGACAAAAAGGGATATTAAAGGTCAAATGTGAACTCACAGTGAGTGGCAGGGAGCAGACCACAAAGATGACGGTGATGAGCGCCAGCAGCACCAAGTGGTCCACCTCTTCTTCCCCCTGTGCGAACCAGGCCAGGCTCAGCCTCTTCCTTCTCCCTGTTGACCCGACGGAGCCGCGCCGCATCATCTGGCTCCGGTGCATCTGGCACAGGCTGACAATCACTGAACCGTTGCACACAAACACTGCAAAGATCAGCAGTGCCATGAGGGAGGAGTAGGACAGGGAGAAGGCCAGTACCAAGCTGGCCTTCTCATCACCCGTCGCATCCATGTCAATGAAGCACCACGTCCCTGGACAATACTGTCTGAATTTGCCATAGCCGCTGTATGGCAGGAGGCAGAAGGCCAAAGAGAAGATGTAAATAAATAAAAGAGTGAATTTGGCAAAGCTTCTGCGGATGTGTACAGAGTAAAAGTAAGGATGGCTGATGGCCAGGCATCTCTCCACAGCCATAGCGCACAGGATGAGTGTGGGCGCCAGGCCGAAGAAACTCATGGCAAAGCCAAAGAGGTTGCACAGGCCTGCACCTCCCAGACTTATCAGGGACATATTACGGGCGTAGCAGATGAACACAGGTGGGCTGAGGAGGCAGGTGCCCAGCAGGTCGGTGAGGGCCAGGCCGGTCACCAGGATGCAGAAGACGGAAGACCTGGAGCGATGCTCCTTCTGGTGCACCCCGAGGATGAAGAGAGCCAGGAGGTTCCCCACCACAGCAGCCATGAACATGATGATGCTTGTTGCTGGTTTGCCAGTCCCATTAACGATGAGAGTTTCATTACAGGTGGTGTGGTTGCATGATACGTTTGACACCATGCTTTTGTTAATGTTCAACATACTGCAAAGAAATGTGCCTGCTCAGTGTGAAACTAGTAAGGAAATCCCACTGAACAAAAGGAGAACCTGACCTCTTGATACCATCATTTGGCAACTCAGAAGGCAGAGCTGTATGGGCAGACCCATAATGCTGCGCTGACTCAACGCGGTTCTCTGTTTGCGTCTCACATGCACAGTTTTGAAATCTTCCTGTGAAACAAATAACACAAGAAAAAGACAAAATAAAACCCTTAATCCAGCAGTGTGGCATCATGTTAGAGTTTTCTCCTCAGTACATTAATGTATTTATTCTACAGCTGAAACACACATTCTTCTTAAAGTGACTAATAATCACTCACCTTTCACTTCACTGGATCTGTCGGAGAAAAGCAACTGAAGCGACTGAAACTATTTAAAAGTAACTCCTTCTTCTTCTGCCCGTCTTTATTTTCCCGCAGATTCAGTCTCCGAGGTCGTTAAATAATAGTTTGAAACCGATGCTGCCGGTAAGGTGTCGGCAGATACACATGAACTCACGGGACTATGAGAAAGACTGAACACGCTCCACTCTGCTCCGCTTACTTTCTCCGTCTGTCTCTGTGCGCCTCCCAGTTTCGGATTGATGTGTAGTCCCACCCACTGTACCGCTGCTCTGACAGACGCTGACAGATAACTGACTATTCAAAGGGTCATTTAAGCCAAATAACAGCGTACACATTAAAGAGAATCTACTTGTCTCTGCTTGTATGTGTCCAGAAATAGAAGCACTATGAGAACACTGGTTATAAATGCCTCACCCCTCAATCAGATTTGTTCTCAAGTTGAGATAAAAGCTGTAACTTATGGTGTGATCCTTCTTGTTTTGTACTATAGACTGTCAGAAACAACAAAACAAAGACAACAGGGTGAAATGATTAAGTTTCAGGGGCCCCAGATGCACACACACACATATATACACACACTTTGGTCAGTATTGGCTTGTTCCCCGTGTGAGCTCAGAAAAAAATGTAATCCAATTAGTCTTTTGTGTAAGTATTTGGTTTGGCAGTGTCTCTTCTTGGTTTTTAAAAAGGTGTTTTGAATAGCCTTAATCTCGGGTAGTTTACATTTCACGCAGCCTTTGCCGCAACTCGACTGTGAACCAGTGCTTTGGCTGAATTCAAATGCCATGAAAGCAAGTTCACCCAGCTTGTTTTTGCTGGTGCGTTTGTCATTTGTGGATGCTTTACTTTGTGTTGTTTTTTTGCAGTCTACAGTAAAATACCTGTGTGGGGAGAGAGGTAAATCCCCTAGCAGTGTGTGTGTGTGTGAGTGTTGGTGCTCTTGAAGAGAGTGCATGCTTTGATCTAGCCCTCAGGGTTAAGATGAATATGCTGACAAATATTTGACAACTTGAAGAGAGTGTGACAAAAAAGGAGGAAAAACAGAGAAAAGCTGTTCAGAAAACACAGTTTATGGGGCAAGGGTGCGTTGGGAGAGATGTGGGATCATTTAGTGATTTAACAGTACTATACAATAATTTAAAATTACAGATAAAGCTTTAGCATATAAAACTATCATCAACTAAATATGCAGCTTGAAAAATGGGTGGGCGGTGCTGACTGTTTCCAACACAAAGGCTGGGTCACAAACTCTCCCCGCACTCCAAATCCAAATCATACCTTCTCTTTTTACTTTTACTGTTGCATGCAGTATGTAATCAATCTGGACACACTGCTTCTTCATTACATTGAGCCCTGAACTTTGACCCTTTAGCTAATCTATCCATTACTTTGGAGACAAAACAAAATGCCATTTGCCGAGCTCGCCAGAGGTCAAGCTCTGCTGTTGTTTACTTCGCAATGTATGCAGTTTTTACTTTTGAGGATTAACAGAGAGTTACTGTCAGGCTAAAATTGAGTGTGAGATGCAGTGATGCGGGTGCTTTATTTACTATATTATATACTATACTATTATACTATATTATTTATAATTTACTGGTCCATCTTTGTCCCAACCCTCACCTCTGGTCATGAGCTCTGGGTAGTGACTGAAAGAATGATATAAAAAAAAAAAAGCTACCAAAATGAGTTTTCTCAGAGGGATGGCTGGGTCAGCCTCAGAGGTTGAAGAGCTCGAACATCCGAAAGGGAAGCTCGGAGTAGAGCCGCTGCTCCTTCACATCGAAAAGGGGTCAGTTGAGGTGGTTCGGGCATCTGATCACGATGCCTCCTGGGCGCCTCTAGTTGGAGGTTTTCCGAGCAACGTCCCACTGGTAGGAGGTCCCGGGGCGTTGCTGGAGAAAGGGACAGCTGAGTGCTTTGCTTGGCCTGCTGTCCCCACGATCTGGCCCCGGATAAGCGGATGAAAATGAATGGATGGATGGACCAACGGTAGTGTTTACTGGTCCAGTGCAGCACAGTACATTCTGGTTTTCTACCTCTTAAGCAAAGAGAAACAAAAATGGATGGATGTAATAACCGCATACACTGCAGTTTCTAACATAATTGTATTCACAACAGTAAATTACATCTACATTTCTCTGTCACTGTTATTTTCATTTTTTATTGTTGATTATGTTGTTAGTATTCCTATTAGAACTCTTCAAGTGGTCATCAGTCGCTTCAATGTGCTGTCATCCATCATCACGACTTGTTACAGTTTTCAACCTTGTCAACCTCGACAAGCTGTCGAGCTGTTTGTGGCCTAGTTGACAAATCGTCTGCTTCACAGAGAATTGTGGGTCAGAGTAGTTAGAAAACACGCTGGCTTACATTCTGCGCAATCCAACTAGAATATCCTGGTATTTTTGGCACACTACATTTAACATACTATGTACTAGGACATACCGAATCTTTTTTTTTCTGGCTTACTAAATAATATGCTAGTACAGGTATTGGAATGCAGAATGAGCAAAGGGCAATGCAGTTACAGAACCTTGATTTATATTTGAACAGCACTGCCTAGTTCACAAGCAGTGATTGACAAGATTGACAGACGCCTTAGAGACTCCTCTGCTCTGACTGGTAGTTTTCATTCATGTATAGTAATACCCTTAGACGCACTACAAGGCAATAAAATAGGCAGAGGAATATGATTTTATTCACATAATATCTGTCTCACGTACATAGTGACACTTTCAGCACTTATGGCAAAACCTTTTAATCAAAGTAACCAATGACGTTAAGATCTGCTGCGTTCCAAATCACACTCCTTTTCTCTTTATTTCAAATTTAATGCTACAGACTGCGACAGATATATAAGCAAGAGACTAACTTGTTTTAATTGATCTATAATGCTACAGTTACAGCCTACAGTTGCTTTGTAGTTTGGTCTTGATGTTGATGGTATTTGTTTCCCATCATGCTCATCGTGATAAATCCTACCTGGAGGCAGTGCTGCAGTCCACAACCATGGTACACCTACACAGGTGTTTTCACTTCATGTGCCTGATTAGAGCTCTTCTCTGGACTGTGCTGGTGTGAGCAGGCTGTGGGGGATTTCTTTCACGCTCTCTTTTGTTTTGCCAGTTACAGCTTTTCCCTTTCTAATTATTGTCATCCTTTGTTCACACCTTGATTATTCTTATTGGTACATGTAGTTTATTGTTACACATGATCTCCAGCATATATTTTTCTCAGTTTTAACCTGAGCAGAGGCCTAGTCAGATAGAGCGAAGGGAAACACCAGTGTGTGTGTGAGTGTGAGTGTGCGAGGCCTTTAAAGAAAGCAAACTGAATCATCTGTAGGTAGAACTGTAAAAATACAGGAACAAATCAACAGCCGGAGCCAGCTGCTGTGATGATGTGTTGGCCGATGGATGTAAAATGACACATAATGGACACATCACCATTTCCGCAGACACAGGATGTAATGATGAAAGGCCCGAGGAGCCATTGCTGTTCTCCTTAATGTTTCCTTTCCATGACACCTAAAATTAGATGTAGCACCAATAAAATCACCACAGCCAAGAAAATGAGCGTGAATACAAACTGCTTCGTAGTAATTTCATTGCTTGCTCAGTTTCCACTGTCAGTAATTCTACTTGCTTACTGTTTGTGTAATTTACAGAACATAATGACAACAGCGTAGTGCCAATGTTCAGTTCTGGATGGAGTAATGGAGATCAAGTTTCTCTGTGTTTTACACTCTGTAAATGAAAGTGTTGATGCACAGTTACACAGCTGGTAGTGGGTGGTAGCCTGCTGGCACAGTCCACTGTGATATTGTTAAACAAAGACATGCAGATATTTGTTTTTAATCCTCCTGTCAGTTTCGGTTCATCTCCACAGCCTTCGCTCCCTCCCAGACAAACAAAGCTCTAATTTACTTTGAACTACCACAAGGCACCTTAAGGCGTAGATGGCACGCAGGGTGTTTATAGTTACACTGCCGATAAAACAAACCAGGCTGCCACCTTTAAATAAACAACAGACATACACACTTAAAATAGACAGACTTGCAAACTTTCCCCAAACCGGCAGGCCAGTTTGTGAACATACCGACCGAGACAGTGAGAACATAACACTTGGTAAATTTACACAAGTTCTTATTATGATACATAAGCAGTTTACAATAAGCGCAGCGAAGCATCAATTTGCAACAGAAGCTGTTGCTGTTTGGTTGTGTGTTGTTAATTGAAGGGTAAATATGTGTGCTGACTCAAAGCTGCAGTTTGGATGGATGGGAGGATGAACGGATGTATTAAAACTGGACATTGTAACTTCCTCTGTGTGCCAAGGGTGCCTGAGAACTATGGTGGCCGACACAAAAACACGAAAGACCCCACTTAGAGCCAGTGTTTGGTTTTTCTCTTCTGGGCTACTGTAACAACAACATGGCGGAATCCATGGAAAACGATCAGCTCCGTATGTAGATATAAACGGCTCATTCTGAGGGAAAGAAAAGACAACAATTCTTATTTTCAGGTGAATATACAGTAGTGGAAACATGAGGAAATATTATACTTATTATGAATGCTATATATAATTTCTAGTAATTTATCCCCTTAAATCTACACACGTGCTTTAAGTATTAAAAGTACTTAATGGAGAGAAAATTAAACCAAATAATAATTCAAAAATAATCAAAATAATTCAAAGGAAACATAGTTAATTCTCACATTTGAGAAGCTGGAACCATGATTTTTTAATATAATTTAATTTAATCTTATTTTTCATAAAAAAAGACAATTTATAGAATCATCAAAATGTTTCTGATAATCAAGCGAGTGATTGTTTCAGCTGCACATATATATTTTCATATGGTTTATGTGCAAAAATCTTAATTTGAAAAGTAACCGGTGTAGTAAAAAGAACAATATTTCTCTCTGAGGTGTTGTGGAGTGGAAGTAGAAGGTGGCATGAGATTAAAATACTCACGTATAAGTGCCTGACATTTTTACTTAAGTGCAGTGCAGTAGTTAATGTACTGAAATGTTACATTTCACCACTGCAAGTCTCTCAATGCAGTCAGCAGAATGCCTTTATCACACATTAACAACACGTTATGACATGACGTTCTTTCATGCGAAAACAAATTACATAACAATGAAAACACTTCAGCCTGTCTTAGATCTGTCAGCACACTGTTTAGAAAGATTAAAAAAATGCAAACTCCAGATGAATTCAGTTTGAATCAATTATTTTCTGTTTTTTGCTTTCGTGTGACAGTCAGAGGTGTGGTTATCTTAGATCAGGGATACGCAACTGGCTTTTCCCAGGGGGCCGCTCTTACAAAATGGAAGGTGGAAGGGGCCAGTAGCAAAAGCCCCGCACAGGTGAGGTATATGCGGGGGTGTTTCCCTGCTAGTTGTGAATCACTTAGTAGTAACAGTACAGTACAAACTCATGATGCAGCTGCTTTCAGGTGCATTTAAGAACGGACTGAACATGAATAGAAAACAAAATGTAATTATTTGTGAAATTCATATATAGAAAGTGCAGAAGCTTTACCAGTACCATGATGCGCAGACTACTGACTGTGTGTGTGTTTTGTCTGAGGCTGTACCACCATAAAATGGATATGCACGGTCTGGTAACCAAATGATATTTACCAGACCGAGCTGATCCGTCCTCCTCCAATTGAATCCCAGACAAAACCGGGCTCCAATCCATGCACTAATAAATGACTGAGGTGTCACATGTCAACCTCTGGCTTGTCTCCTGTTCTTTAAAGCACCGGCATCCACTTGCTGGTGTGAACGTGGACAACACATGTTACAATTTCCCAGAAAGGAAGCAGGGTTGGTAAAATGCTGTGCATTTATGATAACTCATAAATCACTGGAGAAGAGTGGGATTATCCCATGAGACTGTTCTGATCAGAATTACGAAACATATGGAGCCCAGAGAGATACGGGTTTGGCTGGTTTTATCTGACTCTTTCATCTGTAATTGCAAGCAGAATGTAAGTGGTGACAGAGACCTGAATATAAAGTCAAAACTTAGATCTGTTGAGAATTGAAAATATGTCATGCAGCCCACACTATTACAGGTCCAATTACATGAAGAAACTCAAAAAAGCAGGATGTGCGTAGAGGAGAAAAAAAGGTTTTCCTGTCTTTGCATTTTTTTTCTACTTTTACGCAATCTGATTGCCATATTTGTCGAGCATTTCCTTTGTAATTACTACGGTGTGTTTTCATTGATTGATAAGCATCAAGTCTGTAGGTCATGGAAATTTGAATCACCTAATTATGATTAGCCAGCTGCAGATGTTTTCAGCTGTGCATGTCACGATGTCCTTTGCCTTCCAGGACATCAATTCCTTCTTTGTGTTTGTTTTTACATCCAGAAAACCAGTGACACAAAACAGGTTTTAACATCCATAATTGTAAACATGTGAGCCGGAGCTGACACTGAGTGTGTGGACTCGAGCTGGAGATGGTGATGGAGATGCCGCTGATGTCAACAGTGAGACCGCACACACGGTTGACATACTTCGAGTGTGTTTGAGTTTCTGATATGCACCAGATCGTTACGTAATTGTGGCGTCACACATATTTACATGAAGATTAACAACTTAAAATGTCACAGTATGGGTCTGTTTTTATGAACACTTAATCCTTCAATAGATGTGTAATGTCCTACAGCTTAATCACTCAAATAAGACACCAACTGGTTGATGTCGTCAGCATATGTGCTTTTTAATAAAGCACTAATCAAGAGTTCATCTCGCTAGATTCACGATTCAAGGATTTGTTTCATGCAACAGAAAAAGACAATAGCACAAAGGAATTCTTGGCCTGCTGTGCTCTCTGATGCCCAGATAAATACTGAAAAGTTAAAAGAATAAAGTTAAAACAGGAGAAGACAATCAGAAGGGAGGAAAGAAAAGTGTACATCTGTGTAGCAGTGGTACAACAGTACCATGTTTAGATGTGAATGACAAACAGTGGTTGTGATGTAAAATGAGGCAAAGTTCTAGTCCTATAGTCGAGGCCTTTATGCAGTGGCTCTCCCAACCTTTCAAAAGAAACTCCACTGTGATTTGTTTGCACCATCCTGTTGTTGGTTTTGTCTACATCTATCAAAGCTTTAAATTCTGTACACTGAATTCTGAGGTTTGATTGTAACAAACCAGCCAAGACTCATTTACAATATAATAATTTTAAATTATAGTACGACAGCTTCTCAGTTCATCCATTACTTGCATTTTCTGTGCTATTCAAAGGAGTACATTGCTTAGGAGTGAGCTATTTACTCAGAAATGGTAAAATATAGAGTGTTGAAAGACATCTGACAGGCTTTACAGTAAGTCCCACGCCCACGGATGTGGTACAGTGGAACTCTACACAGAGACAGATAGGGCTTTCCCAATCCTGCAGACAATGCGCAGGCACCTATAATACAGAGCTAATGAGCCAGACCTGCGTTGGCTTACCTTGTTTGTTGTAATTGAAACCATAATGGAATTTGAAAATGTTTTCTCTGCTAACAGAGCTTGTTCTTTCAGGAGCTTCACTTGCTGTAGCCTCTGTTCAAACAGGTCTCAGCTGGCATGGACATCATATCAGACTACGCTTTCCACATACCATATGAAAAGTATGAGGTCAAACTCATAAACATACACAGTAATGTTCAAACTTTAAGTGGTTCTCTGTTTACAGTACACAGATCACTGAAGGGACCTTCCGGGCACAGGCCCAGGAGCTGAAACTGTCCTGAGGCCCCCCTGCCCTTTACTTGCAAAATGTCACTCAAATTAACATGTAACAACCAGTGAGAGACTCAAAAAAGTAACTCCAAATAGGGGCAAAACAACCACAGAGACACGTGGGGGCCTTAAAGACACACAAAGCCAAACATAAAAATGCACAACAACTAAAAAGACACACACAACAACCACAAAGTTTGTGTTTCTTGTTCCTGTGTAGGCAAAGTGGTGGAACCGTTTTTGTGTATCTGTGCCCAGGGGCCAATTTTCTCACAACCGACCCATGCATAGGCCCAAACACAGCATGCATTTTAGGGATGTTTGAATAAAAACCTAATTTGCATCTAAACGTTTCTGCAACACTCTGATACCTGACAAGCACATCCACTTGCAGCAGCTGGTCAGGTGTGTAGAGATATGAAAGCAGGCGGAGTTTGACTCTCCTCTATTCTTCACACAACCACTTTTATCACTTCATGTGTACAAACAAATGCCACACAATGCATGCTTTGGGGGAGAGATTAAAGGTACACACCAATTTTTTGGATAATGGAGGCAGTGGGATGCAGCCAGGAAGAGGGTGTGAGGCTGTGAGGGCAAGTTTCACACATTGATGCATACTGAGGCCTTTACAAGAATGCTAATCTATGCACGGTGCACTCTAGATATACGAAAGTTTTTTCTCCATTCATTCTTCTCAATATCATCATTCACAAAGTTTTCCCACCACTTGCTTGTCCTCCCAGGTCTTGTCCAACAGGCGCCTTTTGGCTCCCCCTCCCCCTGCCGCTGTCGTGTAAACGATCAGCCAAAACGCAACAAAAGTTTACTGTTTTTGATTGAAATTGTTGACGTATAAACAGAGCGAGAGAGGTAAAACATGAAACACCAGACGGATTACAAAGAAAAATCCAGACTTCTGCTGAACTCTTACACAACTTTACGTTATATTCCATAAAGTGGAAGAGAGAACACTCAACCAAAGTGAAATATCACTTGAGCCCTCGCCTTCTCTGCAAGACAGGAAGGAAAAATGACACACTGTGGTTCCCCTATCTAGGAGTGTTTCACTTCTCTTTACATTCTCTTTCGCTGCTTCCTACAGTAACAGACAGCTTTTGAAGTTCAGGTGCTTAGCAGGAGGCCCCCGTCATACTCTCTTCATAATAGGCGTTGATTTTTTTCAACAGTGGGCAGTACAGTGGGATGTCAGAAGTACCGATCATTATCATTCTTGTTAACACTGCCTGGTGCAAAGTTCATTTTCACATCAGTAACAGGTGGTGTATTGTTAGCAGAAAACTGTACATGCCATGGACATTACTTTTTTTATTGTGGAGCAGATTTTTAGAGGGCACTGTATAATGGATACATTTACACACTCAGAATTCTGACAAACAAAACAGCAGACAGTAAATGTATTGTTCTGTAAAGTAAACTGGGATTTCCGATTCAGAAACTGTGCCATTCTGTTATGTCTCATTCCAGTATTGTGATTAATACAAAAACATGGACTACAAAAAGGTTTCCATCAGATATTGGTTTTTAATACCAACATTTTGCCTATGTATTGTAAATGCAAATGAATTTTTACAAGATTAACTTGTGGCAAAACCTCTTCTGGAGCGTTTGATAGTACCTCCTGGTCTTTATCAGCAAATGAAGCCGAGCTTTCATTGACTTTTATGCTCAAACTTTTTCCCGACACTGGTTACCTGTTGCTTTTAAAATTGATTCTAAGGTATATTGATCACTTACAAAGACCTGAGAGGCCTTGCTCCAAGTTATATAACAGATCTTTTCTTGCCATGTGTCTGTCTGTCCTTACGCCCTGAGATCCTCAGATGCATCTTTTCTCGTTGTACCAAAGTCTAGATTCATTCACAAAGGTGACGGAGCCTTTGCAGTCAGAGCTCCATGAGCTGACTGAGGAGATCAGGGCTGCATCTCACATCTTTTAAATCATTTTGAAAACCTACTTGCTTTTAACTGCTTTATTACTAATATTGCTATTATTATTATCATTGTTATTGTTGTTATTATTATTATCAAGGACTAAACCTCACCTACTGATAAAGACTGATGTGGTCGATAGCCTTCTGCCTTCTGTTTCCTTCTGCTTTGGTGCTGAACACAAAAGAAACTAATGAAAGAAAACTACTGTTTAGCCGTTGTTAGCATGTGTTTAGTTTCTCAGAATATTCATGAGCCATTACAGTATTTTGGACTGGATTTGAAGGTTACTGGACTCTCATCGCAGCTCATACAGTCAGACAAAAGACAAAACGAATTAGAAAGCCATTGTGGTCTGTAATCAGAAAAGGGTCATGGTGGGAACTTCCCATTTAAAACCACTTCACTGATGTATTGCTGAGTAATAACACTCTGAGAACCAACCATTTAAGGCCACAGGAGGATTTTCTCAAACCTAATAGTTCTTTTCTTTGAGCGTCTCACATCAATTTCTTTTATTGATTCTTTTCCAGTGATGACTCATCCGTAATCTCATTTGAAATACCATCATCATTCTCTAAACAGCGGCTATCATCACATTGTGTTTTGTTAATGTTGGTTTTTAATAAACCAAAGCAGTGATAGCACACAATGACTGAAATGTCGTATTAGAGACAGTCTAGACATTATATAAGCATGTACATGTATGGTGAATCTTGTCTTCAATTGTTACTGGAATTCTGTAATCGTCACGTTCTTCTCAAGAATCAACATTTATCACGTGGTCTGCAGAGAGGTTTTTATGTGATGTCCTTTGCTATGAAAATGGCTAAGCCTCACACATTTTAGCTGGAAGTTCTTATTTTCTGTGAAACTGGAAAGGTAGAATTTGCTTGAACCATGAAGTGGAAAAATAACAAGACAAGTTCATATGCTTTTGAGATTTTGCACATACATTTTAGAGAATACAACCAAACACGTTTTAACTATCAACAACAGTCAAAGCTCTGCTATGGAGCTTATTGAGGTGTGAAAACTGTACAAAAAGCACAAAGGGAAGTGTGATCACAGCTTTTTTCCCCTGACTGCTGAGGCAATATCTTTGAAACTATAAGCTATTTTTGCACACTAACCACAAAACCTTAAACCAAACCAGCAAAACATCATACACCTCTTGCAAAAGCTATTCATTTTTGCAAAACTAGTTTTTGCATAATCACAATGCACAAATAGCATCATTTGAATAAGCACACAGGGCACCAACAACGCACCAATAGTATACATGAAACTTGTGGTTTTTGCGTTTTTCTGAGTTCAGATCAGGCCAAGTTGCCATACATCTAGTAAAAAACACACACACACACACACACACACACACACACACACAGGTGTTATTTTTTTTTTTTTCGTAAAATGTTCTAACACTTCTCAAACAACAAGAGCACAGCAGAAAAAAATGGCTAAATGTTGTCTTCTTTGTGAGTCTTAGGAGAAGAGGCCCCAGGTGGTTATTGATGCATTTAGCAATGACAACTACAGACCCCCTAAACCTACCGTATGGCCCTATACAGTGCACCACTGCTGCCCCAAAAACACGCTAACTGAGGCTCCTTCTAGCTACCATATGACAGTCGGTTGTTCAGATAGTCAGATGTAGGTTGGGGTTGGGCCCTCTGGAGCAGTGGTTCCCACCTGGTGGGTTGTGGTCAAAATCTGGGTTGCAGGTTCATTCTGAATGGACAGAATGGACATTCTGTTCCTGCTGTAGAGTGAGTGAATCACAAACAGCTTCTTAACAAAGACAGCAAACTAGCTCAACGCCATGGCCAAACAAAAGTATGATGCAGAACGTGTTAAACTGTGTGGACCTTGAACAAATGACTAAGGAGAAATCTTGACCTCATGACTGGGCCAGTTGGGAACCACTGTCCTAGAGTGTAGGGTTGCTACTGGCTAAGCAGCAGGTATGTCAGTGTAAAAAGGCAAACTGGCAAAATAGACACTGCAGACACTGGTGTTTACAGTGTTGCTGGAAGTTTGTTATAAAATTGCTGTCTGAGTGTACAGCAGAGAACAGTTTGGAACACTTGGTAAATGCATTGGCTGCAAGCGACAATGGTTTCAGAGATAGTGCTTCAAGAATCACTGTTAGCCTATAAGTATTCAGAAAGAAAAGTACAATTTAATACATGTGGCTTTAAAAGAAAAAACAGACAAGTGCATCTTATTTGAGAGTTGTCTCCAAAATCAAGGCGGATATTTGGAGGACTATCCCATAATCTATTACTTTATCTGCTAATGGAACAATCAGATATTTGTATTTAGCAAATGTCTCTGGTAAATGTATTACATGAACATCTGGTTTCCACGTTGTGGATATGATGTATTAATGCTGATGCGTGTGTTCTTTTTATGAAATTTCTAGAAAATACTATAAAAGGACCGTCCCGGTGGGTAAGTGGTGAAGTTTGATACCACATAACCGCAGCTATGTTGCATGTCATACCCCTGTGTCTCTCCACCCTATCAGCTGTCCAACACAGATGGGAATAGGAAAAATCCCAACACTTTAAAAATCATGAATTTCCAGAAAATACTAAAAAAGGAGCGTCCCGGTGGGTGAGCAGTGAAGTTGGATACTACATAACTGCAGCTATGTTGAATGTCATACCCCTGTCTCTTTCCAACCTATCAGCTGTCTAATACAGATGGGAATGGCGAGAAAAGAAGATTAGGTTCCCAGAATGTAATAATAATGGATATGTTGGTTTTTACCTCCGACACATTCATTAAATGTGAATGAACAAACTGTATCTCTAAAGCAAAACATTCTACACATAGGAAAGATAGTACAGTGTACAGAGTGGTTAGTTATCAGCTAATTAGCCTCCTACTCTCTGCAGTGTTAGTCAGCAGAGTCAATAACACAACTGAAGTAGATGGCAGTCTGGACAAAAGGTCTTGTAGAGCTTTGGTTCCTGAACCAGAGGTCAGTAGCCTATAACTGGATGAGCTGTGAGATGATTGTAGTAGTAGTCCACTGTTAGAAAGATGGTCTTTTCATAAAACTGGACTGTCTATACAGTATAAAGATGTGAATACTTTTTAAATTGGTGCTACATGATTAGAGAAAACAGAGAAAAAGTGCTGAAAAGGAGAATGTACTGTGCTACACTGGACCAATAAAAACTACCGTTGGTCCATGCATCCATCCATTTTCATCAACTTATCCGGGGCCGAGTCGTGGGGGCAGCAGGCCAAGCAAAGCACCACAGATGCCCCTCTCCCCAGCAATGCTTTCCAGCTCCTCCTGGGGGACCCCGAGGTGTTCCCAGGCCAAATGAGACACGAAATCCCTCGAGTGTTCTGGGTCTGCCCTGGGACCTCCTACCAGTTGGACATGTCCAGAACACCTCCAACAGGAGGCGCCCAGGATGCATCCTGATCAGATGCCTGAAGCACTTCAACTGACCCCTTTCGATGCGAAGAAGCAGCGCCTCTACTCTGAACTCCCTCCGGATGTCCGAGCTCCTTACCCTCCATTCTATCCTCACTCATGAACAAGACCCAGGGATACTTGAACTCCCTCACTTTAGGCAGTAACTCTCTACCAACCTGGTGGGGGAAATCCATCAGTTTCCGGCAGAGAACCATGGCCTCAGATTTGGAGGTGCTGACTCACATCCTCGCCACTTCACACTCGGCTGCAAAATGCTTGAGGTCACGGTGTGATGATGCCAACAGAACCACGTCATCTGCAAAAAGCAGAGATGCAATTCTGAGGTCTCCAAACTGGATCCCTTCCTCTCCCCAACTGTGCCTCGAGATCCTGTCCAAGAGTATCATAAACAGGATTGGTGACAAGGGACAACCCTGGCAGAGGCCACTTGACTACCGCTGGTGTGTGATGTAATCAGAGTGGTCCATTTTGACAGAGGAAACAATATGTGGGCTGGCTGGTAACGACCAATCTTGAAAAACAGTTAAAGGTGAGCTTAAATGTGTTTCGGAAAACATTTTAGCCAAGAAATAGGCAATACAGTGACAGAGTTTTGGTTTATATGTGATCAACACTGCTTAGTTTTACGGTCTGATGGGAGTTAGGTCTGAATTTGAGAGAGAGTTAGATAGGTACTCTTTGTGTCTGTGGTGGTGACCATACGAAAATGCAGAAGTACAATCTGTAGTTAGAGCAACAGCACTAGAGGGATCAAGTATAACCAGAGACACTGCATCTGTGACCAAGAACCAGCACTGAAATAAGGCATCCCCACATCCTATAAACTACTCGTCTGCATTTGTTTCAGTAGAGGCTGGTGATTAATTTATCTGATGAGCCAACAATGGTACCATGGTATTTGTGGTGATGTCATGTGTGTTTGAAGACACAAGAAGGAAGTTAACACTGTGTGCACCAGAAAGCAAACGTGTTAACAATGTTGGTTTGGCCTCACACAAAGTGAGAGACAGTAGTAATGACAGTGAATTGCGTAGTACAGCAGATGTAGGACGACGACAAACAGGGAGATTCTACATGTACTTGGAAGGGGAGGGATTGTGCGTTTTCATTAAATGAGCCGTACAAACATATTATTCCAAAAATAGTTATATTGTTCAGGAGTCTGCATGTAAAGAGGAGTTTACATAATACACCGCACCCCCTCCCCCAGGGATAACAAGAATGAAAAGAATTGTATTTCTCAAGCTAAGAGGCGGTAAGGTTACATTGCAAAGTGTACATAATTATGGGTAGTGGGTGTGGTGCACTCAAGCAAACACAATACAGTTCATGCACGCACACGCACACACACACACACACACACCTTATATCTACATTTTAAGAAGAACCGGCTGGCTCAAAACAAGTTGCATTAAATTCATCGAAAACTGAACTGGTTTCAAAGTTATTTGTTCATCCAGCTGTTTTCAGATAGTGGCGTCTCCTTCCTGTCTCAACCTCACTGTGTGTGCGGCACTTGTCCCAAAACAGCCAGTGGCACTTGAATAAGAGGATGTTGAAACAACACCATCTAGTGTTGAAGTTGTGCTCACATCCTTTGCTACCACAGTAGACCATGTTCGAAGACCTTTCTCACAGCAGACATTTTGACCTGTCATTGTAGGAAAAGCATAGGTCACAGCTAATGGCACCGGCAATGGCTCTGTTCTGTAACAGTCCCACTGAGAGTGACAATGAACATGCATGCACAATACCAGGACCCTGAAATCAAAGCAGCTAAATGGAATTGAGCCATCGTTAATTTCATTATTCACACCTTTGCTTTCCCTACTGTGACATGTCAAAATGTCTTCAGTGAAAAAGGCCTGTTTAATTTTTATGGGCCACAGTGTGTCTGGAGCTTGACTAATGTGACCATTAATCATGAAATATGTCAAAGATATTTGATTAAAGGTAAGAGTTTAGGTCAGAGCAGAGGCTTGGTTGAAAAATTATCTTATGGCCAACAGTGGTGGAAAGCACTGTAAGTACATTTGATCAAGTACTGTACTCAAGCATTAATTTGAGGTACTTGTTTCTGCCAGCGTTGGTGGGTGTATTTACACCATATAGTAAAAGTAGCAATACTCTCGCAGAATATAAAATTACAAGTGAAAGTCACACAAAGGTTTTTGGCTGCAGGTTTGACATTTACAGACAAGAGGTCAAGATGGTTTTGTAGAATAGTGATGGATTTTGGAGGACTGAAAAGGATCATTTCTCATTTACTGTCATTTAACTGGTTTTGGGACATCGACCACTCTATGTCAGACAGATAGAATAAAAGATGATTAAAATTGCCTTCTTCACTGGATTTTAACGGAACATATATTGAGTTGTCTGCATAACAATGGTACTGGATATTGTATTTGTTTATGATATGACCAAGCAGAAGCATGTATATGCAGAACAAAAAGGATGGCACCTTGGGGAATGCCACAGGTTTGAAGTATCAAAGTAAAAGTTTTTGATTAGACAGAATGCTGCCTTTTATTATAACTAGATCATTATGACTGTTGCATTAACATTTAAGTTGGTTGGAGGTGGAGCTAATTTAAACAGCCATGTATGTTAGGAAGTTTAATTTATAATACTGTATCCAATTTTATAAAGCCATCTTATATTTTGTATGTACGTTTGTATAACTACAGCTATCAAATAGTAGGGGAGTTTAAGTAAAAATATGTCCCTCTGAAACAGTATAAAATAGCACAAAATTTAAATACCCTAAAACTTCAATTAAAAGCCTAGTACCGGTAAGTTGCCCGGTCCCGTTTACTAGCCTGGTGTGGCTACACATTTTGACAAATAAACGCGTGTCTAAACTAGATGCCTGGTCTGGTTGCAGAGCAATTAATCCATTACCTCCACTACCATGCAAGTTATTGATATTGCTTTAGTCCATAAAAGTCCTCAGATCAAAAGAATCAAGACGGATTTTAATACAAATGAATCCAAGTTGTGAGTATTGTTTTAACAGGATAAAATGGTGTTGTGTCGGTATGTCAGGTGCCGTAATCCTCGAGTGCCGTAACTCTCTATCTCTGATAGGCTGTCTATCAGAGACAGATCAAATGAATGATTCATAATTGATATATTATCTGAAGTAATATTCAGACTGGTTTTAATAAACAGTTTGATTGTATTTCCCACCGTTGCTGAGCAACCTTTTTGTGTGAAAGGAATTAAAGGCCTGTCCCATATCGACGCCTATTGCAAATATAGGCCTGTTGAGATGACTTAAGCAAATAATGGCCAGGCTATTAATTAAAAACATGTTCCTTGTTGCTCTCCACCACTGGAGATAACATTGTAGAATTGAGGCTTTCTGTGTAATAAAAAAAAAAAAAAAAACCTAACCCGAAAACTGGACGCTCCCTACATGGGTGATTTAAACTCAAAGTGAATCTGATAAAACCAGCATGACATTTAAAAAAATATCTGTAATTATCTCTGTGAGAAATACATTACCGCAGCACATAGTGGGAGTCACACTACTGAGCATCTCCAGCCTGCCATTATACAACCAGAGAGGGATAATCACACCTGCCTGTGCCTGCGATGGTGCAGCTCTTATTGTCCTGCTGAGTTGTTTCCTAATTCATTTTCCTTATCTACTTAACCAAACGATTAGCATGCGGGCGCGCGTCCAATCACATCTACCTGCCCCAGATAACGCCTCGTTCCATTGGCTGTTGATGTTGCCTGTCAGCAAGAGGGCAACTGCTCCTTGTTTGAATTTAGTGTGTGCGGGTGAGGGGTCATGACCCCAAGTGACCTGGATTACCACAGGCTCCTGTAGCAATCTCATGAGCCACTAAATATAGCCTGTGCCTGGGATAGTGTCTCCAGTGAAGGGCTAGTGTGACTCGCCCTGACCCAATCGCAGACTGTGGATGGGATTAGTGCTCCTTTCTGGCACAGGACAGCAGTGCAGGACGTAGTGCAGTACTGAAGAATGCCGTTTGCAGGTTCCCACACATTTTTACCACAGAAATTTCAAGACCTTTCCATCTTTGACCCCATTTCCACGAGTTTATTTAAGTAATTTAAAATGGGAGGGCCTATAGAAACAGCCATACTACAAATGTGTCTCTCAAGCATTGGTGGAGAAGAAAACTGCTAGGGCTTCTTGACTCTACTCAATTGTTAGACATTCCCACTGGCAACTAGCTACAAACACCAATAGAGCAGACTGGGACACATGGGTACTTCAAAGAAAGGTGAAGGTCAGCTGCTTTTTTGGGGGAGAGAAACCCAAAGTTCCCGTAGACGTCAATGCAATTTGACTTGCATTTGGACTATAATTTTGACAAGTTTGTAGGCATTTATTTCTTGTTACACAAATATTTCTTATGTAGACATATCTAATGGTTGCTTTGTGACCTTGCCTGAACCTGAGTGTTGGCGATACCTTAATAAATCAAGGTTTATCGCAGCAATGAGCCATCAGTAACCCTGGTCCAAGTGGATCAGGGACCCAATGGGGGCACGGTCTTGGTGTTAATGCCGACATGATGCGGGTCTGTTCTATGTGTATCACATGATGCTAGTGGCATTTCAACTGCTTCAACAGTTACACAGCTCAGCAAGCACTAGATTTTACATTAGAAATAATACAAAGGCATTTCATGTGATGCTTGGGGACTTTTATGAACATACTTTAAATAATAGCCACAGCAATGTATACTCAAAACTTTCCCAAATCATTCCATTAATTCCAAACCACTTCTAGGTCTGGAACAGTTTTTATAATTTCAAAACTTGTTCAGGTATTCCATAACCTTGGGGACACACTGGCTTCAAACCAATATGCATGTAAAATATAATGTGTTAGATTAAACATGACAGTGAGATGCAGGTGAAGTAAAGCTCAGTCAATTTATTGATTTATGGAAAATATATCACATCTTTACATTTTTGAGATACCTCCAGAAATTAACAGTCCATTTACCATTTACTTCCCAACATCCGAATCAAAGGTAACCAATTAAAACGCCTCAAGCAGAGCAGTATTGAAGTTTCGTGCTTTGAGGAAATCATAAGATACCTCAGCTAACTTGCCTCTTAAATTTAACCAACTGTTCGAAAATCTAAACAATCTAAAGCTGAATTCTTTGCTACAACCTCATTTCATCCCTATCTGAAAGTCCCATTTGAATTTCCCAAATTAAACACATCGACCCCTCCACCAGTAGTTTTTGTGAATATACAGTATATGTATTCTGTTCAGTAAAACAGCAAGCAGATTGAAGATTGAATCACCGGACTACAAATCGAAGATCAGACACCAACAAGGACGAGAAATGAGTGTAACATATGAGTTGTTATAGCAGCAGCAACAGTGACATTTGGTTTCTTTTTCTTCTTTTACACAAAACCTTTTTAATATCCACATGATTTATACCAAAGTGCAAATATGTTCAACTGCATGTATTTTTATACGTTATTATATTAAGTAGAGTTATTATATTCTAATGAACTACGAGTCTTGCAAGAAGGTTGAGGCGTTTTAGAGTATTATGGCACATTTCAAAACCAAAGAGAAAACATGTCACAGGTCATTTACTACAACAATAGGCAATGCAAACTTTACGATACACTAATATATATAGATATATTTGGTGACCAAAGTTTGTCATCAATACATTAATATTTGAGAACACAATTATAAAGCATTACATCAATATTGTATCATCAGGATATCTGATTGCAGAACAAATATATTAACTGCAGTCCTCAAGTGTTGTTTTCACAATAATCCTCCCGAAGCATTACACCATACTACCGTCTCCAATCAGTGCTGCAGGCAATGTAAAGCCCACGACTCAAAACAAGACAATATAACATCCCCGAGAGGAAGAAAAAACGTCAGCACTTTTCAGTCTCTCGTTCTTGTCCGAACTCTTCAAGGTATAAGGATGCTCTTCTGCAACCGAGCACCAATGAACACCCTACATCGCAACTATTTGCTCTTGCAATAATCAAAAGTGACACAAATTTTACAGATATATAGCTATATAGTAATGTATATACCTCCAGTGTGTACACAGTCTGACCACTACCTCTGATGGGATCAGAGCCTCCTTGTTGTGACAAGAGACCGCCACAGAAAGGGTGCATGCAAGAAGAGTACTCAATTCAGTATTTAGAGTTCTTTGTTGAATATGGGAAAGAATTTAATAGCCAACTTCTCTATTCCAACTGTGGCATGGGTTCCTATCCCTCTGCCTTTTCAGTGTTGCTCTTCCCTCTAAATTAATCAGGAGCTGGGTGACTCAGCAGAATCTTGGTCTGAAGTCGGGGCTTCGCCCTCTTAAAGCTTGGTCCATTAACTTCTCTAGGGTTTATTCTGTTGGTGTTCGCTAAACAGATACCTTAGAAGTATTTGGATGTACTGAAGCACAAATTGTTAAATTCTACATATAAGTGAATTTGGGGGGCAAGTTTGTTTATCATTTGTAATTGTTCCTTTTTTTTGGTTCTTAAAGACAGTGATCAAGCAACGCTGAGAGAAATGTCAGTGTTCTCTTCACTTGGCAGTCATCATTTGGACAAACTCTGTGGAGAAAAGAGGAAACAAAAATGCTTAAATGTCAGACGCAAAAGGTGAAATTTTGGCAGCTGTTAGTATGAGAAATTGTCAAAATTATGTGACAGCCTTTTACAGAGATGATGTTGAATCTGAATTTTTCTCTTCAGGCCCAGATACAACCAACATCAAAAAACTAGTGGTGACAAAGGCAGACTGCAGCATTGCCTCACGTTTCCTGTCTCTGCCAAAAAGTATGCACATTCAGTGTGTGCTCAAGAGGACAGAACTGTCCATACCTGCAGGTGGTGATAGTCTGTAAGCATTATTCAAAAAGGGGAACCGGAGGACTAACAGGGCAGATTTAAGAAGCTAGCTTGCCAGTTAGCACATTAACAACACAACCCAATGTCTAAAGAAAAAATGGTATTTATTTTGCACTAGCAAACGATAACAGAGCTTAATGGTTAAAGAAACAACCGGACCTAATATAACAAGTTTGTTTCGATTTCTTGCCCTCTTGACCTTAGTCATTTGTTTGCTTTTCTCACTTACATTTCTCATTTCTCTAGAATGATTTCACTGACAGACTCCCCCGTCTTTGACGCCGATTCAACATGCTGACTCAGTCGAAATAAAGCTGACAAGTGAAGTCAAAGGCTGACTACTGCCAACGGTGTGGAACACACCAAAAAAGCGGCGAGAGATGCTCACCAACACCCCAACACTGACCGCTAGCCGACCATTGGCTTGGTGAGTCTGGGCCCTTGGTAACATAACTACATGTGTGTTGATTGTTCTAATAAGATTGTAGTAAAAACTAGAAGGGGGGGACTCACCAGAGGCTTCATGATACAATAATAGCACAATATTTAAAGAGATAGTGCACCCAAAAATGAAAATTCAGCCATCATCTACTCATCTACTGGACGAGCAGTATGGAGATATTTTATGGTATTAATTCTGTGTTCTTGGACGTTTTAATCTGGGTCGCCGTCAGCCATTAGGTGTGCAGTTGTGCTGCTACCCACTTCCCCCTCAGATCTCCGTAAGCGTTGTGAGGACTCTAAAACTTCACCAGAGCCTTCCTTGGCATATGGGTGAGTAGATAATGGCTGAATTTTCATTTTTGGGTGCACTATCCCTTTAAGTCACTATACAATATTTGTGCGACTTCAACCATTTTTCAACATGCTGAGGATAGCGATAACATATACCGTGATATTTTGTGATTCATAACTTTTTATCAACTGCAAATTATGTCTCAAAGGAAAACTTTGTTAACATCTGTTTTATCAATATGATGAAGGTTTCAGTCTGTTTATCTCACTACAATCTTTTTGATTGCAGCAAAATTCCTCAGGTGGACTAAAAAAAAAGCAACTTTAATCATTCTAGGAGGCTACCAAAATCTTTTATCATCAATATTAATAATCTATACTATTAAAAAGAATAGCAATATTTGGTGACAGTGTATCAATAGAATGTAAAAATGCATATACATTTTGAAAACAAGTCAAGTGGCACAGAGAAGAAACACACAAGTAGCTGCAGGGCTGTAATTAGTGTTAATATTATAATATGCACACTTAAAAAAAAAAAAAGGTATAAGAAAACACATAAAAAGAACATCTCACCCTCATAGTTGACCTGACCGTCACCATCAATGTCAGCCTCGCGGATCATTTCGTCCACCTCCTCATCAGTGAGCTTCTCCCCTAAGTTGGTCATGACGTGCCGTAGCTCTGCTGCACTGATGTAGCCATTACCATCCTGCAGATGGCCAACAGAGGAACTATTGTCACTGTGTACCATTTACCGTCTTACATAGAAGCTAAGGGCTGAATGCCACTGATGTAAGTTTCAGTGTCCCTAATATGATGTTTTATAATAGCTGGGTCAGTGTTACCTAATTGTTTCTATGGTCTTCAAAATACAAGGGTTTAATAGTCTTTTCAACTCTGAAGCTAGCTTGTGTGAACTGTCTTTAGCCTCACCTGTACTAAAGGCTAAACATGCCATGACAAGGACACAATGAATAAACAAATCTGAGGCAAAAACAGGGCCACTAATAATTTCAGTGGTGCTTGTTAATATTCTCGGTGTACTTGGTTCTAATGTACCTTGTCAAAGACTCTGAAGGCTTCTCTGATCTCCTCCTCGCTGTCTGTGTCTTTCATCTTCCGGGCCATCATGGTCAGAAACTCAGGAAAGTCAATCGTACCATTACCTACGCAGTCACAGAAACAGAGAGGGGTTAGGGTAATTGTGTCACCATATAATTACACTCAGTAATACACTCAAAAATACATGTCATGATTCTAATTTAAAGCCAAGTGCTTTTGCTAATGCCTTAACTATTTTCACATGGCATATACGGGTGAAAATTCCTAGTAGTGTTATTTACGGCAAGAGGGACATCTGACATGAAGATCACCCTTAAAATTGTGGTAATTATAACTTTCAAAAAGTTTAATTTTCATTGTGCGTTTGTGCTTTTCCTCCTCACCATCAGCATCCACCTCATTGATCATGTCCTGCAGCTCAGCCTCAGTGGGGTTCTGTCCCAAAGAGCGCATCACAGTCCCGAGCTCTTTGGTAGTGATAGTGCCATCGCCATCTTTGTCAAACAGCGAGAACGCCTCCTTGAACTCTGTGCATTTACAGAAATAAGACTATTAGCATTGCAACGAGCATTCACGTCGATACAGACACTTCAGTTTCACTCTTTCAGGCAGTCTGAATAGAAAAAAACATGCTGAGCAATAGCAGGGTCTTTGCACGACTGATTCAATGCTGGGAAAGAACAAAACGTGGGCCGCTGGACTGACGACCCCTGAGTAAAAGCACTAGTGCATCTTTTGCAAAGTTCCTAACATGAATACGCATATGTGAGCTTTTCATATTGAGGTTTCATCCTGAAACTCAAAACCCTGCAGATTTTTATTATGGCCACATCAACCACTAGCTTATATCCTCACACACTTCTGGCTACTTAAGGCTAAATCTCTCAGACACTGTAGTTTCTCAGCTTTGGTGGAGAATTAAGGAGCTGCTAAACCTTAAACAAACCAAACATGGCTAAGGTATGCACTCACCAGCAATCTGCTCCTCAGTCAGCTGATCAGCCTGTTAAGAGAGAAGAAGACATTGATCAAACACTGATAGTCCAGCCTGAAAATAAAAGACAGCCCTGTTAAGGACAGTTATTTTACAGAATAACATTTTAAGTTCTGTAGACCTTACAAAGCAACTGAATATTAAAAAAAGTTAAGTGGAAAATTTAGGGGATCTTACACTACTAAATATATAGGAAAAAACAGATCTTAGTGTCTTTGCTGATGGTGTCTACAGTTGGAGTTGCTGGAGACCCTTAAGCCTGACTGTTGGCTACCTCCACTGACAAAGCATTATTAGCTATGATTTCAACATGTTTTCTCTCTAGTGTTCTGTCATGATTAGAGGTAAAATCCTAAATAACATCCTCATTAACAACATAAATGTTGGTATCATAGGTTTCTGCAAACTGTACATCACATTAGCGTGTTATCATTTAGCGGATACATTGAAATTTTTCATTTTGACGATACTGTGAGTGATGTGTGGTCATGTTTAATCACAAAAACAGCTGATTATGGTTAGGAGAAAATCATGTTTTGGGGGCACAATCCCTGCAGGAAAAGCAGCAATGTCTCGGTAAAAAACAAATGCTTTTTTTTTTGCCACTCTTCCCACCGACAGATCGCTACAGAACACCCACGTTTGGAGCCTACAAACACTGAAAACACAGCAGTGACTCCCTAAAACATTTTTGTGGTTTGTTGATCTCAAACAGTGGTCTGCAATTTGGCAACTGCCTCATTTAGCGGAGGTGCTATCCACCATCTCCCCTAAACCCAAAGGGTCAGCTCATATATTACGTCACTGTAGAAATGTTGACATATGTATAAAATATTCAAACATTACGTATTTATGCAGAAATTTAAAATGCCAACATTTTCTTCTAAAGACTGAAGTGTAAATAAATGACTCAACTTGTTCCAAAAGATAAAGCTACAGGACTAAATTGAGTATCTGTGAGTGATTTCTTTTTTTGTTACGATTGCAAACTCACATCAACATAACACTGCTGCCACAGCTGCTGTTCTTTGTGAAGAAGGAAACTACAGACTTTTAAGAGTCACCTTTCCAACCTTCAGTGGGTGAGTGTTTGATACACAAAGATTCATTTTGGGTGGATGGGACTTTAAAATCTTTGGAACAATGATTATGGAGATGAAAGCCTTGGGTAGGCCTAATGAGGAGCACCTGCAGCAGACTCCACTGTGTAATCAACATACACAGATCTATGCCAATGCAAATGCACTCTAAACAAACTTATTCAAAACAGGCTGTGATATCATCTGACAGCTGGGCCTAGTTTATGACCTAGCTAAGACTATCCTTATAGACGCAAGGCAATAAAAACAGCCAAGATATTGTTTAACCTCACTGTCCTTTTTTAGGAAATTAAATGCTGGGCCTTATACTCATATAAAGATGGTATTTTATACAATAGAAGATTTGGCCACTTGTTTTCTATTTAATCTGAAATCTAGGTGATAGAAAAGCTTGCTGACCTTATACATTGTAGTTTATCGGTCTATTTTTATTAGGGGAGACACACATAACCATTTGACACAAACCCACAATCCTAAGATCACCGTGCCAATGTTATCCAAACTTGCTGCTCCTTAGATGGGTTTTACTTTTATACTTTTCCACTCTTACACCCAGTTGATTTTTCAACTTAAACTGATACGTCATTCTGCCATGAGGTCTTACCAGGCCTGTCTAAGTCAGTCAACATGCCCACTTCAGGCTGAGAAAGTGTGATGAGGGACGGGTATAAATACTCCAAAGCCCGAAATACACACGCCTGCTATAATTAGTGAGACACGAACAGGGTCGCCAATGTAGCACACTGAATATCGCCGCAACTAACCACCTCTTTGTGTCTTTTTTACTGAACAGATGTGAGGCTGTGTTTATCATCATAGACTCACCCCTGTGCCAACTGTTGCTTGACAGTGCTTGGCACCTTCTGTCTGTGTGTGGCCCTTCATATTGTCAGGAAATTATTCTCACATGACTTGGAAACAACTGGCATGAGCTGGCACAACAGGAACTGCTGCATGCAATGAAACCTACAAGCCTACAATAATGACTAAGGACTCATTTATTTGAGAACATTCAACAGTTATAATTAGGCAATTAAATGAATTAAACTATATTTACACAAAGAATCATGTTTCCATTGTGTCCATGTGCTCCTACGCCACAGACTCGAGCAGAAATGAGTTTCTAACATCCCCTCTCCTTTTCAAAAATAGAGATTAAAGCTAACATTTCTGTAGCTGGAGGTGGTGGTAACGCCATGTGTTCTTCGAGTCAATTTCAATGAGTCACCGTGTTGGTTGGGAGGGTGGAGGGGGGGATAAAAAAGAAGGGAGCAAGACAGACTGCAGAGTATTCACTCTGTCCACTGCCAACCGATTCGGTGGTGCTGAAGCAAGCAGTGTCTGGATCAGAGCATGGCACAGTTGAGTGTTAGAGGATTTATACAGCTGCTGTGAGAAGTGCTCGGCAGAACAGTACTGCTGCTTTTTTAAATCATCAGTAAACAAGGGATCATATCACATTTTCTCATGTCAAGTGCAGGAAACTGCAAGGGCTGCAGGTGATTTTTTTTTTGCAGACAATTCTGTGCAGCATGTGATTGAATAGGACATTGTAGTTTCCTTAACATCCATCACACACCATGTGTCTGATCTTGCACAATGCAGAGAACAACTGTAGTGAGGGATTGAAGATGAAACACAAAGACAGGGAGTCGTTTATAGTGCCACAACAGGGCTTTGTAGGTGTGTATATGAGGTCGCAATTTGGAGGGTGCACTGCGGGTCCTGAAAGCCTACTGCACCAAGCATGCGGGGGGAAGGGAGGCGCGGAAGGAGGGGTGGCAAAGAGGATCGTTCAGCAGGAGCAGAATGCGGTTTTAACGTTATGGCGCAATACGTAACGGAGGAGATGCTGTCATGGTGGTGTTGCAAGAACACACAGCCCCAAGATGTTGCAACATAACCCGCATTGCCACCGTCTGATACCACACACAATTGTTGCTAACATCTGCACACTACTACCTGTGAGCTGTGCTCTTATGTAATCGCAATTGGCGGCGATTACAACCTTTTTCCTCGCTTGTTGCGCATGTCACACCACCGTTGCTTTCACAGCACCCTGCTGCTGCTGCTGCTGATGTGCACTGCGAGGAGCAGCCCGCTGCCCGTGTTGCAGCAACTTGTTATGTGCAGTGTCAAAATGGTAGTTAGCACGGCACTTAGCCACAGTTTTTGATATCTGTCTCGCAAGATGAACGAGATGGGGTCCAAGATCACGTTAACGGGCTATTTTTACACAGCACCTCCTTCAGCAGCACCACGCCCACTCTCGAGTCAAAGCTAACGATGAAAAAACAAACCTTGATGCGAGCGTGGAGGTTAAACCACAGTATTTACACACAGATAATCGGCTAACGTTACGTGATTGATATAACAGCACGACGTGTGCTCTATGCTGCGCAGATGACATAGTAACAGACATTTGTTTCTTTCATCGCCTGCTGATTAGCATTACTAACACACATAAACCACTGACCAACACTGCGCTAAATTAACAATGTGATTATTAGGAACGTTAAGTGCCCAACCACCGCGTTGTTTACAGCAGCTTTCTAGCTTATAAATACCATTAAAGAGCTGTGGTTAGCTCAGGTGGAGGTTAAAGTTGGATTTCTGTATGGCTAGCAGAGGATATCATTTAATGCAATAACGATTACTCGGCTGTCATTTCCCAACCGTCGCAAATGGATGTTAACGATCTAGCTAACGAAGCTAGCATGTACTCACCATTGCCCCGTTGACGTTTAAAGCTCCGTGAAGATGACAAAACGCAAGGTAAGGTTTTCTGTCGACCTTACTCAGAAGTCAGATGCTCCAACGAAGAACTTAAACGATATCAAGCTGTGTTATGGTATATGTTTGGAGGAAAATCTGTGGAGACTGTATCCTTGTGTTGCACCCGAGTAGCTCTATCTAACGGGTGTGCCTTAGTTTGAGTGGTGTATCCCTCCGCCGGTACATCTGTAGTCCCTCTCCCACTCAGCGCGTTGCCAAAATGCCGAACACTGCACGTGTGAAAGTGTTTGAATTGCAATACACGTTCACTGTTCACTATCGTGTGTCAATGTGACACGTAATAAAGCGCAAAACCGAAATTCCTGTTGCTCTATATAAACGGAGCGCGCAAAGATACCACCCCCGCCACCTTGTACCGAGAAGGGACAGTGTATGGAGGATTAACAGTGTCTAACACAGTTGGTTCCGGAAGTGTTCTCCTGTTTGTGTTGCAATTTCCATTTTTCATGTTGTGTTTTTTGTCATGTTTCAGTGTTACTAATTTAGTTAAGTAATTCCGCTAAACAAATACTGTATTTTTCCCTGTCTGAAATCCAGGTGCATTGGTGTTTCTCAAAGTCAAGGATCCTGCCTTGGTGGGATGGGGCCCAAGACTAAGGGGGTTTCAGGTTACTGTGATAATTTTGGCACTTTCTAATGTTGTTGTACAAATAAACAGCACGGTGGTGAAGTGGTTAGCACTGCCGCCTCACAGCAAGAGGCTTCCCGGTTCAAGCCCGTTCCAGGGGACAGCCCCTCTGTGCGGTATGTTCTTTCTGTGTCAGCATGGGTTTTCTCTGGGTACTCCAGCTTCCTCCCACAGTCCAAAGACATGCAGGTTAATTAGTGACTCATTGGTCGTAGGTGTGAATGTGAGTGTTAACAGCTGTCTGACTCTATGTGGCAGCCCTGTAATTACTGAATTATACTTAAAAAAACAGCTAGGTTAAATTAAACTTTTGTAGAAAGTAGTTTTAGAAATGTGCTACAATGTGTAAAAAACTGACCTTAACCATCACTGCTGTAAATGACTATTTTGCTTAAGAGGACGTTATTTTAAGAAACTCATTATCTATTGGTGGACAAATTGTAAAGTGTATATTATAAGGTTTCTGTCAATATTGTTTTCATGCTTGTAGCCTATGCTAAAAACTCCTGGAGATATAACTAAATGATATACGTATATGTTATACCCGATACACACATGCATCCTTGAAACATTTCTGAAAGAAGGACTCAGTCCTTGGTAGAATTTGAAGGATCCTTGACATTGGAACAGTCCTTAGGCGGGATTTGATGACGTAGCATCCTTCAAAATCAGCCATTTAAGGATGCTTCCTTGGTTTTGAGAAACACCTCCCATGTTGGGCTGTGGAAGTCTGCACACCATCTGAAGCTGGACAAGAGGAGCTGCTCCTCCTTACTGACAGGTCATTCCTGGCCATTCCTCAGTCAAACCTTAAAACTTAGGGACAAAAAAAACTTTTAAAAACTCATTATTTATCACTTGTTTTAATCGACTTATTGTTGTTTTATTATCATTTGTTGTATTTATCGTAATATTTCATAAACTATTGGTTTCTTGTCTTTTTAGTTATATGTAAAGCACTTTGTAACCTGTTTAGAAAAGCATTTTATGAATAAAGGAATTATTATTATTATCATTATCCCATTCATGTATTGTAATCTCCATCACCATTGACAGCTATTTGTGGTGTCCCCAGCTTGGACTGGGTGCGACACAGGACGACCAGCTGTGAGAACCCGCTCCAGATTCATTTTCCACAACATCCGGAGCATACATCCATTCCATAGCCAGGCAGCAGCCCACGCTGTGCTCCAGGCTCTTGTCATCTTGCCTAGACTACTACAACTAGCATGTGGATGATGTGCCTGCATGTCCCATCCGACCTCTGCAGCCTGCGCTGGCTGGGCTGTTTAAATACGATTTAAGAAATAGGTACTTGCCTACCGTGCTGTGAATGGCTCGGGCCCACCCTACATGCAGGACATGGTCAAACTGTACACCCCAGCCCGTCCACTACGCTCTTCTACTGCCAATCAGCTTTCTACTCCCTCACTTCAAGGAGAGGGTGCAGCTGCTACTCTACAAAATCACCACTGTTTGCTGTCCTGGCTCCATGTCTTCAATTGTTCATAAATGAAGCACTTGAAGCAGTTCTGTATATTTGATGAAAATTATGTACTTGCATGATTTTTGCAATATCTGGGTTGTGTATTCACATGTTTGAACACACTTATTGTTAGTGTAAGTGTAAGCTAAATACATGTAATGTATAGTAAATATAATATAATGTAAAAAGCATATAAGTTCATATCATGGCTGCCTTTGCTGTGGAGAAGAAGCCAGTCAGATACACACAAATCAGAACAGAAGCAAATTCAAAACACCTCGTCATTGCAGTTCATGAATTGCAGGCCATGGCTGCTGAATTCAACCACAGGTGACCCAGATATCAAACCCATTTAAGATGCAGATTGTCGTTTTTTTTAAGAGTGCTGAAATTTTTATAGCACAACTTATACCTTTGACCTTATATTTTTTTCAGAAAAGGTACATTTTAATGCATTTGCTTGATAATAGATTCAGAAAGAGCGGATATTTTTTTTTAGAGTTGTTAGCAAAATAATTTAGCTTTTTTATGGAAAAACCATATCAGACTGAATATTTTTGTTTGTAAAAACATGTCTGGCGAGAGTCTTTGAGATTATGTGAAATTTAACCTCATTTACAGCTGAGGTCTCAGCATGGTTAGATTATGGGACAATGTGCCACTGGGCACAGATACACAACCCCCATATGTGTGAGTCCTTTCATGTTGAATGTCACTGTTGGGCCCAATTTTTGATAAATTCAGATTTATGGTACTGTTACATTGCAGATCATAGTGTTTTTGTCTCAAATCAAAGTTTCTTAACACACACAAAAAAAAAAAACATTTGGAGTACCAACTTTTCAGCCTTCATTTGTTGACCTCTAGTGGTCAGCACAGTATCACACTTCCATTTGTCACTCACTAGCTGTTGATCTCAGATCTCACTCAACATTTTTGACAATTTATGGAAATCCAAATATTTCCCAAATCCAGTTAATTTTGGCAGAAGTTATATCCTAGTTGACAGTACAAAAAAGCAAAGAGAAAAACAGTGCCCACCATTAATAATAATTAGGATGCTGTCATTGACTCTGATCTAACTTTCCAAATGCATATGAGCAACATAACAGGGTTCTATGATTTAAAGAGTATCGCCAAAGCTAGGCCTTTTCTTTCTCCCAGAGATACAGAGAAGCTTGTGCATCCTTCAATTGGAAAGTTCAATTCAAAAGTACACTCAACTCCTGCAGTGCATTGTCACAGGTCAGGTGCAGCTCATGCAGAATGCTGCTGCCAGTAAATAACTGGAAGACAGAACGTTAACATTGTAGTTCTTACCTATAATGGTATTAATGAGCTTGTCCCTGATTGTTTAATTTAAAATATGTAATTTATTTTGCAAACGTTGCTGGTCGATTCCTCAGATCCACAGATTCTCTACTGCTAACTGTAATGAAAACTTAGACAAAGACTTTTGGCGAAGCTGATATCTGCAGTTAGTTCGTTTATTAATCCTTAACCCGAACTGTGGCATTCATGCCTCTGTATCTAAGGGCAGCAATGTCAATTAGCGCTTTAAAGTACCTACTGAAAATGTACCTTTTTTCCATTATAATTGCATCATAATCTGCTTTTACTACTCCATTGACCCTGTTAAATGATATATGTCTCTGTACAGTTTTTCAGCATTACAATGATAACGATGATAATTATTTTATTGTCTCCACTCAATCTGCACTGGCAACCAGCAATGCAGCATCTTGTAATACCATACTTTTAAATTAAGGTCACACTAAGATCTGATAATCTGTTGGACCAGCATAAAAACATGCATGTATTGCCATGCTGACAGTTTGATGAGTTGATAAGCAAAGGCTCATTCATGCAACAGGATATTTATTTGTGCAGATACACTGTACCTCACTTCAGTGACTTGTTTCCTCATGCGAGTTACAAGGTACCCCAGCAGAGGGAGACATTGCTCCAGTAGTGCTTATCTAACAGCCCAAGTAAGTCAGCCAGTGTTACAGTTTCACATGATTGCATCAGAAAGGTGAGAGACCATCGAGGGACAGGAACAAATAGATGAGTGAATGAATGCAGTGTGTAGAATCCCACTCATGACAGACGACAAACGCTCAGCTTTTTGTGTACATCTCCAGCCCAGGTTTAATTTTCAGATAGACAGGATTTCCCAGAAACAGTTACATCCACAGAGGATAAGCATAAACATTTTAGTGGCAGCTCTACTGACATCAGTCCACAGCAGAGATGGAGGACTGACTCAAATCAGACACAAGTGGCAAATTTGAGGACTTGAGACTTGCTTGACTAACATTAATGAAAGACTTGACTTAACTATGACTTGGCATTTAGGACTTGAGAGTTAGAAATTTTTTAAAAATGACTCAAAACGACTTATCCTTTTAATTAAACATTGCATTCCTCAGATATTGAGAAGCTACATTCGCTTTTGAAATATGATTTGGTGATTTCTGCGATGACTATGGTCTGTTTAAATGACTGAAATGTGGAAACTGGGGCAGATCATCAGAACTTCATATGACTTGGCTTGTGACTTGCTTGACCCGAACAACTGACTTGTCTTGCTTGACTTATGGCAGGGACTTGACTCAACTTGCTTGTTTATTTGTGTGATTGTCACCATAGTAACTTGGGATTTGCTTGAGACTTGAAAGTTAAGACTTGAAACTTGCTTGTGATGGGCACATGTTTGAATGACTCCCACCTCCAGTGTACAGTTTAGCTATTTTTAGGGCTTGTTATTTTTTCCACATATTTGCAGACTGTGGAGATCTTGCCATACCCATACAGATTACAATGTTAAGAATCCCACGCAGGATGTATTTGTACAATACTATCTTTGCAATACACAAGATTTTACATCATTCACTTTCAAATGTTTGTTATGTTAAAAATTCCGATGGACCACGGGATCAGGAAGTCAGTGACGTTTTTACTGAAATCAGCGTCTTTCATCAAAGCGCCGCTTGATAAGACAACAGATCTCAAAGTCTCAACGTCTAGTGCGGAGATAAACGAAGGAATTACAACACACTTGTAACACTAAGCTTATATAGTGTCATATCAAGCCCAGGCATTACTCAACATGACAAATATGTGGCTCATCATATCCGGCCCAGCTGAGTGGAATAAGTGAACAAGCCAAAAAACCCCGAGGTAAATTTTCCAGGTTTCAACACCAATCGAGATGTCAAGGTCTTTCTCCCAGGTTTCCTTTAAATGGAGACTGGATTGTGAGCTGAAAAAAGAACAACCAACCGAGAGATGAGTCTCTCCAAGTCAGGGGTGGGATTCATAAGCGGTGGACAACCCTGAAGTTGAAGTAGAAATACATGCAGGGCATCAGGCCTATTTATAGAATTAGATGAATATATGAAAATTCATGCATTCACGTTCTCTCAGCATCCCTCCCTGGATGGATTAATGAGCAGGTATAGCCTAGAGAGCACAGGTCCAAGGTCCAAGGTCCGCAAGCCAGAGCTTCTAGCTGCTTTTACACCGCCTGTTCAAGGCTGGAATTTTGTGCCATTATTCCACCTCAGCCGCCAGAACAGGGAAACAGAGTCACATTTATCTTACTTTAATTTGGACTTCAGCATTGTCTCTTGGCTCGTTGACTTTTTCACAAACAGGTCTCAGAGGGTCCAGTTGAACAGGACATTGTCCAGTGCTCCTTTGTCTTCTATGGGATCCCTTCAGAGATGTGTTCTTTATCCTCTTCTATATTGTTTATACCCAAACGAATGTCAGAGTAGTCACACATTAAGATTTGTCCTTAAGTATGAAGATGACTCTTTTATTGTAAGCCCTATTCACAGATCAGAATATGATCATGGATCATATTTGGGCACTGTCTTAGGTGACAAGTTGAATTTAGATGTGAACACTGACAACATCTGTAAGAAGGCAAACCAGTGCCTACTCTTTATAAGGAAGCCGAAGGGCTTTGATGTAGATTGGACAATCATGAAAATGTTCTTTTCTGCTTTTTTCGAGTCCGTTCTTTCTTTTAACATTGTCTGATGGTTTGATAATCTGAGCCTTAAAAACAAGAACAAGTTGGTAAATGTGGTGATGCTGTGCTGTAAGATCTCTGATGTTACTCTGTAAGAAGAGAAGGTCACCTCTATTGTGTCAGACTCTCAACATCCCCTCCATGATGAGTTTCAGATGCTTCCATCAGGGTGGAGGCTTTGCTTCTCTAAATGTCGCACTAAGTGTTACAGATCATCCTTTGTCCCATCTGCTATCAATTAACTAAACAAGCAGTAACCACTACTTGTCCATGACTAACCCATGACAGTGTGTAATACTGGATTCATGTGTGCTACTGTCTGTTTTGTTGTACTCATGACTACTGTCTGTATCTCAAATTGCCCCTCAGGAACATTATAGTATATGTAGCAAGTACACAGGCTAACTTATGGTGATATTGTATGGTTACTATATTAAGCTAGCTTTTGGGCCTAGGTCTACAGAAGACAGGTTCGACTCTTGGAGGTAGTAGTACAATAAAAACACCACAAACAGCACTTTAGATGCAGTTGGTACCGTATATTAATGTGTGACAATACTTACAGTGACCCCAATATTTACAGTCTGCAGAATACATAAATTAAACAGAAAAGTGCACTTGACACGTCTGATGCATCAACAACATTTAAATCAAAACCAGTCTCAGTTATAGCCAATATGGCAGCAGTTCCACACACGATGTTGTGTATCGCAGAGGCACAAAGTTCATGGAGGATGAGGCGCTCAAAAAAAACAGTCCAGCATGTGCGCCGCAAAGGTAGAGTTCAATATGCCCATTGTCCATGGATGAGAAGCCTCAAAGTGCGAGTGCGTGTGTGTGTGTAGGTGTAAGAGAAGGTGAGGGGGAACAAGGTGCCAGAGCCCTCTAGACCAGGAGAGCTCTTAACTGGGACTGCTCGGCTCCAAGCCAGTGTTTTTTCGCCATCGATTCGATTTTGTGTCCGTACAAACACCTTGCCTGTATAATGTGAACAGGACCATATTTCAATAAAACATTTCACTATGTACCATGATTAATACATAATTCAATACTTCATGAGCAACAATAGAATAACCATTTCTCAGTAAAGTGCATTTGGTTTAAAACACCTTAACATCATCCACTTCATAAATAAGCATGACAAATCTTCCCAAATTGGTGTCACTCATTTCTTAAACAACAATGTCAGCATTCACAAAATTATTCACAAATCAAAATAAAGTAATAATTGTGCTGTAGTGGCACATCAGTCTCATGACACTCATTACTATGGATTCAAAGAGCCAGCATTAGCATTTAGAAGCTAGGTGTGCCGTAGCCAGTCCATTTAAATGCATCGACATATGCTAATGCTAATGTTAATGCTAACGCTAACAACAGACAAACAGACTCACCAATTCCAGAATATATCCGACGCACCACACGACCAACTTATCCCTCCCCGGCGCTGGTTGATGTCTAAGGGTTGAATGATGTAACGGCGGCATTTAGAATGATATAACCAAGAATTTATGAGTGAAAGTAGTATTTGTTTGTAGCGACCGACCTGTAGCAGCTGCTCCGCATGCTTCCCCTCACCTTCTGAATGAGAGACGGAGCAGACAGCTTGTAAGAAGCGCTTCGAGCGACGCGATTGGACAGCCGCGGCCTCCCAGGTACGTACGTGATGTCGCAACACTACGTGACCGGAACTTACGCTTACGGCAGATAATGAACCTAACATAAATAACCATTAAATAACGAACATAAATAGATTTTCATCCTGGTTACACTCTCCCTGCCTTAAACCATGCACGTCCCGTTGCATGCTAACACTAAACAACTCAATAGATGGTACGACAGGCTCTGAAGGGGGTGAGACACCTAAGATGTCGGACAAGCTGTGTAATAACGTCTGAACTACAGATACTAAAGGTTTACCAAGCGCGGTATATACTGGAGTCGGTCAGGAGCTATTCGTTGACGGGTTGAACGTCTAAGAGTAGAGTCATGGTCAACTAAGTCAGTGGCAACTGGTGGCTCCACGTCAGTGGCAACTGGTTGGCACGGCTCTTCAGGTACAGGCACAGGTAAGTCTGCTGGTAGGTCAGGTAAGTCTCATTTTGTGATTCAACAGCGAGACCTTCCTCCACACTTGATTCCTCCTCAGATACCACTGCTGAGACCACAGGGCTGACAGAAGGAGGGGTTGGAGGACTGCTTCGATCAGCTGCACTTGATAAAGAAGGAACAGGAACTGAAATTTCTCTCTCCATGGTGAACTGGACTGCAGGTACGGTTAGATTTAGTGGAACAACAGCGTCAACGTCACCATCACAAGCAGGATAGTCTAAGGAACTGTCATCATCTTCACCGCGATCAACATTTTGACTGTAACGGGTACATGGCCTTGTGGCAGGAACTTTTTCACATGATGCTTCATGGTCTTCTCCAGACGGAAGGAACCCACAGGGAAGGAGGAGGTCTCTATGGAGCGTGCGAACAGGTCCATCTTTGTTCTCAGGCTTCACTTTGTAGACTGGAAGCTCACCAGCTCTGCTGACCACCACAAAGATGTCCTGTTCCCACTTGTCAGCCAGCTTGTGTTTTCCCCTGAGACGCACATTCCTCACAAGCACTCGATCACCCACTTCCAATGCTGCTGGTATGATTCTCTGGTCGAAACGTGTTTTGTTTCGTCCTGCTGATTTAAGAGCATTCTCTGAGGCTATTTTGAAACTTTCTTCCAAGCGTGACTTCAATCCTTGAACGTACTGTGAATGACTCTTGTGCTTTGTTCCCTGCAGGGGTAGACCAAAAACCATGTCAACAGGAAGACGGGGGGTTCGGCCAAACATTAATTCATAAGGCGTATAACCAGTAACGTCATTCTTGGTACAGTTATATGCATGAACTAGTGGTTTCACATAGTCCTTCCATTTTGACTTTTGCTTCTCTTCAAGTGTACCAAGCATGTTCAAAAGCGTCCTGTTAAATCGCTCCACAGGATTTCCTCTGGGATGATACGGTGTGGTTCGACTCTTTTGGATTCCTGCAACTTCACACAACTCTTTGATCAATTTGGACTCAAAATCTGTGCCCTGATCGGTGTGGATCCGCTCTGGGATGCCATAATAGACAATAAAATTGTCCCATAAACACTTTGCCACAGTTTTTGCCTTCTGGTTCGGCGTTGGAAGGGCCACAGCAAACTTGGTAAAGTGATCTGTAAGAACAAGAATGTCTCTGGCATTACTTGAGTCAGGCTCAAGGCTCAGGAAATCCATGCAGAGTAACTCGAGGGGACGGGAGGTGGTGATATTGACAAGTGGTGCGCTCCTCTCAGGAAAGGTTTTCCTTCGCACACAGCGGCCACAGGTCCTGATCTTTTGTTCCACGTCCGCCATCCTAGGCCAATAGAACCGTGCACGGACGAGGTCAAGGGTGCGATCGATTCCAAGGTGGCCCATATCGTCATGAAGACTCTTGAGTACAAAAGGGCGGAGTTCATCAGGGAGAACAAGTTGGTATGACAAGGCTGCATTGTTGTGCCGCTTGCGGTACAGGACACCATCTATGAGCTCCAATCTTGTCCACTCTCGCAACAAGAGAGGGAGTTCGGGCAGTTCCACCCTCGCTGTTGGTGGGACCTTTTCTTCGGTCTCCATCTGATGAATCAGTTCTCGGATGCTTGGGTCTGCTCTCTGTTTTCCTTTCAGGCTGGAGTGTGAGACAGCGCTGGAACAACAGGTAAGTGATCTTCAGATATAACTTTCTGGAACAGCATCGGCTTTGAGGGAAAGTGACTCAATCAGGGTCATGCAACCCTGACCAGAGTCAACTGGCTGAGAGGTTTTAACCAGCTGACTCTGGCAGATTGCGTCAACAATGTCAGGAGCAATGACATCAGCGTCTGCAAGATGGTGGAACACAAACTGGTGAATAAGCTCAGGATCTTTGGGTGACTGTGACTCTTCGGCGGGAGTGGTGTGAGGCCGCCGAGACAGCGCGTCTGCATCATAGTTGTGCTTTCCGGCTCGATAGAGCAGCTTAAAGGAGAATGTGGAAAGAGCGGCCAACCAACGGTGACCAGTAGCATCCAACTTGGCAGTGGTCAGGACAGGTCAGGGGTTGCTATCTGTCACTACCGTGAACTGCTCCATACAGATAGTCCTGAAACTTTTCAGTGACACTCCATTTAGTGCTAGAAATTCTAGCTTGGGCTGGATATCTGCTCTCGCTCTGAGAAAGACCACGGCTGGCAAAAGCTATCACCCAAAGCTTCCCGTCCTGTTCTTGATACAATGCAGCACCTAAACCAGCTGTACTTGCATCGGTATGTAAGATGTAAGGAAGAGCAGGATCAGCGAACCCGAGGACTGGTGCAGATGAAAGTTTTCCAATAAGGGTCTCGAAGGCTTGCTGGCAACCTTGACTCCATCGCTCGCCAAAAGGCTGGTTTGAGCTGCAGTGTGATCTGGTGGATACCTGGGACTTGGTCTTCCGAACTGGGGTGTAACCCCGAGTTAGATCATTGAGAGGCTTGGCGATAAAGCATAGTCTTTAATAAAGCGACGGTAGTACCTGCAAACCCCAGGAAAGACCTCAGCTGTTTTAAGTTTGTGGGAATTGGCCAGGATTTGATGGTGGCAATTTTTTCAGGATCCGTCTCAACGCCGCTCTCTGACACAATGTGCCCCAGGTAACGGACCGAAGTCTGGAAAAATTTACATTTTTCTGTGGAAAGCTTTAACCCATACTCCTTCAGCCGGTTCAGTACTCGCAGGAGTCTCCTCTCATGCTCCTCCAGAGTATTTGAGAATATGATCAGATCATCAAGAAACACCAGCACTTCTTTGAGGTGGAGGTCCCCCATGCATCGCTCCATCAACCGCTGAAATGTGCTTGGTGCGTTAGTGACCCCTTGAGGCATCCTATTAAACTCCCAGAAACCTAAAGGAGTAAACAAAGCAGTCTTGGGTTTGTCTGCCTCATCCATTTCGATCTGATAGTATCCTGACTTCAAGTCGAGTACAGAAAACCATCTTGAACCGGTAAGGGCAGTAAAAGACTCTTCCAAGTTCGGCAGGGCATAGGCATCCTTTACAGTCTGGAGATTAAGCTTGCGATAGTCGATGCACAACCTTACATCACCATTTTTCTTTTTGACGACCACAATAGGGGATGAAAATGGAGATGTTGACTCCCTGATCACACCAGCATCCAAAAGCTCGCGAAGATGTCTGCGTACAGCTTCAATGTCTTGTG
Organism: Epinephelus cyanopodus; assembly: GCA_026686955.1. Classification (NCBI taxonomy): domain Eukaryota; kingdom Metazoa; phylum Chordata; class Actinopteri; order Perciformes; family Serranidae; genus Epinephelus; species Epinephelus cyanopodus. The sequence goes on along the minus strand of CM048918.1, from coordinate 23,472,879 downwards.
GATGGATAGGGCGGGCACGTTGTTTGAATGGGGTCTCGTCCTGAAGAGTGATATGGTGTTTAACTTGGTTGGTGCATCCAAAGTCAAGGTCATGGTGGAGAATACCTCAGATATCGCATTAAGCTTCTCAGTGATTCGCTCCTTCCACTCTGGTATTATTGGAGAGTTATCAAAATTGAGATTCAAGTTGGAAGCCTTTTGTTTGGCTGGAAGATCGGTCACCTGATGCTGAGACAGAATGCAGTGGTAGGTTTCAAGCTCTGCAATCACACTTAAGGGTGGAATATAAGCGTCTTGCTCTGACTCGTTGGTTACAATCACTGGAACTTTATAGGGGGCATGAGCCGGAGTGAGATTAAACAGCTGCTGACGCACAACCGCCAGGCAGGGCTGACACAGGATGGTGAAGGACGGACTGGCTGGCTGCTGGAGAGGAGGTTCTAGCTGTGCCCTCGATGACCAAAGTGCGGCCGGCCGGAACTCGCACTGGGACCTTGCTTAAGAGTCACTACTCCAATGTTACCAGTGTCTCGCTGCTGATGCCTCAGCTGCAGCGTCTTTAATACGGCTCTGTAACCTTGAGTACTTGGCTGAAATGCTGAAGATTCATTCACATGTATTGCTCATACAAAGGCTCAAGCGTATTCATGCCAATCAGCACAGTTGATGAAGAGTCAGGGCTGGAATCGGGAACCACAAGTGCCAGAGTGGAAACCTCAATGTCTCGGCCCAGAAAGTCTTTGGGGAACGTCACTGACAAATCAATATAGCCCAGGTAGGGGACAGATTGGCCTGCAGCCCCCTCGATTTCCAGCAGATCATGCAGTGAATGGATTGGTTGATCATGAAGATGGCGGTTGTAAAATGATGCGGGTACAGTAGTCACCTGTGACCCAGTGTCCAACAGACACCGACAGTTGTGGCCGTTATTGTAACTTTCTGTACAGCGAGATCCCACCCAGTCTCTGGCAATTTGGCTATTACCCTAGGTCTGGGATACTGCAACTCTGCACACTGAACAGTTTTCTTCGACATGGGCGGGACAGGATGGGTCCAGCACAGTTCCTGTTTGTCCCTCAACAGGAACTGAGTCTAGTTTAACTGTTCAGAACTTGAAGATTGTCTTAGCCATCTTTGTTTCTTATCATTGAATTGTTTTCTCTTTGCACTAACCAGAGCAGAATTAGGTGGATTGTCGCATTGAGGCTTATATGCCCATCCTCACACAACGGAAACAGAAACCTGGCTTTGGATTCGCAGCAGTGCCAGCAGTCTTTTTTTACTATGGGGCTTTGTAGCATGACTGGGTCTGGGCACATGCACCATGTTGGCCTTGAGACTGGATTGCGGTCAGGGCAGATAGCTGTTGTTGAATAGCTGCCATTTTGCTGAGTGAGTTGCTTAGTGAGTGTGGTCAACGTTGCACACATCCCTTCTCTCTTCATCATGCAAAATTGAGCCTGGGAAGTGACTTTTTGTCTTGTGGTTCCTAGGTGCTGTTTCATTCTCTGGATCTTTGCAGCTTCTCGATCCTCTTCAGTTCTGAGCAGCAACAGGAGCTCAGCAAATGATGGTGGGCTGGACTTTTTCTGTTTGAGCTGGAGTTCTGAAATGAGGGTATTATCCCAGCAGCCTCTACAAAATTGATTCAGCAGATGTTTATTTACTTCACTTTCAGGAACTCCGCCTCTCCTCACAGCAAGATTTAGCGCCACCTGTAACCGCTGCAGGTAGGTAGATGGTTTTTCTCCTGCATCCTGAAGAGTGTCCATAAATTTAGCGTACAACTCCTCCCCATCTTGCACTGTACCGTAGGCTGAGTCCAGCTGCTTGATGTAGATGTCAGCTGATAGATCAGGACTCAGATGTTTCACGATGTCTGCAGCAGGGGGCAGTAAGCTGTCCAGGATGAGACGTGACCGCTGAATTTCAGAGATGGCTGGGTCCTTCATAATCAAGTCAGCACCAGAGCGCCAAGTGTCATAGTCAACCTCGTGTTGTGGACGTGGCACTCGTCCAGAGAAAACACGGAGTCTGTGGGATGAGCGTGTGTGCATAACAGTGTCCTCACTTTTCACAATATGCTCCACCACATACCTCTGGACCTCAGGTGGATTTAAATCAGTGGTGGCAATGTTAATAGAGAAGTTCGCTCCTTTGGTCTTACAGCGGGCGTGGGCCTAGCATTGCTTAGTGGTGATGTGGTGGCGTCCATTTTGTATGGGTCTGAGGTTGTCTGCTCCTCAGTTGGCTCCTCCATTTTAGCAGGATCGACAGGATGACACTCTGCAATGGACTCGCTGATCTGGGCCATCATTTCCTGCAGCACCTCAGCATATCCTTTCAGAAAGTTTAGCCACTTGTTTAAGGTCAGCTAATATGTCTTAGTCTTTGAGCTTCCTACTCTGAAGAGTAAATTTTTGATAAATTTTTAATATAACACTGATTCCTGCTTTCATTGTAAAAATATACGGCAGCAATGGATCTAATAAAGGTAAAGCAGACCCTGACACGTACTCTACCACCCACATCCCATGGAAATCAGACTCAGGAGAGTCGACAAACACCGCCCTGTTAAGTGGTCCATAACGTTCTAAAAACTGCTCCACTTCTTCATTGTCATCTTTACTAACCCCATCTATTAGCACAGCATTTGGTATTTTAATGGAAAGCATATCGAAAACCTCCATCCTGAATTATAATGGTGAGTCTGAATGTTGTTGAAAAAGAAAGAACAAACTGTGTGTGTAAAATACTGTACCAAAACCTCCTGGCTGGCTCGCCACTAAATGTAGCAAGTACACAGGCTAACTTATGGTGATATTGTATGGTTACTATATTAAGCTAGCTTTTGGGCCTAGGTCTACAGAAGACAGGTTCGACTCTTGGAGGTGTAGTACAAAAAAACACCACAAACAGCACTTTAGATGCAGTTGGTACCATATATTAATGTGTGACAATTACAGTACCCCAATATTTACAGTCTGCAGAATACATAAATTAAACAGAAAAGTGCACTTGACACGTGATGCATCAACAACATTTAAATCAAAAACCAGTCTCAGTTATAGCCAATATGGCAGCAGTTCCACACACGATGTTGTGTATCGCAGAGGCACAAAGTTCATGGAGGATGAGGCGCTCAAAAAAACAGTCCAGCATGTGCGCAAGGTAGTAGTTCAATATGCCCATTGTCCATGGATGAGAAGCCTCAAAGTGCGAGTGTGCGTGTGTGTGTGTAGGTGTAGAGAAGGTGAGGGGGAACAAGGCTGCCAGAGCCTCCTACCAGACCAGAGAGCTCTTAACTGGGACTGCTCGGCTCCAAGCCAGTGTTTTAGCTCGCCATCGATTCGATTTTGTGTCCGTACAAACACCTTGCCTGTATAATGTGAACAGGACCATATTTCAATAAACATTTCACTATGTACACCATGATTAATACATATTCAATACTTCATGAGCAACAATAGAATAACCATTTCAGTAAAGTGCATTTGGTTTAAACACCTTAACATCAATCCACTTCATAAATAAGCATGACAAATCTTCCAAATTGGTGTCACTCATTTCTTAAACAACATGTGTCATCTCACAAAATTATTCACAAATCAAAAAAGTAATAATTGTGCTGTAGTGGCACAGTCTCATGACAACATTTACTATGGATTCAAAGAGCCAGCATTAGCATTTAGAGCTAGGTGTGCCGTAGCCAGTCCATTTAAATGCATTATGCTAATGCTAATGTTAATGCTAACGCTAAACAGACAAACAGACTCATTCCAGAATATATCCGACGCACCACACGACCAACTTATCCCTCCCGGCGCTGGTTGATGTCTAAGGGTTGAATGATGTAACGGCGGCATTTAGAATGATATAACCAAGAATTTATGAGTGAAAGTAGTATTTGTTTGTAGCGACCGACCTGTAGCAGCTGCTCCGCATGCTTCCCCTCACCTTCTGAATGAGAGACGGAGCAGACAGCTTGTAAGAAGCGCTTCGAGCGACGCGATTGGACAGCCGCGGCCTCCCAGGTACGTACGTGATGTCGCAACACTACGTGACCGGAACTTACGCTTACGGCAGATTAATAATGAACCTAACATAAAATAACCATTAAATAACGAACATAAATAGATTTTCATCCTGGTTACATATACCTTATCTTACCTCATTTATGCCGCAGTGGAGGTACTGTAGGAACAACACTAAAATCAATGTCTGGACAAAAGGGACAGTCGGCAGGATGGGTGTGACATATGGACGATGCCAGAAGATTTAAAAAGCATCTGGCATTAGTTAGCATATTAACTCAAAGAACAGAAAATGTCAGCAGATTGAGAAAACGAAATGAAATCTAATATTAAAATGTCGTGGGTTGGACTGTGAATTCCTTGACAAATGGTTTCCTATACTGACATCATTATCCTTGGTGTATCTTCCACATTACACCACCACAATCCCCAGGGTTGTGTCATTGCTCATCTTTTTATCTTCCCACCCACACACAAAATTGAGATTACAATGATGTTTGACAGATTACAATGATTTTTGAAATTTGCGGATGACTCCTGCTGGGCAGTTGTTGGTATTTTTGTGTCTTATGATTATTTTGTTTTATCAGTGTTTCATTAAATCTGCCCTGTCTGGTCTGGGAAAGAGAAACAGGCTGGCTGAGCTAGTCAAGGTCTCCATAAAGGTGTGGTGAAGGGGTTATCATTAAGGCTGAACTGATTCTTAACTGCCCTGACCACTGACTTAATAGGGAGTTTGGTCTCCTTCCTTCAGGACGCTGCAATAAGGGAAGCTCAAAACAAAGACACAGCAAAGACTGAATCTCTTTTTTTATAACCCTTACTTGTGTGTCTTTGACTACAGAAGCCTGCAGGTCATTGTCATCACTCTGTTCATGTTACCTGTGTTTTTATTGTCCGTATCCTGCAGGATGATAGTTAAAATTGCAGTTGAAGTTTTCATATTCGTACGATTGTGATAAATGTTCCCTTGCCACCTTGAAATGAAATAAACTCAATACACTTAAATTGTGAAGAAAAGCAAAGTGCACAAACATATTAACACAACAAAAGTATTTACAAAACAAAAAAAGAGACATTATGACACAAACAACACAAAACAAACTTCAGCTGTCATACTGGTATTGGGAGCATGAAGTGAGTGAGTGAAACAGTATGAAGAGGAGTCAGCTCTGAATGAACTGCAGAAATGGAGACCAAGGTCAGGTTAGCTTTTAGGGTTGCTGTCCGGTGCGTCATCAGATTTAGCCATTGGTTTATTGATCGGGTTTCTTTTTGTCTGTCTAGTTTAATCACCCATCCAAAATTACATTTAATCAATTTCAAAATCAAATCGACTAGATTTGGGTTATATGTAGCTAGACTAAATCGGAGCTAAATATAGCCAATATGTTTAAATCACGACTATTGCTTGCAGGGTAGACTCCTTCCATCTGGCCTTCGCTTGTGTGTCCCACAGGCCACTAAAAACATGTACAAATACTCCTTTATTCCTCTCTCATTCCGAGCATTGAATGCTGCTGAGGGAAGGAAGTAATGTCGTTCATAGCTACGTGCATAGCTGTGGCTGCTGCCGTAGTCTTAAATTACTCATTGTTATTATCATTGTTTACACTATGTCTTTACTGGCACTTTTTCTTGATCACTCCTTTGAGAGATTGCACTTTACCAGACACTGTGTGTCATACTAGCACTCTGCGCACTTTCCTGGTCACTGCCCAGAACTCCTATCATATTTATTATTTTTAACTTATTCTAGCTTATTTAGTATAATTATTAATGGGAGTCAGCTGGCAGTCTTGTCGACTTGGTGTGTGCTAGCATACTGCTCGGTAACTGCTGCATGTTACTTGTATTGTCTCCATGTTATGTACTGTCTTTCCATGTTTTTATGTGTGTGTTTTTGTGCCTCTATGCCGCTGCAATCTAATTTGCCCAGTGGGACATTAACAATAAAACTGAACTGAACTGAATATGGTAGTCTTGAGATGTTGTGGGATTGCGAGTGAGGAGAGGTCACCTAGATGGAGGGGGAGAGAGGGATGCTGAGGTTGCAAAGTGCATCTGAGATAGACAACATTCACAACGTATTAACCTTTTGAAGACTAAAGAAAACTACGACTACACTACTATTGCTATGTTTACTGGCAATATTTTCAGGAATATTTCATTCGGCCCAGCCGCAAGAAATAATGTAATGAAAATGTTGGCATTGTATTTTTCCGCAAACTACGCAAGTTCCTTCATATGTATCATATCAGCGTTTCTGAGGTGATGAAGTATGTGAGCTGACTTTGTCATCTTGAAGTGGAGGGGATGGTGAATGATGTGACTCCTGCCGAGCTGCAGACTCCTGTTCGAGACCAGCAAAAAAACAAAATCGTGATTTCATGAGTCACTGCTATGTACCTAGCAGTTTTTTAGGCATCATCCATTTAGTGGCCTGTCGCTGTTTTTCCAGCAACTTTTTAAGTACCAAATTTGGCTATTTTATAGAAACTCATTGATGCGTTTCCAGGAATCTTTTAAGCATGAAAAGTGATTAGTTTTTGCAGAGCCATTGCTGGTTTTCCTACCAGGATAGTGGCACAAAAAACAACTGATTTTGCAGAGACATTGCTGCTTTTCCCTGCAACACTGTGCCAAACCAAAACATGACCATTTCCTCACCATAACCAAGTGGTTTTTGTGCCTAAACCTAACCTAATGTTAACCACAGCATTGTTGAATCGTAAGTGTCAACGCACTACGTCCACTATCTAATAATACGCAAATGTATCTGTGTTTTGTTTTTGTTTTTTTGTGGTGATTGGGTTGTTTAATTCAGTCAAGTAGGCAGTGGTCTAGCATAGATTATATTACTTTCATATAAACAATTATCCTGTTCTTGTTTTGCAGAGATTCCTCTGTCTGTCTCTCTGCAGCACACTGTTTCCACTTGAGCCTCATCACAAAGGCATTTAGCATTGGGAACACAGGTGTGCCACAGCATGCCGTGGCCTAAACTTGAAGCTGCTTGCACCTGCTGTCTATGCAGAGTGTCATCCTCATAACAACATATAGGTGGCTCAGAATCAGAAAAACAGAGTTTGAACAGTGGTCTGAACTGCAGCCTATAGTGTCGGATACTGCTATACATCCAGGCCAGTGTCGTAAGCATCCAGTTCAGTCCCTGTCTGATGATAACAGAGATGGTGTTGAAGAGGGAATAAGTGCAGCACACCCCCAAGAGCATCAGGAGACAGTTTGCAACCTGGTACGCCCAGGTGTCCTCATGGTGCTCTCTCTGTCCACTAACAAAGTCCCCAAAGCCCACTGTACTGAACGCCACGAAGCAGAAGTAGAGGGACTCCATGTAAGTCCAGCCCTCCATGGTTGAATAGAGAAAGGCAGCCCCGCATGCGACCAACAGGACAGCAAAAAAGAGGATGAGTGTGACTTGGTACACAGATGGCTTCCACTCTTCATTCCTGTTTTCTTCACCAGTTCGGCCCTCCAGTCCGCTGTGTCCAGGTCTCCCCCTGTGGCACCAGAATATCAGGAAGCTCAGTAATGTTATGACTCTCTCCAGGAAGAGGTTAAAGAAGAGTATGGTCGCAGAGCAGCCCAGCAACCCATAGAACACAAGCAAGACCTTCCCGGTCACAGTGGATGGGGCTGTCACTCCAAACCCTAGGAGAAACACACAAGGTTAAAGGTCACACCTTTGATTACAGACACTATTATGACATTAGTTGCGCAGATAATTGTATTGTTACCACTGTAAAAATTTGCTGTGTTACAGAATTGCTTAGAGAGTATGTCAAGTGAACATAATTTTTGTATGTTTAAAGGAGCAGTGTATGATTTGGAGAGATTTAGTGGCGTCCAGCGGAAGGATTGCAGATTTTGACCAGCTAAAACTTCTCCCGGATAGAATTCCTTTAGTATTCATTGTTTAAGAGGTTTCTACAGGAAGGCAAATCATCTTCAGGGCCCTCTTTGTCTCCAAAAACAAAAAGACCAAATGATTAAGACTGGGGAAAATACAATACTACAGTTTTGCATCGTGTTTCTCCAACACTGGCATTCTGAAGACAGGTTTTAGGGTGTGAAAGCAACTCTTACCTTTCTTGCATTTCACACAGCACTTCTAAAAAATTTGAACATCCACAACTCCTGCCTCCCTTCAAAGTCCAATCCCTCTCCTCCTGCAACTCCACCTCCCTCCAAAGGCCTACACCCTTCTCCTCCATTACATGCTCATTACGTCTATGATAGATGTAGGTGTTGGCAAGGTAACGTTAGATACAAGGAAGAGGAGAGCGAGTGTAACGTTACAACCAAGACAGTCAAAAACAACCCCAGAGTTTGAAAACTCAACTGGAGTCAGTGATGAGTGATGAGTTTTAGAATAAGGTAACGTTAGATGGTAGCGTTAACGTTACTAATAAATGGAAACGCACAAGGAAGATAATGTTAATGTTTCAGAGGCTACGCTACAGTAGGCTAATGTTAGCCATTAGCAACTGGATGCTGTGTTGCTGTATATCATGTTAAAGCCTATGTTACATTAGAGGCAAACTAAAAATACGTGCCTAGCAGAAACTCTGCGACCATCTCCTCCCATTTTAGCTCAGGGTGAAGCTGCATCAGTCTTCCAAAGCAGAACCGATGTTGACCCGAGTTTTGGCTCTTGCAGCATCGAGTTCTCTCTTAGTGTTAGCTTTTTCTGCAGTATTCTTTCTTTTGCCAATGGATTTCCCTGTTGGAGCGGCTGGAGGTTTAAGTGGTGTTCTGCATTTGTCTGCCATTGTTGCAGAGAAAAGTTTATATCCACAAGTGTCCCTGTTACTAGCCTATTTGTGGTCTCAGAGACTTCCAGAAAGTTAAGTGTTGCTTTAATGTCTGAAGTCTTACGATCCAGATGTGCAGGGGATTTTTCTGCCAAGTAGCAGATGTTGTGGCGGAGGTTGTGTGTGGCTTCCCTCATTTTCTGGGTTTGCTTTTGACCACGGTAATGTCCAGATTACATTGAAATTTTCTCAGAAGAAGGAAATGTATTAGTGTTGGTGAAGCTGTGACCTTTACCCCAATAAAATCCTCAGCAGCTGCAACATCTACCACCTACACAATCTATTTAAAAATGTTGTCTGTTAAAGTAATTTTGAGCCTTGACCTTGTACCTCTTGTTCAGTCTTGTTCAGTGCCATATCCTCACTGCAGGTATTTCATCATTCACAGTTACGGGACATTAACTCACATACTAAAAACTGATCTAGCATCATCCTCGTGAATAAAAAAAATTACTAGTGTTACTCATTTCCTTGATCAAGTGTGTTTTTTCCTGTCCTGTGTTGCTTGACCATGCATCCATCTTCCTGTGGTTACAGTGTCCTCTCTCAATTTGTGAGAGCATGTCTGGCAGTTGTGCAGGATATTCCCAGATGAGACAAATGAGGCTTTATTGTCAAGAGGCTCACGAAGTCAGCTTGATGTCATTGTTTACATATTGGTGGTGTAGCGGCAATCTATCCATCCTGCCAGTAGGCCTGCTCCACATTACCACCACTATTAAGCAGTCTGTCGGCAATAAGCTTGACACGACATGAATCTTCCAAGGCAGTAACCCTGTTTGAAAACTTTAATTAAAAAATCAAAAAACAAAGTTACAAGATTCACTGTTAATTGGCTCAACTAGGCACACCGTCAAAAAACTGACTTGCTCCTTCTCTGTGGTGTGAGCCACCTTTGTCTCTCCTGAAGGAGTGGCAAATACTGTCTTGTCCATCTAGTCCAAACCAGATTGGCTATGTACTGTATTTGTTTCTATTGTAGACATGCATACTTAAAGTTGTTTTGTTTTTTTTTGAATGCACACTTTTAATGAAGTGTGTACTGTTAGCAACAGCACTGTGTACTATAATGGTACAGGTGATTAATTCCACAACAAATTTCCCCTACAGGGACAATAAAGTATATGAAATTAAATGAAAGGAAATGAAAAAGTTTTAGTCGAAGATTCCTGGTGGAATGTTGGCTTGTGTTTTCATAAGCAAGAGGCCTCAACGTCTTTAGGATCATCTGGTGCATGTGTTATCAGTCTGTTATTGATGATGGCCTTGACTTCACACATGATTGTTCGGATTCCTTCATCATCTAGTGACTGTTGCTGTAACACAGAGTTCAGGACTTTTCTTACAGTACGGATTTGACTTTCCCATATGCCGCCTTGCTGCGAGGCTGCTGGGGTGAAAATCCACTTTATGCCTTTTCCTGTCATGGTGTTCTGTATCTTGGTCCGATTCAGGTTTTCCAATGCTTTGCACAGTTCTTTTTCTGCTCCAACAAAATTAGTTCCATTGTCTGAGCGTAAAATTTTGAATGAATGAATGAAGTGTGACACTGAATATATTAAGCTGTGTTGACCTTGAAGTAATGACTAAGGAGAAATCTGAACCATGTGGCTGGACCAGCTTGGATCCACTGCATTAAACTAAGATGGAGAACATGATAAACATTATACTTGATAAACATGTTAGCATCCTTATTGTGAACTGGTATTTACCTTAATAGCTGCTGTCCCTCAGTATAACCTCACAGTGACACTTTTTTATTTTTTTCTGTACCTTTGCCTTAAGCAGTTAAGACTAAGTTAAATGGCATCTGCTGTAACTGCTTGTCTCCAGCTGTAGACTCTTGGTCTTGTTTTAACACAGCTTTAATCAGTACCAGACGAGGACAGTATTGAAATAAAAAATGTCCAGAGTTTTAGACAAATGTTTCAGAAACAAATGACTGATAAATCAGTGTTATGGCTCCATTTCTTCAATCAAGGATGGCAGAAATTATCACCCTTTTAGACCTATACTTGAATGAAGTGAATATCACCTAAAAAGGACATCAGTGCCAGCCAACTGCCTGCTGACATCAGCCAGGACAGCATCATATTCTTTGCTCCATGCCAGCCCCAAGTCAGAATATAAATAAATATGTTTTTGGAGAGTGTGCTGAAAGGAAGGAAGGACAGAAGGAAGGAAAGACAACATATTAGTGAATAAAAATAGCATGGGACTGTAGCCATGAATAATATGAAATGTCAAATGTTTGGCCTACCGGAAAGTTTCTTCCAGCTTCACAAATGATGTGTATCCACACCATGAACTGATTGCAGTCAGTAAATAAGGAAGTTGTTACAAAAAGGAAATTGATTAGGGCTCAGTGCCATCTGTCCCTCAGTTTCCACAGTGACAGAGAGTGCCCGAAGATACTGTATAACTGCAAGGCTGTAAATTGATTTTCAGAGACGAGGCTGGTTTTATTTTTATCTTGGAGACGCATTTGTCCTCTTAAGATCCAGGTGAAAAATGGATTTCGATGGATTGTAGTTGAGTTTGTAACAACTCACATCTGTGGGCCTCCCGAAATAAATATGGTTTTATATGTCCTGTCTAATTAGGTTCATAGGATTAGTTAAATTGTGTGTAATGGTTATAGATTTGTGTGATTTTGTGACATGGACATAGTATTGATTGGTCGTCAAGGGATCCTCTTCATCAGCACAAGTTGAACAATTGGCCCTCATATGTGTTACATAACATTTTCGCTGCAGCAGTCAGAATGATAAAGCCTTCGCTGGATAATGGACTGCTGGGAAGTAACTTGTTACATGTAATGAAGTTACTTAATGAAATTACAAATTAAATGTAATTGTAATCAGCTACAGTTACTGAGAAAAGTGGTAATTTATTTGCAAAATATCAGTGATTACAAAGAGGTTGAATAAAAAAAATGTTTTTCTGCAAAAACCTTAAATGTAGAACAACATTCCCTCTGTTGCTCTGCATCTCTTCACCATGCAGGAATGCCCCCTTTTGACGTATTTCAGACAACGTGGGTCAGCAAAAACTTTGGGACAAATTTGGTTGCAATATCAAAGGTCTTATGATTTTCTGACAATTTTTAGCTTCATTGTCCAGTTTTAAAAAATTGTTAGAAAAGAAATCAAAAGTAATCTAATGTAAAGAGTTACATTACTTTGATGACATAACTAGTGATCTGTAACCTATTACATTTCAAAAGTAACCTCCCTAACACTGGTAATGGAAGTTATCAACTTTTAAGATGTATTTCACACATAACTGTAAAACTGACAAAGTTATGACTTGCAATTAGCCCTTCTCAAGTCCCGCACCTTTTCAGGCTCTGTGTTTCGCCAACAGCTGAGCAAGCTTGGAATACAACAGAACGTCAGTCAACTTTCTCCCCTCCTGCTATGATGGTATTCAGATATGCTATAGGCTTGTCTATGTTGAAATAAAAACCAAACTCGGAGGATGGTTAAAAGATGTGGCTAGGGACTGTCACAGTTTTCATGGACACATTACATCAGTAGTTCCCAACTGGTGGGTCGCGGGTCCATTCTGAACTAACTGCAAGTGACTCACGAACGTGTCAGGTTTGTAAAAAAAACCCCACACTTTATTTTGAAGCACAGTGAATTTCTGGCACAGAGCTGAAGTGTCGTTATCTGCTCTAGAGTGAGTGACTAACAAACGGGTCCATGTCATTGGTCCGACAGCCCATCGATCCGACGTCCCATCGTTCCGATATGTGATTACACTAGGCTATACTGTATTTGTGCACCATAGAGGATCAGCAAACGCAACAAAAGTAGGCTACTGGTCGAGATACAAGTGCCATAGAGAGGAGAGAGTGAAACACCATAACCTCCTGTTATTAACTCTGGGGTCGGGGTTGTGTGGGGAGCGCTCCGCGCTGCTGAATGGCTCCTGGCGGGTGTATTTCTGCCTTGATGGTGCGCCGCGACCGGCTCTGGGTCAGCTGGGAAAGGCTTGAGGCGAAGCAGGCTCACGGCTTATGTGTTTGCCACTTTCTTTTTCATTTTAACCCACACCATGATCTTTTCCTGACCCTAACCAAGTGGTTTTTGTGCCTAAACCTAACCAGACCTTAACCACAGGGCATCATGATGATTTCGGAACAACGGGACTTCGGAACAACGGGTTTAATATGGTCGCAACAATGGGATGTCGGACCAATGGGCAGTTCCCAGCAGACAGCTACTTGACAGAGACAACAAACTAGCTAGCCGACATGGTCAAAGTGTGACGCTGAATGTATTAAACTGTGTGGAACTGTGTGGACCTTGAACTAATAATGACTGAGGAGAAATCTAGACCCAGTGGCTGGACCAATTGGGAATCACTGCATTACGTTGTATGGTCACATCTTAGGTTAGCTTAATGTTACAAAATGCTAGCTAACGGATCTTCATCAAGAGGAGTCAGCCTGATGAAGCTCTAGCAAACATTCAGTCAAGAAGACAGTACTTTTCATGCTTAGGCTGTAATTTTTCTATCTTATCCTGGCTTTCACTCCTTGCGTGCACTCTCTATCTCTGTCATCAGCTGTTCTTCAGCCGATTCACAATCAACCTATAACACAATGACACACCTTCTCCATTAGCCATTATCATTATTTTAGCCATTAGCCATTATCTCCATTATCATCCTCATCTGCCTCATCAGCCATCGGCATCAGAGTCATCAGCCACCACCACTTCTACCAGTGTCTGTACTCCCTTGATCCCAAAAAATCTCCTCTGGTGTCCAAGCACCAAAGACTTCTGTTAAATCTTAAACAGCACAAATTATCTGCTAATCCATACACCTATATTCTGTATTGAAAATGATCTTCATTCCATTCATCTGTCTCTCCTGATTGAAATGTCAGATGACATGTCAGGCTTGCCTCCTTATTTCTGTGGTAACGTTCAAGAGATTTGGAAAAAAGACAGATAGGTTGGTTGCTGACATAGCATAGCCTGTTTTTCTGGACACTTTCTTTGGCATATTGGTTGTGTTGCCTTAATACATGCACACAGAAGCTTGACTACTCTTATCGTCTCTTTGGGTGAGTCTTATGAGTCAAAAGTTCGATTGGCACCTTTTGAACCAATCATTCAAGAGAAATCCGGAAAAAAAAATCAAGAGACACAGTGCCTGGATGACAGTGAACACTTGCCATATTCTGGATATGTGTTGTTTTCATCTCACGGTATCGTATGGCAGGAATTTCCACTGCTCTAAAAGCACTGGCAGAGTAACATTCCTCTAAACTAGTTTAAGTTACAGTAGCTACTTTTTTGATCCATCCCCAACTTTTTTTTTGTATTTACTGAGCTTCATCATGATTAAAATCAACCTGAAAATAATATTTTGCTGACACAGGCTGGAACTTTCAGTCACAAAGCCCTCCTCTCAGCCATGTTCATGCAGCCATGGGTTCACTTTGGAAACTCAGCCTGATCTCTCTCAAATGAATGAAGTACATGTTTCTTGGATGGTCAAAAGATAAAAAGGACAAAAAAATGATGGCATATACATATTTGATTCATGGCCTGAGATTATTTATTAAAATAATTTATGTCAAAAGACAAAGCATCTGAAATACCTTGATGTCTGGGTAGTATAAGAGACTAAAGTTAGGTCAGCACCATGGTCTGTATTTAGTAATAAATACCTAAAGTACTTTACTGATCTCCAGAAGGGGAAAAGGGGGCACATACCCGGCCATGCAGGAGCAAAGTAGACTGATGCTCTTGTCATCCTCTGTCTCTACTTCTCCCTTCGTTGTTAAGACCAGAAGCTTCATTTTGTGTCATTTTGACATGTTCATAACAATTAATGTAGTGAATATATCATTTCATCACCTTTCAACTATCTAATAAACACTGTGGCACTCAGTGTCGCCATGTTTCTTTTTGTCAAGCTTGTCTGACTTGGCAACAGTTATTAAGGAGGGGATTTAAGATTCGTCAGACTGACTGATCAACAAATTGACAGGCTGGTCATTCATTTAAAAAAAGGAATCTGCTATGCTATGACTGTAGCATGATTTGAAGAAAACAACCCAAAAATTGCAGAGCAATATGGAAACTGAAAGTGTACTCGGTCTTAGGTTTTATAGCTGTTGGTGTCTGTGGATTGTAGGAAAATCAGAGGATGTTACATTTTTTTAATATAGCCTATTCTTCTGACTCACCAATGGTGGAGACTACAGTTCCCACGAAGTAAAATGCTCCTGGGATGTCCCATAGGGCTCTGCCTCGATCTGCCCGGATGCCTGCAGTCCTAGCCTCCTCATAGTAGCGCAACAGAGATTTCAGGTCTTCACAACTTATGTTATGCTCATGACTGAAGTCTCTTAGCCTCCTTTCCCAGAGCTGGTGGGCCTTTAACTCCGCTGGTCTCTCCAAGGAAGAAAACATGGCAGCGCCAGCCAACATGTAAAGAGCAATGAGCAAACAGAGCAGGTAGAAACGAACGGTTTCCCTACTAGGGATCAGGGATGAGCAGCAGCGGGAGAAATCGTTCTTCATTGTGACTTGTACAGAACGCAGACAGATTTTCGTCTTTGTGTGCTGTAAAGTCATGTGCTGCACAATAGCTTCAAGAAGAATGATATTTGCTCAGCTGCTTGAAACCGTCAATATATAGGTGCTACAAGAGAGAACATTGTTAGTCCAGTTTGCTCTTCTCTCTGTCTGTCTACTTCACCCATGCAATTCTGTCTTATTCAATGCAATTAAGACTACTTACACAACTACAGTTTCCCCAGCCAAAAGTGTATTAGTACCAATTGCCTCTGGTTCTGCAGGTGGCTTTAACAGTGACTTTAATGATCTGTGTATGGCTACTGCTTATCACCAGCTCAATAATCCATCTTTACTTTCCTTTTATGAGCCTCAAACATATGCACTCCTGCTCTCCCTTAGACTTAACATAACACAGACAATATGTGTGTCCAGTTTTTTTTTCCAAGATCCTTATGCTTTCAGGCCCACACTCCCTCTATCCCTCTTATCTAAGACCAAAAATACTTAACATATTTTCCAGTTGTCCATCAGTTGGAAATGTGCAATATTGTTTTTTGGGAAATTTGTCTGGTGAAGCTTGTAAATATCACACAGGACGAATTGTTAGCTCATATGGAATTCATTTGGCAGCAACAACAAAGAAAATATGTAATGACACTTGAGTTGTTGTGACTACTTTTACATGAGCTATGCTGTAATGGCATGCAGGGTATTTTGGTGTTTCCCATATGGTTGCCAAGTTGTTGTTAAGTATGTCTGTGTTTTTTTCTTTTGTATTCAAACGCCTCATTTATTTAGGCACTCCCGTCTGAGACACAAAAATGTGTCTGATGAGGATTGTGTCTGACGGGAATGGAACAAAGTGAGAATGAACCAACCATTCCAAATACAATAAAGGTCAGTGTGTGTTTGTTTTTTTAAATCATTCCAGCATTGATTGTTGTGCTCACCCCTGTGTTCCTGGTGCCATTCCCTGCTCCGTTTAGTGATACGTAACAGACCCCTGCCTGGTCAGGCCAAAGCTCCACCCAGTTCCAGGTGGTAAGCGACTGAACTGGGTGGAGCTTTGGCGGGCTACGACTAACCTTTAGCCGGCCAGGATCAGGCTTGCTGGGTCAATGATATGTCGAAACAGGGCGTTGATTCATTGGACTCAATCCACTGTGCCCGAAGAGTCCAGTAGAGGGTGGAGCCTGTGTGCAATTGAATAAAGGTAACAATATTGTAACCCTAATTCCACTAGCACAGTTGGAGCCTCCTACCTAGAGATGCTGTTACTCCTAACCTGCTTGCTGATGAGGGTGTAAGGTGTCTGACAGCGAGAATCCACCTCCTTATACTGTGAGGTCTGCACATATTCAGGAAGGCACATCCTGATTGGCCAGCTACGGCTATGCTTTTCTCAGTGTAGACAACAGATACCCTGCACACCACATTTCCTAGGTGTGCTCGTGATTAGGGGAGTATTACCCATACTGTACCCTAGAGGACTTCACCTGTGCTAATAGGTCTAGGGTTACAATATGGACACAAGGTGGAAACGTGGCGGCACAAGGAGGAAAGTTAAGGTGGTGAGAGTCAAAGTGGGCCGGGCAGGTATGGTGGCAGATGGGTCCAACAAACACCAACATTCACCCGAGAGAGAGGTGTTTGCATCCCGCATCAAGATTCAAAAGCCAAACCCTGTTCTTTTTTCCTAAACCTAACAACGTGTTTTTGTTGCCTAAATCCAGCCATGTGTGTTTGTTGTTGAAGGGAAAAAAAACACCAATTTGCGGTGTTGTACCAAAGTAGTGCATTTATTTTGAAAGAAACTGTATGCAAAGGTTAAATTGCCTCTGAGTGTATCTTGAAAGAAGACACTCCATGTAACAGGCAGAACTTGACACAGTGTCCCAGAACGTCAACAGCCAATGCACCCAGGGTACCCTGCATAACGTATGTGGATGTGGAAACCAAACTTCTATATGTGACAAGGTTGGAGTAAGAACGTGTTGCAATGACCAGCAAGATGCCATTTTATTTTTGGAGTGTTTAACAGAGATGTTGCATACACCAGTATAAAAATAAAACTATTTGTCAAGAGGGAGCAGAAAATGACTTGTAGTACCACTGAAAATGAGGGAAACCACCCCCCATCCCCTTTTTGGTCTCGGCAAAGTAAGTGATTAATTGTGACCCAATACAAACAGACATATACATACATATAATTTTTGCAATGCTTAAAGTAATACTTCATCCCCCAAATTAGATTAGATTAGATTAGATTCAACTTTATTGTCATTACTCAGTATAAATACAGGTAACGAAATGCAGTTAGCATCTAATCAGAAGTGCAAATAGCAGAAGTGCAGTAAAATACAGTTAAATACAGTATGTACAGATAGGCAATATGTACAGATGAGTGCAATTATGTACAGCTAGTGCAAATGAGATGGTTATAGTAAGTAGAGAATGTACAGATGAGTGCAGTTATATACATCTAGTGCAATGAGATGGTTATAGTAATAGAGAATGTACAGATAAATAAATAGGATGTTCAATAGATCTATGCAGTATATGTACAGTAGTTATGGGAGAAGTAAGTAAGGTAGGGCTATAAAAGAGGGTGTTATAGTTATCCTTAAGGCTATATACAGAAGTAACTAACTTGCTATACAGATGTCTTGTGAATATACAAGAGTAACAGTTAAATAGGCATACAGAATATACACATATACATACATACATATATACACCTATACATGCACACAAACCCAAGTGTGGATGTAAGCATATACATATGTAGCCTGGATGTTAAAACAGGGGAGGATTTAAATATACAAGTTACTTCTTAGTAATTCCACATGGAGAGTATTCTTTAACATTCATTAAACTGAAAATGCTTTAGTTTAACATCAAAGGGGAAAATGGTTAGCTAAGAGATTAAGGTAATTTCTTATTTCTGAAGATGTAAAATGTAATGTGTGGTTAAAACAAGCAGTTCTGAACAATATTGAAGGTTAACTGAAGGAAAACACACAGATTGTACCTTTACTTCTGTTCATTTTGTTTTATTGGTTGCTTGATGTGTAAATCAGAGTTACCTGTGGCGATTGGGCAGAGAAGAGAGGAGGCGGGGATAGAAAAAAAAAAAAAACAAGAAAAAGGTGAGAGAAACGAAAGACAGACGAAAAACACGGACCATTGTGGTGTTGAAGACGTGTGGATAAAAGTATCCTTGCAGTATAAACTCACAGTGAGTCAGTGTTGTCGCTGCTTTTAGTTAAGTGCAGTATTTTATTTCAGTTGCCGAAGTTGTTTGTTTGTGTTTTTCCGGCCGAGCTGATAGCCGCTAAGCTAATAGCTGCTGAGTGATAGCGCTAGTTGTTAGGTGCTAAGCTAGCGCCATGGACACTGAAATTAATTAGTTGACGCTAAAGCCAGTTAGCACCCTGGTCTGTAGCCTACAGCCTGCATCGGAAGAGAAGAGACGGACGAGAGGATACCAGATAGCGCACTTGGCTACCAGGGAAGCCCTGTTGCACCTCTGGCGGCGTGGGAGTAGAGACGCATCTGCTTCAGCGAGGAGGCCCTGCTGTACGGAGCTGCCGTTTCGGTATAAGGGACTGCAGCGAGCGGGACTTTTGGGAACGTGCCGGAGCTTCTGGTAGGCCTACTTCTGACCGTGGTTTTCATTTTGGAGCTCTCGACTTAAATACACTTGAGGAAAAGAGGATTTGACGGCCGCAACGCACCCGGACAACACTCAGGCCCTGCAACATTTATTATTTTGGTATGTGCGTGTGTGTGTGTGTGGGCCCACTGAAAGGTTATTATTAAGTGTGTTTTTGATCTGAGTTTACTATAGGTGTATAGTGATAAACAGAGAGCGAGAGGGATTTGGACATAAATCTGAGAACATATATAAGTTTTGAGTAACATTTTGGGTACTTATAAGCAATTAATTTGTGTTTTTCTCTGAAGAAAGAAATTGCTTGGTTTGATAATTTTGGCAGAAGGTGTTTTGTTTATCTGAAGTTATTATTTGTATTTATTTATTTTTTCTTTTCCCATTTTAAGGTGGGAGTATTTGTGTTAATTGAAAACAGACCAACAAGCAGTAAACAGTCATTATTATTTCATTTAAAATGTTGTCTGGGGTCAGTCATTTCAAATAGTGGTTAAAGTACCTATCCGCTGTTAAGTGTTATTCTTTTCATAGTAATGAGAGTGCAGTCAGAGTACGTTTACTTCACTCAACATAGGTAAACCTTTGTGGTATCTACCTGACAACGAACCCAAGCGCCCCATCATTCTTGTTAAAGGTGACTTAAAGTAACTGATAAATAGCATAGGGTGCTGGGGTGCTACACATATATACACACACATGCAAGATTGGCTGTGTAATATAGATCCAACAGTAGAGAATGAATGATTAAGTACAGCTATGGAGCCAGATGTGCAGTTATCAAGTTCAACAAGTCAACACAGGAGAAGGGGGGTGTGGGGTCATCTGCTGGTAGAGTTCAGTAGGGTGACAGCTGTGGGGGAGAAGCTGTTCCTGTATCTGTTTATTTTGGTCTGCTGACTCCTGAATCACCTCCTGGAGGGGAGGAGCTGGAAGAGTCTGTTGGCTGGGTGAGAAGAGTCTCTGAGGATGCTATGTGCCCGGCGCACGCATCTCTTCTTGTAGACTCCCTCAATGTCCGGTAGTGGAGCACCTATGATGCGTTTGGCAGTTTTCACCATCCTCTGGAGTGCTTTGCGGTCAGCAGCAGAGCAGTTTCCATACCACACTGTTACACAATTATCCATTACTCACCTCATGTTGAATTAGTGAGGGCAACTTTGTTTTTTCTACATGCCTCCAGTGAACAACAAACTCAGAAAATTCTTCATAAATTGAAGTCATAGTGTCTGGGATTAAAACAGAAAAACATTATCAAAACATGTTTTCAAACTCTCACACAACTTGTGCAGTGTGTCACTGTGTGCGCTTCCAACCTGCCATCTGCCACACACATGGCATTTCTCAATAGGCCTACGCTTGGTGTATTTGTCCAGTTGTGGACAAAAAGTATCCAGAAAAAGTAGCAATATCACAACAAAGAACAAAAACTCAGTCACAAGTAAAAGTGCTGCATACCAAATCTGACTTGAGTAAAAGTATATAGGTATTGTCAGCAAAATGTGGGCCTACTTAAAATGAAAAGTTAAAAGTACTCATTATGCAGAGTGACCCAATTTCAAGTGTTGTAATCATCATATGCATGAATATGTATTGAGTATTAATTGATCAATTTACACATAGGATACATAAGCAGCATTTAAATGTTGTCATGGTAGAACTAATTTTAACACCTTTCACCGGTGTACTAGTCTGATCTATAACAACACACATCAACTTGTAAATATGAAACAACAACATATAAAATAAACTATCTGAAAAGTATCTAGCTATCAAATAAATGTAGCTTGAGTATGTAACCCACATGAAACATATGGTTACTAAACCCATGTATGTAATTTAGGGGTGTAATCCCATGCCCCGCCAGAGGGTGGCGCATTCCACTCTGCGTCTCACTGTCAAGACTACTTAGAGCGCCTTCCTCGCCACTCCCTCTTTTTTTTTCATCTGAGATGTTGTTCCGAGAGGCAAGGCAAGGCAAGTTTATTTGTAGAGCACAATTCGTACACAAAGTAATTCAAAGTGCTTTACAGAACAAGAAAATGCATTAAAATCACAATACAAAATAAAAACAAAAATAATCATTATAAAATGAACTTTAAAAGAGAAGAGTGCAGATAAGATCCTTTCAGTCATGCACAGTGAAATAGAGCTGTTTTGAGCCTAGATTTGAACATTGTCAGAGTAGAGGTCTGTCTCACATCTTCAGAAAGACTGTTCCAGATTTTAGCTGCATAAAACTGGAACCCTGATTCCCCATGTTTAGTCCTGACTCTGGGCACCAGCAGGAGGCTGGTCCCTGAGGTCCTCAGAGTCCGAGATTGTTCATATGGTACTAACATGTCAGAGATGTACTTTGGTGCTAGGCCGTGGAGAGACTTGTACTGGATGTACTGCAGCTGTCTTACAGCCCGTTTGGAGAGGCCAGTGAGCAGGCCGTTACAGTAGTCTAACCTACTAGAGACAAATGCATGGATAAGTCTCTCCAAGTCAGGCTTAGACACTATACCTTTGATTTTGGCAATGTTTTTTAGATGGTAAAAGGCTGCTGATGTTATTGATTTGATGTGGCTGTTAAAGTTCAAGTCTGAGTCCATTATTACCCCGAGATTTCTAACCTGATTGGTAGGTTTTAGAGAGAGAGACTGGAGGTGACTGCTGACACTTTCTCTTTGTTTCTGTGGACCAAATACGATGACTTCAGTCTTGTCTGAATTTAGCTGGAGAAAGTTGTTTTGCATCCACACACTGACCTGTTGGATGCAGTGACAGAGTGAATCCACTGGTCCATATTCACCTGCTGTCAGTGACACATAGATCTGAGTGTCGTCTGCATAATTGTGGTAGGACACATTATTACTTTGTATTAACTGGCCTAAAGGCAGCATGTAGAGATTGAACAGAAGGGGTCCCAGGATTGACCCTTGGGGCACCCCACATGTCAAGGCCATGTGGTCTGACACAGTTACCAATTTCAACAAAGTACCTCCTGTCTTCTAGATAGGACTTCAACTAATTTAGGACATTGCCAGAGATGCCCACCCAGTCCTCTAATCTCTGTAACAGGATCTCATGATCGACAGTGTCAAAAGCAGCACTCAGATCTAGCAGGACTAAAACTGAGACTTTGCCTACGTCAGTGTTCAGGCGGATGTCATTTGTCACCTTAATAAGAGCGATCTCAGTGCTGTGATGGGGTCTAAAACCTGACTGGAAAACATCAAAGGAGTTGTTCATTAGGAGAAAGTCAGTAAGCTGTTGGTAAACAACTTTCTCAAGGACTTTGCCTAAAAACGGCAGATTTGAAATGGGCCGGTAGTTGTTCAGTACTGTGGCATCAAGACTGCTCTTCTTTAGGAGAGGCTTGATGACCGCAGTTTTCAAGGCCTTTGGGAATGTTCCAGACTGTAGTGACATGTTAACTATGTGAGCGAGTGGTGGTAACAAACTGCTCAGCACAGACTTTAGAAATCTAGTGGGTAACACATCAAGGCAGCATGTAGATGAACTCAGACTGGTGATGATCTCTTGGACAGTTTTGTCAGTTACAGGTGCAAAATGAGTCAGCTCGAGGTGTCTGGGTGGCTGCAGGGTTGTTATTGGTGTTGTGGAATTGATGGCATTTTTAATGGTCTGAACCTTGCCTTTACTGCAAACTCATTACACTTAGATGTGGAGATCAGTTCCAACGGCAGTTGAGCTGGAGGGTTTGTTAATCTGTTCACTGTTGCAAATAAGACGCGAGTTGTTACCACAGTTTCCTATAATTTCAGAAAAGTACCTCTCCCTTGTTCTACATAAGATCTGGTTGAACACATACAACTTTTCTTTGTAAATTTCATAATAAACATGAAGCTTTGACTTGCGCCATTTCCGCTCGGCCCTCCGGCACTCCATTTTCTGTGCCCTGACCGAGTCGTCATTCCTCCATGTCCGTTCTGCTTATTTTTAACCATTTTAACCTTCACAGGGGCAATGGTGTCCAGAACATTCAAAACACTCGGAAGTAACAGAGTTCAACAAATCATCAACATTAGAATTAGAACATGAGGCATTTTCAAAGTTTATCATTTCCATGAACAGAGCACCTGTGCTGTTATTTATGTGTCTCCTCCGAACAACTGCAGGACCAGCCGGTGGTTTGGGAGAAACAATGCTAATATGCTAACTGCTAGTTGTTAGTTGGCATAAGAGCCATGTTGGTTTGTTTGTGGTTTACATGATGCTTTGTTCTGATACTGTTCTTCTAAAAACCAATCGGAGGTATGATACCTAATGTTTAGTAGTACAGTGGTATAGCTGATATCATTGTAATTGCCAAGAATGGTTGGAAAAAAAAGTTTGCTAATAACAATAGCGCTAAGCCAACCGCTACCGTTTCAATATAATTCAACATGGATACTAACACTACAGCTAATTCTGTTAAGCTAGTTCTCGTTCTACTACTGCAGAGAAGCAGTGACAATGTGGTGCAGCATTAAAGGTGCATTACACTCAGTTCTGTTGACTTGAATATATTAAAATATGTTTGATTAGTGTGTTACATTTAAAACATGTTTAAAAATATAAATACGGGGATAAGCTATTTAGGTTAAAAAACAGTGATACAAGAGATACACGATTTCATTGTTTATTTTAAAATGTTTGTTGTGAATTATAAACTCAGGATGTTATTTAATTGCTCTAAAACACTTTTATTGTGATATAAGTCAATTCATTTCACAATGATTGAAGCAACGTGTATCCTGTGTAATTGATTTCATGTGAAAAGATATTTTGAGTGATGGAAGTAAATTGAGGTTATGTAATGAACAGAAAGAGATAGTATGTACATATTCTACACTGTGTGTGTAGATTGTTTTTTTTATTCGTGGACTAGGAGTCGATCATTCTGATTCTGAACCCTGGAGGGTTCAGTGGCAAGCCACTACCAGAGAGCTTGACTGTGGACGGACCGGAGCACGGTGTGGCCAGCCGTGGGCTCCGCGCCTCAGTGAACTTCAGACCACCGATTCACTCCATTCACTCGGATTCAAATAGGACACAACACACTACAAAAACCTACCGGGGTAGTTATAGGAACTGTGTGCACACAAGTCAAAGAGAACACTGATCCCCTTTGCTCAAAGGAGAACTGCATAAAGAACTGAACTCTTGCTTTTATTCAAAAGAAGGGACACTTTTATTTGCACTTTTGTTTTGGTTTATTATTTTGAAAATGATTTATTTTTGTATTTCATTTTGGTACATTGTCTTAACACTGCCAGACAATTGCTGTGAGGCAATAAAAATTTGCCACTGTTCAACTTAACGTCTACTCCCACCTGAGTGAGTCATTCAAACAATTAAAAGGTATCCAGCTTTCTGAGCCTAGAGCGAATGTTTGTGTCACTAGCATTGTTATTATCCTCAAGTAAGACTAAGGGCGCTACAAGTAGAATGTCCAGTATAAAGTAGCACAAAATGGAAATACCCAAAGAACAAGTACATCAAATTTGTACTTAATATACTTAGTTACTGTCCATCACTGCATTTGTCTCATCATTATGCTTTCTGTCTATATTTTTATGGAGACTTGACAGTTTACTTGGTACACCTAAAAAACAACAGCATTGAAGTGTTGAGTTGTAGATTGTGGTGCTGTTGAATTGTACTGGATTACACTGACAGCAGTTTCTCATTTAGTCCATCCTCACCAATATAAATAGGATCAAACCTGTCAGATGTGAAGAGGAAAATCTTATTCAGCCACACATCAGACATCAGGTATACAATTCATATCAGATAATCAATATTTAAAATGCTGTTGAATAAATACTACAGTAAATACAATTAATTCTTAATCATTATTGAATGGTAAAATCACATAAATAAGCAAAAGAATACATACAAAGAACAACAATTACATTAACAATGTTAAAACATTTAATAATATAATAATATACCTTATATACTGAGACTGAATATTGCCCATTAGACATACCCCAAACAAATTACATTTCATATTTAACCACTACAGATATCAGCGACGTACTACCAGAGATGAGATGAGAGTGAGATCAAAATTAAGACAAGACACAACAGCATTCAGTATATATATTTTTTTATTTAGATAAATGTATAAAGTATAATGCACTCCGGTTACAAAAAAACATGCAATACATTTCTGTTGCTTAAAAAAAATGATAGAAAATATATTGATATAGAAAATGTCCCAGAAAAAGGAAAATAGGCTTTCTAACTTCAATTTGGCTTATATTAGGTATTTTTAAATGTGCAATACAACAGAATAATGCTACGTAAGTAAGGACAAAAGAAGTAGCCATTGAGAAACATAAATTCGATACATGACAGCTTAATCCTTTGATAATTTAGATTTTGGTTCTTTGAAGCATATTTTTACACCTGCTATTGCAGCTTATCAATTACTAGCTTTATAGATAATGACATGATAAATCCTGCCATTTCAATGTAAATATACAATTGTATGTGTGAAGGATGTGTGCAAATGGCTACCATTCATGATGTAATTTGGCACAAAAATAACAATAATTAAGTAGTAATGACAAATGTTAGCATAATATTTCAAAACCTAAATCACAAAGCTGATAGCTGTTTAGCTTATGTTAACAGTCAAGATACATATTAGCATTCCTGCATGCGACCAGCTACCGGACAACAAAGAAGAAGGCAGTGATACAAAGTTACATTACTGTAATCACATTACATTTGTCTGTAATGCAGTAACAGTATTAACATACATTTGTAATACATTCAGTAATTCCATTACAGTTAATAATAAAACAATCACATTGGTCAAGGGCGTGGGTATTAGGTCTGTTTAAACATTGAGGGGTGACGTGGGCAAATACACATGCTCTCAATTTTGAGGGGGAAGTGTTCCCTACATCAAAGCAGTCTTCAGCAGTCTTGTATTGACTTCGTGGAGGAGCCAGTTGTCTTATAAACAATTTGAGTTACTTCTTCTCATGAGGTGTAACCACTGCTTTGGTAATTAAAATGTCAAATAAACTGGATTAATCTACTATAAAGCTGTGGTTTGGTGAGTCAGTGACTCCAGCAAGTGTGGTTTCCCCGTCAAATGCAGCTCGTGCCATTTAAAAGTGTTTCTTTCCTCTAATAGAGCTAGCTTTTATTATTTTATTAAGGCCAATGGATATATTATTTACCATTTGTAGTATGCAGTGTTATAAAGTCCAACCTTTTTTAGATTTTATAGGTTTTATAAATTGACGTAGTTTCGTAAAGTTTCAATCAGTTTCAGGGAGTTATTAAGTAAAGGAGTGCATTACTTTAAGAGAGTAATGAATAAAGTGCAACTTATTGTTCAAATAACAACCCCATCACTTACAGTTATATACTTTTCCTGCAGAGCTTTTACTTAAAATCTAAATCTTGAATCATTACAGTATATTTCACAGTGTAGAGATGAATGTCACTGCGCACCATGTTGAGCAGTGTTACAGTAACGATTGCTATCTTTAGTGGTGATTACAGGCTGAAACCCAGCAAAGCATTGTAGTTAATCCTTATAATGCTCCACTAATAGGACATTTTGAAGGGTTAACTACTTGACGTCTGTCAGTCAACAGAAGGTTTCAGATGTGTTAACTTAGAGAAGAGGCTAGAGGTGGGACATGAGGGCTCACCAACCACAATACGAGAGGGAATATGCCTTGACTGAAATACACACAATGCAAGGAGAGATGTTCAGTAGGGGCAAATAGCTCAATTTTTAAAAATTAATCTGGTCCCATCCATGGTTAAGACAGCTGTTAATGGTCAGCGAATACCTCCAAAGTGGCAGATTGACATGTTAAACCCTGGTGTCACCTGCTACAGAAGATGCTGATTAGTTATTAGTAATTGAATTACTTTTTCAATGACAGACAGAAAACATCTTCAAGTAATCTGAGGATGTATACAGGAACTGATTAACTGGTGTTGGTTAGAGCTAAAAGTGGTGACTTAAAGACGGTAACACCTGGATAAAATGAAATGAAGTGACTGGAGAGTAGAGTCATGGTTGAAATCAGCGAAGACATTAACGTCATCAAAGAAGTAGCTTCGCCAAGGAGTCAGTTTAGGGAAGGTGCAGTGATTGTGTTTTTTCAGGATGTAAGGTGAGGCCAGATGTGTCACGGTGGCGTTTCTTCCATGGATTATCAGCACACTGCTGAATACGACGCTGTGCGAAGACACACTCTCCACAATCCCAGTATGCACTAAACAGGAACATAAACACAATGAATTTACAAACCTACACATTTTCAGAAATGGTATTCATTGCCAAAGATAAAAAAATCCAAATTGTAAGTTGATATCTTACATTTGTTGCAAAGATCTACGCCCTTCACATTGTTCACTGACAGAAGTCTGGATTCTGAAAAAGGAGAGCATCCACACATATTATTGCTAAGGTGCAGTAACTGGAATATATGAAGTGAGAAAATGACAACAATCAAACACTCCTCAAAACTGTCCAAGCATTGCACAACTAACCTTTACTCATTGTGCTTGCAGGGCGCACTAGACTCAGTTTCCCCGCGCAGCATGACCACAGAGAGGAGTTGTAGTAGTGGTGACCACAGCACTGGAAAGCTGTCTTGGCCATGTAGAGCACCTCCTTGTCCTCACTCGAGCAGCAAACATCCTGGTTATACAAAAGATAAATGTGATGTTCTATTTTCTGTTTTAGTTTGAAAGTCTGTTCTTTGTCTCCCCATGTCCTGTCAATTTTCCTGTTGCCCTTATTGTCTGTGCTAAACAATAAAACCTACCTGTGAGGTTTGCAGAACAGACCCACAGCACTGTCCCTCGTGTCCGGCAGTCAGACTATACAGTGTCCCTCTGCAGCACTTATCAGTGGATCTTGAATGTTATATGCCTTTCCCCCACAGCAGTGGGTGTTTTCTGTTCTGTTTTGATGCCTGTGTGGAGAAACAGAGCTCGTAGTTGATATCAAATCACGTGAGTGATATAAATAAGTTATCATTATGATGTTATGAAGACAGATCACTTTACATTCAAAAAGCAAGTGAGTTAGAATATGCTTCCTGCATTAAGTACACTTGATGCATGGGTGTATTACAGAATGGGACGAGGCTTTGACTTTGCATTTCTTTTCATCATGTCAATAACACAACACCAAAAGTCCTGAAAGCAGTAAAACTGACGGAAAAGTCTAAACATTCACTTCAAAGATGCCACAAGAAAAAGAAAACATGCTACATTTTAAGTGAGTGTTTCTATCACCTTATCTAAAGCACTTTAGATGTGCTTCAGGGAGGCTATTTATGCATACGGGCCCCTTGTGTCAAAATCCACCCATAGCTGGATGTCAGATTTAAAGATAACTTTTTCAAAAATTGTGTCTACCCAGGCTGCAAGGTGGAGGCAGCATGCCAGCAGTGCAGCTTCAGTACTGTGCCACAGTACAGCAGAAATTACAGTAGTTCTCTGGCAAAAGAAAAAAAAAACAACTTGAAGCCTGATTGAAACTGAGGAGTATCTGTTCCATCAGACACACATGAGACAGACGACTGTAAATGCAACTGATATCTAGGCAGCAAACACTTCCTGACTTACACATCCAACAGACAAAGGAAGTGTCTGCATGTGTCCAGACGTGGCAGATCACATCTGGCACACATGCTCCAAGTAGCCCTGCTAGGAACAGGGGTCCGTTTCATAAAGCAGGTTCAACAAACTCTAATCCTGAACTCTGAGTTGATCTACTCTGAGATAGGAAACTTTGAGTTTCCGGTTCCAGAACAGCTGGTTTGAATCAGTTTAATCAACTCGGAGTAGTTTCACCTGGAGTTAAGCGCGTGCACCACAACTATAAAAAGCAGCATCAATGGAGCCCCGATTCCACGAGTCACCATGGCAACGGGGAAGAAGAGGAGGGCTGCGTTTTTCACCCCACTAGAATTAGAAATCTTAATGCGCTCATGCAGCGAGTTTGCACGCGTTTTCAAAAAGAAGTGCATAAGTTTTAATGTAGGCTTTGCAATCACAATAATATTACAGGGGAAAACTGCTTGAATGGTAGTCTAATTTATTTCATTCAGGTGCAATTCCGCGGGGGAGAAACGCACAGTTTAGGATAAAATATAAAAACATTGTTCAAACAGGTAAGACCTCGGCATAATCTCATGGGGGTACCTCATTTTGATCACGTTTTACATTGTAAAGTAAATATTAAGCGGCTGTTTGACTGCGCAGTTATTTTATCCCCAACATAATGCTGTTGTCACACACATAAATGTCTTCTCATCTATATCATGTTCTGTGGAATAATTAAGCCTATTTAAACTAACACAGACTTATACTCAGCCAACAGAAAGAAGGCAGATGCCTGTAAAACGAGCACACTTTTCTGACCGCCCTGCCTACAGTTGCCTTACTCAAGTGCTCAGCATCTCCGATATTGTACAAAAAACTTCCATTTGCAAAGAAACGCAGCGCAACACACACTATCTGCTGGGATGAGAGCATGACTACGATTGGTAATGTTGTAAATGTAAGGACGGATTAGGTCGTGTATGTAGATGATGGACTGTGAAGTGAAACGGTACAGCTCAAAAAGATAACTGTGTGGAAATGCTAGAACATGGATGCGCGGTCTCATAACCATCTCCCCACGAATATTTAATTCTCTGCGCAGTAATGTTGCACCTTCATCCACGGGATCGTTATCAAAAGGACATGCCATGTTAGTGAACAAAGTCGCCACCTACTGTGCCTAATGGACTTCTAATACACTGACTCTGATTTTTTAAATGACAGACGGCAGAACTATGCTACGCCAAAACTCGCCTGCTGACTGACTGAATGAGGAAATGAAATGGAGTGTGTGGCTCTGAAAGAGGGCGGAGACAGAGAGAAACTCGAGGTTCATTGAGAGAAACCTGCTCCCGACCAGGTTAGGTTCATAGAGTCTGTTACTGCGGTAACTGACCGAGAGCTTAAGTTACCTCTGTCTCTGAAACAGGCTAGAGTTACCCCTCTTTCTCTCGTTTGAGTTACCTCCCTTTTTGAAACGGAAAACTCAGTGTCACTCATTTCAGGGGTACTGGTAGATCAAAATAGAGTATATTATTGGTTGTTAATGCCTCTTGTTGTGGTTCTGTGTATTTAATAGTGATAGCTCTTTTTTATAGTGACATGCCTGGGTCAGATATGTGACAGATATGTGACTAAACATTGCTATTTTCCCTACATTACTTACATTTGTTTAAAATGTGTTACTACAAAAAGGTAAAAAAAAAAAAAAGCGATTCTCTCCGAAGGGACACTAACTCAAAGTACACGTCTAATAAACTTTCTCCAAACATGTTTTTTGTTATTTTAGGTAGTTATTATCACGCTAATGTATGTTCAAGTGTTCATTTCCCCCGATAAGTTGGTTTTAATTCGTTATTTGATTCTATAAACAGTGACAATCTTGAGCTTTTATTTTGGTACTTCCGGTGACCATCGGTGTAAATTTGCATATTCGCTAAATATTTAGTTTCACCCAGAACATTTAGATTTAACATTTAACATTTAGATTTAGATTTAGCATTTAGATTTAATATTTAGATTTAACATTTAACATTTAGGTGCCACATTTAATATTTAGATTTAACATTTAACATTTAGGTGCCACATTTAATATTTTGATTTAACTATTTAATATATTTCTAAGTTAACAAATATTGCGGTAAATGTGATAAAAGGTGACATTAAAAAATTCACAATTCTTTTTTAAACATTATTTGAAGCTAAATGTGGCAAAATGTTGATGTTATTTTCAGTGTGAGCCACTTTACGAACGGCACCATATAGCATCAACATTTCTTGGTTTAAAAATCCAGCCTAGTCAAATTTGTAACTGAATAGCCCTGTTCTCTACACATCTGTAGTTCATGGGCATTGCAAGTCATTGAGTCTCATTCATGAAACGTGAGCAGAAGGAATTTGTGTGCAAACTGTTCGCAGACGGAAATTTACGTGCGTGTCCGCATTCATCAATATTTTAGTAGCTCCGATCTTTTCGTAGCTACTAACAAAATCTACTCCTGCTCCTGACCACTCGTAGTGCTTGTGTAAATTTAGTAAAGCACATAAATATTGCTTTTCACTATTGGAAATGACAATTTTAATTCGTATTGCGCTCTGTTATGCACACAATACACAGATGCCTTTGAAACACGTAATCTAAACATGACAAAATATTACAAATATGACACATTTAGTCAGATCCAGATTAGGTTCATGATTGTGAATACGTAAATCGACTCAATAGATTACACGTTCTTTCTACACGTTGAATGATGATAATAAAAATATCCGTGAGGACAGCCGGATCACAGCCTCCTCGGCCTCGATGCCTGGGTTCAGCAGGGGCAGCAGGTGGAAGGAGGACGATCGTTTGACTGAATAAATCTGATTTGAAATGATTAA
This sequence comes from Epinephelus cyanopodus, assembly GCA_026686955.1. Classification (NCBI taxonomy): domain Eukaryota; kingdom Metazoa; phylum Chordata; class Actinopteri; order Perciformes; family Serranidae; genus Epinephelus; species Epinephelus cyanopodus. The sequence continues at coordinate 23,441,324 of CM048918.1, read as the reverse complement.
TTTACGTTGTATAAAACAGAGCTTTAGGCTATTAAGATTCAAATAATTTGAGGACGATGCATACAAACTGCTGTAGGCTATATGTTATCCATATCATTTGACAAAATAAATGTTAAATAGCTCTACATTCCGACAGCGATCACTGATTTAGTTTATCCATTATGCACAAAACATCTCTGGTTTCCTGTTCCCACTTCATGCAGAACCCCACAAATGCATCTTCTGTTTGTGTGGTGACCGCTGTATTTTTGTGTGTGTGCTTGCTTATGCGTTTCTTTGCCTCCAGTTTCATATCAAACCATTTACGCTTCACCTCTGACATAGTTCTTTGTACTACGGAGATAACATTAACAGCATCTGTTACCTCCCTCCAGGCCTTCGCTTTGCCTGTCCCTGCCACACCACACCACCACTAACTGAAGAAAATAAAATGTTTTCCACATGTTGTCCACTTCACCCAAAATGATTTTGATCTCCGCTTCGGAAAAAAATCTCTCTTTCTTTCTCTGCGCCATGACTGACAGGTTGACAGGATGCACCTACACCTCCTTATATGGTGGTCATTGGCTATTCATGGGCGGGGATTTATGCTAATTGCTGATTACCGGGAGCGCGCTGTCACTTTACGATGGATTGGCATTCATGATCACACACGTGTTTACGATCAAATCTGAGTTTCCCGCGGCGTTCCTGAATCCGGAGTAGGTTTTTAGTAGAGTAGGCTTTTATGTGCAAATCTACACACAGATTTACTCACTTTTCATGAATGAGACCCATTGTCTGTATTCTGTTTCCTGTACAGCAGCCCAGCTGCGGCTACAGAAGCCTGTGGAAATGTACCCTACCTAAATGGACACAGCTGTTTTCCGTGACACTGCAAAAGATGTGGAAGTGATTTCAGACCAGCAAAGTGATCCAAGTCAACACAGAAGTTAACTTTTTTTTGCTCTATTTTATGCTTTTTATGAACTCTGGCATCTCAATTACATGCAAAGAGGGTTAGATGTTTTAACAATTGAATAATTTTAATGTGTACCTCAAAAACTGTTGTTTACTGTCCACATCATGAATTGGAATGTAAAATATGTACGCTCTGCTATTTCTCCTCTACTGTAACTTGTGTCACACAGGGCTGACCACCATCAGAATGACACACTCTTCCCTTTGTGCGCATGGCGAGAGATGAGAGGGAGGGAGAGACGCTGTCTTGAAGTTGCTAAGTCTAGCAAGAAAGTTGCAAAGTTGACAACACTGTGCGCATGTGGGTTTGTGCGAGTGTCAGGTGCCCATGTGAGAGTGAGGGGGCGGATTTGCTAAGTTTGGCCCTAAACAGTGCCCTCCCCTCTGCTACTTTTGTTTCCGTCCATTTTGAATGAAAGAACGGATAGTGGACAATGAGGGCATGGCAGCTCTGCGCATAGGCCAGGCCCCCACGGGCTGCTCATCCCACTGGGACTGGGTACGGTCTTCGCCAGATCCTCAGAAAAATATCTAAGTCTTCAGGGTGCAAGATTTTCTTCATCTGCTGATTGCTAACTTTGATTTTTATACTGTTTTGTAGCATACTGAAAATGACGAGCTACTCTGCTGGAAATGAGATTTATGAAAGTAGCTGAGAACCAACTAATACAGGACTAACCATGAAACCAAATCTGTGACCTAAATGAAAAAGCTGAAAGACCTGCTAAGGTTTGCGATACTTCTCTCTGGATTAATCACCACCAACTACTGCTTTCACATGACACCAACATCTTGAGAAAAATAATGAATGCAGCTTTGAAGATACAGTTAGTAATTGTTATGAAAATCTGATTTTATTATATTTCTTGAAACTGTCACTACATCCACAATCATCTGACCAAATGTTTTCCCTTCTGTTTTTTCTGTGAGATATGACGTTGAGTAATGGCTAGGAAAGTGTTTTATGAAAAAAATTATTATGTCACAGTAAAGTTGACCTTTGACCTTTTGGATAAAACATATTATTTAAGGTCACAGTGAACTTGACTTTCGACCACAAAATTCTCATCAGTTAAATCCTCAGTCCAAGTGGACGTTTGTGCCAAATTTTAAGAAATTCCCTCAAAGTGTTCCTGAGATGTCACATTCAAGAGAATGAGACAGTTATGGTGGCAATGACCTTGACCTTTGACCCTTGACTTCCAAACTCTAATCTTATCCTTGAGTCTTAGAGAACATTTGTGCCAAATTCGAAGAAATTCACTCAAGTATTTCTTGACAAAGCGCATTCACGAGAATGAGACAGACAAGGTCACAGAGAACTTGACCTTTGACCCACGACCACCAAAAAACAATCAGTTCATCACTGAGTAAAAGTGGACAGTTGTGCCAAAGTTGAAGAAATTCCCTTGAAACATTCTTGACATTTTGCGTGACAAGGATGGCATGAATGAATGGATGGATGGACAGACAGAAAACACGATGCCTCCAGCCATGGCTATCATCAGCGTGGAAGCATACGATTTCTATTGCCTCTGATGGCATTTGCCCCAAAAACAACCAGTTGAGGAGTCTCTACAGCAGCCTTTGAACTTCCATTAGAAACAATGAAAGGAGGCAGAAGATTATGTTTTTTGTTTTTACAGATTGTCTGTTTCATGTGCTACCGTGTGAATATAATAACAGTTTCAGCAAATAAGTCACCAACTGTGGCTTTAACCAACATGCCAGACTGAAATATGCTCTGACTCTTAAATACCAGGGTCCTATTAAGACATCCTAACCCTCCAGAAACATGAAAAGGCATATCTGTAAGTCAACACAAGCACATGCATGTGACAAATTTACAGACAGGCAGAGCAGACATTCATCAGGGTGGCTGCACACCCACACAGACATTCCTTGGCACAGCAGCTCGGTACATTTAGAGTATGGCGAAAAAACATAGCAAGCCTGGGATTAGCGTTGTTGCCGGAATGTCTGGCTGTCTTGAGACAGTGCAAATGAGCCAGAGTTTTTCCATGACACTCCTGTCTGAGTTTGTCTCCAAGAGACATAGAAAGCAAGTATTTCTCACACAATCTACATCTTTATCTATGAAGACACACTGTCAGCAAGCAGCACACAGAACACATACCAAACTGATTAAAAAAGGTTTTTACCATCTAATTGAATTTCATAAGTACTTTCATGGATAAGCGTGAATACACATGCACAAATAATCACCTGTGTCCATCGCAGCAAATCTCAGTTTTAGGATGATATTTTTCTGTACCGCAGCAGTGTCTTCCAGGTGAGCCATGAAACTTAGAGCTACACATAGTCCCTTTAGCTGGGTTAAAGGGAACACCAAGCGCTGAACATTCCTCTCCATCTTCTCTGTCCTCGAATAAGGTGTTATTACAACAGAGAACTCCAGGCTGTGCAAAGCCATACGCCCTCTCTCCACAGCACTTGAAGAATCAGAGAAAATACAGGTAAGTGTGCAGCAAAAGAGACACAAGCAAGCACAGTCATTCAAATGCTCACATGGGAACACATTCTGACAAAAAAACATACAGACCCAAATAAAAAAAAAGTAATATCATCCTTTTGCATATGCAGTTAGCGTACCCAGCACCAACATTAGCAGTGCGTTTTATGCATTACAGTCAAAACACGCTTGCTTGCTATATAAAAGGAGCTGGGTGGAGCCTCGGCCCTCTCAGCGAAGCTGCACAAAAACAGTTTTCTTTTTCTTTTTTTTAAGTAATAACTGGGGTGCACTGCTGTCCATTCTAAAACTTATAATATTATTATTTTCATTGATTACATTCAATAAATATGCTGTTTTTCCTCACACCAGCATTTTAATTGACTTAAAGTGCTGTCATAGGACACGTGAGGCAGCCACAAGTCAGAACTTTTTCTTTTTTTTTGGTTTGTTTTTTTCCAGGGAGGAGTGATGAGAACCAAGCATCTACAAGATCCTAAAATCCCTTAGGAAAGGGTGGTTTATGTTTCCAACAGAATAACACACAGAAATGCCATTGACCTTTACAGGAAAAATGCTCCACCCAGCTAAGTAGATCAGAAACAGTAGCAGTATCACATTACTTGATTCAACCAAGACTTCCACTCAGATACACAGCCATCACAGCAGATATGTGTATGCGGGTTATACACACTGGGGGCGTCTTCACATCGACCTAAACAGGGGTTTGGGTAGGGGGTACAGGAAAGAGCATTTATTGTAGTACAATATGTGTGGGAAGAATTACATGTGTAAAAGGTAACTCAGACGTTTGAGAGAGACAAGAAAATAAGAAGTTCAAAATGATTAATGTGTGGGAAAAAATCAGCCCATATTTTCCAAGTGTTCACCAGCACGCGTAAGAGCCTGTCCTCTAACTTCCAGTTTGCAAAGGGTGGGAAACTACATGTGAGTGGTTTCTCATCATTCTTTTGTTTGCACTGAGTAAATGACAAAAAAAACTAAGCAGTAAAAAGCTGTAGACAGGGTAATGGTTAAATCCCACATCTGTGGGACCCACACTCAGTAGACTCTCATCTGATCCTAATGCTGCTCCTCTGTCTGTGTGACTTCCCCACTATATTAATGAATAACAAACTGACAATGGCAGATTTTTCCACTCTTTCTCCCACCAGTAAAAACTGGCCCATGTTTCCAGGATTCAGGTCTGAACAAGACAGTGACAGGAGGTGATCTACAGTCCTGAGAAAAAGCACTTTTATGTGGCACCGGGAGAATTACTCTCTCTGATAAAATGATAGTCACCTCAGGGGAGGGTGGGGCTCCTCTGTGGTTTATATTACACATTCTAAGGTTTGACATTACTACAATTATAACACTTAATCTCTCAAAATGGGTTACTGCTTAACAATTACGAGCTTTTTTTTATATGACCTAGAGCACAGCTTGTTTCCAACCAGATATCTCCAGTAACAAGTCAACCTATTCTCTGTCTCCACAAAGGAGTGTTTGAATTTGTGACCAGACATTCTTAAGGGTCTGAGAACATCTCTGTCTGGAGCCTCAGGAAAGGAAAGGCGGCAGCCAGTACAGTACAAGGGAAAAAACACCCTTAATTTTCCATTCACCCTTCCAAAAGAAAAGAATGCAAAGATTTCACACACACACACAAAGTGCTGTTCTTATAATATGTTTCAGATCTTTGTGTTCTTGCTTCAGTAGTGTCATGTAGCTTCAGGTCTGAGGCTCAACCTTAAACAAGCAGTGTTTGTGCCTAAACCTAACCGGATGTATTGCTGTTGCAGATCAGCACTTATACAAATCAGTTTTGTAACAGTCATACAAAATGTAAGACTCAAAGAAGGAACAGGGTTAGGATGTTGTCCTGCTAAAAGGGCATCAATTCAGTCATTTTTGATCAGTCATTTCTTAAACTTTATGCAGATGAGTTATAGCAGAGATATTGGATAAAGGAGATACCCCACCGTAGGCTTATCCAATGTTAAGAAAACAGTTACTCTTCTTGTCTCCTAAGTGGGCGTGGTTAGCTCTCACTCAACTCTCTCCCTTCCTGTTCTCCCTCAGTATCTCGTGGGGTGGGGTATCTCGCTTTATCTAATATCTCTGGTTATAGCATACTAGATACACCCTCCTCCTGCAGCACTGCCCTCTCCGTCCTAAGCCCCTCCCACCAGGCAACCATGGGCAAATGCACGCTCTTCATACAGTAACCCATTGTTCGCCATACAATGATTTATTTAATCTTATTTTATTGTAGAGTTGTGTGGAGCACATTTGCTCTGCCTGTCCATCTTTCTCTCTGTTTATTATGGGGTGTCGTTTGTAAAGTGGCTCATGCTGAAAATAACATCAACATTTTGCCACATTTAGCTTTAAACAATGTTTAAAAAAGTGTTGTGAATTTTTTAATCACCTTTTACCACATTTGCAGCAATATTTGTTAAATTATATATACTTATATATTAAATAGTTAAATCTAAATATTAAATGTGGCACCTAAATGTTAAATGTTAAATCTAAATATTAAATCTGAATCTAAATCTAAATGCTAAATCTAAATCTAAATAATAAATCTAAATCTAAATGTTAAATCTAAATGTTCTGGGTGAAACTAAATATTTAGCGAATATGCAAATTTACACCGCCGGTCACCGGAAGTACCAAAATAAAAGCTTGAGATGGTCAGACTGTGTTTATAGAATCAAATAACAAAATAAAACTAACTTTTCGGGGGAAATGAACACTTGAACATAACATTAGTGTGATAATAACTACCTAAAATAACAAAAAACAAAACTTGCAGCAGCGCCATTGCTGCGGTGACATGTGTCAGTCATCAATTCATTATGCTGTCATTGTGAACTGACTCTCTACAATGACAGCATCATGAATAGCTGGGTTGATGTTAGACAGTGGCCTCCGGTAACTGATGAAGGTATCTTAAATGAGTTCCGATATTAATTTAGAAATTAATCATCTGTTTGAGCGATAAGCAGGAAAGGTTAGAGTAATAGGGAGATAATAGACTGTATCATTAAACACTGTAATATAACGTTAGTATACATTACGTGTGCCGACATTAGCAAGCTAGCAGTGTGACATTTAATCATTATGGAGAGGCTACGTGACCATCACATCATATTGAAGGTGATCAATATTGATCACCTTCAATATGATGTGATGGTCGTCTAAAAGGTGATGTAAAATTTGCCCGACCCATCCGGAGCTCAGGTAATTTTGACCCTCAATCAGAAACCTGTAATTGCCGTTTTTCTGGTCATCGGAGGCCAGGCGATCAATAAAATATTCTTGAATACCTAAAACAAAACACAAACACGTGTTGTTGTTGTTGTTGTTTTTAGTCACGTACCCTGTCCATAATGATTAAATGTCACGCTGCTAGCTTGCTAACGTCAGCACACGTAACGTATGCTAACGTTATATTACACAGTGTCTATTGTCTCCCTATTACTCTAATCTTTCCTGCTTATCGCTCAAACGATTGCTGTGCAAGATGGCGGCATACACAAATCAACAGATAGAGGAACACCAGCATCCTCCAGTTCAGCTTCATATCAAACCTGGGGCTACATGGCCTAACCATATACACTTAGTTTTTCGTTCGTTTTTCTCTTTATTTTTCGTCTTCTTCTTACGTTTCGCTCTTCTTCTTCTTCTTCTTTCACATAAAAAAAACATGTGCATCGGCAATAATAGTCCCCGGTAATTCATTTCCGTAGTGGCTTTTTTATTTGCATCGTTGCTTTTTTATTTGCGTCGCAGCGTTTCTGTTTAATTTGCAGCGTTTTTTTTATTTGCAGCGATGGCGGGTCTCGGCCACCGTAGAAATCAGCCACTCCTGCTGGGTTTCCATCTACATCATAAATCGAGAGTTTAACGACAACAACGTCTCCTGGCACAGTATTATGTGAAGTTTATCCCCAAGGGTTTTTTGTGCCACTGAAATGAGCTAATATCTAGTAGACTCATATTACAGGGGAATTTGTGGAATTTGTGGTGAAAGTTGTTCCAGCACTCACCCACGCACCACCATAACGACATGACATCCCATCAGATAATGCCCAAAACAAACACACCCACAGTCATACCTGGAGCACAGCACCACAGAGAGTTTTCCTGGTTTCTCTCACAGCAGCGGAAATGATTTGGATCATAACATGATGACCCACAGATACTTGACTTTGGCTCAATGCTGTGGGTGTGAAAGATAAAGCAAAACTAAACACAAAAGCAATTCACATCTCATGAACACTATCATACAACACGGTTGAATGCACTCACCTTAAGTCGCTTTGGATAAAAGTGTTAACGAAATAAATGCAATGTCAAAAGCATGGACACAATATATAGTATAGCAAAATGACCAAAAGTGTGCAATTGCTAACTCTAATGAAACTCTTTAAAAGCCATGTTGGAACAAATGTAATTACTGGGTGAAAGGTTCCCTGTGGAGATTCTGAGCTGTAGTAGCGCTATTATCTGACGCTATATCACTGATCTACAGGCGGCGATAATGCACCAAGAAACGCAGCATTGTGCTAACAAAGGCAACAACCTGATCTCACAGAAATACGTGAAATGACCACAACCTCTTAACACCGCATTCCATGGTGGCAACACGTAATGGGTTGAAATTTCGTGCCGGTACCATGGAAACAATGCCAATGTAAAGCCAATTAGAATCCTTTGTCGTGGTATCCACACGGGTTCCCTGATTCAATAACGTCACGTCAACCTCGTTTTCCTCAATGATATCTTTAACATTCTATACACACAAAAACACGAAAGTGTCCTTGATAACTCAACAACATGACAGATTAATGTCAAGGCCATAAAATAAAATAAATGTTTTTTGTACTGTGACCCAAACTGGGTCAACGTTTAACCACAAGATTTTTACTGTAAATGATGTTTTGATGATTGTCAGTGTGTAGCAAAATTAAAGTTTTGTTGGTGTCAGTACGACCAGTAAAACCTTTGGTTGACTTACCAGTTGAGTTGAGGTACAGGACTCTAAAAAACACAAAAAATAAAACACAAAAATGTTAGTATCTCCAACTACTACACCGCTCATTCCTTGTTCTAAACATACCAATAAAAAGCAACAACATCACCACCACCGAACACACCGAGCAGCTGCAAAGTGCGGCCTGCAACAAGCTGCAATGCAATGTGTTTGGAAAGCTGTGGTGGTTTGATTCTGCAGTGAGCAACTTAAACTTAAAGTTGAGGATGGTTTAATTTTTGGCAGCAAATTGTGGCCAGAGAATGCCCACAGCTCTTCAGAAAACGGACTCCTGTGACTCCTGTGACAAGTCGAACTATGTTAAGTCACAGGAATCTATTTGCTGATTCATTGTGAGTAGTCTCTGGCTGCAATTCGCAACTAAAAGTTAAACCAACCCCAACTGTCAAATTAGCAGTACTTAACCACTGAATTAAACAGTCACAGCTTGGAGCTTGATAGAAATATCATGGCAACATGCCACAGGCCGCACTTCATGACTGCATGGTGTGTTTTTGATGTAAACTTGATCCATCTGAATCGACACACCCTCTAAACAAAGCTCGAACATCCTTACAAAGGCCAGCTTAATCACATAATGTAGTGGATCACATTATATTGTCTCTTATTTTATCCACCTCCTATATACTTCAGTGTGCTGCAAGTGTAAATACTTTACCTACCATAGCCCTGAGGGCACGACTGGTGAAATGATTATAGGCGGAAGAAGGGCTTCTTCTCCGGAGCCTTCGTGCTCCACTGTCTCTGTCTCTCTTAACTCGTATTGCAGCGGTGCCTGGATAGTGTGACGTGTGTGGTTGTGCTGCTGCCGTGGTCCTGCCAGATGCATCCTGCTGCTGCTGCTGCTGCTGCTGCTGCCATCATTAGTCATTAGTCATACTTCTACTGTTATTATACACATATGATTATCACACATGAATACTGCCAGATACTAATATATACTTTCAACATATTGTACCACAGTAGCCAGAACTATAACGATAATATTATTACTTTCATGAATGTTGTTGTAAGCTACTGTCATTACCGTCTGTCCTGCATATCTCTCTCTCTTTCTCTCTCTCTCTCTCTCTCTCTCTCTCTCTCTCTCTCTTTCTGTGTCATTGTGTCATACAGATTACTGTTAATTTATTATGCTGATCTGTTCTGTTCGACATCTATTACACGTCTGTCCATCCTGGAAGAGGGATCCCTCCTCAGTTGCTCTTCCTGAGGTTTCTACCGTTTTTTTTCCTGGTAAAGGGTTTTTTTTGGGGAGTTTTTCCTTATATGCTGTGAGGCTCCAAAGAACAGAGGGATGTCGTATGCTGTAAAGCCCTGTGAGGCAAATTGTGATTTGTGATATTGGGCTTTATAAATAAAATTGATTGATTGATTGATTGATTGATTGAACTTCCATCATGATGGCAGAAGTAGCATAAAGCCAGTTGGTCCCATAGTCTGTGGTTAGTCCCAGTGGCGACTTTTGGTGGCTAACTACCAATGCTGGTTCTTTTTGAAAGTAATTTGCATTCAGTTTAGCAAATACTGATTTATTTTTTTTGACAAATATTTAACTAATGTTAGCTTAGCATTTTCTAAAATGTCTTTGCTGAGCTCTGGTACCTGTTGCACTGTCCGTGTCTGTAACGACTAACAACCAGTTGAAGCTAAATTTTTGTCTCCAGCAACTGTGTGTTGAACATGTGACCAGAATGAAAAGGGATTGTTCCTGTTGCCAAAGGTACCACTGACATGAAAAATAAAACCACAAGAGTTTCACGAGACGGAGTGACTGACAGGTCTGTCACTCAATGTCAGTACAGGATATCCCTGTCTTTCCCCGTCTGACTTCATTCTCAACCTACATTAGAAAATTGTTCGCTATAAAATAAACTCAGCAACATACCTTGAAATATGTATGTAGTCATTAGGGCTGAGAATGTGTTACTGATTTACCGTACTTCCTTTATATCATATAATACTATTACTGTATATTGCTATTACTGAAGTCTGCTGCTAAATTCAGCATCATGTTTCACTCAGAACAGTTTTTAATGAATCAGAAGTTAATGCCATCGTTAACACAGATGAGCAGAGGATTAGCTGTGAAACATCACATTTATTCAATTAACATGGAGCTACAATTGATACTGAATTATGTTAACTGTTTGCTGAATGTGTTAGTATCTCTTAGTAAGTCATCAAAAATCATCCTGAGAAGGCGCAGATCTTTTAGATGTTACTATTGGAAATAGCTTCAGTTCAATGCCGCAAGTTGCACCCATAATTCACGCACAGTATCATGGGGGCTAGGAATAAGGTGATTAGACTGTTTCAAACTTCACATTATAAACATTATACAAGGGTCCAAGTGTATTTCCTATTAGAGTGTTTGTAAATGAAGTAACTGATGGTAAGTAAACAGCAACCAGAGCTGTTGACCTTGCCAGTGAAATGGTATCTATGCATGAGGAACTTCAGGCATGACATGGGAATAAACTAAATAGTTTTTGTCTCCCGTGACAAAGAGGTGAATCACATCAAGATAGCAAGTTGTTTCTTACCTGTTGCGGTGCACCTGTGGAGATAAAGCACATAAAATAGTTTGAGAGCACTTGAGGGGTAAAAAACAACAAACATAAACCCGGTTTGTTAGAGCAGAGATGTCAACAAACTGTGCATATCTTAGCAGAGCTCTGGCTCAAGTGTCAGTGACTCATCCTGCATGTTCAAACATTTGCCGTAAATCCTCTCTAGTTTCTGAACACGAAACAACCAACAGACACAAATAAACATAATGTTCAGTACACTCGGTCTCAATTAGTTCACATCTGTGTCATGGATTTTAAACATCTGTCAATAAGTGTTTCAAGTTGCAGTTACAGTTTACATCCATGTCTGTGAAAACATGAATGCTTCACACACATCTTCCCCCTGGCAGCACAGAAGATTTATACAATCAGTAAAGTTTCCACCAAGCAGTATGGTACGGTACAGCTCAAGTTGTGGATGGTACCAATGGAACCGTTCCATACCGTCCCCATTTTTGGTCAACCCTCTGTTGGGGTACCTAGCACACAGATGTCGTACTAAAAGGTGGAGCTGTGAACACTGCAGTCTGTTGATCAATAGCAGACGGTCACTCTGCTCAGGGCTGAGTTGTGGCTGGTTTTGAGGCTTATGTAACCACTGTTCATACTGTGAAGAGTTTCATTAGTAAACTGTAACTAGAAAATGAAAGGATGGTTTGCTGCCTCTTGTAAAAATAATTAACTGGGTCGACTGCTGGCAACTTTTAAGATGGGACGTTTACTTGTAAAATTCCTAAACACATGAGTTGACGACATGAATCTATCAGCACACCTTAAATTTCAATATGACATCTTTGATCATTACTTTACTTTTTATTGTAAGCGCTAAGAGTAGTCGGATATGGGGTGCCATTTGTAAAGTGGCTCACGCTGAAATTAACATCAACATTTTGCCACATTTAGCTTTAAGTGTGAATTTTTTAACGTCACCTTTTATGACATTTACAGCAATATTTGTAAACTTAGAAATATATAAAATAGGTAAATCTAAATATTAAATGTGGCACCTAAACACCCTTCATGATGGACAACAGCAAGAACAGCAAGAATCTGTGTACGCGGCCCGGAGGGTTACCAGGGCCCCGCCCTGGAGCCAGGCCTGGGGTTGGGGCCCGTGGGCGAGCGCCTGGTGGCCGGGCTTTCGCCCATGGGGTCCGGCCGGGCCCAACCCAAACCGGCTACATGGGCTTGTCCTCCTGCAGGCCCACCACCCGCAGAGGGATCCAGAAGGGTTTGGTACAGTGTGGATTGGGCAGCAGACCAAGGCGGGAGCCTTGGCGGTATGATCCTCCACTAGATACAGTCGGCCTCACCTCGACACATAGTTCCAGCTCTGGAACCCAAGTCCTTGAGAGGGGGTGGACCTTCTCCTTCGCTGGAGTTGCACTGGGTGAGAGGCGGTGGGCCGGGGTGGGCTTTCTGATAGCCCCCAGACTCTCTGCCTGTACGCTGGGGTTTACCCCGGCAGACAAAAGGGTTGCTTCCCTGTGCCTTCGGGTTGGGGAACAGGTCCTGACTGTTGTCTGCGCTTATGCGCCGAACAACAGCTCAGAGTACCTGCCCTTTTTGGAGTCCCTGGGACGGGTTCTGGACAGTGCCCCAACCGAGGACTCCATTGTTCTGCTGGGGGACTTCAACGCTCACGTGGGCAATGACAGCGGGACCTGGAGGGGCGTGATTGGGAGGAACGGCCTGCCCGATCTGAACCCGAGTGGTGTTCAGTTATTGGACTTCTGTGCGGGTTGCAGTTTGGCCAAAACTAACACCATGTTCAAACATAAGGATGTCCATCGGTGCACGTGGCACCAGGACAGCCTAGGTCGCAGGTCAATGATTGACTTTGTAGTCGTATCATTTGACCTGCGACCATATGTCTTGGACACTCGGGTGAAGAGAGGAGCAGAGCTGTCAACTGATCACCACCTGGTGGTGAGTTGGATCAGATGGTGGGGGAAGACGCCGCGCAGACCCGGCAGGCCCAAACGAACAGTGAGGGTCTGCTGGGAACGCCTGGTGGAAGAACCTGTCCAGATGATCTTCAATTCCCACCTCCAGGAGAGCTTCAACTGCGTCCCGAGGGCAGAGGGGGACATTGAGTCCGAATGGGCCTTGTTCCGCTCTGCCATTGTTGAGGCAGCGGCTGCAAGCTGTGGCCGCAAGGCTGCTGGTGCCAGTAGTGGTGGTAATCCCCAAACCCACTGGTGGACACCAGAGGTGAGGGGAGCCGTCAGGCTGAAGAAGGAGGCCTACAGGGCATGGTTGGCCTGTGGGTCTCCGGAAGCAGCTGACGGGTACCGGCGGGCCAAGCGGCGGCAGTCGCGTAGGCAAAAACTCGGGCGTGGGAGGAGTTCGGTGAGGCCATGGAGAAGGACTATCGATCGGCTCCAAAGAGGTTCTGGCAAACCGTCTGGCGCCTTGGGGGGGAAAGCGGCAACTAGCTCACACTGTTTATAGTGAGGGCGGGGAGCTGCTGACATCAACTGGGGACATTGTCGGGCGGTGGAAGGAATACTCTGAGGAGCTCCTCAATCCCACCAACACATATTCCAGTGAGGAAACAGAGCCGGGGGTCTCGGGGGCGAGTTGTCCAATTTCTGGGGCAGAAGTTGCCAAGGTAGTGAAACAACTCCGAGGCTGGATATCTCAAGGCTCTGCATGTTGTAGGGCTGTCCTGGTTGACACGCCGCTGCAACATTGCATGGACATCGGGGGCAGTGCCTCTGCAGTGGCAGACCAGGGTGGTGGTCCACATTTTCAAGAAGGGGGACCAGACGGTGTGTTCCAACTACAGGGGGATCACACTCCTCAGCCTACCTGGTAAGGTCTACTCCAGGGTGCTGGAGAAGAGGGTCCTGTCAATAGTTGAACCTCGGATTGAAGAGGAGCAGGTGCTGGAGGGGGCATGGGAGTTTGCCTAACCGGTCCACATGTGTTTTGTGGATTTGGAGAAGGCTTACGACCGTGTCCCCAGGGGCATCCTGTGGGGGGTGCTCCGGGAGTATGGGGTTGGTGGCCCCTTGCTAAGGAGCACGAGTCTGGTTCGCGTGGCCGGCAATAAGTCGGACCAGTTCCCGGTGAGGGTTGGACTCTGCCAGGGCTGCCCTTTGTCACCGGTTCTGTTCATAACTTTTATGGACAGAATTTCTAGGCGCAGCCGAGTGGTGGAGGGTGTCAGGTTCAGTGGCAGGAGGGTCTCGTCCCTGCTTTTTGCAAATGACGTGGTCCTCCTAGCTCCATCGAACAGTGACCTCCAGCTCTTGCTGGGACGGTTCACAGCCGAGTGTGAAGCAGCTGGGATGAGAATCAGCACCTCCAAGTCTGAGGCCATGGTCCTCAGCCGGAAAAGGGTGGATTGCCCTCTCCGGGTCGGGAGGGAGGTCCTTCCTCAGGTGGAGGAGTTTAAGTATCTCGGGGTCTTGTTCACAAGTGAGGGTAGGATGGAGCGGGAGATTGACAGGCGGATTAGGGCGGCGTCAGCAGTGATGCGGGCGCTTAACCGGTCCGTTGTAGTGAAGAGGGAGCTTAGCCAAAAAGCGAAGCTCTCGATTTATCGGTCGATCTACATTCCAATCCTCACCCATGGTCACGAGCTCTGGGTAGTGACCGAAAGAATGAGATTGTGAGTGCAAGCGGCCGAAATGAATTTCCTCCACAGGGTGGCTGGGCTCAGCCTTAGAGATAGGGTGAGGAGCTCGGACATCAGGGAGGGACTCAGAGTAGAGCCACTGCTCCTCCACATCACAGTTGGGAGGTGTTTCGGGCGTGTCCAACTGGGAGGAGACCTCGGGGCCGCCCCAGGACACGCTGGAGGGATTACATCACCCGGCTGGCCTGGGAACGCCTCGGGGTTCCCGCGGAAGAGCTGACGGAAGTGGCTGGAGAGAGGACTGTCTGGGCTTCTTTGCTGAGGCTGCTGCCTCCGCGACCTGGACCCGGATAAGCGGAGGACGACGTCGACGACATAAATGTTAAATATTAAACTAAATCTAAATCTAAATGCTAAATCTAAATCTAAATCTAAATTCTAAATCTAAATCTAAATGTTAAATGTTAAGTCTAAATGTTCTGGGTGAAACTAAACATTTAGCTAATATGCAAATTCACCAGAAGTACCAAAATAAGCTCGAGATGGTCACGCTGTGTTTATAGAATCAAATAACGAATTAAAACCAACTTATCGGGGGAAATGAACACTTGAACACACATTAGCGTGATAGTAACTACCTAAAATAACAAAAAACATGTTGGGAGAAAGTTTATTTGACATGTACTTTGAGTTGTTATTGTCCCTTTGGGAATCGCCTTGTTGTTTACAATTACTTCCGGGTAGAAAACCGCAGAGTTATATATATATATATATATATACATATATATATATATATATATATACATATATATATATATATATATATATATATATATATATATACACACACATATATATATATATATATATATACACACACATATATATATATATATATATATATACACACACATATATATATATATATATATATATATACATATATATATATATATATATATATATATATATATATATACATATATATATATATATACATATATGTTATATTATATATATATGTTATGTATATCTCACATTTTCATGTCACTATATCACCATTTAGACTAATCTGATGTTTGTAAAGTCTATAAACACATTGACTGAACAAAAATTACTATTTCTGTGTGCACATTTTGTAACGTTAATTAATAACATGGTTATTGTAGATTAGCTGGGCTAACTGTTAGCTGTTAGTCCCGTCAGCAGTGTCTGTTATGACTCAATAACTCAGTGAACGGTCAGTGTAAAAAATATCTTTTTCCAGCGGATGTCTTAGTTACAACATGATTGAGCTAACTGGAGTAGTTTCATGTCGTATCCGACAAAGAGAGGCTTTTAACAGATGACGTCCTGATGTTAGCTTTGCTGTTAGCTGTCCCCGTCAGCTGCAGCCACTGATGCTTTCTAGACATCGTGATTTCCCAAAACTGAATAAATACCACACATAGCAACACAAAACTGCTTTGCTAGCTCAATCATGTTGTAACTAAGACATGCACTGGAAGAAATATTTTTTTCATGGACCATTTATTGAGTTATTACAGACACTGCTAACGGAAGTAATTGTAAACAACAAGGCGATTCCCAAAGGGACACTAACAACTCAAAGTACACGTCAAATAAACTTTCTCCAAGCATGTTTTTTGTTATTTTAGGTAGTTATTATCACGCGAATGTGTGTTCAAGTATTCATTTCCCCCGATAAGTTGGTTTTAATTCGTTATTTGATTCTATAAACACAGTCTGACCATCTCAAGCTTTTATTTGGGTACTTCCAGTGACCGGCGGTGTGAATTTGCATATTAGCTAAATATTTAGTTTCACCCAGAACATTTAGATTTACATTTAGATAGATTTTAAAGGTTTGCATGAAAATGCATCAGACAGGTGAGGGACGATGTTCAAACGCACCTGACTGCGTCATACAGCAGTGGGAATGTTTGGGTTGTATCTCAAGAGTGTCTGGACAGCAGCACTCAGTCTTCTTGTCGTACTGTTTCTGTCCACAGCACTCATGGTCAGTGGAATTTCTCTCCAGGATGATCCTGCTGTTACTGCAGCACAACTGTGTGATTTTATTAAAAGTCTCTGTGGAGAAGATCAAGAAGATGATTTAAACTCTATCACTTTCACCTCAGACACAACACAGTTGACATGAGTCAGAGTTTTTTTTACTAAGACAATGTGCTTGGATTCAGCTCTACTCACTATTACCACAGCATACGGCATTTGGTGCAGGGAAGGCTAGAGCACTTGACTGACTGCAATCAATCGGTTCACTGGGTGTGTTGTTAGGATTCGTTCCATGAAGACCTACAAAGACAAAGTCAACAGATGGACACCATGTATGGGCTAATTTCAAATTATACTATTCAGATTCAGTTTTTCAATGCAATGATTCAAATTCAAATTATGCTCTCTGTCCCAAATGCTCGGACTGAAATTGGGAAAAGGGCTTTTGGGTATTCCGCACCCTCAGCCTGGAATTTGTTGCAGAATGATTTAAAACTGAAGGAGCTTGTGTCGTTAAATGTTTTTAAATCTAAAATGAAGGATTTGGAAGCAGTTTCTATGGGATGTCGATGTTTTTAGCTTGATGTTTGTACAAATTACTCCCAGAAACTCTCGTCTTGATTTATAGATAGTTTTTCTTTATGCAAATTTTAGTGCTTGTGAATTGTACTTTGTCTCCCTGTGTGTCTCTGTCTGCAACTTTGTGTGTTTGCTGCTGCTGCCCGTCTTGGCCAGGTCTCCCTTGAAAAAGAGATTCTTAATCTCAATGGGACTAACCTGGCTAAATAAAGGTTAAATAAAAAAAAATAAATAAAAAATTAAACAATACAATTTCAAATTATGTGATTCAAATTCAGATTTGCAATGCAATTATTCAAGTTTAGAAATTCAAATTCAAATAGAAATGATTCAAATTCAGTTTATGGTGGCACATATTTCAGCCCATAGTTGGTCAAGGCCCAAGGCGAGTGAGCGCTTCTTCCTACGTGCTCAAAAACGTAGGTGCTGATTGGCCGAAGAGGAGTCCTGTGTATCTGCACTCGATTACTCTTCCTTCATCCTTAAACTACCCGGATGTCTGTCACAGTAAATTGAAATTGAATTTGGAGAACTGAATTTGAATTGTGAGAACTGAATGTGAAGATATATAGAAATGAATTCAATTTGAAATTATACTATTCAGATTCAGTTTTTCAATGCAATGATTCAAATTAACAATACAATTTCATATTATGTGATTCAAATTCAGATTTGCAATGCAATTATTCAAGTTTAGAAATTCAAATTCAAATATAAATGATTTAATTTCAGTTTCTAGTGGTACATATTTCAGTCCATAACCATGCCCATTGATTACCATGAACTAATAGTTCCCTCTGCTATGATAACAATCGGAATTTTTAGGACTTAGAAATGAGTGATGAGTGGTGCATGCAGTCACTTTTATATTCTAAGCACCATGTAGTTAGAAAACACAAAAGCTTATCTCCTGCAGCATTTTCTAAAATATGACAGTGGGATGAATTTATCAACGAGTCTCTGCTTGCATATTTGTTTTTCTATTTATATCTAATGTTAAATAATAAACATAAACCCTAAGGCTGCCCCTTGAAAGTCAGACATCTGAATGATCAGTCAGAGGCCCCTCAGTCAACTGAGACTGCTTCAAGTCAAGCAGCCAATGGTCCCCAGATTTCACTGCTGGGTAAGCATTTTGACTTTCACAGTACAATGTACTTGGTACAGAGCTGCAGACATGATGCAGCGGCACAACGGAAGTGATGAATTTACTGTTCACGGGTACTTATTACTTTGTTTACTATTGTACAGTGACCTTGAGTGTTTTGAAAGGCGCTTTTCAAATAAAATGTATTATCATAATAATTATTATCATTCATTCATCTTCTAACCGCTTCATCCTCTTGAGGGTCGCGGGGGGGCTGGAGCCTATCCCAGCTGACATCAGGCGAGAGGCAGGGTACACCCTGGACAGGTTGCCAGACTATCACAGGGCTGACACATAGAGACAAACAACCATTCACGCTCACATTCACACCTACGGCCAATTTAGAGTTATCGATTAACCTAGTCCCCAAACTGCATGTCTTTGGACTGTGGGAGGAAGCCGGAGTACCCGGAGAGAACCCACGCTGACACGGGGAGAACATGCAAACTCTGCACAGAAGGGCTCCCACACCCAGGATCGAACCGGGAAACCTCTTGCTGTGAGGCGACAGTGCTAACCACCACACCACTGTGCTTCCCATTATTATTATCAATGCAATGTAAAATGTTCAATAGTAAACATAAACCTGAGGTAACAATCCTCAACAGATTTTAAAGGTTTGCATGAAAATGCATCAGACAGGTGAGGGACGATGTTCAAACGCACCTGACTGCTTCATACAGCAGTGGGAATGTTTGGGTTGTATCTCAAGAGTGTCTGGACAGCAGTACTCAGTCTTCTTGTCGTACTGTTTCTGTCCACAGCACTCATGGTCAGTGGAATTTCTCTCCAGGATGATCCTGCTGTTACTGCAACACAACTGTGTGATTTTATTAAAAGTCTCTGTGGAGAAGATCAAGAAGATGATTAAAACTCTATCACTTTCACCTCAGACACAACACAGTTGACATGAGTCAGAGTTTTTTTCACTAAGACACTGTGCTTGGATTCAGCTCTACTCACTATTACCACAGCATACGGCATTTGGTGCAGGGAAGGCTAGAGCACTTGACTGACTGCAATCAATCGGTTCACTGGGTGTGTTGTTAGGATTCGGTCCATGGAGACCTACAAAGACAAAGTCAACAGATGGACACCATGTATGGGCTAATTTCAAATTATACTATTCAGATTCAGTTTTTCAATGGAATGATTCAAATTAACAATACAATTTCAAATTATGTGATTCAAATTCAGTTTTCAATGCAATTATTCAAGTTTAGAAATTCAAATTCAAATAGAAATGATTCAAATTCAGTTTCTGGTGGCACATATTTCAGCCCATAACCATGCCCATTGATTACCATGAACTAATAGTTCCCTCTGCTATGATAACAATCGGAATATTTAGGACTTAGAAATGAGTGATGAGTGGTGCATGCAGTCACTTTTATATTCTAAGCACCATGTAGTTAGAAAACACAAAAGCTTATCTCCTGCAGCATTTTCTAAAATATGACAGTGGGATGAATTTATCAACAAGTCTCTGCTTGCATATTTGTTTTTCTATTTATATCTAATGTTAAATAATAAACATAAACCCTAAGGCTGCCCCTTGAAAGTCAGACATCTGAATGATCAGTCAGAGGCCCCTCAGTCAACTGAGACTGCTTCAAGTCAAGCAGCCAATGGTCCCCAGATTTCACTGCTGGGTAAGCATTTTTGACTTTCACAGTACAATGTACTTTGGTACAGAGCTGCAGACATGATGCAGCGGCACAACAGAAGTGATGAATTTACTGTTCACGGGTACTTATTACTTTGTTTACTATTGTACAGTGACCTTGAGTGTTTTGAAAGGCACTTTTCAAATAAAATGTATTATCATAATAATTATTATCATTCATTCATCTTCTAACCGCTTCATCCTCTTGAGGGTCGCGGGGGGGCTGGAGCCTATCCCAGCTGACATCAGGCGAGAGGCAGGGTACACCCTGGACAGGTTGCCAGACTATCACAGGGCTGACACATAGAGACAAACAACCATTCACGCTCACATTCACACCTACGGCCAATTTAGAGTTATCAATTAACCTAGTCCCCAAACTGCATGTCTTTGGACTGTGGGAGGAAGCCGGAGTACCCGGAGAGAACCCACGCTGACACGGGGAGAACATGCAAACTCTGCACAGAAGGGCTCCCACACCCAGGATCGAACCGGGAAACCTCTTGCTGTGAGGCGACAGTGCTAACCACCACACCACTGTGCTTCCCATTATTATTATCAATGCAATGTAAAATGTTCAATAGTAAACATAAACCTGAGGTAACAATTGTCAACAGATTTTAAAGGTTTGCATGAAAATCCATCAGACAGGTGAGGGACGATGTTCAAACGCACCTGACTGCTTCATACAGCAGTTGGAATGTTTGGGTTGTATCTCAAGAGTGTCTGGACAGCAGCACTCAGTCTTCTTGTCGTACTGTTTCTGTCCACAGCACTCATGGTCAGTGGAATTTCTCTCCAGGATGATCCTGCTGTTACTGCAACACAACTGTGTGATTTTATTAAAAGTCTGTGGAGAAGATCAAGAAGATGATTTAAACTCTATCACTTTCACCTCAGACACAACACAGTTGACATGAGTCAGAGTTTTTTTCACTAAGACAATGTGCTTGGATTCAGCTCTACTCACTATTACCACAGCATACGGCATTTGGTGCAGGGAAGGCTAGAGCACTTGACTGACTGCAATCAATCGGTTCACTGGGTGTGTTGTTAGGATTCGTTCCATGAAGACCTACAACGACAAAGTCAACAGATGGACACCATGCCCATTGATTACCATGAACTAATAGTTCCCTCTGCTATGATAACAATCGGAATTTTTAGGACTTAGAAATGAGTGATGAGTGGTGCATGCAGTCACTTTTATATTCTAAGCACCATGTAGTTAGAAAACACAAAAGCTTATCTCCTGCAGCATTTTCTAAAATATGACAGTGGGATGAATTTATCAACAAGTCTCTGCTTGCATATTTGTTTTTCTATTTATATCTAATGTTAAATAATAAACATAAACCCTAAGGCTGCCCCTTGAAAGTCAGACATCTGAATGATCAGTCAGAGGCCCCTCAGTCAACTGAGACTGCTTCAAGTCAAGCAGCCAATGGTCCCCAGATTTCACTGCTGGGTAAGCATTTTTGACTTTCACAGTACAATGTACTTTGGTACAGAGCTGCAGACATGATGCAGCGGCACAACGGAAGTGATGAATTTACTGTTCACGGGTACTTATTACTTTGTTTACTATTGTACAGTGACCTTGAGTGTTTTGAAAGGCACTTTTCAAATAAAATGTATTATTATAATAATTATTATTATCAATGCAATGTAAAATGTTCAATAGTAAACATAAACCTGAGGTAACAATCGTCAACAGATTTTAAAGGTTTGCATGAAAATCCATCAGACAGGTGACGGACGATGTTCAAACGCACCTGACTGCTTCATACAGCAGTGGGAATGTTTGGGTTGTATCTCAAGAGTGTCTGGACAGCAGCACTCAGTCTTCTTGTCGTACTGTTTCTGTCCACAGCACTCATGGTCAGTGGAATTTCTCTCCAGGATGATCCTGCTGTTACTGCAACACAACTGTGTGATTTTATTAAAAGTCTCTGTGGAGAAGATCAAGAAGATGATTTAAACTCTATCACTTTCACCTCAGACACAACACAGTTGACATGAGTCAGAGTTTTTTTCACTAAGACAATGTGCTTGGATTCAGCTCTACTCACTATTACCACAGCATACGGCATTTGGTGCAGGGAAGGCTAGAGCACTTGACTGACTGCAATCAATCGGTTCACTGGGTGTGTTGTTAGGATTCGTTCCATGAAGACCTACAACGACAAAGTCAACAGATGGACACCATGCCCATTGATTACCATGAACTAATAGTTCCCTCTGCTATGATAACAATCGGAATATTTAGGACTTAGAAATGAGTGATGAGTGGTGCATGCAGTCACTTTTATATTCTAAGCACCATATAGTTAGAAAACACAAAAGCTTATCTCCTGCAGCATTTTCTAAAATATGACAGTGGGTGGAATTTATCAACGAGTCTCTGCTTGCATATTTGTTTTTCTATTTATATCTAATGTTAAATAATAAACATAAACCCTAAGGCTGCCCCTTGAAAGTCAGACATCTGAATGATCAGTCAGAGGCCCCTCAGTCAACTGAGACTGCTTCAAGTCAAGCAGCCAATGGTCCCCAGATTTCACTGCTGGGTAAGCATTTTTGACTTTCACAGTACAATGTACTTTGGTACAGAGCTGCAGACATGATGCAGCGGCACAACGGAAGTGATGAATTTACTGTTCACGGGTACTTATTACTTTGTTTACTATTGTACAGTGACCTTGAGTGTTTTGAAAGGCACTTTTCAAATAAAATGTATTATCATAATAATTATTATCATTCATTCATCTTCTAACCGCTTCATCCTCTTGAGGGTCGCGGGGGGGCTGGAGCCTATCCCAGCTGACATCGGGCGAGAGGCAGGGTACACCCTGGACAGGTTGCCAGACTATCACAGGGCTGACACATAGAGAGACAAACAACCATTCACGCTCACATTCACACCTACGGCCAATTTAGAGTTATCAATTAACCTAGTCCCCAAACTGCATGTCTTTGGACTGTGGGAGGAAGCCGGAGTACCCGGAGAGAACCCACGCTGACACGGGGAGAACATGCAAACTCTGCACAGAAGGGCTCCCACACCCAGGATCGAACCGGGAAACCTCTTGCTGTGAGGCGACAGTGCTAACCACCACACCACTGTGCTTCCCATTATTATTATCAATGCAATGTAAACTGTTCAATAGTAAACCATAAACCTGAGGTAACAATCGTCAACAGATTTTAAAGGTTTGCATGAAAATCCATCAGACAGGTGAGGGACGATGTTCAAACGCACCTGACTGCTTCATACAGCAGTTGGAATGTTTGGGTTGTATCTCAAGAGTGTCTGGACAGCAGCACTCAGTCTTCTTGTCGTACTGTTTCTGTCCACAGCACTCATGGTCAGTGGAATTTCTCTCCAGGATGATCCTGCTGTTACTGCAACACAACTGTGTGATTTTATTAAAAGTCTCTGTGGAGAAGATCAAGAAGATGATTTAAACTCTATCACTTTCACCTCAGACACAACACAGTTGACATGAGTCAGAGTTTTTTTCACTAAGACACTGTGCTTGGATTCAGCTCTACTCACTATTACCACAGCATACGGCATTTGGTGCAGGGAAGGCTAGAGCACTTGACTGACTGCAATCAAATCGGTTCACTGGGTGTGTTGTTAGGATTCGGTCCATGGAGACCTACAACGACAAAGTCAACAGATGGACACCATGTATGGGCTAATTTCAAATTATACTATTCAGATTCAGTTTTTCAATGCAATGATTCAAATTAACAATACAATTTCAAATTATGTGATTCAAATTCAGTTTTCAATGCAATTATTCAAGTTTAGAAATTTAAATTCAAATAGAAATGATTAAGATTCAGTTTCTGGTGGCACATATTTCAGCCCATAACCATGCCCATTGATTACCATGAACTAATAGTTCCCTCTGCTATGATAACAATCGGAATTTTTAGGACTTAGAAATGAGTGATGAGTCACTTTTATATTCTAAGCACCACGTAGTTAGAAAACACAAAAACTTATCTCCTGCAGCATTTTCTAAAATATGACAGTGGGATGAATTTATCAACGAGTCTCTGCTTGCATATTTGTTTTTCTATTTATATCTAATGTTAAATAATAAACATAAACCCTAAGGCTGCCCCTTGAAAGTCAGACATCTGAATGATCAGTCAGAGGCCCCTCAGTCAACTGAGACTGCTTCAAGTCAAGCAGCCAATGGTCCCCAGATTTCACTGCGGGGTAAGCATTTTTGACTTTCACAGTACAATGTACTTTGGTACAGAGCTGCAGACATGATGCAGCGGCACAACGGAAGTGATGAATTTACTGTTCACGGGTACTTATTACTTTGTTTACTATTGTACAGTGACCTTGAGTGTTTGAAAGGCACTTTTCAAATAAAATGTATTATTATAATAATTATTATTATCAATGCAATGTAAAATGTTCAATAGTAAACATAAACCTGAGGTAACAATCGTCAACAGATTTTAAAGGTTTGCATGAAAATCCATCAGACAGGTGAGGGACGATGTTCAAACGCACCTGACTGCTTCATACAGCAGTTGGAATGTTTGGGTTGTATCTCAAGAGTGTCTGGACAGCAGCACTCAGTCTTCTTGTCGTACTGTTTCTGTCCACAGCACTCATGGTCAGTGGAATTTCTCTCCAGGATGATCCTGCTGTTACTGCAACACAACTGTGTGTCTTTATCATAAGCCTCTGTGGAGAAGATCAAGAAGATGATTAAAACTGTATCATTTTTACCTTAGCCACAACTGCGGTGACAAGCCTCTATATGTCCTGCAGACCACAAGCGTTTGAATAGAATGCAATAAAACACAACATAATATGCGTTAAATGTACCATTGTGAAAGACTGAGGGGAAACAGTTGCAACATCACATCAGTAGAATCATTCATTTTCCGTAATCTACTTCTGTAATTTTGAATCGGAATATCATTATATTTATATGTGTAGAATACCTGACAGGGTGCATGTATTTGTGGTAAGGCTACCAAGGCCTTTTGTTTGAAGCTAAAAAAAACACCAGGCGCTTCTCAGGAAATGCCAAGCTCGGAGCTTGAGAACAGTTTGGAGGCGCAGTGTTTTCTTAGCTGAGATGTTTTGGTTGCTTCTGGTTGTAATGATAAGGAATATCTAGCTCTCTGCACTCAGTACAAAAGGCAAACATGCAGTGCTCAACACAAAACAAAGATTTAATGCCTCATCAAGCTGCTGGCGTTTGTAGTGTAGCATAAATATGCATTTGCATTGATTACAAAAATACACTGGCCTCAGGTAAAAATGATTTGGTGAACACGGCCCCTAAGCTCTTAAGCTCAGCCTTACAGTTGCTGTCCTTACAGAGTTATACAGAGTTCAATTTGCTCTTAACAAACATCTGCACCTTATGTGTCTGGTTGTTGTTCAGTCACTAAAAATTAATGGACACCTTAATGAACAATTGAGAATTTTTAGTGGGAATGATACACATTACAATAACAGAACCTGAAGAAATTATACTGCGAAAATGTATAGTGTATGTTTATATGACGCCTTATGTCCATCAGTTGTGTCCAGTTCTTCTCACCTTTCCCACAACATTGAGCGTTTGGCCCAGGTTTAGGTACGACGGTTAACTGACAGCATATTTCAGTGACTTTGTTGTAGGCCTTCAGTCCACAGCAAACTGACAGCTTTTCACTGAGAGCATCTGTAACATACAAACACAGACATCAGCACCACAGTCACAGCTGGAAGTGCTTTATGTTACAGTGGAGCAAAAACAGTGCTGGGAAGTTCCCATTTGTGATAACATGCAATATTCAGACAGACAAATACAAAAGACAAGGCTTTGTATTACAGCTGCTTGTCCATCTTTTTGTTCATGAACTGGAAGCAGCACAGAAGACGGTCAGAGAGGAGCTAATGGAAACAAAATACTTGTGTGTTGCATGAAAGTGCATCATCTGTACTATGTGTTACGTGCATCATGCTGAGTGAAACACAAAAATTCACAGAGCCATCAAAAACAGCTCCAGCAATGTTTTTTGATTGTGCCGAAACACCTAAAATACGATATTACACTATAAAAGCTTTTTTTTTTATCATATCATTTTATCATGCTGGCACAGAGATATGGTATAACAATTGGTATTTATTTGGATTTATTATTGCCAGAAGGTGTAATGATGCAATAATGAGTAGTGATGTCAGCAGTAGTGACGCTGCTGTGATATTCATCAAATACACTCAGTTTCTGTCTTTCAGTCTAAGGCAATAAAATTAAACAACATTACAAACTACAGCCTCAAAAACTGCCACACAGTTGAATCAAGATCTCAATAAAACCTGAACATTATAACGTTCATCAAGATAGAATATATCACAGGACCATTTTATTAGACTGCACTAGCTATGCCTCTACACTGGCAATAGCCATAGCCCAAGGCATAATGTTTTGGGGTTTTCTGTCTGTACTTCCCTTGTTCAAGCAAATGGGAAAGTGTGTCCAAACTTTTGACTGGTACTATATATGTATATATAAAATCTGGCAATTGTTAGTATATATTGAGTTAAATATAGATTTTTTTTTATAGCATAGGTACTAAATAAACCTCTTTAAACATGACATAGAATTCAGCATACAGTAATGTGCTGTTAAGACTTTCGCCAACATTCACTTGTCAACCATGGAGAATATTTATGGGAATTGTGTTGCTCTGTTTTCCTTGAGTGTTCATTTAGGTGACATGATGCATATTTAATTACAGTGGGAAAATCATTCAACTACTTATTACCCACATGGATGAGTAATATCACATCAGTCATCAAGTCATCATATAGCCAGAGGAGACGCTGTGCCTAGACTAGAAGACAATGGGTCTTTACTCCTTACACTGCTTTACAGATGCCAGGTTATGTTGCAATCATCACAAATGTTTTTTCTATTTCTAGGGATATGTCAGCATAATCTTGATGCTGCCTGAGGTAAAGCACTGAGGTTTTAAACAAGCTGAAATACAGGGTAGCTACCACATGAAGCCGTTTAGAGTTTGTCGTGCTATTATATGTCTTCTATCTATCATTAAATTCTCTTATCATGTACAACAGCTCCCCTCCATTTTTTTTTTGCTGATATCACGAAAACTTTCATTCCAAGTTCTCGCCCATTTGACACGAATGTGTGGCCGTTACCTATTTGGTTGTATCCATCTTCTGCTTTACAACAAGTGGCTGTTTCAGGGTTGAAAGCATTCCCTCCACAACATGACAGCCCTGAACCTGGATGAAGTTGATTCTCGCAGGTTTCTCTGCGTTGACATCACAGTGAATATGTAGAAATTAAAGTTATTTTACACATGAAGTGAGCCTCCTTTCATTCTATGCACATTTCATCCTTATCCTTTGTAACACTGCCCTCTAAAGGACTTTGTGAAAACAATCTCGAACAGGTACACGCATTTCCACCCTTGCTCTTGCATTTAAAACATATTATGCAGGAAAAAGAGAAGACCCACGGTAAAAGATCACATTTTAAGGCTCCAGCAGGGAAGGATTTGGCTTTCAACAGGAACAAACAGTTGGTGGGCTTTTCAACAGGGTGTGCAATGAAGAGAACGGAGGGTGGGAGATCAGAGTCAAAGTCAGAATCAGTGTACACATGCGAGGAATTCAACTCTGGTTTTCCATTGGATTGCTCGATTTGTTAGAAGTTGCTATTGTTGTCATAACAGGTAGCTATTCTCAGAGAATTTCATATAGAGCAGAGTAAAAACCAGACTGTCAATGCAACTGTCATCATTCAACTGTTATTCATCTATTATTAATTCATCTTGGGACCATTATTGTGCTCAGTAAAAGTGATGATACACTAAAGAAAAGCTCATAGGGTCACAGGTAACCACAGGATGGATTGCTTAAGAATCATTGTTATACAAGAGTAAATGTCAATCCAGAAATCCGAAATCAATAGGGAATTGTTCTATGGGAATTTGACCAGTCGTTGGCAAAACACATCTGATGATCTGTTTGCTACAGGATTTCTACAATGTTATCAGAACTGTCTGATCTAGAAAACATCAGACCATAGTTTCATCTCCAAAATAGCATATCAGTGACTACAGCATAGCCAAATTATCCCTCCCTCTATCCTTCTGTCATGACACACATTTGTACATCTGTACTTGTGGGGAAGTTCAGACACATGCCCGTAAAGAGATAGCTGAACTTATATGAAGTGGGGTTGTATGTGGTACTTATCCATAGTTAGCGTTTCACCTACAGAAGATGTCTGCAGGCAGTGGTGTAGTGGAGGGTATACTTAGGTATACAAGGTATACCCACCTCTTTTTCTATCCAGTTACAGTATACCCACCTATCAGCTAAATACATAGGAGAATATGTCCACTTCCTCATCGGTAACCAACCTATCTACCTAGTAGTACACCCACCTCATCAATTACCACTACACCACTGGCTGCAGGCACACTCCCAGTTTGGAGAAGTGGGGGGTGTGCAGAAACAGAACCGACGCAATGTACTGCTGTGGATGGAGGAAAGCAGCTAAACATTTTAGCCACCTAAAAAAGCCCCAACCAAAAAAAGTCTACAACAGTTTAAGTGTATCTACACCACTTTACCTTCCCATCAGACAGCCCTCTCAGATGAGGATGCCATTAACGGCTTCAGCTCCCCATCTATGCTTTCGACAAAGCCTAAAGACTCCCTTGACAAAAAAAAATTAATTGAAAAAATTTTGGCTCGCTGAACTCGATTGCAGCTGGTCTCCCACTACCTCGACCAGTTACTTAGTTTGTGTTATTGTGTGACTTTTGTGAATCAAAACTAACCACTTTAAATGCCAAATTCACACAGTAACCCTGATGGTAGACCAGCAGCTCCTGTTCAGTAATGTTAAATCCCTGTTTTTCTTACTGAAATTTGGCATTGAAGAGAGCAACATAACATCTTCTGTTAACCATCAGAAATTGCTGTCTAACAGTAAAGCAAAGAAAATCATCTGAATGTAGCGTACACTTAAACTGACTAACTTTTTAGGTGGCTAAAATTCAGCGATCACACAAAAAATTAAAACCACTGACAGGTGAAGTGAACAGCATTGACCATCTTGTTACAATGCAGTGTTCTGCTAGGAAACCATGGGTTCTGGCATTGGTCTGCAACAGTGTTTGGGTGGGTGGAGCACATCAAGTAGCATCCACATGAATGCCAGGATGCAAGGTTTCAAAGCAGAATATTGCACTGTAACAAGATGATCAATGTTACTCACTTCACCAGTGCTTTAATGTTTTGGGTGATCAGTGAATGTTTTGTTATTTACCCCTCCACAGCAGTAAGCTACATTGCTTAGCTTCCCTGCCTGCTTCTCTTAACTGGGGTGTGCCGATTGACTAACCTGGTAAGACTTTCCTGGTGATGCGAGCTCAACTTTCTGTTTTGCTCTCTCTGTCAGTCTGCATTCATGCCAAACTAAACACTTTCAGTGGGTGGGAGTACTCACCTTGACAGACAAACTCCTTCAGCCCACGTGTAACGAAACACCAGGGAACATCGTATTCATCGCCATCGGAGCCATTTGATAAATCAAGCTTTTGCAAAATCCAATCAGAGGAATGGAGAAAACGAATCTTTCCGCAAGAAACTCTGCATGTTCATACCCTGGTTTTTGTTTAATTGTCGTTATTGACTCTATTTCTGCATACTTATTGCTGTGTTTACTTTACTAACGTTAAAGTTGGCGCTTGTGGCTTTGGGAAGTACCATTCCTGTTGTGCAAGCTGCGGCCTGCAACCACAATGCAGTCCCAGACTGCCTGCTTACGTTGTCAGGCACAATGTGGATCCGTCATTGGCCCCCATTTGGACTTTGATTTCTGGGAAGTGTCTGGGGCGGCATCGAGTCCAGACTAATACGGAGAGTGGAAAAGAATGTTGAACTCACGTCATCAGGATGGTCTTATCAGGCCACTGACTGACATCTGCTGTAGGTAATACAATGTGTAAGCAGCTACCTCGTACACATCACCTCAAAAAATCCAAAATGATCCCTTTAACCTCTGAAAGACCAGCCAAGATGTCTTCAACTTTACTAAAATGCTTTCACTCTCAAAGCACTGGAAATGCAAAATGATCCTCACAAACTCACACACAGACAGACACACACACACACACACACACAGACACACACACACACACACACAGACAGACACACACACACACACACACACACACAGACACACACAGACACACACACACACACAGACACACACACACACACACACACACACACACACACAGTGAGTAACTCACTCGTTGCTGTTGCTCTTCAAGGCTGCTGGAGCTCCTTCTGTCCACAAACACAAAAATAACAAGTGCTGGGTCAGTGGACTAATTCCAGACTAAATGTGTGGGCTGGGAACATTGTTTGGAGATGAGCAATAAATTATGCTTAAAATAAGCTCTGTAGTCCTGTGTGAAATGCACTAACACCCTTCTTGATACTATGATCAATACAAGCCCGGTTCTAGGCAGGCACATATGAGGGGGCAGTCATAAATGTGAAGGGGGCATCATGCTCCAGCACATTTTTGCCATAGGTAGAGCTGACAAATAAAGGTCACTCACTCACTCACTCACTCGCAGGATGTGGGGACGCTGTGTGAGTGCCTTATAGAGGGTGTCAAAGCACCGTGGTCTCAAATGTGCTCACCGCTTGTTTTGTTGTTGATAACAGTGTTTTCTACATGGAATTGGGTTGTTGTTAACTGTGTGTCCAACCCCCAACCTAAAGAAATGGATTGCACTTTGTCAGGCCTCTACCCTAAGACCTATCCAACTTGGGTGTCCCACCTGAAGACTAAACTCCTGCTGGTATAGCTCTTAGGGTCACTGAGGCACACAAACCCCCTGACCACAATAAGGTGGCAATCCCTCAGGGAGGAAAACTGAAAAATTAAAAAACCAAAAAATAAAATAAAAATTAAGAAAAAAATAAAATAAAAATATCCTTCATCCAGGCACAACCAACATCTTAACATTTATCTTATTGGATGACCATTAGGCATCTAGGCATATGAAATAAATTTGAACCTAATAATTACAATAACCTCACTATAGCCAGTATTTACCAAAGCTAGTCTTATAAAAAAAAACAAAACTTATCAAACTAACAGAACTAACAAACATGACAGATATAGGCTAGAGCAGAACATTTTATATTTTTTTGTTTTGTTTTGGGGTTTTTTGTCATTTTTTGTTGTTTTTTGTTAGAAATTTAACAGATTTCTCTTCACTCCACTCTCATTTGAGCTGCTGAAAGCTGCAGGAGTTAAAAGTTAATAGAAGCTTTGTTAAAAAAAAAAAAAAAAACTGTGATTATTAAAAACTAGCGTGCAGAACTAGAGGCTAGGCGGGGCTTTATGTAGGGGTCTGGCACACACACACAGGGCATTTGTTCTCAGTATGTGACATGCAGCAGAAACTCATCTCTCGCTGTACTTGTGTGATTGAAGTAACGTTCACACTGACAGGCTCACTCTCTATGCTCACACTTTGTTGTTAACTATATATTAAGTATCTCACGACAGGAGACGCTACGACGAGTTTAACGGAGCTTCACTTCACTGCTGCATTCTGCCTCACTGATACTGAGAGACCTGACGCCGATGCATCTTGGCTCATTTGCATACTAAATAGTGATTGGGTGTTTACTGGGGGGAGGGTCTCTGCTGACTGCAGACAGTAGATCACACACAGCCGGCACACAGCACGGAGTGGAGTGGAGACAGATGAGAAAACTTTTCAGTTTTGTGCCTTTTTCGGCGGATTTGACTTGAGGGGGCAAGACATTTGTTTAAGGGGGCATTGCCCCCTCTTGCCCCTGCGTAGAACCAGCCTCGGATCAATATATAGGCTAATGTAATAATATTTACTAGCAAGTTTTTGTGTGCACATAGAATTTAAATATATATATGTATATATATATATATATATATATATATATACATATATATATGTAATTTTACTTTTACTTAAATATGTATGTGTCATGTTTTGTAACTGTTTGATTTCAAGTCACACCCATGAGAGAGAGAACAAAAGTCATATGAAAGTTCCCATGAACTGTGAGAATGTTTGCTGTGAGATGTTTGCTCAGAGATACAGTATTCTAATGCTCATTCCATCCCAACATATTAACATCTAAGATGAGAGACATGCATACACAGACTGTACCTTGTCAGCTTTCCCTTGCTCAAAAACCTGCCCAATTCTCCAGGGTCAAATCAGAGGCACGCGTTTATCCACCTCCTCAATTTACACCCTCTGGCTTCACTGTCAATGATCTCTCATTACAACATGCTGTGAAATGCTGCATCACTACAATGTAGTTTGCGCCGTGTTTTTTTTCCCAACTCCAGCTCACATGGAAAGTTAGACACATCCCACGTTTAATGGCATGCAACTGAAAAATGTCATTAAAATTTACACGCACTTTTCATGAGCTTGAGGTGTGCTGTGACAATAGAATTAAGCTTTATGCTTTAATGTCAGTAATTATCTCCGCTCAAACCACAAGACTAGCTCATTACAGCCCGCAGGATAATTGCGCCATTTCAGCAAATCCAAAATACCGTTTTAGGCAGGTGCTGGACCAGTTAAACAGCTCCCTAACATTCATTTTGAGCACATTCACACGTCTGGAGGAGACTGAAGAAGAACACTCACTCTAAACGCCACTTGTGGATTAATTGCACTTAAAGAAGCATTTGTTCCGGATTTATTGCCACTTGGGCAACGCGCCTCACACATGCACATACCTGTCTCCCACCCTCAACCCCTTGACTCTCATTCTCACACGGTCACTCACACTTTAATTTAAAATACCATCCCAGCTTGGACGTTAAAAAACCCTGAACACATACATGGCACTGAGAGAAAAATAAATGATCCCGGGATGGCTCACTGAACATGCTGCGTAATAATTAGCCTGAGGAAATTTAAGCAGGACTACTTACCACAGCCAGTGGGAAAGCCGCAAATCAGCCAAACTGGAAAAATGAAACCAGACGCATGAGTATACTGGAAACAAACTCACTGCCATAAATCCAAAATGTACTTGTGTAAAAGATGCGCCCATTGCCTACCCAGTACGACAGCCCAGCAGATCATCTTGCAGCTGACCTGCTCCGCAGAATAAGATGCGCTGTGATGCTGAGACAGGCCTGTTTTAAAATATTGCCCCTCCTACCACGTGATACACACCTAAAAATATGTTACCTATAAAGCTTCTGAGTTAAGATGTTCTCTATCGATAGCGCACACCAGTGTAGATGTGACTCATGATTGAAGCCTCCTCTTTTTTTTTAATCAAAGGCACGATCATGACGTGTACTGTAGTTCACTGATAGACAAAAGGACAGCTGGTGAAAAATTACATCAGCTGTCAGCTTACAGCGCGTGGGCTCATTTCCCCCCAGTTTATATTGACGCTCAAATTGTGGAATGTTGCATGCGAAGGCTCATGAGTATGTGAAGCTGGGCTGGTCCTCCTGCACCGATATCGAAGTTGGTGCGACGAGGTGGACACCACTTAATTTATATACATGAATTTGTGCCTTGTCTGCCGTTAATTATGCTAAAACAAAAGTCCTGTACCTTTATGATTTTATTGGGGGGGATATGACAAGGAAAAGCAACGCGCATACCTCCGAACCTTCAACAATGTTTTTGGTGCCTGGTTGTGGTAAAGATCAAAGCCCATACCCACACTCATGGTTCAGAGCCTCCGCATTTTTCTTTCTTTGACTGGCCACAGTGACCAATAGACAGTGAGATTTTCCATCCTTTACAGTGTGTAAACAATGGCCTGTTGTCATGTTGGAGCTTGAGAATTCAGATGCAGATTTCTCAGTTGAACGTCAAATTGCGATCCCCAGAGAAATGTGATCAAAGTGTAACCGTTCAAGTCTCTCCAAATAGTTGGTGGGGAAAAAAATCCCTTATTCTGAATGTCTTTTCACCATCACCATTTCTGGGCATTTTGCCTTCAGTGGAGAAGACAATCGTGAAGGGGGGAGAGAGAGAGCGAGAGAAGGAGAGAGAAGGAGGATGACATGCAGCAGAGGGCCACAGGCTGGACTCGAACCAACAGCCCCATATATGGGACGCCCGCTCCATCCACCAAGCCACCAACGCCCCACCATCACCATTTTTAAACGCCTTTTAAACTGCAAAATGTTCACTGTAATACAAAACGGTAACAGTGGCTCTATCATCAGCATCTAAGGTGCACATGTCATAGTGACACATTTAACTAAAGATAAAGATGACCACGTCACATAGGCTATTACAATACAGATTGTATTTATTAAGCCATTATGTGCAGAAGTGCGTGTTCTCACTGTGTCAGCGTGGTTTTTTTCCAGGTACTCCAGCTTCCTCTGACAGCAAAGATATGCAGGTTAACTGGTGCTAAATTGGCCGTAGGTGTGAATGTGAGCATGAATGGTTGTCTGTCTCTATGCGTCAGCCCTGTGATAGCCTTCATGACTTTGG
The DNA here is from genome assembly GCA_026686955.1 of Epinephelus cyanopodus. NCBI lineage: Eukaryota > Metazoa > Chordata > Actinopteri > Perciformes > Serranidae > Epinephelus > Epinephelus cyanopodus. The sequence goes on along the minus strand of CM048918.1, from coordinate 23,406,679 downwards.
AGAAATACCTTCACTCCAGACGGTGTTGTCTCTCTTTTAACCTGCAACTGGACAAATTATCAAAGCAAATAAACAAATTTGTAATCGTGACACATTGACAAACCGCATGTTAGGTGTTTGAAAGAGCGTGGAAACAGATCATAGACGTTCAGCCTGAATATCATCCTGCTGCTGCCTCGTGACCAGGGTCCCAGGAACCAACCCCTGTTGGGCAAGAGGCAAAGTCTCCGGTAACAAATATGATGGAGCTCCAGTTTAGAACAATGCACCATATTTTCTATGCTGAACTTGACCTTACATGGAGATATAAAGTCAGTTGACTGTAAATGACATGTACCGGATATGATGCTTTTTTTAAAAATAATTACAGAGAGGCACCTGCCAATTTTTGAATATATTTCATCACAGACGTCAGTCGGGTTTGGTCTTGTCTTTGTACCACTTCAAGTCTCACACGTGGAGCTGAAATGATGAAATCAGGAAGGAAAAAACAACGGTAAAAAAATATTGCTGGGCATGAGAATAACAGGCCCTTACAACTCACATCCTGACTAATGATGTGGGGGCTGCATTTCCCAAAAGCTTCTTCATTTATTCTCCTGCGTGGCGTGCAGACATCTCTGTCTGCGAGATCCTAAATAAAGCCTAGATGAGTTTAGATGACGTTCAGACAAATGTATTAACCTTCCGTTCATACATTTGTGTCTGCCTGTTCATTTTAGTCCTGTCTGACATTTTAAAAAACACCCCTGAGCAGAGCTTAACTTCTATGGATATCCATATTATTATTATATTTTTCGTTGTACATATTTTATTTCTCCATAAGAATAAAGTCTAAACTATTGTGCTCGGAAAGACAACATGACTAACCCTGATATGAAAGTGAAAGTAAGGGCCTGACGTCCTCAGCAGAGGCCATAAGATCGAAATCGAGGCGCTCGACACGCTCGGCTAAAACGCTGATACAAAAGCAAATTCAGAGCCACATGTTTAACGAACAAAAGCTGTGTGTTTGTTTTCAGATGGTCGTTGAAGTTAGGATATTCGATAGACATTTGCTCCGGGGGAAACTCCTCTGGACCAAGTCTGAGTCAGCCACTCCAACATTTCAAGTGCACCCATATTGCAGGAGACAGGAGAAAAAGAAATTTGGGATATTTAAAGCAGAGATACTGTGTTTAAAGGCAACAAATTATGGTCCCACACTGATGTTGAGTCAATTGATCATATTCACTGGAAGCTATTGAGCTAAAATGTTAATATTTAATATATAAAAAGTAATAACAATTATGAACAGATTTAAAATGTAAAAACAAGAGGCGTATCTCATGCAGCCAGTGGAGAGCTATGATCCCACACTGGTTTTGAGTCAATTGATCATATATCCTGGAAGCTATTGAGCTAAAATGCTAATATTTATATATAAAAAATAATAAAAAATATGAACAGATTTAAAATGTTAACTGCGCGTTTAATTCAGAGACACTTTCAAATAAATCCCACACCCCACATGTGGCCGGGTTTGAAATCGTGTCCAGACCAGAAGATCTATCGCTTCTTCTATTGCTGCAAATTCAGCTTATACATATATAATAATAAAACATATAATCTGCTTCACTAAATTTTCTACCATGGCGTAGGCCTTATGCCAAGTGTGCGCTGTGTGTGCGGGGGAAATATTCACTGATCGGCTCACCTTCCTCGCAAACCGGAGGAAAGTATGGATAGATAGAAACGAATCAAAAGTTCCCGAGGAGGCCAGTTAGGTTTCAGAGTCCTTGGAGAGATCATCCTTTGCTGGGCTCTTTTGATGCTGAGGGGACTGTCCAGACTCCAGGTCAGGTCCTCAGCTATGTGGGAACTTAAAGCTTGCAACCCTGTCTGCCTCTTTCCCGTTCATGAGTTTTTCTGTTTTTACTAAAGTCGATTACCATTTCTTTTTTTCCCCGATGAGGTCGTTGTCCTTGCTCCAGACGGATAGGGTCTAGACTTCTTCCCTGTAAGCTGGTTTTGATATGAGTCCCACTGTGGCTGTGGGAGAGCTGCCGTACATGGGAGAAAAGCGAGTGGAGGACTGGACTCAGGACACAGAACCCACAGAATTCCAACTATTTTCCAACTATTTTAACGGATAGGAGAGCTGCGTAATCCAACACGAGTCGTTTTGACAAACTCTCCCCACTACAGTGGTTTCAAAATATATATAGGCCTAAAGAAAATATACAGAAATCTATAATGAATGTTTCGGTGCAATTTCTGAAGCTGTTTATCTTCATGAGAAGACCGAATTTTGTAATAGCAGTTTTCTGATGCTGTTGCTCCTGACTACATGACTTCACAAGCTTCCATTTATTGTTGGAGGAAAAATAATTGATCATTAATAATAAGTCGATTCATAGTGCTAAATTTCAAAACAAAAATGCCATGTATTGTTGCAGATATATTTTCCCTACATTATAGGCTACAGCACACAGTGCACACGTAGGCATACGTTCTAAAATGAGTGAAGCAGTTCAGATGTGTTTGACAAGCAAATGCGGAACCACATCACCGCTTTCGTTTGTGTTTTCTGATAACTTAGAGGATTTCAACCCCAGCATTACAAAAAAAAAAAATCACACGGTGGATGTGTGATTGAGTTGAAAATGTCTCTGAAATATACGTGTAATTAACGATCAATTTAAAACAAATAGACAGCTGTTTTTTTTAATTCTTATATATTTTTTGTATTAACATCCATAACAGTGTTTTATCGGAGCGCAATGAGGCGCCTCGAGCTCGATCCTGTGGAGTCTGCTGGGGACAAGGTGCATTCACTGTCATAACTGAGTGCGTCATTACGCACATCACTGCTACCTCCATTACGACTACTACTACTACTACTACTACTAATAATAATAATAACAAGCATTATTGATAATGTCAGCGTGGTTTTTCTCCGGGTCATCCGGGTACCTCTCAAAGTGCAGACATGCTCATAAACGTGATTTAAGCGTGAATAGATTTCTGTCTACGTGTGTCTGCCCCTGTGGTCGTCTGGCGACCGCATGAGGCTGCCCGGGCTGTCGCCTCTCTCGGAAAGTGAAAAAAATAAATCATCTTCATCATCATAATGGATAGGAAATGAGCCCGATGTCACACATGTGTAGCCTATTGTGTCAACGTCGATATGTCCTCTTGGTTTTCTTTGTAAGTGCTTTGATGATGTTTCCTGGAAATCCACTGCTAGACAGTTTATACTTTTTGCAATTAGTCTTTTTGCACCCAAGGAAAAAACATGAGGTCAAGGAAGTGTTTTTTTTTTTTTTTTTTTTGCAAATTCCCAGCAGAACACATGAAGCTATCACACACAATTAATGGAAGTTGAGCACATCATTTGCCAAACTTACCTCAGCAGCTGCTGTTAAACTTACCTTTGGGCCTGATACAGACGCATCAGAGTAATCAGGAGCATCAAAAACAAAAACAAAAAACTATTGCGACATGCAACCTACACACGTCATTCATCAGAACCTCATGATGAACCCCATGTAGTCTCAGTCTGCCCTCAAGCAACAAACTAATAAAACTCCATTATTGTCTTGACTCCCTGCTGTCATTATTTTTGCATGCTTGAGTGCAAATCTAGAGAGTTCATGTGAAGATAGTTCATGTTGAAATAGTTACCTGCCATATTGGCAGTTTGCCTTCATGAAGTAGCTAAACAAGGTTAAAAAAGTTCATTAAATCCAGTATTACTGCTCTTTTTAATATGATCAGCAAGCCAGCTCCATTCACAACCCAGACTCAGGTGTGGCTCTGATGTCAGTTTTCCTAAACTGTTAGACAGTCCTCACATTGGGCCTCATTCACTAAAATCTGCGCAGAAATGTTCTTACTCTCCGCAAAAAATAAGTACTTGCGCAAAATCACCGTCGGATTCATGACACGTGCGTACAATTTGTTCTCACTATCGTGCGTATGTTAGTAAATCAGAATCATTCTAAATTGACAGGCGCGTGTCCGTGATCTGCAATCAGCATACTACCAAGCCCCCATTTCTCCATATAAGGAAACCGATTGCCTAGCGTTGATTCATGAATGAAGGAAGCGGTTACGCGAGGAGAGAAGTAGTAAATTTCACAGTTTGTTAGAAGCGATGGCGCCAGGTCTTACAGGAATGCCATGGGTCACTGCAAGATTGTGGAGGACACAGCATGCCAGGATGATCTTGCGCACCTTCTCAGGGGTATAAAGTAGTTTGCCACCGGCCGTATCTAATCCAAACACATCCAACGGCCCTTAAGCACGCCAAAAGTGCGCTCTACGGCGCGTGTGTGGGCATGTATGTTATTAAAGCGCACCTCCTTGAGGGGTTTCAGGGTTTGCGTATGGTGTCATCAGCCATGTTTTAAGGCCATATCCCCGGTCACCTAAACAATATAACATTTTAACATTAACGGAATAGGGACATACTGAAAATACTAACTTAAAACAACTGAAATAAAAGACCAGAACAAAAGACGCTCACCAACACGCTGATGGAGTGATAGTTTTTCTGTTCATGTTATTGTAGATATTTTAATTGTCACGATGAGGGTGAAAGTGTGTCAATTTCATGGTAATTTAATCAATTTGGCCAATATATTAGTAAATTAATGATTTTAAAAAATGTTAATTAAGTCTATTTTTAATGAATGTGGTTTTATAGACTCTGCATGTACTTCAAAGGTATGTGTTTGCATTTTCTAAGTCAGTTCGGCCTTCCTCATTTGTGCGTACACATGGTCTGAGGCAGTTCTAAATTTGTTCGCAGAGTAAGAACAAATTCGGGTAAGAAAATATTGATGAATCCCAGATTTGTGCATCAAATGTGCGTATGCACAGTTCAAGCACAAATTCGTGCGTATGCACTGTTCGTAAATGAGGCCCAATGCCAGGCAACTTGACTCTGACATTTCCGTTTACTCTCCATTGTTGGAGAGATAAATCATAAATGTTATGACTTCATTAGCATTAATGTCACAGGGACTCGAGATGTCAATCAAGCACACTCACTGCTACACAGTGTTAGCTACAGGTTTTGGCTGTGTGCCTTTCAGCTCTAACCATAGAAGAGAAATTATCTATTAACATTACCCTTTGCATATGAGCTTAAAGGGTGGCAGTGGTTAGCACTGTCGCCTCAGAGCAAGAGGGTTCCTGGTTCATTCCCAAGAGGGAGCCCTTCTGTGTAGAGACTGCATGTTCTCCCTGTGTCAGCATGGGTTTTCTCTGGGTTCTCTGGCCTCCTCCCACAGTGCTGGAGCCTCTGAATTGCCCGTGGGTGTGAATGTGAGTGTGAATGATTGTCTGTCTCTGTGTGTTAGCCCTGTGATAGTCTGACGACCTGTCTCACTCAATGTCAGCTAGGATAGGCCTCCCTGCGACCCTCAAGAGGATAAGCGGTTACAAAAACGGATGGATGAGCAGTGTGTTACCAGTCACACTCTATATTGAGAGTCAGAGTTGTTTTAATTATATTGGCCATATACCTACCTCATTATAGTTTCATGGTCACTGTAGCATTTCATTACTGAGTGCATGGGAGTCACAGGGCAGCAGCAGTGTTAGAAATGGATGCATGAAGTGGAAATCATGTTCAAAATGTATGCAGTGTTGTTCTTACTGATTGACTGAGTCACACAGGGTGGTAATTATCAACAAAACTATCATAGTGCACATGAATTATTTTAAGAGACACTCACAGCATGTGAGGACTGGAGTGATTGTGACTCTTCTGCTGTAATGCTTTGTAAAAACAAGCTACTAAGTTATTCAAGAAGACATAAAACCAAGAAATTCCCAATCAAACTGGAATTTTAAGATTCAAGTACAAGAAATATGGTAAATTTAGCTGGTTTACATGCAGAATCTATATGTGACTCTGCGTATGTATTCTAAAGTGTTTGGAAGAGCTGTTAAACCTATTTGGCCATAGCAAATAACTGTTGGCTAGTAAGTCTCCTACTTTAGATAGACCAGACTCAACGGGCAAGCAATATTATGTGTACACAAATATCAGACAGAGTAACACCGGTAAGAACAAGTAAATACATAAAATTATTATAAAATACTAAAATATTAAAACCACCAAGAGCAACCAATGGCTTAAAAGTATCAGTCAAAGGGGAGCATTTGATTAAGAGTAGAGATGTACCGATACCACTTTTCCTTCCTGATACCGATCCCGATGCCTGAACCTTAGGTATCTGCTGATACCAAGTATTGATCCGATACCAGCGGGTAAAATAAAAATGGATGGGATATGAATTGTTGTAGCCTGTCTCATCTCCTAAAACTCTAGATAAAATATTGAGAAATACATACTTAACAGTAGAATGAAGGCCACCATCCAACCGGATAGACTGCTAAAATGACATAAACTCTTGGATGACCTGCAACTACCTCAAACTTAACCAGGATAAATCAGAAGCCATCATCATTGCCTCCCCATCTACACTCCATAACATCTCCCACCTCAACTTTAACATCCCTGGATTCATCACTTCCTCCATCACTGAAGTCAGAAATCTTGGTGTTATGTTCGACTCCACCCTCTCCTTCGACACACACATCAAGAACATCACCAAAACTGCTTTCTTTCACCTGAAAAACATTTCTCGTCTCCACCCCCTCTCTCCCAATCTGTTGCAGAAACTCTTATCCATTCATTTGTTACATCCCGGTTAGATTATTGCAATTCACTTCTCATTGGTCTACCCACCCACAGGTTAAACAGACTTCAGTATGTTCAGAATTCAGCCGCCAGACTTCTTTGCCACACACGGCCCTGGGATCACATTTCACCTACTCTTCAACAACTGCATTGGCTCCTGATAAAATATTGCATCCATTTCAAACTACTCCTTCTGATTTTCAAATCTGTCCATGGCTTGGCCCCTCCTTACCTGTCTGGCCTTCTTCTTCCACACACTTCTTCTCGCTCACTCTGTTCCTCAGATACACATCTTCTCGCCATTCCCCCCTCCAGACCCCGCACTATGGGTGGCAGGGCATTCAGTGTTGCTGGCCCCCTTCTCTGGAATGCTCTGCCCCTTGTCCTGTGCCAGTGCACTTCCCTGGTTTCTTTTGAATGTCAACTGAAAAGGCACCTTTCCAAATTAGTGTTCCCTGTTTTGTAATTTTATTGTTAACTCAGTGATTTATACTTTTATTTTGTGCTGTTATGTTGTTGTCTTGATTGAACACTGTTGATGTTTTATTGTCTTTGTTTGTAAAGTGTCCTTGGGTGTCAAGAAAGGTGCTTTTAAATAAAATGTATTATTATTATTATTATAAAACTTTTTTTTATTATTATTATCCAGTGTTGACACAGATCAAGGCACAGGTTAAAGTGCAGCGATACAATTTGGTAAAAAGAAAAACAACACATTTTAAAAGCTACAGTAGAATGCTTTTTAAACTCCTTTTAAATTCGTTTGCCTGTAGCACGCTTATGTGTAATGACCTGAGGCATTACGAGGTATCGGATTGGTCATAGGCTGTACTTGCCGATACCCAATACCGCATTTTAGGCAGTATTGGAGGCATTTCCGATACTGATATTGGTACCGGCACAACTCTAATTAAGAGTGGAAGGCTATGTCATGATGGAGGCAGTTATTACTGTAATTTTGAAAAGTGGTAAAGACCCAGTGGTGTAGTGGAGGGTATACTCAGGTATACAGGGTATAACCACTTATTTTTCTATCCAGTTACAGTATACCACCTATCAGCTAAAAAGCCATTGTAATATATAGGAGAGTGTGCGCACTTCCTCATCGGTAACCTACCTATCTACCTAGTAGTACACCCACCTCATCAATTAACCACTACACCACTGTAAAGACCCAATGGACTGTAAAAGTTACAGGCCCGTCTCATTGCTTGGTTATGATGAGAAGGTGTTGTCCAAGCTTCTGTCCAACAGACTTATCAAAGTTGTCACAACCCTGATCCACCCTGATCAGATTGGTTTTATCCCCAAACGCAGCTATGCTGACAATATCAGACGCCTAATTAACATTATGTGGACAACCCGTAATGATAATTCCCCTGCAGCTGCCATCTCTGGATGCAGAAAAAGCGTTTGACAGGGTTGAGTGGCTTTATCTATTTCTCACCCTGGAGTCATTTGGTTTTAGCGATAAATTTATTACTTGGACACAACTCCTGTATACTCATCCCAAAGCTGCAGGGTTAACTAATGGGCTGGTTTGAACTGGGAAGGGGACCTTGCAAGGTGACGGTATTTTCCCAGGTCTGTTCGCACTGGCCCTCGAACCCCTTTGGCGACAGCCATCCGCCTGGATCTGTCAATTTCTGGGATACAAATTGGTTAGTCAAACCAAAAGCTTATGTTATACACAGAGAATACCCTTATTTTCGTCTCTGAGCCTGAGCACTCCCTGCCTGCATTATTTAATTTTTTAGATACATTTTCTCACCTTTCAGGTTACAAAGTTAATTAGCTGAAATTCTAAGCCCTCCCTTTAACCTTACATTGCCCAAGGACCATGTTCCAGAGAGGAGACTTTTCCTGGCCTTATAATGGCATCAAATGCCTGGGTGCCACTACCACCCCTAAGCTAGCAGACCGAGTAAAGGTCAATACTGAACCTGTGTTTGACCAATTTTCAGCAGATGTTGAAAGATGGACCCCTCTTTTCTTATCACTGGGGGGGAAGCCAATGTGAAAATAGCCTGTGCACTCAAGTTTAAATATATTCTCCAGGCACTCTCAGGTAGAATTCCACTTCAATATTTTCAACAATTTGATAAGCTTTGCAACAGATTTATTTGGAATGGCAAGCGCCCTAGGCTTCATTTACATAAACTACAAAGGCCGGTTGACCAAGATGGGCTGGGTATTCCAAACTTATTGCTATATTACAATGCCTTTGGCCTTAGGCACCTTGCCCACTGGTGTCTGCCCCCTGAGCAGACGAAGAAACCATTCCTTTGGCAACAGTGGGTTGAAAGGAGTATTCTTGTACTGGGTGATTTATATGATGGTGACATATTGAAATCATTCACGGCACTGGTACAGCAATTCGGCCTCCCTCAACAACAGTTTTGGAGATATCTTCAGATTAGACATTTCCTATCCCAAACCTTTGGCTCTACTATAACAGCCCCTCCAAGCTCTGATGTTCACTCTTTTGTGATTAAGGTATTTGGTTCAGGTCATAAGGCCTCAAAATATTACTCCCTGTTGCCTAAAGGCTCAAATAGCAAGGGCTCCAATTTGAAGTCAGCCCAGGAGACAGATTTCAATCTTTCATATACAGAGGAGAAATGGAAAGACATCTTAAAAGAACTATAAGAAGATATCAAGGGAACTTAAAACAAGACTAGTGCAGTTTAGAATAATGAACAGAGTATGGGTTGGTCCCAATACCCACACTTCCCCTAGAAATACCCACTTGCACTTGGTTGTGTGTGTTCACGTTTAGGCGAGTGGTGTCCCAAAACAGAATTGAGGTAGTGGAAGTGGTTTCCGACACTTAAAACCCACCCTAGATTCCAAAGGAGCCCTGACCCACACTTACAACAAAGTGGAAGATGAAGTCAGCAACTTCATTGACAGTCCTTATGCTGGGGGAAAAGCTCATAGTTACAGACTGGAAGGCAATCACCCTCCCACCAGCTTGAGTGTGGTTCTCCCAGCTGGGTATTGTGGCAGCATACGAGGGCCTTTCTTTTAGGTTCACCAACCAGGTGGAGAAATATCATGCTAAGTGGAAAATACATCTCTTTTATTCATGGACCCTGACAAATATATATATGTTAATATTTTGGCTCATATGCCAGAGAATAATTTTGACCTTTGTTGATAACCACTTAATAGCCAAAGTATCTCCCAGTGAAACTTCTTATATGCCTTATACCTTATATGCGTATACCGCAAAGGCGCTGACGCCCTTACCCAGTAGTCTCATTCGTTGGACAGTTAAAAGACATTGTTCTGAGGATCAAAGTGGTCTAGCAGTCTTTATCAGCAGCATCCATATCCTCACAGAGCAGCAACTAACCCATCAACATGTGGACATGAAGACATAATTACAGGAAAAGTGGGTGTGCTGATTCAGGACCGACAGGATGGATTGAAGCAGTGATACGCAATTTACAGCCAACAGGCTAAATCTGGCCGGTGATAGGGTGCCAGGTTGTTGTTTTTTTGGTACCATGAATGTAAATAAGATGCCAGAGAGAATTTAAAACATCAAAAGGAGCTTGTTGGGATTATCATTTATATACAAGTCATTAATGGAGGGATTATGTATCTCATCTGGCCTGGGAACACCTTGGGGTTCCCCAGGAGGAGCTGGAAAGCGTTGCTGGGGAGAGGGATGTCTGCGGTGCTTTGCTTGGCCTGCTGCCCTCGTGAACTGGCATGATTGCATATTTCCTGGCCCCTGGCCTCCTGTCATTTTGCAAAAGTGGCTCCCAGGCAAGACAAGCTAAGTATCTCTAGCCCATAGTGTCTGAGAAAGATTACCGGCCAAAATCAGCAGATGGGTGGCAGGCTGATAGTCACAGTCTGATGAGTCAGACTAAAGCTGGCATGACTAAGAATAAAAAACGTGTCAGGGACTGAGGCATTCACCAAAACCATTAAGATCTGTCTACATCCTTCACTGAAGAAAAGGAAGCAAAAACCATTATGTGAAATACTTAACATGTAAAATCATTTTTTATTATTTTTGGAGTGCTTGGGTTGGCTTCCTGTGGATCCTGATGTTTCCTGCTCTCCGTGAGCAGCCGACACATGCTTTTGATTATGTTTGATTATAAAGAGCAACCAGTCATCTCTCTTTTTTTAAGTAAAAGTATGTCTTAAAACATCCTGTAAACGCGCATGATTATTATAAGCAACATGTAATGAAAGTATCAAAAATTAAAGTATTCAGTCAGCAGGCAGGTTATTGGATTTTTATGATTTGTCAAGGTGGGGCTCTAAATAAAAAGTGTTAATGGAGAATGCATCCTATTTCTACACGATAATTTTAATCATACTAGCAGTGTGTATCTGGTTTGCTCGTTGTTTAAGCCATTCAATTTCTCCCAGATGATGACATGAATTTAATAATCCCCAAACCTTTAATGCGGCGCCACCATGAGGCAGACATTTGAGGCAATAAGTGAACTGTGTTATCAACTGTTTGATGGATTGCCATGAAATTCTTTGCAGACATTCATGTTGCCATCAGGATGAAATGTAATCACGCTGGTGACTGTCTGATTTTGTGTTGTTCCATAATCTTAAAATAAAAAGTCATTTGTCCAGTACTTTGGTTTATGACCAAATACCTGAAAAAATAATGGCATTCCCATCAGCCTCAGCTATACTTAGAGTGATATGTAAAAATTTGGGCACCCTGGTCAACATTTTATGCAATATTAGTGTGTTATATTGGTTTGTACAATTTTCCAGCGAAATAAAAGGATAGCACCATGCACCAAGTTTGGGCACCCCAAGACATTTGAGCTATAAGACAACTTTTATCAGGGTCTCAGACCTGAATTAGCTTGTTAGGTGGTTCACAGTCATCATTAGGAAAGGCCGGGTGATTCAAATTTTAAAGCTTTATAAACACCCTGACTCCTTAAACCTGGTCCCAACAATCAGCTACCATGGACTCATCTAAACAGCTGCCTAGTAGCCTGGTAAGACCATCCTGAAGTAACAAACACTTTCCAGAAATTACAGTCCAATTGGGCCAATCAGGGATGACGTTGTAGGTGACGATGTAGAATGCAGGCCAATTGCTTGCAGAACAGTAATGGCAGCTCCCATAGTAGCAAGTGCTAACTCTAACATTAGTAAACAGCGATAAGTGAAGTTATTGCAGAAATAGTCAATAACAAAAGTCAAATAAGAGCGTGAGTATGCACTTGCAGAGTTTTTCGCCATTCTTCCGACTAATTAGTGTTTCTGTCAAAGAAGTCTGGTGACTGTGGACAGGGTCAGCAGCAAAACTAATTTTAGCCACACAAGATTAAGACCACCTACAACAAAGCAATGCCAGTGTAGGTGTATGTTAAATGTAGAATATTTTCACAGTCTTACCCTGTTTCACATTAGATTATGTGAAAATACCTGGGGCCAGCTGCCTCTTGCATTATATGGGTTATTAAAGAAAAATCACATTAAAATGAGAGAAACCAACTGTTTGGTCTTTCAGTGAAAAATATTCAACTTTCCACCGCTGTTGGAAGTGGCAGCCCTTGCTGTCTACTACTGTCTACTGTTTGCTGACTCTTCGTCTGCTTTTTGTTTGGTCTCTGGTTATGGAAACACATTAGTTCCTCCTGAGTAATGGCTGGGGGGAAAGCAGGTAAAAAAAATGTGAGATTAGGAACTGGCTGATGTTGTGACAACTTAAGCTGAGTTCACATTACACGATTTTCAGCCCACAAAATGCGTCGCAGAGACTATCATAATCTTTTGAGTATTCATACCTGGCGACGAGTGTTTCTATCATCGGGAGTCTTGCCAACTGCGTTGCGACCTGTGTGTGCACACCACAAGAAGCAAGCCCAAAAGAAGTGACAGATATATATAGAGAAAGGTGACGTTTAGAGAGCAAGCCTAAATAAGCAACTCCACTTTAGAAACAAGCCCAAAAAACACAACCTGCAACTACCAATATTTGTAAGCAACTTTACAAAAAAACAAGCCCAAAGTCGCAGCTAATAAGCGGACCTGGCAACCCTGTGGCTTGTCCTCATTGGCTGATGCTCTTTGTCAGTCATGTCAGATTTCCCCAATTTTCTAGCATGCCAGATATCCAGTCCCAGACAGACGAGGGGGCGACTTGCTTGTAGGCTTGTTCACACACGAGGACTTGTTGTGGCAGACTATCTGCCGATTCACCTCCGACCCAAGGTGGCTCTCAAGATCCTCTGTGACGTCAAAATCGCGGTGAAAATTGTGTAATGTGAACTAGGCTTTAAGTGGTTAGTGCTAATTAATAAATGTCGACTTCCTAACACGCTCAGATGGTGAACCAATAAAGATGAACAGTGAGTCTCCACTTCCTCCCACTGTACAAAAATGGAGACAAAGTGGAGTTGACAAAAAGTTATATATTAATTCAAATTTCAAATTTTCAGTTGTAGTAAGAAGTCATCTTATTTTTCAAAGCTGCTTAGAGTTCTCTTAACGCTAATCAAAATACTAATTTCATTCATTCAGCTTCTAACTGCTTCATCCTCTTGGGGGCTGGAGCCTATCCCAGCTGAGGCAGGGTACACCATGGACAAGTTGCCAGACTATCACAGGGCTGACACATAGAGATAAACAACCATTCACACTCACATTCGCACCTACGGACAATTTAGAGTTATCAGTTAACCTAGTCCCCAAACTGCATGTCTTTGGACTGTGGGAGGAAGCTGGAGTACCCGGAGAGAACCCACGCTGACACAGGGAGAACATGCAAACTCTGCACAGAGGGGCTCCCACACCCGAGATTGAACCGGCAACCCTCTTGCTGTGAGGTGACAGTGCTAACCACCACTCCACCGTGCCGCCCCCAAATACTTATTTTTAAATTCTTATTTAGTTTTGATTTAGAACGGCTACAGAGTTAACATGTTATGGTTGAGACACACTTAATAGTATCATTTAATGAGTACATCAAAAAATATGCTTGCCAGTACTTCAGCAGCATCTCTGCCTTTTTGGAAACCAGGAAGTAAAACAGGAGTCCTTAAGATATTGCCAACTCCTTTCATGGTCTGATTCTGTGTTTTTGTAGAAATCTGACGGAGCTAACAAACATCTGAGGCACATCTTTAAAGGGCTAACATTTTCACAAAAAATATATTTAAAAAAAAAGATAATTATAGCAGTACATTTTTACACCAGAGTTTTAAGTACCTACTTTTAGTTTTAGATTTCTTTAGGATTTCAACACATTTTCTATTCAAAGTTGTGAATTCTTTGCTAGCAAAAGTGTGTTTTCTGGCACGGGGCAAGTTTACAAGTCAAAAAAGATAGAAAATCAAAGATTTTAGAAATTATGTTTATTTATTTAATATAAATATATAAATAGGATTTCACCCCACGAACAAAATAAGTGTATTGATAAGTTATAATTTTAATGCTTTTTGTTTTTGGTAATTGTCAAAAATGGGTGACCAGGTAAATATTAGCATGCTATTATTGTCATTGTAAGCATGCAGACATTTAGCTCAAGCACCACTGTGCTGAAGTACTATGGAGCTACATTTGTTTCTTTATTATTCAATCAAACAGAGTAGGTTTTGCAATCAAAAAAAAAAAAGATTTGAGAACAAAAGTATCAATATTGCAATCAAAAAATGTTTTATTGCAAATAAAAAATGATTGATTAAAAAATGCAAATCCAAAAGTTTTGTTTGCGAGTCATTTCTTTTAGTTTGCAAGTCAAAAAGTTTTGCAACTAAAAAGTTAAACCTGGTGGCCTAAACTGAAAGCTGTAAGACGCGTCTCTATTGGCCAGTCTCAATCGGAACGACAGCTTGCAAAGCATTTGTTTTCTTCTTTTCTCGGTTGCCAGATTGCAAACAATTTAAAGGTGCATACCGCCACCTGCTATACAAGAGTGTGCAACATCATGTCATTTAGCCTGTTTCTTAAATTCTACTCATCAGCCTAATACACTTGCAAAGCAACATGGGAGTTCTGTAGTTCACGGGGAATTCAGTGCAGGAGCTGTGGTGAAAATCAATTCTGAAACCAAAGTTTTTCGGGCTCCAGTTTCCAAAAAAAATTCGTCTACACAAGTGGTGTGATAAAAAAAATATGATATCCATATGAAACCGCCAGGGCAGAACTATTCGACCGCATAACGGTCAGTACCGTCAATACCAGCAGTAATGCCGACTGTGGAGCATTTCCAGTGGGAGAGAGGGAATCGTAGGTGTAGCCCGCCCTGTATGGAGCCACGTCGAACCCACCAATAGAAACTCTTCTCTCATCCACCAGCGTGAAGTGCAGTTGAACTTGCAAGCAAAACTTTAACTCGCAAGCAAAGAGGACTGATCTACAAGCAAAAGTTTTTAACTTGCAAGTAAAGAGGACTGATTTATAAGCAAAATGTTCACATCACATGTTTTCACATGATTTTTGATTGCAGTTCAAGAAATATGCTCTCAAAACAGTTTTATATGATTGCAACAAAAAGACACAAAAATACCTCCATAGCACAGCCTCACAGAGTCACTAGCATTACTGTAGTCAAAGGCTAAAAAAATCAAGCAAACACAGAGGTGCCAAAATCTACAGTTCTTTGACCGTTTACTGGTTACAAATCCCCACAGACCCTCATGTTAAAATGCCCAGTTTTGCAGCAGAAATAAATATTTTTCAGTCTGGTACAAAAAGAAAACAGCTTTGGTCTCTGGAGCTAATTTCCCTGTACTCGGGGTAAATGTTTATGCAACTCACTTATTTACATTTCATAAAGGCTTAAAGTTATGCATAATTAAGTGGCTTTGAGTACCAGGCTGTCTGTTGATGGTGTCCTTGGATTGACAGTCAGATTGACCCCTCGCTCCTCGATAGCACCAGCATGTCACCCAAATATGATTACTTCTGGCTCTAAAAAACCAAGACCGCATCGGCCAGAATGCAAAACTCAAGACTTCAAAACGGGAGTCCACAAACCGAAGCTAAATAGTTGTCTATTAACATCAACAGCAGTAGTTAACTCCTTCCTGTCTTCTTATGGTCTTTCTGACCCATGGCGTGTGAAGAATCCTACTACAAATCTTCTTCTCTCCCATCCATCACAGTTATTCTAGGATTGATTATTTTATTACAGATAATAAATTATTGCCTTTTATTTCCAATTGTCAGTATCACAGCAAAGTCCTGTCAGATCATAGTCCTGTCCAGTTCGACATTATGCTTCCAGACAGCATAGCATATTTGGCACTTAGACCCACATTTGCTCACTAGGGAAGCATTCTTTAGTGATCAGATGGACTTGTTTCTCGAGATAAATGATACACCAGATGTCTCACAGAGCACGCTGTGGGAAACATTGAAGGCACATATTAGGGGTCAATTAATTTGCCATGTTACATACATAAATAGACAGCACGCTAAACAGCTTAATAATCTGACCCATACTTTTGCTGATATAGATAAAAGATATGCTCTCTCACCGACACCAGACCTCTACAGGGAAAAAATGTTACTCCAATCCGAATTTAACAGTCTCTCAATATGGCAAGCAGAAAAAGCTTTGTTAAAATCCAAACAAGTCTGTTAAGAGCGTGGCGATAGAGCAGGTAGATTACTTGCTCTACAGCTTAAACAACAGTCAGCTCAATGCACAATACCAGAGAAAAATATAGGTGCAAATACACCCTCACACAATCCTCGGACTATCAATGATCAATTTAAACAATATTATTCTGTTCTATACCAATCTGAAGCTGAAATAAGTTTGTCTCACTCATTTCTTGATTCCCTGGATCTTCCGAAGCTCAGTCCTGATGCTCAGGCCTCCCTTGACAATCTTATATCGACTGTAGAAATAATGAACGCAATTAAATCAATTCATAGTGGGAAAGCGCCGGGCCCAGATGGGTATCCTACAGATTTTTTAAAGAGTTTGCACCTAAGTTATCACCTATTTTGAAGTCCGTATATGATGAATCGCTTATTAAAGGAGAATTGCCCCAGACCCTCTCTCGGGCAACAATCTCGGTACCCGAGAAGGTAGTTCGTACAGACCGATTAGTTTGCTGGGGTGTGATCACAAAATACTAACAAAGGTTCTGTCACAACGGTTATAGACAATCATACCTACAATCATTAGTGAAGATTAAACAGGCTTCATTCCTGGGCAACAGTCATTTTTTTAATGTACGGAGACTATTTAATGTATTGTTATCCACCCACTCAACCCTACAACCTGAAGTTATCCTGTCTCTTGATGCCGTAAAGGCATTTGACAGGGTTGAGTGGGTCTATTTATTTGCAGTCCTTGAGAGAGTTGGAATGGGTGCAACTTTCTGCAACTGGTCTTACAGGATTTATTGTTGCGTCATTTACAGTTTTGAAAAGTCATGTTGCTGAGCAGAAGAAAGCAAGAAAAGACATTTGCTCATTGATGATGGATGAAATGTTTATTCATGAGCAAACCGACCAAACATATGTTGACATACTGGTCCTCATTGTTTTTGCAGTCAATGAATTTTGGAAGGTCCCCATTGCTGACATTCTTATCAACAGCATGACAGGAGCAGAGAGCAAACCTCATCTGGCTTCATGCAAGATTTTACTTTCTCCACTCTGAGGATCATACACAGAAACATCCTTGTGCTCCTGCATCAATATCACATGCTCAGACTTGTATTTATTTATTCTTACAGTCTATGATCCCACACCTGTTGCTTGCTTTGCTGATTGTCGTCCAACAGTTACCACTATGCACTTCAGGGGTGGTAGGAAAATAACTGTTTCATGTAGTAACAGAGACACAGCAATCTTGGCACGCATCTTTTAAAAACAATTAAAAGCAATCCACTCAGTGATAAAAGTCATAACAAAAATACTCTAAGAGCAAACAAAAAGGTTACCAAAACATGCAACAACCGATAAACACATGTGGGACAAGCCCCTTAACACTGACCCTGTCACACTTACTGATACAAGACTGTGGAAGATTTTCACAATCACGTTTTTATCTTTTACCATAACAATGATGACTGAACACTGTGCACAAAACTGAACACACAACTTTCTGATCCCATTCCTGAACTGTGGCATTGTGATGGCTTGGTTGTGGCCCACTTTTGGCAAACGGGAGCAGACCGCCCAAGTGCCATCATTCCATGCGGTATGTGGGCCGGATGAACATGTCGGGTGTGGGCCAGATATGGGCCAAAAGAATTTTTGCTATCAAAACTACTGAAGAAACATTTCAAAAACTTCCTGAAAAAATATCTGGATTTTATTAATAATTAAATAAATGTTGCATTGCAATAAAGAATGTGAACATTACTTAAGTTATATTAACTTACAGGTCACAATAAATAAATAAAAACTTGTTAATCTCGTAATAGTCTACATTCTCTAAATAATCTTATTTCTTCACTGGCAGTTTGTGTGTGGGAGGGAGATGCACTTGAGGCTTCATCACTTGGTGCTGAGGTGGATGAGGTGGCTGCAGTTACATTAGTAGGCCCAGGATTTGCAGAAGTGGGGCACAAATACTTTAGAAGTGCATCTAAAAAGAGGAGATACGTATATTTGACAAACTTACAATATAGGCCCTATTAATCAAAGAGCTGTTGATTGTGAAACCATCATGGCATAACCATAATAGCACCTATCATTACAGCCTGCCTTGATCTAATGACATTTTAAACACAGCAAACAGCCAAAATATAAAAAAATGCAACTGTAACATCACAAATCTGAAAATTGGAAAACATAAATATACAGTATATGAATATCAGTGTTTCCCATACATTAATTTATCTGTGGTGGTGCGCCACAGATAAATTATCTCCGCCACGAATAGATTTTTCTGCTTTTGGCGGTACCTGTTTGACCTGGCTCATAAACACATTATAATGGGACTCACTGTCTGCGAATGTAGCTTGTCGTTACAATTCCGGTGCAATAGGTGGCGATAAGCATCGTAAAGACGCACTTAACGCATCTGGTCCGCCAGAAGAAGAAGAAGAAGAAGCAGCCGTAGTAGAATGGATCCAAAGACCTTTCGGTACAAATATGTGGGCAAACAAGTCCAAAAATGGCCCGAACAACTCTAACTCATCATGTTATATTAGCCTGTGTCTGTATTAACATAGCTGGAGGCTCAACATGTGCAAACAAACGGTAAACAACCTCGCTGGCCCGGCTGAGGTTCTGCTCGTTAGTAATTAAGTCTGATGTTGGATGTTCACTCCTTCACATAGATCAGTACTGAAAAAATGGTCTTCCTAACGATGACACCCAGCTGTCAGTTTGTCACTCAGCAGCATCACATCACAGAGGACTGCAGGTAGCGGGAGGAGGAGGAGGAGGGAGGGGGCGCGGGTAGGGACCGTGGCGAAATTGGTGCTGCCTGTCACAGAGGCATAAGGATGCCAGGCAGGCAGAAATTTAAATTAGAAATATTATTTCATTATTATTTAAAGACGTACAAAAACACTCTAAGAGCAAACAAAAAGGTTACCAAAACATGCAACAACTGATAAACACAAGTGGGACAAGCCCCTTAACACTGACCCTGTCACACTTACTGATACAAGACTGTGGGAGATTTTCACAATCGCATTTTTATCTTTCATCATAACAATGATGACTGAACACTGTGCACAAAACAAAACACACAACCTTCCAATCCCATTCCTGAACTGTGATGATATAACACAGTCCAGTAAATGTTGTTCAAGAGCAAGAATTGACTTGTCTTTGTCTGTTGTTTAGATTCAAGACTGTTTAGTTTGTCATATTCTTTTGAACATGATCCCTGAAAGGAAAGTCTTTGTCTGCCATTAAGTTATTCAGCTCACCATGCTGGGCTTTATACATCAATCTGTACTTTTTACAGCTGTTATAAAGGCAAGAAGTATGAAATTCAGGCTAGTAACTGTAGACCCACCAGCAGTATGTAAGACAGGTATGTTTTTAATAAACTGTTATTTGGTGAACCATCCTTTTATCAATATTCTGTGAAAGTGAGATGTTAGAAGGAAAAGCCTAAATTTAGATGTAAGCTTGAGTTGGAAAAAGCAAGACTCAACAAATTTATTGGTAACACTTTACAATAAGGTACACAAAATTAGAGTAGTTACTGAGGAACTAATGAGGAACTAATGAGTAGTTACTGAGGAACTAAAGGACACAAAATTAGAGTAGTTACTGAGTAACTAATGATGAACTAATGAAGAACTAAATATTAGTTAATGTTCAGTTCCTCAGTAACTCATGATCAAGTGGTTACTGAGGAATGAATGAGGAACGAATGAGTAGTTACTGAGGAACTGAAATACACAAAATTAGAGTAGTTACTGCGGAACTAATGAGTAGTTACTGAGGAACTAATGATGAAATAACTATTAGTTAATGTTCAGTTCGTCAGTAACCCCTGATCAAATTTCAGAGTAGTTACTGAGGAACGAATGAGGAACTAATGAGTAGTTACTGAGGAACTAAAATACACAAAATTAGAGTCGTTACTGAGGAACTAATGAGTAGTTACTGAGGAACTAATGATGAAATAACTATTAGTTAATGTTCAGTTCGTCAGTAACCCCTGATCAAATTTCAGAGGAGTAGTTACTGAGGAACGAATGAGGAACTAATGAGGAATGAATGAGGAACTAATGAGGAACAAAAGAGTAGTTACTGACGAACTAATGAGGAACTAACTATTAGTTAATGGTCAGTTCCTCAGTAACTCATGATCAAATTTCAGAGGAGTAGTTACTGAGGAACGAATGAGGAACTAATGAGTAGTTACTGAGGAACTAAAGTACACAAATTTAGAGTAGTTACTGAGGAACTAATGAGTAGTTACTGAGGAACTAATGAGGAACTAACTATTAGTTAATGGTCAGTTCCTCAGTAACTCATGATCAAATTTCAGAGGAGTAGTTACTGAGGAACGAATGAGGAACGAATGAGGAACTAATGAGTAGTTACTGAGGAACTAAAGTGTATGTGTGTCATGTGTATGTGGTCTGAAAATAATGAATTAAAGAATCCTGCTGTCTGTGATTTCATTTTTTAAGGAACTAATTGTGAAGATGATGATGAAGTAATGAAAGACTACTCATTATGTGTCACTTTACTTTAGGACATAAAAATGATAACTAATGGACAGGTTATTGAGTAGTGATTCTGTACTGATGAAGTAACTAGTTGACTAATCATCAAGTCGTGATTAACCCCTCTATGAAATTTTATCATGAGTTACTGAAGAACTGACCATTAACTAATAGTCAGTTCATCATTAGTCCCTCATTAGTTCCTCAGTAACTACTCCTCTGAAATTTGATCATGAGTTACTGAAGAACTGTCCATTAACTAATTGTTAGTTCATCATTAGTCCCTCATTAGTTCCTCAGTAACTGCTCCTCTGAAATTTGATCATGGGTTACTGAAGAACTGACCATTAACTAATAGTTAGTTCCTCATTAGTTCCTCAGTAACTACTCTTTTGTTCCTCATTAGTTCCTCATTCATTCCTCATTAGTTACTCATTCGTTCCTCATTAGTTCCTCAGTAACTACTCCTCTGAAATTTGATCAGGGGTTACTGACGAATGAACATTAACTAATAGTTATTTCATCATTAGTTCCTCAGTAATTACTTTAATTTTATGTACATTAGTTCCTCAGTAACTACTCATTAGTTCATCATTCGTTCCTCAGTAACTACTCTTATTTTGTGTAGCTTAGTTCCTCAGTAACTACTCATTAGTTCATCATTCGTTCCTCAGTAACTACTTGTTCGTTCCTCATTAGTTCCTCATTAGTTCCTCATTCGTTCCTCATTAGTTCCCCAGTAATACTCTAATTTTGTGTAGCTTAGTTCCTCAGTAACTACTCTTTTGTTCCTCATTAGTTCCTCATTCGTTCCTCATTAGTTACTTATTCGTTTCTCATTAGTTCATCAGTAACTGCTCTAATTTTGTGTACCGTTGTTCCTCAGTAACTACTCATTAGTTCCTCATTAGTTCCTCAGTAACTACTCTAATTTTGTGTACCTTATTGTAAAGTGTTACCCTAAATGTTAAATGGGAGCACTAAAATTCTGTGTTAATGATGGTTTTACGTGTCATCTGTCAAACCAATCCAAGTATTAGAAAACAATGGTGGAAGTGGTTCTGGTAATTCTAAGGTGGGTGTTAACTAATAGTCAGTTCATCATTAGTCCCTCATTAGTTCCTCAGTAACTACTCCTCTGAAATTTGATCATGAGTTACTGAAGAACTGTCCATTAACTAATTGTTAGTTCATCATTAGTCCCTCATTAGTTCCTCAGTAACTGCTCCTCTGAAATTTGATCATGGGTTACTGAAGAACTGACCATTAACTAATAGTTAGTTCCTCATTAGTTCCTCAGTAACTACTCTTTTGTTCCTCATTAGTTCCTCATTCATTCCTCATTAGTTACTCATTCGTTCCTCATTAGTTCCTCAGTACCTACTCCTCTGAAATTTGATCAGGGGTTACTGACGAATGAACATTAACTAATAGTTATTTCATCATTAGTTCCTCAGTAACTACTCTTATTTTGTGTAGCTTAGTTCCTCAGTAACTACTCATTAGTTCATCATTCGTTCCTCAGTAACTACTCGTTCGTTCCTCATTAGTTCCTCATTCGTTCCTCATTAGTTCCCCAGTAATACTCTAATTTTGTGTAGCTTAGTTCCTCAGTAACTACTCTTTTGTTCCTCATTAGTTCTTCATTCGTTCCTCATTCGTTACTTATTCGTTTCTCATTAGTTCATCAGTAACTGCTCTAATTTTGTGTACCGTTGTTCCTCAGTAACTACTCATTAGTTCCTCATTAGTTCGTCAGTAACTACTCTAATTTTGTGTACCTTATTGTAAAGTGTTACCCCAAATGTTAAATGGGAGCACTAAAATTCTGTGTTAATGATGGTTTTACGTGTCATCTGTCAAACCAATCCAAGTATTAGAAAACAATGGTGGAAGTGGTTCTGGTAATTCTAAGGTGGGTGTTAGAATGAATGATTCCAAGCAGCGGGGGAGGGACACTGCTGTGTGCTTTGCTGTGATTGATGAGCTGAGTCACACTCCAAAATTGTCAATATCCAGTGCTTGCTTGCGGCGCCAGAAACTAATGAAAAAAGGCGATCCTTAATGTTGGCAATGACACACAGCTGGTTGTCTTTATAGTTTAACGGCACCTGGCAGCTTCAGTTGGAAACATGGCAGGACAAGAATAAAAGTCTGACTGGAGTGGGCAGGAGGGGTTTCTGGGTTTCTGACAGTGTTTCTGTCCCATAAGCCAGATCCTTCTCTTTTTTCCCCAAACTTTACCACGTGCTTTTGTTACGTGAATAGAACCATGTGTGTTTGCTGTTGAAGGAAAAAAAAAGTCAATTTGCGGTGTTGTACCGACGTAGTGTCTTTATTTTGAAAGAGACTGTATGTAACTGGCAGAATTTGGCACGGTGTCCTAGAACGTCAACAACAAACGCACCCAGGGTAGGTCTACCTTGCACGTCGTATGTGGACGTGGAAAGTTTGTGATAAGTGTAATTGTAATTTCATTTTCTTTGTGTATTCTTTGTGTTTTCAAATACTTCAGAATATCTAGACATCTTAACCTCACACCAAAATACAAAATCCTGCAGGATACGCCAAGCGTGAAACACACCCTAGGGGTTCGGAGCCAATATCTGCATCAGACAAAAGAGTTTGAAAACAATGGGTAGGGGCGCTGCTCCCTGCCGTAGACAGAAGGGTGTGAAACACACCGTAAGAGGCGTTCCTCAGGTATAAATCTTTAAGCTTTCCCCATGCTCGGGTCTTTCTTCATTCTGACCGCTCGTGTGATGACTGACCTTTTCTTTGCAAAGAAAATAAAAAACCTTGTTGGCCGACAGAAGTCTCTATTTCATCATTCACCAGCAGCAGAGAATTTCCACAACACCAAGCCGTCAATATGGGTTTAGGGCGAGTGAGAATGTGTTGGATTGACTGTTACCTCATCAATTGTCCATACTCGTTCAAGGAAAATCAAGAGTGTTGATTTTGACCACAGCCACATAACTTTTTATCAAGGTTAGTTTATTTATCAGGAAACATTATCTTTTATAAACTCCTTATATGTGTTTTCTTTGTTAAAATCTTGATGCTTTTACCAGGGCTGGAGAGGTAGTCATAGCGGGAAATCGAGATCCAGGGTCTACATAGCATGTTGGAGGCTTCATCTCACAGGCCCGAGCAGCCTCAGGCAAGGCCCACTGACCCAAGGGCTGCATCCCAAGTCCCTTAAAATTACTGCTAACCACCTTATCTAGCCACCTTATCTAACTGTTTAGTCCTTCCCACTTAGGAAAACATACAGGGAGTCAGGAGAGTGAGGAGCAAGGATTGCTGATTGCCTTACTCTGAAGCATCATGAAAAGCAAAGTCCTATTCTGGTGATGGCGCAACAGCTGGATCTGCTGCATAACGGAGCCAGCGTTTGGCTTACATCCCAAGTCCCATTATATTCGCTGATCAAAGCTATAACACCTATGACACATATCAGACCTGTCAGTCTACCTCAATCAATCAGTTTTATTTATAAAGCCCAATATCACAAATCACTATTTGCCTCACAGGGCATTACAGCATACGACGTCCCTCTGTCCTTAGGACCCTCACAGCTGATCAGGAAAAACTCCCCAAAAAACCCTTTAACAGGGAAAAAAATGGTAGAAACCTCAGGAAGAGCAACTGAGGAGGGATCCCTCTTCCAGGACAGACAGACGTGCAATAGATGTCGTACAGAACAGATCAGCATAATAAATTAACAGTAATCTGTATGACACAATGAGACAGAAAGAGAGAGAGACAGAGACAGAGAGATAGTAATGACAGTAGCTTACAACAACATTAATGAAAGTAATAATATTAATTAATATTAATAATTAATATTTCCTACAAGCTATTAAACATTATTCCACTCACATGACATTGCAGGACACTGATGTGTGTGAGTGTGTGTGTGTGTGTGTGTGTGTGCGCGTGGTGTTATATCAACACGTGTGGTTCTGGACATGAGCAGCTGCACATTTAACAGCCACACATCACCGACAGTCCGCTGAACAACACAACGGGTTGTGAATGAAAAAAACTTAATTACAACGTGACAGTCTTGCAGGAAATATCATAAACATCGTTGTAGTCACGTAGGCACGTGAATTACAGCATTTCATTGCAAAGAATGCATGTAACAGGTACGCTTGCGCTGTTCCTCCGCCATCTCATTCAAATGAGCCAGATGTTGGGGATTTATACGTCAGGGCCTCAAGCTGAAAAAGACTTCCTGTTAGGAACTTCTCGTGTTACCTTACTCATCACACCTAACAGATCCCTCTTAACTCCTAACGCTAACTCCTTACTGGCAGGAATAAGAAACATGAGACAGCATTAAAGATGGTGGACCTCGAACGACTTCCGGTTCAAGTCAGGAGTTAGGAGTTAGCAGTATAAAATAAGGGACTTGGGATGCAGCCCAGCTCCTCTCCCAGTACACACCTGCCCTGCAGTCTGTATTTTGACTGCACCTGATGCCAGGTGCAGCATATCAATCACAGATGTTAATCCCACTTTGAAAGAAGTTACGGTTCACCTAAAACACATATTACATTCCCTCAGGGATTTTCACTGACTGTATCTAAACATGCTAGATATAGGAGTTGCTGGGAACTGGACAAACAGTTACTCTGTGTGTGCTGACAAGGCTGCAGATTCAGATCTGCAAGCATGCTGTCATTCGCGCTGCAGAGCAAGTTCCAGGAGGATGACACACAAACAAGGTATTGTTAAGCGCTCTGAGGAATGAAATACAACACATCATCTTTGTAGCGTCCATGTTGTCTCCAAATTACAACCTAAACACACATGCACACATTTTAGAAAACTTTCCAACTCAAGAAACGGGACCAACTGAAGAGCAAGTGAATACAACATTATGCTCGCCTGTAGGAATACGTTAGGGTTTGTACTCCAGATACACATTATTGTGTGGCTATCATTAGAGCGTGCTCTTTGTTGTCTCGCCCTTCTGAAAAGGGTTACATTACAGCAATAGTTTCGCCCTTGAATGCTCAAAACTGGAAGCTCATCAAATTATACATAAAAACACCAAATACTTATACTGATAGTCCAGTATCAAAGACATGGTAGCAAATGTGTGTGATGAAGATATTAAAGACGTCGGTGCTCTATACCTTGATGGGAATTTTATGTCATTTCGAGCAGTTGAGAGAGGGCATATAATATTCCAGCATTCATTTTTTTAAAACAGTGTATTGGCTATAGTACTCCAAAGACAGATTGCATAAGAATTCCTCTGGTGTTTCCCCCCTCTCTAACAGGTGTAAAAAGGCAGACGAGACATTAACACATATTCTTATGTCGGGTATTATTAAGTTATGGGAAGAGTATATTTGAATGTTTCTCTAATGCCTTTGAACTGGGAACCTAACCCACTAGTTGCTGTCCTAGAGGTGCCACGACTGATACCTTTGGCAGACAAGTATGAAACTCATGCCATTTCATGTGGTGTGGTTGTGGCAAGGAAACTTATTCTTATGTGGAAGTGAGACTGTGCACCAACATATGATATGTGGATGAGAAAGCTGACGAATGTGTTGTATCTAGAAAGGTTAAAGTGATGTACTGAGCATTTATTTTATATTGAAAATCCTGGAAAAAAGGTTTTAAAAAAAGCAAGTAAAGAAGTACCTGATAATTAAAATCCTCAAAGTACAAGTTACTTTTAATTTTAACATGTGTAGGCCAGTGCAAAATAATGGAAAATATAACACTTGTTCATAAGACTTTCCCCCCCAATGAATCAATAACTTTAACCCCTAATTTAAAAGCCCAACAAACCACTAGCTACAAGATAAGTTAATGTCATTATCATAACATCAAAGATTACTGCATGAAAAATTAACGTCCCAGGAAATATGGGGTCAGATCAGTCTCATAATGAATGAACTTCTCACAAATGCACATGCTCTGCTTCGCAGTTGTATTTCGGACTCACTAATGCACACAATCTGTTTCGCAAATGCACATGCTCTGGTTCACAAATATAATGTTTATGCAAACTTGTAATATAAATTCACAGATCATGTGAATCATTGAATGTGCATTAACAAACTGCTTCTCATTTGTGAACCTCTCTACATTTGTGAGAGAAATCTGTGTGGTGAATTTTGAGACGCCCCTGACATCGCAGGTCAATGAACGTCACCACTGGCTGATAAATCTGTCAACCAAATTTATGATTCTGATTGACAGATTCATCAGTTAATCAGGTGTGTTCGCTTGTGCATTTGTAAAAGAGATTGTGTGCATTAGTGAGTCCGAAATACAACTGCAATCCACAGCATGTGCATTCGTGAAAAAGCCTGCGTGAGTTCATTCATTATGAGACTGATCTGACCCCATACCAGGAACTACATTTTCAACTTATGTCCAGAGGCAGAGTTTTTCCAAAGTCACTGCAAGCACTTCACAGCTCTTGCATTTTTTTCTTTTAGCTTTTGGCATAAAAAGTGGTGCTAGATGGGATCAGGGATTATCGTCAGAAGCTGCCTGTTGTTGTGAGTTTTGCTTCGTTATCATAGCATCATATTCAAAAGACAGAAGGTGCTCCTTTTACATCCAGTCAGCTGAAAACTTGGCAACTGCTGAAGAGGTGCTCCTTACATGCCCCCCCCCTCCTTGCACTGAGAGCAGACTAGTTGTAACCAAGGTATAAATGGCAAATATAGTGAAGTAAAAAGTAGATTACTTGCTCAAAAATATACTTAAGAGTTTAAGTACAGTTTAAAAAGGGGAACATGAAGAGTACATACTTGTGCATTACTTGTAAGGTGTTGCTACCCACCCCTGCATTTAGACACATATCAGAGTCATGAAAGTTGTGACTTCTGACATTTTGAATCATGTGCATATACTTCTCAGTGGACAAATATGTCCAGGGAGGAATGTTATAGTCTGTACTGGGCAGCGGTCAGACTCTTGTTGCTGATTGGTCAGTCCACAACCACACACAGCTGACTATATCTGTGAGACTTACTGGACATTTTCAGGGAGCTGTAACTAAAGACTTTAATACAGTAGCATTTATTATGAGGACAGAAGGAGATGTTACACTACAAGCTTTTTTATCCACTTTTTATTCTTTTACTTTTTGCCAACACATTTCTATCGAGACAAAATGGGCACAGACATTTATGTAACTGGCTGTTCAGTCATTTAAGGAATAAATAAAGAACTCGCAGAATGCAGAGCTCCACTTTTCTGTCCATTTTTTTTTAGCATAACAGCTCTTGATCGGACTAAAATTGACAGTGCACTGCACCATCTATGTAGACATACTCACTACAGTCACATGATGCAATCAAATGAGCCAAATCCCATCTATACAAGCATGCACACCTATACCGATCAGCCAAAACATTAAAGCCACCGACAGGTGAAGTGAATGACCTTGATCATTTCATTACAATATAATTACTATATATTGCATAATATATATTGCATAATTACAATAAATTGTGCATTGATCTAGCTTTCACGCATGTCAGGTGGCATCCACATGAATGCCAGGACCCAAGGTTCCTCAGAAGAACATTGCATTGTAACAAAATGATCTTCTATTCACCAGTCAGTGGTTTTAATGTTTTGGCCGATCAGTCTTGCAACAATGTATATGTGTAGACAAAGACACATACAGTACAGGCCAAAAGTTTGGACACACCTTCTCATTCAATGCGTTTTCTTTATTTTCATGACTTTTTACATTGTAGATTCTCACTGAAGGCATCAAAACTATGAATGAACACATGTGGAGTTCTGTACTTAACAAAAAAAGGTGAAATAACTGAAAACATGTTTTATATTCTAGTTTCTTCAAAATAGCCACCCTTTGCTCTGATTACTGCTTTGCACACTCTTGGCATTCTCTCCATGAGCTTCAAGAGGTAGTCACCTGAAATGGTTTTCACTTCACAGGTGTGCCTTATCAGGGTTAATTAGTGGAATTCCTTGCTTTATCAATGGGGTTGGGACCATCAGTTGTGTTGTGCAGAAGTCAGGTTAATACACAGCCAACAGCCCTATTGGACAACTGTTAAAATTCATATTATGGCAAGAACCAATCAGCTAACTAAAGAAAAACAAGTGGCCATCATTACTTTAAGAAATGAAGGTCAGTCAGTCCGGAAAATTGCAAAAACTTTAAATGTGTCCCCAAGTATAGTCGCAAAAACCATCAAGCGCTACAACAAAACTGGCACACATGAGGACCGACCCAGGAAAGGAAGACCAAGAGTCACCTCTGCTTCTGAGGATAAGTTCATCCAAGTCACCAGCCTCAGAAATCGCAAGTTAACAGCAGCTCCGATCAGACACCAGATGAATGCCACACAGAGTTCTAGCAGCAGACCCATCTCTAGAACAACTGTTAAGAGGAGACTGCGCGAATCAGGCCTTCATGGTCAAATAGCTGCTAGGAAACCACTGCCAAGGAGAGGCAACAAGCAGAAGAGATTTGTTTGGGCCAAGAAACACAAGGAATGGACATTAGACCAGTGGAAATCTGTGCTTTGGTCTGATGAGTCCAAATTTGAGATCTTTGGTTCCAACCGCCGTGTCTTTGTGAGACGCAGAAAAGGTGAACGGATGGATTCCACATGCCTGGTTCCCACTGTGAAGCATGGAGGAGGAGGTGTGATGGTGTGGGGGTGTTTTGCTGGTGACACTGTTGGGGATTTATTCAAAATTGAAGGCACACTGAACCAGCATGGCTACCACAGCATCCTGCAGCGACATGCCATCCCATCTGGTTTGCGTTTAGTTGGACATCATTTATTTTTCAACAGGACAATGACCCCAAAAACACCTCCAGGCTGTGTAAGGGCTATTTGACCAAGAAGGAGAGTGATGGAGTGCTGCGGCAGATGACCTGGCCTCCACAGTCACCGGACCTGAACCCAATCGAGATGGTTTGGGGTGAGCTGGACCGCAGAGTGAAGGCAAAGGGGCCAACAAGTGCTAAACACTTCTGGGAACTCCTTCAAGACTGTTGGAAAACCATTTCAGGTGACTACCTCTTGAAGCTCATGGAGAGAATGCCAAGAGTGTGCAAAGCAGTAATCAGAGCAAAGGGTGGCTATTTTGAAGAAACTAGAATATAAAACATGTTTTCAGTTATTTCACCTTTTTTGTTAAGTACATAACTCCACATGTGTTCATTCATAGTTTTGATGCCTTCAGTGAGAATCTACAATGTAAATAGTCATGAAAATAAAGAAAATGCATTGAATGAGAAGGTGTGTCCAAACTTTTGGCCTGTACTGTACATCATGTACACAACTCTGAATTCATAAAGTTCCAAATTTAATAGTTTAAAATGACACTTAATAAACATCCACCAGAAAAAACGGTAACAGTACAGAAAACTAGATTCACGCTTAGCAATTGTATGCCTCTGCAAACCATCAAGTTGCAGTTACAGGTTACAGTACATCCGTGTCTGTCCAGACTGATATGTAACAATGACAGACGGCTTCAAATGAGGATGTTGCTCCAAAGAAGCTACATATTCTCAAATATGGATGCTTCACACACATCTTTAACCTGGCAGCACAGAAGATCTATACAATCAGCACTTTTTCAAGGTAGACACTCAAGATTAGTGTCACCACTTCAGTATCTGACCAAATGTCTCTCCTTCTGGTCCTGAGTCATGGTGTTAAACAATGACCAGAAAAGTGAAATATATGTGAAAATATTAGGATGTCACGTTTTGACCCTTGACGTTTTGGATGAAACATGTCATCACCTTATCATTTTATCCTTTGACAAATGTCTGTGAAAATAAATTACTGAGTTATGGCCAAAAACATGTTTTATGGTCACAGTGAACTTTGACCACCAAAATATAATCAGTTCATTCGTTGAGACTCGTTGAATCTGAGTGAACACATGTGCCAGATTAGTGGAGACTCCCTCAGTGCCTTTGTGAGATACCACGTTCACAAGAATGACACTGATGAGGTAACAGTGGCCTTTGATCACCAAATTCTCATCAGTTCTTTGGTAAGACTGAGTGGATGTTTGTGCCAAATTTGAAGAAATTCCCTCATAGTGTTCTGGAGATATCACTTTCAGGAGGGAGGAGGGGCACAGTATTTGCTGGCGCTCCTGAACTGTAACCTAAACAAGACATCAGTGTTACAGTGGGTTAAGTTTCCAGTGTTAACATAAAAATATACATATGAAAGCAGTCTGTCTTTTGTCAGTTGAAGTGAAGACTTGAAGTTATGGGTTTCACCAATGAGCATTAATTACCAAAGAAATAAAAGTGAACAGATTATGTATGAGGTGATGTATCAGTCAATAACCGGATGGGTTGTGAAGGGTCATCAGGAAGTCGGTGAATCATGGCATCCCCAAGTGATAAGAACTTAGTCCTGTTACATTATGCATTACATTACTGCTGATATGGTCGCATTCCATTCAGGCCACCTGTCAGATGAATAACTCTCTCTGGAAATCTCAGGTTCACACAGAGAAAAATAACTTTTAACTTCTGATCTGGAGTAAATCTCACCATCGTGTGGTATGTTTGCCGACACAAATGTTAACTTCACCACTGTAGATAAAGTGCAGCTTATAGCCGCTTCCCTCAGCTTTTTTTTTCAGATTTTATGAAGATATTTGAAAAACTCTTAAAATGTGACAGTGCAGCAGTGATTACTTGGGTCTGCCTCAGCCTTTGATCACCAGATTGATACACTAACAATGACAACACTTTAACAGTAAGCAGATCATTACATTTCCACTGGGTGTCCACAACACAAAGGGTCACATCTGACCACATCTGTTACAGCTACAGGCTTGACCACACCTCCTCACTAAAGTAAAAGTTTATGTCCTTTCCTTGTTCAGAGTTGCTCTGAGAACTTTTCTAAATCACTCCTAAACTAGGACTCATTACTTATAGTTTTTAGACTCAGTTAGGAGCTCTCTGAGAGTATTCTCAGAATGTTTATGAATATGGCCCCTGGAGCTTGTGTGGGTTCAGTGCAAAGGGCTTTTTGTGGACATGTGAACTGAGCTTCAGATTCACCATTGCACGTGCGACAGGTCTGAGTCACAAATCTCGGTGGATTAATTGTGCGTGACTGGAGGTGTGCCAGCAAATGATAAGCAGTCATACTAGAGGTGCTGACATTTAGGGCAGACCAACTGGTCAGGAAATAATGTGTTAGTCACTAATTTATATGGTTATGGTATTTATATGGTTTTTGGAAAAAAAATAATCTGCAAGGGGAGTGGACGATTGTCTGTAGAGAAGTCTTTTTTGCAAACAGTTTACACACAGATTTGTTCTGCTTATGTTTAATGAATGAGACACATTGTCTTCAGCCCTCGCCCTACATTTCCTGACTACAGTGAGCTATTTCATTTTTTGGCAAATGAAACAAGTATAGTTTGTGCTTGCTCAGTAGCAAGGTGTCAGTCTTTTGCTTATTATGATACCAGATGTTGCTGTACCTTCATGTCTAAGGCTCCAGCAGCAACAAATCCGCTTAAAGTCTGTGTCGTGTCCAGACTATTTTGATTAGGGAAGTGAGTCACTGACTTTTGCAAGGGTGGCTTGAAGTACGTGCACATGCACACGTCTTACTTATCCTATCCTATTCAATTTAAGGGTAGTGGGGTGACACCTGAGGTGGCCGATCAGATTTCAGGGATGACACCCAGGGCCACTGCCTGGACACACCCCTGCGGGTTCAGACATTGCTGAAAAAACTTCCCTGAGGGGCTCACAATCTAACCATTGTTTTTAACTCTTATCTCAGTTTAGTTTTCAGACCACACTGTCTGAGGAGGATGGCTACATTACCGCATCTGAGCAAATCTCCTGATAAGACTCACGATAGTGATCCTGCCAACCGTGATCATATCTGAAATATGCTCCTCTTCGTTGGAGAATAAAGACTCGATTTTGTGTTATGTTTATGAAAAGTTGTGCAAGCAGAGCCTGTAATGGCTCATTGACCATGCAATGCACTATGCCCCATGACTCTGAATCAGTTAAGATACAAGCCATTTGTTCATTGTGTGTGTTATCGTCTACACAGATAGAGTTATGCATTTGAAGGTGTTTTAGTCAGTTGCTTGTTCGGTGGTGCTTGGTTTTCAGCAAACTTGTGATGGTATCTAATGGTATCATACAATTGTATAGTGTGGCCACTATAACTCAGCACATCTCACTACGACTCCACTGATACCTTCATGCCAATGCCATTTGCTTCTGCAGCGTCTTCCACGGCTGCACCTTCCTTGCAGCTTGTATGTGTAACATTTTTAGCATTTTTAATATAAAGCAAGACTATGTAAATTCTAAAGAGGAAATGCAATCTTACTCCTCTTACAAATTAATTGGATGTCTTACCAATGAGTATGTTAATTTACTCTTTTGCTACTGTACTTGAGGTCCTTAAACTCAAGTTTACTGTACTGTGGGTGATAATTTAGGAGGGTAGTTGTCCCACAAAATTATTGTTCCTGCTCTGATTCTTTGAGAGCTCTCTTAAAGAGCCAACACATTCTCACTCCGACCTCGTCACATACTAACGTTTTGGTCATGGACCTTCCATGTCCATATACAACATGCAAGGTAATCTGGGTGCATTGTCAAGTTCTGCTTGTTACATGCATTGTCTTCCGTTTTCACAGGAGATTTACGAAAATGGGGTCCAGATGTGTGTCCTACTGCTCCTCGTCATGTGAACTCAAGATTATAAAGTTGATTTATTTGTCATTCTACAACACAAGGTTGCACAATAGTAGTTTCATGAGTAATTTGCCAGCAGCCTAACACAGGGAAGAAAAACAGCCTATTCTAGCTACTCACACATTCTGGTGTTACAGATGGATTTGATCAATTTAATCAAATGATTCATTCATTCATTTTCTGTAAGCGCTTATCTGTAGGGGTTGTGGGGGCATTGGAGCCTATCCCTGCTGACATTGGGAGGCCGTTTACACGTTGCCGGCTATTTTCATAAATGGACATTTCACCGTCTCCGTTTTCAAAAAGATCTTCGTTTACACTAAAGCCTGATTTATGGTTGTGCGTTGAATCAACGACGTCGCTACGTGGTTGCCGTGACGCCATCGTGAACCCTTCGAACTTCTCCCTCACTCCGTTTCATCGCGGTGCAATTCACCGCCAGAGTGGTAGGAGGCTACATTCATTTCCTGAGCGGTTATCGTCGTCTCTAGTTGATTCTTCGTTTAGCTTCCGGCTTTTCCGGTCACAGAGAAATGAACGCGGAGCACGGACAGACGGCTCCGGCCGGGTATCCATATCCGTATTGAACGTTGAGCATAATGGCATATATATAATGAGCCTTAAAACACTGCAACATCACATCGCAACAGAAGATGTTTAAAGACGGCGGGGCTGCCGGAATCTGGAAATACGAAACCGGAAATGTGTTGCTACCAAGCAAAACCAATCACAGCCATGCCGGTCTGCGCTGGGTCTGCGTCGCCGCGACGCGTAGTTACATTTTTGGGGAGGTGCACGTCAGGCTACGCCGGGGGCTACAGCGAGCCTCCTGCGTAGCCCCGTACCCTACGACGTCGATTCAACGCACGACCATAAATCAGGCTTTACCCGTGTATACACAAGAGCATGCCAAACCTGTAGGTGGCAGTGTAACGAGAAGCTCAAGCCTTCCTTGTATCCACTGTCACCATAGCAACATAGGTCGCACTTTTGACACAGGCGCAAGTTCCGGTGCATACTGTGACGCTGGCTGCCTATAACTCCGTTTATCTCCGTTTATCTCAGTTTACATGCAAACGCGCAACCGGAGTTTTCCAAAATCTCCACTCTGGTTTTTAGAGTTTTTAGAAAGACTCGTTTTCAGAGGAGAAATCTCTGTTTGCATAAACGAAGGGCACAAATGAAGGAAGATGTCTCCGTTTTTCAAAATCACTGTGTACGTGTAAACAGCCTCTGGGTGAGAGACCATGGACAGGTTACCAGATGAGCCATGACCTCTGAACACCGCATGTCATGATCTACCCTGCCTGTTACCTGCTGCTCTAGGAAACTTCCACTTACTCTGACTCCTCCTCACTCACCTACCAGCCACACCTCCTAATCAGTCTCATCACTCCCACCTGGTCTTCCCAGCTGCTCCACATCACCAATCAGCCCTACACATATCCTCACAGATTCACTCACTCATTGCCAGATCATCTTCGTATTATGCCTGACGTTCCCGCAATCTTCTTTGGACTGACTTATGCTGGGTACACATTACAGCATAATCGGGCTGATTTTTGTCCCGATCTCCCCCTTATGATCAACGCCAGCAAAGGCCCGATTGTCTGATGTTTCCAAACGACATCGTGTCTGATTATTATGGAGTTAGATTTGTCTCATTCATACCTGTAAATGCACAGAGGCTGATCTACAAATATTTCTTGATCTGCACACGTTTCATAATTATGTGTGTGAACAGATCGACATTCTGTGTGTAAATGTATAATCTGTAAATATAAAACACATTCCACAAATACAAAAAATATCTGTGAATTGTTGGGTATTGAAAATTTGATAGGATGGAGGACGATGTAAATAGTATATGTATTGAACGCATACCCGTTCTCAATAAGTGTCGTGTAACTCATTAAGTTGCCTGAAACACGTGCAAGAGAACGTGACAGCTTGAGTGGAAAATAACCAGAGTAGAAATCATAGAAAGCATGATAAAGTCAGTTAGGATGTTGGTGTGTTCTGTGTCTGTGTTTGTGTTTTTATTACAGGAAAGGGGCGCATGACCGAGCGTTCACCCTTCGAGAGAAAGGTGAAGCGCAGTGCAGCAGGAAGTGGTGGTCGAGGAGTCAGCAAAAGAGGAACGAGGTCGCCGAGCAACAATCGCGTCAAAAATAACTGTATACGCTTAAAAGACTGGGTCAGGAAGAGACAGGTTGTCAGACTTCATGCCCTGACTCGCTGATGTTGTTGGTTAGGACAAGAAGAACTAGACCCAGAGCTCTGTACATCGTGATCTGTGTGAAGAACAATAAAAAAGAGTTAAGCTGAAGTCATCTACTCTCCTGTAATTCCTCATCAAACGAACACGCTGGGAGAAGCTTGTTAATTTGTAAATCTGTTTTAAAGGTAATACAAGAATTGGACGAGGCAAGCTGTCTCCGCAACAGAATACATTAAATTAAT
Source organism: Epinephelus cyanopodus (assembly GCA_026686955.1). Lineage (NCBI taxonomy): Eukaryota > Metazoa > Chordata > Actinopteri > Perciformes > Serranidae > Epinephelus > Epinephelus cyanopodus. Next base: position 23,370,660 of record CM048918.1, on the reverse strand, counting down.
TTGCAAATACATGAAAAGCATTTGTGAATATCTTCCTAACATTTACAACTTTCGAACAGGTATTTGTGAACTGTTTTTATTTGTGAATTGAAAAAACATTTGTGGATCTCAGTTCTACACGTGTGTATTTGCTTTTTACACACACGGATTTTTGAGACAAACTTTCCGCCGGTCCTAACGAAAATGCACTTGTATAACTCGGCCATCTCCGGATGGCTAGTGATCACCCAGCTGATGACGTCATTTCCGCATGTCAAAGTAAGAGCATGCAGTCTTTCCATGAGCTGTTTTTTATTGTTGTTTTTTTAATAATAATAATGTGAGAAGGGTAAAACGGTTCGTTATAAAATCCGTCCCACTCTGCTGAAGAATAGGTTAGTGTGCGGTGCGCTCCGTAGTTCATCTCATTGCACACCACACACTATAAGATCAGAAGAGAGAGATCTTGTGCGATCTGTCTTTTGTTATCATCAAATTTGCGGTCTCTAAATCTGTGAAGGTTTGAAAAATCCTGTAATGTGCATACATGCCAACATTGGGTTGTGAAAAATAGGGAGATTTTTTTCATTGGTGTATCGGCCCAAGGAACAATTCCTTCGCCAGGTGTGTGTATAATTGTCGTCATTTCTTGCCTTCTATTTTACACCTGATGAAGGAAACTTGTTCTGAAAATGTTTTTTTTTTTTTTGATAATCAATTCTGTTTACCATTGAAGACAATGAAAAAATGAGCAGTTTTAATTGTTGAAATGAGTACCAGAAGGCTAAATAAAAAGGCGGCTACACTGCAATGCATTTATGCAGTATTTATTGCACCTCAAATGAAAAAGTGTATGCCAGTGACTGTGCAAATCAACACTGCAAGCCTTGCAAAACGCGTGGTGGGTACTACACTGTCTGGCTCTAACCCAGGGGAAGGTCTCGGTCCACGCTGTGTTGAATCTGGAAACATATTTCTGTCAGGTGTCTCTCTTTCTCTATCCATCTCTGTCTGGGCACTGAACTGAGCAGAAGACAGAAACCAGCGAGTGACTACTACTACTACTACTTCTTCTTTTTCTTTTCCGGCAGTATCAACACTACTTGGCGTATCACTAGGTTCGTTTGAGATGAGCCAGGCCTGCGCAGATTCGATCACTGCCAATCGGCGCACAATGCATGCTGGTTAGTTTTGTGTCCAACTTCATCCCGACTTGTTCTGACGTATTACAAAAGTGGATAGTGATAAAACCGCGAGAGCGAAGCGGCCGCAGTTTTTAGAGCCAGGCGCTGCAGTTGCTCTCCACCAACCGCACTGCCTGGCTCTCACCTGATTGGTTCAGATGTCGACTCAACAATGTGACGTTTTAGATAAACTACTCATTTTTGTTGAATTTTAGAGATTAAGAGTGTATTTGTCTGATTTGAAGGTTTATTCTGTGAAAAGAAAACATGTTGTGTGACTGATGGTGAAGTTTAGTCAGAGACTGAAAACATTCATCATAAACTATACAGAGTCTACTATATTGGGCGGTTTAATTATTGAAGTATTTAACAACACAAAGACTCGTGGTCAGTGAGATGTGAAGCCCTGACTGTATCTGACTGAGCCTTAATGAAAACTGTTGTCTTTCTCCTGAAAATATGAACCTTATAGTCAAACACAGTTTATTCAGCCTGTGTAGTTGAGGGGACAGGTCAAACTGATATGATGCTGATTTACAGGAGAATTCATATCAAATGGAGGATAAACCATGAACATAAAGTACAGATCACCTGTAAAGCATTTTAATAAATTAATCTATCATAATTAAAACAACTGGAGACTGAGAACAAACTGATATATGGGTCTGATCACTTTTTTAATGAACTGACATCATTCCAGACAGGATGTTAGTGTGTCTGTGGCTTCCTGTACGGACTGAAGGCTGCTGGAGACTGTCGGGAAACTGTCCACTTCACCACAGCCTTTTATCACCGCCCCCGCTGCAGCCGCCTGCTCTCGTCTACTTTCCAGGCGAGGCGCAGTTCATCTCTAACGAGACAACTGCTTTCAGCGAGTGGCTGAGTCACGTCACGTCACCGGCTTGGCTAATACGCGCAGGCAGGCAAGGGTTGCCAGACACTGCGCCAAATATCCCCCACAATGTTTCCTTCACTGTAAAATAGGGAGATTAGAAAGAAAAAATTACTGACCTGGAGCATCTCGGGAGATAGGGTTAAAAATCTATATATCTATATATCTATATAATCTATATGTATATATGTACATATACACATACACATACATATACATATACATATACATATACATATATACACATATAAGAATATATATATATATATATATATACATACATACATACACAGTACAGGCCAAAAGTTTGGACACACCTTCTCATTCAATGCGTTTTCTTTATTTTCATGACTTTTTACGTTGTAGATTCTCACTGAAGGCATCAAAACTATGAATGAACACATCCTTTGCTCTGATTACTGCTTTGCACACTCTTGGCATTCTCTCCATGAGCTTCAAGAGGTAGTCACCTGGAATGGTTTTCACTTCACATGTGTGCCTTATCAGGGTTAATTAGTGGAATTCCTTGCTTTATCAATGGGGTTGGGACCATCAGTTGTGTTGTGCAGAAGTCAGGTTAATACACAGCCGACAGCCCTATTGGACAACTGCTAAAATTCATATTATGGCAAGAACCAATTAGCTAACTAAAGAAAAACAAGTGGCCATCATTACTTTAAGAAATGAAGGTCAGTCAGTCCGGAAAATTGCAAAAACTTTAAATGTGTCCCCAAGTGGAGTCGCAAAAACCATCAAGCGCTACAACGAAACTGGCACACATGAGGACCGACCCAGGAAAGGAAGACCAAGAGTCACCTCTGCTTCTGAGGATAAGTTCATCCAAGTCACCAGCCTCAGAAATCGCAAGTTAACAGCAGCTCAGATCAGAGACCAGATGAATGCCACACAGAGTTCTAGCAGCAGACCCATCTCTAGAACAACTGTTAAGAGGAGACTGCGCGAATCAGGCCTTCATGGTCAAATAGCGCTAGGAAACCACTGCTAAGGAGAGGCAACAAGCAGAAGAGATTTGTTTGGGCCAAGAGACACAAGGAATGGACATTAGACCAGTGGAAATCTGTGCTTTGGTCTGATGAGTCCAAATTTGAGATCTTTGGTTCCAACCGCCGTGTCTTTGTGAGACGCAGAAAAGGTGAACGGATGGATTCCACATGCCTGGTTCCCACTGTGAAGCATGGAGGAGGAGGTGTGATGGTGTGGGGGGTGTTTTGCTGGTGACACTGTTGGGGATTTATTCAAAATTGAAGGCACACTGAACCAGCATGGCTACCACAGCATCCTGCAGCGACATGCCATCCCATCCGGTTTGCGTTTAGTTGGACGATCATTTATTTTTCAACAGGACAATGACCCCAAACACACCTCCAGGCTGTGTAAGGGCTATTTGACCAAGAAGGAGAGTGATGGAGTGCTGCGGCAGATGACCTGGCCTCCACAGTCACCGGACCTGAACCCAATCGAGATGGTTTGAGGTGAGCTGGACCGCAGAGTGAAGGCAAAGGGGCCAACAAGTGCTAAACACCTCTGGGAACTCCTTCAAGACTGTTGGAAAACCATTTCAGGTGACTACCTCTTGAAGCTCATGGAGAGAATGCCAAGAGTGTGCAAAGCAGTAATCAGAGCAAAGGGTGGCTATTTTGAAGAAACTAGAATATAAAATATGTTTTCAGTTATTTCACCTTTTTTTGTTAAGTACATAACTCCACATGTGTTCATTCATAGTTTTGATGCCTTCAGTGAGAATCTACAATGTAAATAGTCATGAAAATAAAGAAAACGCATTGAATGAGAAGGTGTGTCCAAACTTTTGGCCTGTACTGTATACATACATACATATACATACATTCGATTTCGATGCCATAAAAATGGAGAGAAGCACAGGAACCATGATTAGCTTTAACATAATGGCGTGTTATTGCATAATCCATATTGTGATTGCGAATAGCAGCCTTATGTTCAGCTATCCTGGCTTTAAGAGGGCGTTTGGTCTGTCCCACATAAACCTTCCCGCATGGACATTTCAGTATGTAAATAACATGGGTTGTGCTGCAGTTGATAAATGAGTTAATTGTGAACTTTTTCCCTGTATGCAGATGACAGAAATATTTAGAGTCAGTTGAGTTGGAACAGTGGGTACAGTGACCACATCTATAAAAATCTAGAGGCGGGGAGGGTAACCACGTAGACCTGGGAGAGGGGACACTCAAGACAGTATGGACCAGTCTGTCTCTTAATGAGCACGCTTTTCTAAAAGAGATCCAAGGGGGTTCAGCACAGATCTTTTTGAGGGCAGGGTCGCTTTGTAAGACGTGCCAGTGTTTTTTCATAATGTTCTTAATTTCTCCCGCAATAGGAGAGAATTCAGTGGAGAAGCAAAGACGTGATGCAGACGAGCGCTTGGATTTAACAAGAAGGCTGGATCTGTTGGTGCGCGCTGCCCTCTGATAGGCTGTCGATATATCCCTCTCAGCGTAGCCTCTTTCAAGGAAGCGCTCTGTCATTTCCACTGCCTTATGCTCAAACTCCTCCTCAGTGCTGCAGTTCCTTTTCAGTCACAGAAACTGTCCCGTGGGAATATTTTTGATTAATTGCTTAGGATGATGGCTGTCCGCTCTCAGGAGAGTGTTTCTACTTAATGGTTTGCGATAGATTGTAGTGTCCAACCCCCCCTGTTTATTTTTTGTAAATGGTCAGGTCCAAAAAATGTATTTTTTGTTTGGATTGTTCAACTGTAAACCATAGAAACTCAGTGGTAGAGTTGATGAAAACGAGGAAATCATTAAGCTCATCAGTGGTGCCCGTCCACAAAAAGAAAATATCATCAATATAATGTTTCCATAGGAGGATCATAGAGTTAAATGGGTTGTTGGCTGAATTGTGAATGAACTTGTGTTCCCAATATCCCATCAATAAACATGCATATGATGGCGCAAAAGCACTCCCCATGCTTACCCCTCGGCTTTGCAGATCATAGGAGCCTGCATATTGAAAATAATTTCTGCAGAGAATTATTTCAGTAAGTGTCACCAAAAATTCATTGGGGGGCAATACCTCAGTGGGGCGTGTTTGGAGATAATATAGCAATGCTTCAATGCCAGCATCGTGCAGGATGCATGTATATAAACTTTGGACATCACAGGTTACAAGAGTGAACTCTTGGTCACTTTTGAAAGAGTCTAACAATTTCAAAATGTCTGTAGTATCACCCAAATAAGAGGGGAGAAGGGAAACATGTTTCTCGAGAAAAAAATCCAGATATTGTGAAAGGGGTTCTGTAAGACAACCAATACTTGATACAATGGGTCTAAGAGGAGGGTTCATAAGAGATTTATGAATTTTAGGGAGCCCGTAAAATATAGGACAAATAGGATGTACTACTGTCAAGAATTCTTTTTCTTGTTTAGTGATCCATCCTCATGAAAACCCTGACTCCAAAACCACATCAATCTCAGTTTTATATTGCTCTACAGGATTACGAGTTAAGGGGGTGTAGCAGCTTATATCTGTGAGTTGAGACATGATGCTGTTATTATATTGATCAAAACTCATAACTACAATAGAACCCCCTTCATCTACAGAGCGAATCACAATGTCTTTTCTCTGTTCTAGTTCATTCAAACATTTCAGTTCAATATTAGATAAATTCATCTTGTGATTTACCTTCTTACAGATTTTGGATAAATCATTTTCTACCAAGTTGCTGTACGTAATGATAGAAGGATTAAGATTAGAGTGGGGAACAAAACAAGATTTCTTTTTGAATGTTGCAGCTTCTCTAACGGGCAGATGAGTCTCGTCTGTATTAGAATTTCTCAAAATGACATCACTATTAGTTAAAACATTATGTCTATGAGAGAAAAAACGTTTAAGCTGGAGAGATCGAAAGAACTTGACTGTGTCAATTTTTAATTTGAATGGGTCAACATTATTAGTGGGACAAAAAGACAAGCCCTTACTCAAAATCCCAGTCTCATCTGCAGTCAGATTACATCCAGAAATGTTGATCACTGTCTGCTCCGGTTGCGTTGGGAGCGACGCAGCAGCTCGGGAGCGGGTCCTCCCCTGCCCCCTCGTCCCCCGCCTCGATGCCCTTGATGACGAGGTTTGGCGTTGCCCAAAAAAGACTTTGTGCTGCGCTGGCTGTCTACGTCACTTGTCTGCGAGGAATCCCATTCGCTGGCCGAGGTGGAGAGTCTGTCGTTGTTAAGTGGCTGTCGAAATGGGCGGGTTTTTTGAAATTTTCTCCTTCCATCTCTCCATTCATAGATTTTGCCTTCCGCATAATCCTTTGTGTCTCTTTCATAATTCTTCATTTTGTAGCTTTGCAGCTCCTGTTGAAAGGATCTCAGGGAAGTCGTAATCTTATTGGTGATTGTATTGAAAGTCTCTGTGTCAACTTGTGCCTTGATTTTCGATTCCAGCGATTTGATTTCTGCATTTGTCTTTTCTTTCTCTGTCTTGGTTTTTTCAATAATCAGCAGCATCAAGTCTAGAGAGCATTTGCTCAGAATCTGTTCCCATTTGTGCATAAAGTCTGTGTCATCTCAGCCAAAGGACGGGGCCTTGTTGAGGTGAAGCCCACGAGGAATTCGTTTTTGTCTCCAGTACTCTGAAAGGGTGATAGAGTGCCAGAGGAAACAAGTGTCTCTCTTTCTTAAATCCTCCAGATCTCTCTCGAGGGTAAGAATGCTTGGCGCTGGTGATTCCAGAGCTTCTTGAAAAAATGAGTGCGGTAATATGATGTTAGCACCTTGTTCATCGGTGAATGATAAAGTCTCTGGCCGTGTCTCAGTGGTCACATTAATAGATGCAAATATACTCATGGTTCTTCAGAGATGGCGAGCTGCACAGAGAAGGAGGTTGTCCTGGAAGATCTCCAAGGTTATATCAAAGAAAGGCACTCTTGCGCTTCAGCCAAAAATAAAACTGGATCGGTGCTCACAGCACAGGACAAAATAGTAGACAGTACATCAAGTGGGCCACTTCAAAAAATGACTGAACCCAAATGAAAGGAGGCTGGAGCACTCGATAAATTGCAGAGCTTTTAATAAGGTGCAAACAGACTGATGTTTTGACGCAAATGCGTCTTCTTCAGAGTCAAACAGGTATTGGTAGAATTGTGGCAGTTAAATACCCACATCCTGAAACTCAAACAGTAGCTCATTGGTAAATGAGGATGAGGGAGAGATGAACCAATCCTGTTGAGGCACTCAGCAAACACAAGGTGTAAAGAATCAGCAATCAATACAAAACACTCCCCCTGAGAATGATGAAGATGAAGAAAAAAAAAAAAAAATGTGTATATATACAGTCATGGAAAAAATTATTAGACCACCCTTGTTTTCTTCAATTTCTTGTTAATTTTAATGCCTGGCTCAACTAAAGGTACATTTGTTTGGACAATTATAATGATAACAACAAAAATAGCTCATGAGAGTTTAATTTAAGAACTAAGAACTATTCATTTTCCATGGTTTTCTTGATAACAACCAAAATTACTTAAATTCTTACATCAATAGCTATGGCATTGTACCGCCAAAAACACTACTTTTAAGCATTCCATGTTTTCTTTTCTGTTTGCTTTAAACACATGATACACACAAGAGTTAATACTTGATTGCATAACCATTGTTTTTGATGACTGCAGCCATGCGTCTTGGCATGCTCTCCACCAGCTTCTGACATTGTTCTGCTGTCACAGCAGCCCATTCCTGTTGGACAAATTCAAACAAATTTTCTTTGTTTTTGGGCTTGTGGTTCTCCATTTTGAGTTTGATGATTTTCCACAGGTTTTCAATTGGATTAAGATCTGGTGATTGAGCAGGCCAAGGCATGGTGCGAATGTTGTGGTTCTCCATCCAGGCTTTAACTGACCTTGCCGTGTGGCAAGGGCATTGTCTTGTTGGAAAATCCAGTCATTCGAGGCAGGAAAGAGTTTTCCAGCTGATGAAAGAAGACTGTTTTCAAGGGTAGTCCTGTACATGACCTGGTTCATTCGGCCTTCACACAATTGCATTTGCCCTGTTCCACTCAGACTGAAACAACCCCAGATCATGACTGATCCACCCCCATGTTTTACTGTAGGGGCAAGACAGTCTGGGTTGTAAGCTTCTCCAGGCTTCCTCCTAACCAGTAAGTTGGCTGGAGTGGGCATCAATTCAAAATTGGATTCATCACTGAAGAGAACCTTAGCCCAATCATCAACAGTCCAATCCTTGTGGTCTCGAGCAAAGAGTAACCGGGCCTTCCTCTGCCTTTCATTGATGAAGGGCTTCTTGCGTGCTCTGTGTGACTTCAAACCAGCTTCAACAAGTCGGTTTCGAACTGTCCTTGCCGAACAAGTCACATTTCTCGACAGTGCCCACTCATTTTTAAGGTCCCTGGAGGTCTGACGATGATTCCTGACACAGGAACGGATGAGTGCACGGTCATCTCGTGGGTAGAAAGACGTTTCCTGCCACGGCCAGGTAGCAATTTGGTAGTGCCATGTTCAGCTTGTTTTTTTTTGTTGTAATGAACGGCTGTCTTGGAGATCTTCAGTTTTTTCGCTACCTGTCTCTCACTCATGCCAATTTCCAGCAGTGCCAAGATGGCTGCCTTTGTGGCTTCACATAATTCTTTTGTTTTAGGCATTATGTGAGAGCTGACAACTTCTGAGTTGTGTTACGGCTTGAATGTAAGCAGGAAACCACTCTAGGCCTTTGCATGTGCAGTGCTGCTTGTGACATGAAATGGCCTCTTATATACCCTGGGAATCAATTAAGCTTAAGAATGTCAAATAGGACATAAAGTATTATGTGACCAGCTGCATTTTTTGTTGTGTTCATTGTATTATACTTTTAGTGGTACCAGATATTAGAATGAACAAGAAATTGAAGACAACAAGGGTGGTCTAATAATTTTTTCCATGACTGTATATATACACACACATACACATATACATATACATATATACACACATATACACATATAAAAATGAAATTAAATCCATCTGTCTGCTCCCGCTGATTTCATCTGCATCGTTGTCTGTTTATCGGCTCTCGGCCCGGCTACTCACCACCTATAAACCTACCTGCCCCGCTGGTCCTGTGGTAACTTGCTTGCTTGGCACACGGGAGACTGGGGTTTGAATCTTGCCTCAACACTCGCTGCCCAAAGAACTGTGTTGTGACCTAAATAACATGCTGTTGCTATCTACAGAAAGTATTAAAGCATGAAATCCCGCATTTTTGATGTATGCAAGCATCCTGTATCATAACTACATGTGTGCCGTTTGTAACAAACCAAACCGCATGAAAATCAGTTGAAAATTCAGTGAGTTATTCTATTTTACTTATGCAAACAGCTCCTTCCTCAATAGAAGTGAATGCACTGTGGAGGCGAAGCGAGACCCATCCAAGATGGCGGCCGGCTGGGACGCGCTCAGGCAGTCAATGCGGCGTCTATGTATATATGTCTATGGCTGCAACGGGGTTTTCTGTTGTCGTGAGTGTGTGAATTTGAGTGTGCGTGTGTGGGCCCACGTTACGGTATAGAATATCATCAAGTATCGAGTACCAGTTATTGAGTGGCTATTGAACCATTAAGGTATTTTGATATGCATTTGTGGAAAGCAAATTGAGAGGTGTATATGTTTTAGTATTTTCCTTGCTCAGTGAGGTCATTTTGGTTTAGTCCAGAGGTTACTATAGATTTCTTTTAAAGGGGTCTAAGTTGTGTTTTTGGCACAATATATTTTTTGTTCGTTTGTTTCATTTTAATTCAAAGGGTAAATATTTGTATTGCTGCAAAACTTTCAGTAAACTATGTTTGTTTCATTTTATAAAGTTGTCTGGTGTCAGTTAATAAGTTAGAACGGGTGTATATGCCTGGACTATTTTTGGATATCATTAAGAGTAATATCAGCTTACTTAAAATAGGTAAACCTTCAGGTAGCTACCTTAACACAAAACGAACCCAAAATCACCCCATTAGTCTAGTGTGCAGTGGGGTGCTACATAATACTGCAAATGGAAAAGTTTTCTTTGACTAAAGTGTTCCTGAAATTAGCAAGTGCATGCAGGTGATTTAAACATGAGTTAAAAGTGGGCTATAGATTCCTTTCCCATTGCCAGCAGACTAGAGCAGAGAGCACGGCTCTGCTGCACATGAGCTTTTTTTTGTCGTTTTTTTTGTTTTGCTTTTTGAGGTGTGTCATGATCGACATAATGGACAGGCTGGAGACATATGGTAAGTTGTGGTGGTGTGTCATTGCATTTTGCTGGTAAAGGGGCTAAAATTAGGTTGTTCTACTGGGTCCGCGTCAGAGCTGAAATAAATTTCCATGACTGCTGAGTCATTTGACCAGGACGTAAATACTGATTGTAATACATCCCACTTTGTTAAAAAGCCAGATGTTGGTGGTTTTTTAATACAGTCCAACACCATGTTTTAGCCTTAAGGCTTTTAGAGCATTTTAGCATAAGCAACGATCTTGTGGGTTAGATTTTGAACTTCTTAACTGACCAGACACAGACAGTGAGAGTGAATGGAGCTGTCTCGGATCAGGTTACATCTTTCACTGGCTCCCCACAAGGATGTTTGCTGTCTCCTCTCTTGTTCATCCTCTATACAAACATGTGCCGCAGCAGCAGAGAGGATAGAACCATTTTAAAGTACGCAGACGACACAGTTATTGTCAGCCTGCTGAAAAACAATGATACGAGCCATGGCCCAGTGGTTAATGATTTTCTTGACTGGTGCAGTAAACCTTTCCTTGAGATAAACATTTCCAAAACAAAAGACATGATCATTGGCTTTTGAAAAAACAGGGCTTCAAATCAAGAGCCACAGTTTTAAACGAGGCCGGTTCTACGCAGGGGCAAGAAGGGGCAATGCCCCCTTAAACAAATGTCTTGCCCCCTCAAATCAAATCCGCCGAAAAAGGCACAAAACTGAAAAGTTTTCTCATCTGTCTCCACTCCACTCCGTGCTGTGTGCCGGCTGTGTGTGATCTACTGTCTGCAGTCAGCAGAGACCCTCCCCCCAGTAAACACCCAATCACTATTTAGTATGCAAATGAGCCAAGATGCATCGGCGTCAGGTCTCTCAGTATCAGTGAGGCAGAATGCAGCAGTGAAGTGAAGCTCCGTTAAACTCGTCGTAGCGTCTCCTGTCGTGAGATACTTAATATATAGTTAACAACAAAGTGTGAGCATAGAGAGTGAGCCTGTCAGTGTGAACGTTACTTCAATCACACAAGTACAGCGAGAGATGAGTTTCTGCTGCATGTCACATACTGAGAACAAATGCCCTGTGTGTGCCAGACCCCTACATAAAGCCCCGCCTAGCCTCTAGTTCTGCACGCTAGTTTTTAATAATCACAGCTTTTTTTTTTTTTTTTTTTAACAAAGCTTCTATTAACTTTTAACTCCTGCAGCTTTCAGCAGCTCAAATGAGAGTGGAGTGAAGAGAAATCTGTTAAATTTCTAACAAAAAACAACAAAAAATGACAAAAAACCCCAAAACAAAACAAAAAAATATAAAATGTTCTGCTCTAGCCTATATCTGTCATGTTTGTTAGTTCTGTTAGTTTGATCAGTTTTTTTTTTATAAGACTAGCTTTGGTAAATACTGGCTATAGTGAGGTTATTGTAATTATTAGGTTCAAATTTATTTCATATGCCTAGATGCCTAATGGTCATCCAATAAGATAAATGTTAAGATGTTGGTTGTGCCTGGATGAAGGATATTTTTATTTTATTTTTTTCTTAATTTTTATTTTATTTTTTGGTTTTTTAATTTTTCAGTTTTCCTCCCTGAGGGATTGCCACCTTATTGTGGTCAGGGGGTTTGTGTGCCTCAGTGACCCTAAGAGCTATACCAGCAGGAGTTTAGTCTTCAGGTGGGACACCCAAGTTGGATAGGTCTTAGGGTAGAGGCCTGACAAAGTGCAATCCATTTCTTTAGGTTGGGGGTTGGACACACAGTTAACAACAACCCAATTCCATGTAGAAAACACTGTTATCAACAACAAAACAAGCGGTGAGCACATTTGAGACCACGGTGCTTTGACACCCTCTATAAGGCACTCACACAGCGTCCCCACATCCTGCGAGTGAGTGAGTGAGTGAGTGAGTGAGTGACCTTTATTTGTCAGCTCTACCTATGGCAAAAATGTGCTGGAGCATGATGCCCCCTTCACATTTATGACTGCCCCCTCATATGTGCCTGCCTAGAACCGGGCTTGGTTTTAAAGGTCAGATAGCGAAGTGTGTCAACACATACAAATATCTTGGAACTGTCATCGACAACAAACTGAACTTTGAGGCAAACTGCAAAGCTGCGTACAAAAAAGGACGCCAGCGCCTGTTTTTTCTGAAAAAACTGTTCACTTTTAACATTGAGAGGACCATGCTGACCTTGTTTTATCGTGCTTTTATTGAATCAGTCTTATCTTTCTGTCTTGTTTCATGGTTTGGAAACGTGTCCTAAAAAAACAAAAACTGTTAAAACCAAATCGTGAAATGGTCTAGCAAGCTGATAGGAGAGTCTCAGCTTCACCCAGAATCCCTGTATGCTAAACAGCTACAGAGGATGGCTAACTCTATTGTGAGAGATGACTCCCACCCTCTTAATGGTGAGTTTCAGCTGCTCCCATCAGGTCGGAGGTTCACTATACCTGCTTGTAAATCCAGACGCTACAAAAACAGCTTTGTACCAGCAGCCATCAGTGCTATTAACAAGTGAGAGAAACTGTAACATAACTTATGTATTTATTTCTTGTACTGTTTCTTTTATCTTGTTTTTATGAATGGCACATCTTTATCATTTGGCTTGGTTTGACACATTCTTAGGCCTTTTTATCTACTGATGTTCTAATTTATTTTGTTTTTTATCTTGGCGCCGTCCTCTTTGTTCTTTTAGCCTAGCACTGCTGTCACTTTGTCTTGTCCTGTGGTGGTCTGTGTGTTCACAATACGAGATGACTCAGTCACTGTAAACCGAATTTAGCTAAGGGTACAATAACTATTCTGAAGTCTGAAGTCTGAAGTTTTTTTGTGCAGCGGGAAAGGGGCTCTAGTTTCACATGTGAAACAAAGTCACAAACACATACTCCATGGTAGAAGTCCAGTGTTTGTTTTTTGTTGGTTCTTAACTTTGTAAAGCATGTAAGTACGTTAAGTTAAAAGAAGTCAAATTTGAATTTTAGTTTCAAACGGGAAATGAACAGCAGTCTCTCAGGTTGAAGTACAGGGTTAGTCGACCCATCCACGACCCCAACCTCCTCACTTCGTGGCAATTCTCACTTATGGGGTGATGATTTTAACCACGTCCCACTATGTGATGCATTGAACCAGAGAATTTGTTTGTTTTGCAACCACCAGGTATCCCAGTTGACTCTCCATTGGCACTGTTTCCACGATGCCCACATTTAATGTCAACACAACACACGTCACCACCACATAATGCGGATTCAGAGGTTGTGGTCATTTCACAAATTCTGTGATGCCAGGTTGTTTCGTGAAGTTTGCTGACAGTAAGAAAAATATGTCAGACTGAGTCTTTAAGCTAGACAACAACAGAACGATTAAATTAAGTGGTCCACATTCAATCATTTGTTCAAGTTTATTTCAACTGCACTTTGGTACAGTAACAGTAATTTAACTGCTTTGGTTTTAAGGATGTGGTTTGTGGTGCTGCTGAACTGCATCATACAGAGACACGTTTAGACACGTTATGTACTAGCCCACCCTAAGGAGGTTTTATTTGACTCCTGACGAATGTCTTGTGGCATGTTGTGTTTACAACACCTCAGCAGTACTCTGGGGGTGAATGTTTATGAATGCGTCTGGGGAAGCACAATTTCCCTCCTGTTCTCAAAACACTAAACCAATGCATTGCTTTCTACAAATAGTCCCTGGATTGTTTGTGCTCTTGATCTCATGTGTACTCTCTAATCTGTTTATGTTGCAGCCCTGCCCTGTCATCATCATAATGTAATCAAAGGTGTGGTAAATGCTTAGACTGGAGTAGCTAATATGTGTTAAATGAGGCGGGCTGATGGCAATTTGATATTTTTAGAGCCCTGAGACTGCAAATTATGAGACATTATTTGAGATGGCCAAGGAGGATTAAACTATAAATCATGTGACTTTTTTGGACCTTTAAAGCAACACAATGGAGGATTGCTCTTTTTACCTCACGGGGTCCCCCTACAGATGAAAAACGGTATTGTTTGTTACAACTGTCGCAAAAATCTTTCTGCGCGTGCATTTGTTGACAAGCCAACGATACCGGTGAACTTCCTGAGGCTGGCCATGTAATGCGCAATCATCATGTCTTCAGAACAGGTAAAGTAGCCATATAGCATTTTGTACATACAGGATTAGGCTGCTTTGCTAACAGCAAACTGTTTAAGACAAACTAAAATAAAAGCTGTCTGTATGTAGGCTAACACTTTATCTTAAAATGTACCTGAGGCAGACAACGTGCAGACAGTGAGTCTCCTAAGTAGAGAGTAACAGCAGTAACATCGCTAGGTCACCACTGGTCAGGCATCCCTCCTCCTCTTTCAGCTCTCGCCAGCTTGTGAAAGCCGGGCCAATATTAATACTTGTTCGAGCTCTTGTTTTGTCACTCTCCCGTTTTCTTTGTCTCCTCGGACAACACCTCCACCATCGTCCTTTTCTCTGTCGCTTCAGCCATGACAACTACGTCTAACTTTGTTCACCTCGGTTTGGTCACGCTTCTCTAAAGAGAGGAGAGCGATATGACGTATGCCGTAAAGCAGCCAAATTTTGTAGTCTTTTTTGTGTCCGGGTTCCTGCCTGAACCCTGAAACTGCATGCTGCCAGTTCAAGTGAAACAGACGCTCTCAAACAATGATGGAGGTGTCATCCAACCTATTGCGAGTTGATGTACCATCACAAGGATCTTGGATATATATTTTAAGGGCTCAAAAACTCCATTGTGTTGCTTTAAAGCAGAAGAATCTTTATATGGTTATGTTGACCTTTAATTTATTCTGAAAACATATGCACATTTGCTGAGAAATACATATTGCTTTGAACTATTTACTTATTGTCACTTATTGGTTGGATCTACTGAAGTTTTGTTGTTTGTTTTTTGCACTGTTATGTACTTGCTTGGCTTTGACTGATTTTTAATTCTACCGTCTCATCAACACATTAGCTGTGTCTAATTCAGAGGCTACAGCCTATGAAAGATGCGGCCTTCACGGTCGATGCTGGCCACATCCTTTGAAGACTGCATCAGCCAAACCTAACGTTCTCCAAAATGGGATGGTCTGGTTCGCGGCAGGATTTTTCCTGGTTGCATCACCAGTTGTTCTCGCCCCGACCGGTTGGCATTACTGTTACCTAGCAACCAGCTGAGCTTGACAAAACAAGGAGTAAGCTAGTAAGTTAGTCAGCCCTAAATCATGGACCTAGAGATTGTTATTATATATGTGTATGTGTGTGTATATATATATATAAAAAAAAATTTAATACTTGAGATGATTCACCACCAGAGACACTGCTGGTTAATATATTTCAGGCTGATGGAGGACCGTTTTCACGTAAACCTATTAAATTAAGATTATTTAAATTGTGTGCTTTTAGCTAATGCTAACAGGTAGCTAATTAATAACTGTTAGTTAACTTAACTTAATGTGAAATTGTCACCAGCACGCGGTGCGTCTTGGGATAGGCTGGGCCCCAAAGGATTCACCAGTTGCATCCTCCAAATTCTTGGAGAGAAGGCCACATTTGAAGGAGCCTTCCAAATGGGACAGCCTTGGTCTTGCCAATGTGATGCAATCGATCCTCAAATGCAGTCCCTGAATTGAGACATGGCTAATATCAAGTACAAATAAGAATGATTGTATATATTCGCACTTGCATTTCCCAGTCATAATTACAACTTGGACATGGACGCTATTAACACACTTGTTAGAAACCTTAACTCCGTTATGACAAGAACAGGGCAAGACATAATGTGCTTAACAATGCATGTTGTGACAAGTATGATTGTTTTGACAACATATCTAACTTTGCAAAGGCAGGAGATCAGGTAAATGAGACTAGATTAGTGGTTCCCAACTGGTGGGTTGCAGGTTCATTCTAAATGGATCGCAAGTGGCTCACAAATGTGTGAACTTTGTAAAAAACACACTTTATTTTGAATTATAGTGAATTCAGCAGAGGGCAAACTATCTCAACAACATGGCCAAACACAAGTATAATGCTGAATATAATTAACTATGTGGACCTTGAACTAATGACTAAGGAGAAATGTGGGACTTGTGGCTGGACCAGTTGGGAACCATTGGACTGCTGTTATGATATGATTTGCTACTCACAGGCCTGGAGAAAGCTGTGCATTTATTTAGGGGTGACCCCAAATGGTTCTGTGATTCGATTCAGAGAAGTCTGATTTGACTGCCAGTTGAATCGAAGCCTATTTTGATACAAACATCAGCCTAATTTCTGTAATTGTTTGCTGTGGTTGTTTGAGCTGAGCTGTTTTCGCTTCCTCTCCAAAGGGATTTGAGAATTTTCCAGCTATTGCTGCAGAAAAACCCAAATTGAGCATGTGACTGGTTCCACTGTTCCTTTCAGACACAGAGGTAATTTCCTGTTGACTCACAGGCATTGATGTCGACATCACAGATTAAATCATTCTCATAAACATCATACAGTAAAAAAAAAAAAGACAGATTACAGGCAGACACATGAAATTCATTAACAAAATGTTAAATTTAAAAGCTATTTTACAATCATTTCATCACAAAAACACAGAAAGTGAAATAGAATATTAAACACTGTAAGAGTCTAAATTTGTTTAGGTGGCGCATCCCAGGCTCCAAACTGACAAAACTCGGATGTTGGCTCTAATGGCATTTTTATCTGCTGGGAGGAAGTTAGGCCCAGTGCCCAGTGGTAGATAAAACATGTTTATATTTATGTTGAAATGTTCTTAGGGCGGCACAGTGGTATGGTGGTTAGCACTGTCACCTCACAGCAAGAGGGTTGCCGGTTCGATCCTGGGTGTGGAAGCCCTTCTGTGTGGAGTTTGCATGTTCTCCCTGTATCAGCTTGGGCTCTCTCTGGGCACTCCGGCTTCCTCCCACAGTCCAAAGACATGCAGTTTGGGGACTAGGTTAATTGATAACTCTAAATTGTCCGTAGGTGTGAATGTGAGCGTGAATGGTTGTTTGTCTCTATGTGTCAGCCCTGCGATAGTCTGGCGACCTGTCCAGGGTGAACCCTGCCTCTCACCTGATGTCAGCTGGGATAGGCTCCAGCCCCCCCGCGACCCTCAAGAGGGTGAAGCGGTTAGAAGATGAATGAATGAATGTTCTTATGAACTGACATACAAGTGCTGCTGCAGTTTTCATCCTTTAGCTGTTAAAAAGAGAACAACAGATTTTATAGAGGTGGCAGCAACTCAGTCCATGGGGACTTGGGCTGGGAACTGGAGGGATGCCGGCTCAAATACCCATTCTGCCCATGGACAGGCAGCCAGGAAGCTGCCTGCCGGTCAACGACGGAAAATATTCGGTTAACGCGACCCCTGTGTGGGAGGCAGGATGTGTGAGGATGTGATCAAATAGTCACATGCTGTACCACAGACCACACACAGTCGATGTTCAGGTTCATTTAAAATGCATGAAGTAAGAAGGAAGATATCTGTGTAATGTATTCACCAAACTGTGTTATGCGCACACTGTTATCAAAACCTGTTGAACATAGAGGATACTGGAATGTAGCTAAGTTGAGGAACAAAGTATAAGATTAATATAACTTAAAATATGTTTTTTGGTAAAGCCCCCTCACTCTGACACCTCTCCATTTAATGTATGTATAGGTCCTGTTTCTTCTTCTTCTTCCTCTTCTTCTTCCTCTTCTTCTTCTTCTTCTTCTTCTTCTTCTTCCTCTTCTTCCTCTTCTTCTTCTTCTTCTTCTTCTTCTTCCTCTTCTTCTTTGACATCAAGTACATGCAGCTGAACTATTGGGAAATACAGTGGGTGGAGGAGACTGTGATAGTGGTTCAGTGTTTCAGCATTCTTGAGTATCAAGTGTGGAAAATCCTTGTGTAGAGTAAGTTTTTTATTTGAAATCTTTCATATTTATATATGTAGGAAGGAAGGATGTAAGTAATTGCTTCCTGTGAGTTCCTGCTCACATAGGTGTGGGAGGCAGGATGTGTGAGGATGTGATCAAATAGTCACAGCCCACACACAGTCGATGATCAAATGCAAGAAGGAAGATTGTGCAATGTAGGCACCAAACTGTGTTGTACACACACTGTTATCAAAACCTGTTGAACGTAGAGGATATTGGAATGTAGCTGAGTTGAGGAAAAAAGTATAAGATTAATATTAACTTAAAATATGTTTTTTGGTAAAGCATTGTTGGAAATATACAGTCACTTAAATGACAAGTTAAAAGAAATGGGTTTGGAGAGCAGTGGTGGAAAGTACTCAGCCTACTTATCTACATTTACACCAGTTTTGATGGACATACTTTACTTTTCCATTTTCTGCCACTTTTTATCGCTACTTCACGATGTATAGATCTTTGACTGCTTTTATCTTACCCCACCCAAATGTACAAACTTATTTATGTGTACGCTTATATGGCAATCACAGTGTTCCACGTCATCTAAAGTGGACCACAGTAAAGCCTGGCCCCCTATTTCAACTGTGAGGCAAGGATGAAGTGCAAGGCATGGTTTCATCTTTTAATCATATTGTTAAAGAGCATAATTGTTGTTTGAATCTGCTCAACGTACACATGGGATGTTAAATTACATTTTCATGTCAAAATATTTTGTGAAAGATTTATAGCTTTTACTCAGGATGTTTTTAAATCTGTGCATTGAAATGGAGCAGGAATACTGATTGAACAGAGAAACATGTTCTGATTAGATGATCTAATGATGCAATTCATCTTATAATGCATCCCGTTGATTATTACACCTTACGTGTATCCCTAAAAATAAAAGCCAGATGCTGTTTTCCATGACTGTGATAGCAATGAGTCAGATTAAGAGGGCGGTAGACAGGTCATTTACCAGCCAGGCTTTTGAATACATCTGTTAATCTTTTGCAAAAAGTATGACCTCCCCCCTCCAGACCAGTCTTCAGTCCATTAGTCAGTCCAAAGTCAACAAATATAGCCGCTTTGTCAATGATTTCAGCATCAAACACTTACACCAAAAGGTGCAGCAGTATGAGCGGTGTGATATGCTGTTGAAGAGGGTCAGGTTGAAATGCTGCAGTTTATGATGTAATATAAGAAGTAGGAAAGTCCATATAGGGTGGGTAGGAGGGGTGCTGGATGTGTTCAACAAACCTGGACTTTTATCTGAGAGTCTAGTGTTCTCTTCTTGAATGTTGTTGTTCTTTAATTTATTTATTTTTTTATAACCCCAACCACGTGCTTTTGTTGATGTCCTAGTGTTGGTAGCGCATCCTGGACCATCATCAGCAGACAAAGACGGATACCTAACGTGTCATATGTGAACATGAAAGACCTTTGACAAAGCAGTGATATATGGGTTTTTAATTTGTGAAGTAGTCACTGTAGAATGTGACAGAGCATTCTAGTGGCAATGCTGAGGACTGCCAGTGACAGTTTTAAATGTGTAAATAACTGAGCTGGGATATCGCAGAATTTTGATGACTGCATAGGAGATTGTGTTTTGATTTGGTCAATTAATGGTAGATTAATCACATTATCCCACCGGGCATAATTGTGGCTGACCATAAAACATGTGTTTTCACCTACTTTTTCATGAAAAAAAGCAATGATTGATTATTTTAAAGGGTTATCAGTGTATGGTTATTTGGATAGTTTTATGTCTGGGAAATATTTGAGATTAGACAGGCTAATAGTATAAACCCACCATTATAATATATTTGGGTGTGTGAAACATAATTGGGTTCTGAACGGGTTAAGTACTTTTTATATACCTTTGAATTTTTGTAACAGGCAACAGGTTAGGTTAGTAACAGGTTGTAACAACAATTGAAATCATGCCCATACACGTTTGTCAGCTAACACTGTTACAACCTGTTACATTGAGCGATAGGCCTACACTACAAGGATGCAGTCGAAAACATAGCTAGATTATCATACCCTGTGTGTAACTAATTACGTGCCTTGCCCTTTTTGATCCCGTATATACGGTGGCCCTGAGAGGTCAGGGCGCTGCAATTCCCACAACACAACACATTAAGGAAAACGCGCTGCAAATCCTACAACACATTAAGAAAAATGCACTGCAAATCCCACAACACAACGGAAGTGTTTCCAGGGGACACTTGAAAGTGATGCACACCAGTCTCCGCAACTGCAGGCAGGGGGATCTCTCTAGAGCAAACATCTCGTGGGTAAGTTTATACTGTTAAAGTTACACAGGATGTACATAATATCTGTCGCTGCCGTATTTGTAATGGCTAAGTCCTATACTGTAGCCACTACTGGCTGCTAATGCTAACTGGGCTACGTTATTTAGTTTGACGTGCACTCAAAGAAAGCGATGCGAGTCCTCCTGTAGAACTCAGAATAATCCGGCCATTTATTTTCCACAAAACTTTCGTTAGTCCGTACAGTAGGCAATAACGCCACATCCAACAACATAAAAACAATAACACGGATTACTTGACAAAACCACAGTGAGTGCAGTCGAAAACTATTTGCTTCCCCCCCAAATTAGCATGGCAAACACCTATACATTTGTTTTGAACCCGGTTAAATGGCCTAAGGTGACCCCAGGTCAGCGGCATCCGCTGTGACATCAAATACAGCCCTCTAGTGGTACGGAGGAACCATTTCAATAAGTAAATAAAAAATGATAAATTAAATATGGCTCATACAGTATTTATGACTTTAAATGACGTTATTTTGTGTGTGGGAGCAGATTATGTGTGTAGTGTATAACGTTAGTAGAACATAGCTTTGAACAAAACTGCAGAAAGCTATTTTCAAGTTGTTTACTTGTCTGTGAAAACTGTAAGGTTACAGTTTGATTCAGCTCTTTGAGTCTGCGTCTTGGAAACTTGCAGACTTGAACCAGTTTAAATGTAGACTACTTTTATCTGCTAACGTTAGCTGTCATTTAAACAAATGGATTTGAGCTGCCCCGCACTTAGTTCTCTCTGCAGTCAGCTATAATGTTGCTAGAGGTGGCTAGCTCATGTGTCGATGTCAGACACTAATTATAAAAATAATCTGAGCCTGTCAGTTGCAAAAATAAGCACGTTTAGTGGACGTATTTGAACGTTAGCCACATGCCCCGATTACGTTATAAAGCGCTCCGAGGCTGTAGGCTACGCAGCTCCATATGAACCGTTTATGATATAGACTAGCTGTAAAATGCATCTGAATCACGTGATTCTTCGCTTTCAGAAGGTCCTTGAATGGTGCCTCTATGACAGTGTTTCTCAACTCCGGTCCTCAGGGGCCACTACCCTGCATGTTTAACAGCAGATATCAGCTACAATCACTTAATATCTGAACCATGCATCTATAATGTCAAAATAAATTTAAAAAAAAGAAAGATTTAAAGCCAGTAAACTTCCCAAAGGAAGTATGTCTTCTTGCGTATCTGTGTGGACGGGGCCTAAAACATGCGAGCTGCTCTCTCCCTGCCTGCAGGGCTGTCCCTCCTTGAGGCAATGAATGAGGAAATAATCGCCCCGGTGTTTAATCGTACCGTTGTTGTGCCGAAAAGAGACTGCATGCCGAAAGTCGACTGCCACCATCAGGAGCGCGCATCAATACTTATTACGTTTATTACGTTTGCTAGGGGGCAGTGTTGGTCTGTTTAGGTTCTGTAAGTGAAGACGCTGTCTCTCCACAGTATTAGGAATATGTATAATTATATTCTAAAGCAGGGGCCCGTTGCACAAAAGTAGGATTCAGACATCCAGGATAAATGACTGAGCTGGGTTCAACGAATCCAAAACAAGGTCGTCCAGGCTTAATTGGTTGCACAAACACCAAGCCAGGATGAGCAGACACGGATTCATCAAGCCAGGTGAAACCAATCCTGGATCAGTGCGCGCACGCGGCTTCCTCAAATAGACCCCGCCATCGATCACAGATTCACCGATTCACCATGACAACAAGAGCGGCGTACTTCCCCCCGTCGGAGGCAGAAATCCTCGTGGAGGCTTACGAAGAGGTAAAGGATCAAATCAAAAGAAAAGCGACACCGCCACAGTTATAAAACAACGAGAGGCAAAGTATTGCAGACCGCCTGATATATACACATATATATATATATACACACACACACACACACACACACACATATATATATATATATACATATATATATATATATATATATATATATATATATATATATTATATATATGTATATGTATATATATATATATATGTGTGTGTGTGTGTGTTATATACGTATATATATTGTGTGTGTGTGTGTGTGTGTGTGTGTGTGTGTGTGTGTGTGTGTTGTGTATGAAATCCTTTCACAGCATTAATGTTCAGGAGAACATGACTTTTGATATTGTCAATTAATGAACACTGTGCATTGCTTGTGATGTGCATTGATTGGTTTAATAGTCTTCATTTTATAATTTCAGATGGTCTGCAATGCTGACTATCTGATCAGTAATGTTCTGGCAAAGTGGCCTGGCTCGGTCCATGACTCCCGAGTCTTTCGGCCCTCTTGAATCTATCAGCACCTATCACAAGGTGAGCCACACAACCTCTATTAATAACCACTTTTTACATCATGGCTGTGTCAAGAATGTCACTCTATTTATGAGGTTGTGATGATGAGATTTTGTATTGACAGGTGAATTCTCTGGTGTGTTGCTGGGGGCCTTTTCTCCTCACACCATACACAGACCCTCAGGAAGCACAGCAGGCCTATAATCATGCCCATGCCAGGACAAGGGCCAGGATCGAAATGACCTTTGGCCTCCCGAAGGCACGCTTTCACTGTCTTCACCACTTAAGGGTCAGCCCTTTGAGGGCATGTGACATCACTGTGGCCTGTGCTGCTACTGCATCCATTCATTGTCTGTTCATTTGTTGTGTATGGATTTGTCCTGAATTTATTTCAGTGTGCAGACATGCAGGGTGTATCATATACAGACCTTTGAATGTGTATTTATTCTTGTGTTGTATAATATACTTTGATTCTGTGCTTTCTGTCTTGTAGAGTCACTGTGTGACTTCAGTTTTGAAGGAGCTGATGGTTTACTTGCTTTGATTTATCCTTATTCAATAAAGGAACATCGTGTTACTCTTTGATGTGTATTTATATTTATATGGGATGTGTATTTTATATATAGTCTATGGGGAAACTGTAAATTATCTAATGATTGCAAAATCATCTAAAATCATCATTTATCTAAAATGATTGCAATTAATGATCACAAATGTTTAAATAATGACAGTGGGTCTGGTTGAATGTGATAACAATGTGCAGTGGGCAGTGGAATAACTATTGGTTTCCATTTGTGGTGACTGCTGACTGAGATGAGGGATGAGATTAAATAGATCCTGGAACTTAGCCTGGTCTGGAGCAGGCTAGCTCCACAGAATAAATCTCCATGGTAACTTATGTCATAACACATCCCGCTTTCCACTATCCCGCTTTTGTGCAACCGGATCACGGATAAGTTGAGCCAGGATAACCAAGATATCCCAGCTTAATCCCTTATCCTAGTTTTGTGCAATAGGCCCCTGGTCTAACATTCTTTGTGAGCAACCATCCGTGCATTCTGTCCGCCTTTCTGTTACATCGTCAGTGCAGGTGTAAAAACCTGAAAAAAACCTGTTGTTTTCATAGTCTAGTAGTTACGTCTGTCCATCTGTCATAGCTACAGCTTCTCTTTGAATAAACAATTGTGAGATGAGGGTGTTTTCCCTTGCCACTGTAATTGTTGTTGTTGTTGTTGTTGTTGTTGTTGTTGTTGTTGTTGTTGTTGTTGTTGTTGTTGTTGTTGCTGCTGCTGCTGCTGCTGCTGCTGCTGCTGCTGTTAAAACATGTTTTCTAATGTGAATTTACACCGTTTTAACCTATCAATAAAGTTTCATATTTCAATACGCATCCAATTGTTTTCTCTTTTTTTGTATTTTTCATATTTATTTTACTTAAACTGTTGCCCATCATTTGTCGATCACCTAGAAAATAATTTTAAAACGATAGATAAAAACAGCTGTCCAGTATTGATAGGAAGAGATGAGGATAAGGAAATGCATGCAGAAAGTTTTGAGGTTATGTAGTCATAGCGGGTCATAGGCCAACTGGTCGTAATCAAAACATCATTGATCCGAAGTTACTCATCACGGACCCACACCTTTACAGCGAGATTCTTGACTATAAAACAAATGCGACATATCCAGGTGGATATTCCAGAAGTGACAAATCAAATTTTCATTGAAAGGCCAACACTTTTGATGTGCAAGGTAAAACTACGTTAAGACTTTTATAACGCACGCATAGTGCACTTCACTTCTCCTCCATTAGCCTAGTCATTGCTTTGGCAATATTAGGTCATCAGTCTTATTGTCAGTAGGCCTAGCCAAGACAACCAGACAATGAAGTAAATTTGTAAATACTATTAAAAACACAAATATTTCCAGAAAGAAAAATAATGATGGGCTAAAGTGAAAAGCAGTAAATGTGTGTGACCTTTGTAACCTAGCAGGTCGTTCTCTTTTGCAGACAACATGAAATAGCAGTTTCATAACCCCTTTAGAATAAATCAGTTTCATCATTCAGTATTTCAGGAATTCCTCAATTAACTTGTTTTTAATCATCACAAATCCTTGTTTTCAGTTTACTTTTTTTGGAAGAAAAAGAAACCTTGTGTAGGCTATAACTGTGTGCAATATGTGTAAACTTGATGTAGTAAGACATGTTGTTCATAAAGTAAGACATGAATCAAGTCCATGCCTATGAGTTCGAAAGGGTGAGTTACCTAGAAGACAAATAGTTTTTACTTTACTATCTGCACAAAAGAGTATATTTTTTCAGTACATTTTTTCAGAATTTATTCAACTTGTGCCTGTATTGTTTTTTTTCTCTGTGTTGTCCCTCTTGCTTGCTTGTACCTCTATGTCTTTCTTACTTGTCCCAGCAGATGATCCCTTAGCTTATCCTCATCTATGTCTTAATTTCTGTAAAAGTATTTTTGCTACACCTGCCTTGTCTGTAATATCTGACAGTGAAATCATGACATACCTCTAATTAAATTCCTTCTTACTCTTTAGTGCAGATAGTAAAGTAAAAACTATTTGTCTTCTAGGTAACTCACCCTTTCGAGCTCATAGGCATGGATTTGATAGGGAAACTGACAAAAACGAAAGAGGGAAACAGCTACATTTGTGTCATGATTGACTATCTGACTAAATGGCCACAAGCCTATCCACTAAAAACCATGTGTTCAGGGTTTTTTAACGTCCAAGCTGGGATGGTATTTTAAATTAAAGTGTGAGTGACCGTGTGAGAATGAGAGTCAAGGGGTTGAGGGTGGGAGACAAGTATGTGCATGTGTGAGGCGCGTTGCCCAAGTGGCAATAAATCAGGAACAAATGCTTCTTTAAATGCAATTAATCCACAAGTGGCGTTTAGAGTGAGTGTTCTTCTTCAGTCTCCTCCAGACGTGTGAATGTGCTCAAAATGAATGTTAGGGAGCTGTTTAACTGGTCCAGCACCTGCCTAAAACGGTATTTTGGATTTGGTGAAATGGCGTAATTATCCTGCGGGCTGTAATGAGCTAGTCTAGTGGTTTGAGAGGAGATAATCACTTACATCAAAGCATAAAGCTTAATTCTATTGTCACAGCACACCTCGAGCTCATGAAAAGTGCGTGTAAACTTTCCATGTGAGCTGGAGTTGGGAAAAAAACACGGCGCAAACTTCATTGTAGTGATGCAGCATTTCACAGCATGTTGTGATGAGAGATCATTGACAGTGAAGCCAGAGGGTGTAAATTGAGGAGGTGGATAAACGCGTGCCTCTGATTTGACCCTGGAGAATTGGGCAGGTTTTTGAGCAAGGGAAAGCTGACAAGGTACAGTCTGTGTATGCATGTCTCTCATCTTAGATGTTAATATGTTGGGATGGAATGAGCATTAGAATACTGTATCTCTGAGCAAACATCTCACAGCAAACATTCTCACAGTTCGTGGGAACTTTCATATGACTTTTGTTCTCTCTCTCATGGGTGTGACTTGAAATCAAACAGTTACAAAACATGACACATACATATTTAAGTAAAAGTAAAATTACATATATATATATATATATATTTAAATTCTATGTGCACACAAAAACTTGCTAGTGAGCCTATACATTGATCATAGTATCAAGAAGGGTGCTACAGCCCACACATTTAGTCTGGAATTAGTCCACTGACCCAGCACTTGTTACTTTTGTGTTTGTGGACAGAAGGAGCTCCAGCAGCCTTGAAGAGCAACAGCAACGAGTGAGTTACTCACTGTGTGTGTGTGTGTGTGTGTGTGTGTGTGTGTGTGTGTGTGTGTGTGTCTGTGTCTGTGTGTGAGTTTGTGAGGATCATTTTGCATTTCCAGTGCTTTGAGAGTGAAAGCATTTTAGTAAAGTTGAAGACATCTTGGCTGGTCTTTCAGAGGTAAGAGTTCAACATTCTTTTCCACTCTCCGTATTAGTCTGGACTCGATGCCGCCCCAGACACTTCCCAGGAATCAAAGTCCAAAGGGGGGCCAATGATGTCAGTAAGCAGGCAGTCTGGGACTGCATTGTGGTTGATCATGTAAAATAAAGGCCGCAGCTTGCACAACAGGAATGGCACTTCCCAAAGCCACAAGCGCCAACTTTAACGTTAGTAAAGTAAACGCGCAGAGTTTCTTGCGGGAAGATTCGTTTTCTCCATTCCTCTGATTGGATTTTGCAAAAGCTTGATTTATCAAATGGCTCCGATGGCGATGAATACGATGTTCCCTGGTGTTTCGTTACACGTGGGCTGAAGGAGTTTGTCTGTCAAGGTGAGTACTCCCACCCACTGAAAGTATTTAGTGTGGCATGAATGCAGACTGACAGAGAGAGCAAAACAGAAAGTTGAGGTCACATCACCAGGAAAGTCTTACCAGGTTAGTCAATCAGCACACCCAGTTAAAGAGAAGCAGGCAGGGAAGCTAAGCAGTGTAGCTTACTGCTGTGGACATTCAACATTAAAGCACTGGTGAAGTGAGTAACATTGATCATCTCCACCCACTCAAACACTGTTGCATGTACCTGGTCAATGTGAATGCGCAGAGCGGACACAAATGGAGGCGCGTTGTAGCAGCAGACAATCTCTCTCCAAAATCAATAACAGATATGACGTGATGACCACCGGTAGAGTTTGTCGCTGGTACAGCATGTGAATCTATCAGTATACTTCAGCTGGTAGGTTTACATTAGGCTACATAATTAACACTTGCAGTAATTTATTTGCTAAATGACAAACAGGCAATTGCCTGCGGAAAATGTAGCCTTGTGCCTTGTTTTAATGTAACCAAGAAGTCTTATTCATACTGTTGGTCTCTTTTTATTTACCAATCGCAGCATAATGCCTAGAAAGGAGAGGGCAAGAAAAGAAAAATAAAGGGAGCTACAGCAGGCAGCCCAGGGGAGCAGCTCTCTGCTCTCTTGGATAAAAGCATCCACCAGCAGCAAGGAGGGAGAGGAAGATGAAGATGAAAGGTCAGAGTCAAGACCAGAGTCATGTTAACTGTTTAGGGCCTTTTAAAGCTCAGATTTTAAAGTTGAACTGTTCCTCTAATTTTATTGAAATATCTTAAAAGCTGTCCACATTTTATTTTAACTACACAAAGTGGTTTGGCTGTACTAAATTAGGCATGAAGCTATGTTAGCTAATTTTATTATTTAGTACTAACCATAAGTTATTTCTATGTTACAAGACTTGCAGTAATCTTGTATTTACCTTAATAGGCTATTATTAAAACTTAAAAAATAGGCTATTATTAAAACTATTATTATTCTGTTCTAGGCAGCTACAGCAGGGAAGCAGCTCTGTGCTGTCCTGCAATAGGCCACCATGGAAGATGAGGGAGATGAATCCCCAGAATACACAGATAAAGCAGAGTCCATAGCAGCACCAGTTACAGAATCAGAAACAGTGCTCTCTGATGACCAAAGTGAGGGAGAACGAGAAAGGCATGTTGTAGCAGCTGTATGTGAAAGAGATGACACAATTAATACAAAGACGCAGCTGACCACCAAATTCTCTCCATTTTATTTGATGTTTGGCAGGGAAGCCCGCTACCCATCCCAGGTCCCTGAGGAGTTTATGGTATCTTCTGTTGTTACAGTGGCTTTAACTTATAGATGTTTAAGAATTTGTAGTATGTTGTAATGTTTATAAAACTCTTTTTTTGAAAAGGTTGACAGCAGTGTGGAAGCTATTGTGGAGAATGACAGCCCTGCCGATGATGTCCTTCGACTCAGTGATGCTCTGCAGGCTGCTCGAGATTACATTTCCAAGGGAAACCAAAAGAACAGGAAGAGCAAATTAAACCCTTCCCATCTAAAAGTAGGTGACAAATTGTGGAGACTTAATGTGAGGAGCCAGCAGCGAAAAGGAGGAAAGCTAGAGCCTGACTACTTGGAGCTTTTCACGATTACATCACCACAGGACAAGAGTGCTGATCTACAGAATGAGGAATGACGTGTTTTCCCCAAAATCAACACTGATCACTTCTAAAAAGACGTGGAGCAAAAGCCACAAATCCCACACAAAATATTCAACTCCTCTGCTTCCTCAGCTTCCACCACTTCCACCACTGCAGCCAACTCTGCATCCATGTCCATCCCTGGTGCCACCTCTGCCCCAGTGTCCACCACTTCTGTCTCCTCATCCTCGTCTGCATCAGCTGCCACCTCTGCGCCGGTCTCCACTACTGCTGCAACCACTGCACCAGTCTCCACTATTGCTGCCCCATCTGCCTCCTCATCCTCGTCTGCATCAGCTGCCACCTCTGCGCAAGTGTCCACCACTACTGCCACCTCTGCCGCCTCATCCTCGTCTGCATCAGCTGCCACTAATAAATGTAAGTTTGAAGTAAGAAAATGATGAGGTCTACAGGACAGTAAAGGTGGGAAGATATCTAAATGCACAAGAAATGTTTTGCAGCTCAGATATCACATACTGATTACAGATGCATCTGAGGCATAGATAGATGCAGTCTCCTAGGGCAATTTTTTTCAAGCTGAAAAAAACCCTTTCACAGGCGCTGTTCACATTTGTTATGTTTAAGTATCTTCCCACCTTCCCCCTTTATCTTATTTAATTACAAAAACAGCTCTGCCAGATGAAAAATCAAATCAAATCAAGTAAATCAAATTAAATCAAATCAAATCAATTTCTCTGCCATTTTGCTTGTACCAGAGTACAGAAAACAAAAGGGCATTTCTCCAGGATCATACATACACTACATACATACAGCAACTCACTTCAACACACTAGATAAAATCAGCAGGTTCTGAGTAGAGACGGGATAAAAACTGAATAAAATCAGTGACATTTGGGTAGAGGTAAAAAACTATTTTAATAAATACACAGTAAATAAGACAGAATAAATATGTAATATTAAGTGCGAATTGGTGTGCAATCATGTTTAGCCATAGTTCAGCAGTTCAGTTAGGACACGGGGGAGTTTAGTAGCCGGACAGCTTGTGGCAGGAAGCTGTTCAGCAGACTGCTGGTGGATTACTTTATGCTGCAGTTGTGTTTCGGGGAGGGCAGCAGCTGGAAGAGGGTGTTTAGAGGGTGGGAAGAGTGTCTAACAATGTTGAGGGCCTTATTCCTGCA
This sequence comes from Epinephelus cyanopodus, assembly GCA_026686955.1. NCBI lineage: Eukaryota > Metazoa > Chordata > Actinopteri > Perciformes > Serranidae > Epinephelus > Epinephelus cyanopodus. The sequence goes on along the minus strand of CM048918.1, from coordinate 23,340,752 downwards.
GTGCTTCAAGAATATCTCCCGTACTGAGGGGAGTTAGGCTCCAATCACCCTCTCTGCAGATCTTACCACCGTCTGGATATTGCATCTTCTGTGGAGCGGTTGGGGTGGTAGGCGAACTGATACGGATCCAGTAATGCAGGTAGGGTGGATGTGATGTGATGTGATGTGATGTGTGGTTTGATTAATCGTTCAAAACATTTCATCACAATTGGGGTCAAAGCGATGGGGCGATAGTCATTTAGTCAGGACACAACTGGTTTCTTTGCAACTGGGACTATGATGGAGGTTTTTAAGCATTTGAGGACTGTGGCTTGACAGAGGGAGACGTTAAAGATGTCAGTTAGTACAGCTGCCAATTCCTCAGCACAAGCCTTAAGCACCCTTCCTGGGATGTTGTCTGGGCCAGCTGCTTTCCGAGGGTTGATCCTGGCTAGGGTCCTCCTTGTGTCGGCTGCACTGATGACCACAGGAGCCTGTCCGGATGGTGGGGGAAGCCCATCTCGTCCTCTCAGTGGCCCCCTTGATGCCTCAAACCGAGCAAAGAAATTATTGAGTCTGTCAGGAAGAGAACCATCACTTTCCCCAGTCTCTGTCCTGGTCTTGTAGTCTGTTATTTATTGGATCCCCAGCCGCATTTGCCTGTTGTTGCCTGTGTTGCAGAGGTTCTCCTGCATTTTTCCTGCATATTTCCTTTTTGCTGCTTTAATCCCACTGGAGACAGCAGATCTTGCTGAGCAGAGAGCAGCCTTGTCTCCTCCTCTGTATGCATCATCTCGGGCCGTTAGTAGCATGCGTACTTCAGCAGTCATCCAGGGATTTTGGTTGTTCCGTGCTGTAAAGGTTTTAATCACAGTCACATCTGTAGCAGCTAAAATATATTTCTTGCCATTTTGCTTTAGGTTTTACGTCATTTCCATTGATTACGTCATTTGTGTTGGGCACAGCCAGGGGTGTGGTCATTCTTTGTTAATGTGTGTGGTGGCGGGAGTTCAAACAAAGAAAGAAGGAAAAAAAAGACACAGAGGGAGAGAGAGCCTCATATTTTTTGTTGACCGTACTTAATTTTGTTTATCCACGTTCGGTCGTTATCTATTTCAGTTTACCATCATTATTTTATTTTTTTGCTTGGACTGCTTGTTTGCACTTTTGACCTTTTGTTACAATAAACTTTCAAATCACATTGGACCTGTGGAGTCTTTGGATAGAACGAGTCACAAAGGGCTCTCGTCTCTCAGTAGCTGAGCTGTTTTAAAGACAGCAGCAATATTTAGTCAACAAAAAATATATCAACGTTGATCAAAAGACTTTGGATCGCGGAGAGACGCGGATGGTGTTGGATTTTATGGACCTCGGACCTTTGGATTGGACTTTTGGAATTGGTATTTCGTTGGAAAGGATTAAGCGCACCGGCATGGAAAAAAGAGATCACAGTGGAGCGCTGCGCAAAACCGAAACGGAGTGAAAGAAGAGTGACAGCGGCGGCGCATCACAGCCATCAGAAACGGTATGTTGAGATTCCTTTTGTGTATTGAATGAAATTGGAACACAATGTGGACTTGGACTTGACGCCGCTTGTCCAGAGGGGACTGTTGTTTGGCCTGTGTGATTGTGCGCGCTGGATGTGCCGAGCCATCGGCTAAATTTGGAACCCGTTTGGATTGTTTATGACACAGTGCTGCTCGTTGGAGCAAAAGAGTACACGGATTATAAATTGGAGCTGTGGGACATTGTGACTTGACTCACGTGTTTATCTTTTGCTGTGTAACCTTGATAAACTGTGCATGCCGAAAATATAAATAAGAATGAGTGAAACAAAGGATGCGAATGGAGATGGAATGGAGAAGAGGACAGTGAAGCTTACAGCCAGAGCGCTGGATTGGAAAATTGAAACCTTTCAACAAGAGTGTAATACAGCGGTGAAGAAACTTAAAGGACTCACACGCGAAATTAATGAGCTCATGAAAAGTGATGAAAATGCAAAGGATGTGCAATGGAACTTGGATAAATTGATTCAACTGTTTGAAAGTGCAAAGGCTGTGCATGAATCTGTTATCGTATTGCTTCCCAAGGAGGATCAAGAAATTCAGGCTGACTGGTTTGCACGTGTAACTAAATACCACACAGACTTTGTGGAGGGTGTGAAACAATGGCTTTTTGAGAATGAAAGACACTATTTGCAAACAAGCCATGTTTTACCAACTGTTGCAGATTCAGACACTCCTCCAGTCTTACCTGAGACAGCACCTGTTGAATCAAAGGAGGAAATTACTCCACAGGACAATCCCCCCCCTCACTTAAAGGCTAAGTTCGTTTTTTTGACACCTGGGCCTTATTTTTAGGAATAAATACGCTCGTAGACTCACCCAGATGATTTTGGTGGAGCTCGGAGCCGTTTTCGAGCAATTTAGATCCATCCGACGGCGTCTTCTCTCATGCCATAGAAGCGGACGGGGCCAAACATCGAAGCCCCTAAATTAGACATTATCTGCTGCGAAACTCGCTCATTTCACCTACATTTTATAAATGAATGGCCAGTGTTATCACCATGTCCGCTCAACTTCCTTGTTATGGTCATCCGGGCTTTTACAACGATGGGTCACTTTTGGTGACGTCATAGACGTGCGCCGCAGGAGCGCAGTCCAGCCGGCGCTAGGCTAGGCTATACAGCTACACAGCTATTCTTGTGCAACATGACGGAATATTTATCCGATGTAGACGTGTCTGATGACGACTCTGAGTATGATGGATGCCCGTATCGTTTTGAGCCAGAATACACCGACAAGGAGCTATTTGAAAGGAGGATGCAGAGGGAAAGAGCCGAACAGCTGGCCAGAGAAGAAGCGACCACTGCACATCCACGAACGGGGGCTAACTGGTGGTGTTGTTGTGAACACTGCATGCCACAGACAACAGAAGAGGAGAGCCTTTGCTGCTCAGAGTGGGACTTGAGACCAGAGGAAACACATATTGATGCCCCCCAAAATACGTGTCTCACTACACTGGAAGATTTTTCTGCCATGACAAACCGGGCTGTGGTAGAGACTTTTTTTATGTCCCGAGAGTCAACTGGCAGACGCAGCCGAAGCCAGCAGGACCGAACGGACAACTTTCGATAGAGTAAGTAGCCCATACAAATGCAAAAAGGGTATATTTTCTATGAGTGTTTGCTTTATAAATAAATAACGGTCGAAACAACTGACAATTAGTTATGGAGAAAGCATATGACTACTTGTAAGTGTGCGCTAACAATGCAGACCCGCGGTGATTGCAGCTCGAGTCACAATTTATTGCCTGCAGAGAATAACCATATCATATGCATTGCGAGTTAATTTTTCAAAAACTAGCATGGACTAGAGTAAATTATTGCGTTACAGTGCAGTATTCTTTTGCAGGAATGTATTTTTAGAAGGCTACTCCTGCTCAGACATAGGTCGTGAAGATAGCTATTCATTTTATACAAGGAGCTTTATACGCTGGCCGACGTGCACTGGTTATCGACCAATATTATTACATCTTCAAAAGAAATGCATTACCTCCGCTGCGTCTGTTTGCCCTCTGAAACAATCGGGATGGCATTCCTCCTGAGGTACTGACGCTGAGCTTCCTGGCCTCTTATCTTTGTCGTCTTCGTAATGAAGTCTTCTGGAGCGAAGTGAGCGCTGCAGACCCGTGACTGACCCTCCTCAGTTCTTCCATAGGAATATTCGGGTCCATTTTCAGGACAACAAGCCAGAGCTTTAGTAACTCCGGGTTTTCAAAGGAAGCCTGTGGAATGTGAACTTTGTCCAACTAGTCATTTTGTTTGGACAAAGTGGAAAAACGCAATGACAAACCATGTTTGTACCCGTGTAGCTCTTAGCCTAGCGCCGGCTGGACTGCGCTCCTGCGGCGCACGTCTATGACGTCACCAAAAGTGACCCATCGTTGTAAAGCCCCGGATGACCATAACAAGGAAGTTGAGCTGACATGGTGATAACACTGGCCATTCATTTATAAAATGTAGGTGAAATGAGCGAGTTTCGCAGCAGATAATGTCTAATTTAGGGGCTTCGATGTTTGGCCCCGTCCGCTTCTATGGCATGAGAGAAGACGCCGTCGGATGGATCTAAATTGCTCGAAAACGGCTCCGAGCTCCACCAAAATCATCTGGGTGAGTCTACGAGCGTATTTTATTCCTAAAAATAAGGCCCAGGTGTCAAAAAACCGAACTTAGCCTTTAAAACCCTAAAGCAACATCTGATGTGCAGGAACTAATTCAACCTGGTGACAGTGGGTCTCATTCATGAAACGTGAGCAGAAGGAATTTGTGTGTAAACTGTTCGCAGACGGAAATTTACGTGCGTGTCCGCATTCATCAATATTTTAGTAGCTCCGATCTTTTCGTAGCTACTAACAAAATCTACTCCTGCTCCTGACCACTCGTAGTGCTTGTGTAAATTTAGTAAAGCACATAAATATTGCTTTTCACTATTGGAAATGACAATTTTAATTCGTATTGCGCTCTGTTATGTACACAATACACAGATGCCTTTGAAACACGTAATCTAAACATGACAAAATATTAAAAATATAACACATTTAGTTAGATCCAGATTAGGTTCATGATTGTGAATTATCTACGTAAATCGATCAATAGATTACACGTTCTTTCTACACGTTGGATGATGAGAATAAAAATATCCGTGAGGACAGCCGGATCACAGCCTCTTCCGCCGCAATGCCTGGTTCAGCAGCCCAGCAGGGGCAGCAGGTAGAAGGAGGACGATCGTTGAATGAATAAATCTGATTTGAAAATGATTAATTTACGTTGTATCAAACAGAGCTTTAGGCTATTAAGATTCAAATAATTTGAGGACGATGCATACAGACTGCTGTAGGCTATATGTTATCGGTGTTAAAATAAATGTTAAATAGCTCTACATTCTGACAGCGATCATTGATTTAGAGTTTATCCATTATGCACAAAACATCTCTGGCTTCCCGTTCCCACTTCATTCAGAACCCCACAAATGAATCTTCTGTTTGTTTGGTGACCGCTGTATTTTATGCGTTTCTTTGCCTCCAGTTTCATATCAAACCATTTACGCTTCACCTCTGACATGGTTCTTTACGGAGACAACATTAACAGCATCTATTACCTCCCTCCAGGCCTTCGCTTTGCGTGTCCCTGCCACACCACTACTAACTGAAGAAAAAATGTTTTCTCTTAAGTCCACTTCACCCAAAATGATTTTGATCTCCGCTTCGGAAAAAATCTCTCTTTCTTTCTCTGCGCCATGACTGACAGGTCGACAGGAAGCACCTACACCTCCTTATATGGTGGTCATTGGCTATTCATGGGCGGGATTTATGCTAATTGCTGATTACCGGGAGCGCGCTGTCACTTTACGATGGATTGGCATTCATGATCATACACACGTGTTTACGATCAAATCTGAGTTTCCCGCAGCGTTCCTGAATCCGGAGTAGGTTTTTAGTAGAGTAGGCTTTTATGTGCAAATCTACACACAGATTTACTCACTTTTCATGAATGAGACCCAGTGTGTCTAATGTTGCAAGCAGCAAGAAAAGCAAACACAGTGCTTCCAAGGGCAAGCTCCAAAGTATCAAGTACTTCATCTGCACGCATTAAAGCTGAGGCCGATGTTGCCGCACTTGTTGTTCGTCAGAAAATGCTAAAAGATAAACATGCTCTGGAGGAACAGGAGCAGCTGATAAAGAGAAAGAAGGAGCAGCTGCAGCTGGAAGCGGACATTGCTGCTATGACGGCCAAGATGCACTTACTTGGAGCATCAAGAGGATCCAGTATACAAAGTCATCCTACAAAAAAGTCGGATGGTATGATGTCATATTTTGAAAAGCACCAAGAAAAGAAAGCACTTCATGTTGACGCAAAACCTTTCGTGCCAAGCTTACAAAACATGCAGCCACAGGGACAAAGTCTCCCAGATCAAAACAGCACCAATCCACAAACCATTACAGCACCTGTAACTGCACACAGAGCTGCAACTCACACCCAGCCTTCTAGTACAGACCCCAGAACACCCAACGCAAGCAACATGAATGCAGATGAGCATGCACGTGTGACGCCACCAGCCATTTTACCTACCTCAAACAATGGTGACCAGAACAACATATACAGTGTCATGGAGAAACAAAACGAAATAACTGCACTGTTAATTCAGCAACAATGCCTTTCTTCTATGCCAAAGAGGGAAATTCAAGTTTTTGATGGTGACCCCCTTCAGTACCAAACATTTATTAAATCCTTTGAACACAGTATTGAAAACAAGAATGAAAACTATAGAGACTGTTTATATTACTTGGAGCAATACACAAGAGGACAGCCAAGGGAAATGGTGAGGAGCTGCCTACACATGGACTTGGAAAGAGGATACAGGAAGGCTAAATCTTTACTTCGGGAGCATTTTGGCAACGAGCACAAAATCGCTAGAGCTTACATGGACAAGGCTCTTGCATGGCCATCAATAAAACCTGATGACACAAAATCCTTCAAGCATACACCCTTTTTCTTCAAGGATGTTGCAACGCCATGGAAGATGTTGACTACATGAAGGAGCTGGACATGCCTTCAAACATGCTCAACATCATAAAGAAATTGCCTATCGGCTGAGGGATCAATGGAGAACTGTGGCTTGTGATTTCCAGGTAAAATATAAACAAAGAGCTACCTTCAAGGATGTAGTGGATTTCCTGGAAAGACAAGTAAGGATTTGACAGACCCAGTGTTCGGAGATATCAAAGACACTCCAGCAGTGAGCAAAGACGTAAGGAGGTTCAAGTCACAACCTCAACCTAGGTAAAAGGAAGTACCTTTGCTACCACTGTGACACTTAAAGAACCAAATGGAAAAGGCACGAAGAAAAGAGAAAGTTCGCTGGACTTGAAAAGCTGTATGTTTTGTGATGGTGGACATGTTTTGGATGTGTGTACAAAATTGGAAAAGAGGACACATGATGAGAAAATCGCTTATATGAGGAAAAATGGAATATGTTTTGGCTGTTTGTGTAAAGGGCACCTCAGTAAAGACTGCAGAAAGCGACTCACCTGTGACATATGTGGTTTAAAGCACCCGACGATGTTGCATATTCACCAAAAGAAAAAAGAGATGGACACACAGCAAACAGAAATAAAGGACACAGCTAAAGGACTTCTGTAGCTTCAGTCCAAACCGGTGGTCTTACCGGGGCCGGTGAAGACAACTGCAAACTTTCAATCGTGCCTGTGCAAGTGAAAGCCAAGAAGGGGAGTACAATAGTACACACGTACGCATTTCTTGACCCAGGGAGCACCGCATCGTCTGTACAGTGGGCCTGATGACCAAGCTTAAGCTCCAAGGAAGAAGGTCAAGTATTCTTTTGAGAACCATGGGTGAAAGAAAGGTCGTTGGAACCAACATTGTTTCAGGTCTTGAAGTTGCTGGTCTGGATAGCACCAATTTTTGTGATCTTCCAGGTATACACCCAGAAGACTATGCCTGTGCATCAAGGAAACATCCCACATCAGAAAGACATTGAACAGTGGTCTCATTTGGATAATGTTTATCTGCCTGAAATTGAATCTGAAATCGAACTGCTGATTGGCTTGGATGTGCCAAAGGCTCTGGAGCCGCTTGATGTTATAAGGAGTGTTGGAGACGGACCTTACGCTGTAAAAACCATGCTTGGATGGACAGTTAATGGACCGCTTGGAAAAAAGGACGAGGATGCTCAGGAAAAGTCAACAGTCAATGTGAACAGGATCTCTGTTGTAAAACTTGACGAGCTGTGGGAGCAACAGTTCAGGAATGACTTCCCTGAGTGTGTGAGAGAAGATAAAGAACCGTCAAAAGAAGACAAGATGTTTTTGGATTTGGTCTCACAATCTGCCACACTAGTTGATGGCCATTATTGCATTCACTTACCTTTAAAAGAAAAGGAAATATGTATGCCCGACAACAGAAGCGTCGCTGAACAACGCACACTTAACCTAAAGGAAAGATTTAAAAGAGACTCATCTTTCCACTCTGGCTACACCAGCTTCATGTCTGACATGCTAGCCAAAGGATATGCCGAACAGGTACCGGATTGTGTTCTGGAACGCAGTGATGGCAGAAAATGGTATCTGCCACATCATGGGGTCCGACATCCACAAAAGAAGAAACTGAGAGTGGTGTTTGACTGTGGAGCAACGTTTCAGGGGAGTTTCACTGAACTCTCAGCTCTTACAGGGGCCAGACCTGACCAGTACGCTAATAGGAGTCTTGACTAGATTCCGCAAAGAACCTGTTGTCATCACTGCAGATATTGAAGCCATGTTTCATCAAGTCAAGGTGCCAAGTGAAGACCGGGACTTGTTGCGCTTCCTCTGGTGGCCTGACGGAGACTACAGTCAGAACATGGTGGAATACAGGATGACAGTGCACCTGTTTGGAGCGACTTCATCACCCAGTTGTGCAAACTTTGCACTGAGGAGATGCGCTGAGGACAACGTGAAAGAGTTCAGCCCTCAAGCTGTGAACACCATTATGAATAATTTTTATGTGGATGACTGCCTTGCGGCAGTAGCTTCAGAAGAGGATGCAATAGCTCTCTATCATGAACTGCGAGCTATTTGTTCCAAAGGAGGTTTCCTGCTCAACAAGTGGATAAGTAACAGTCGTTGTGTGTTGGTATCCATACCTGAAACGGAAAGGCAGAAGAGATGAAGAATTTGGATATGGATTATGACAACCTACCTGTGGAGAGAGTGCTTGGTGTACAATGGTGTGTACAGTCTGACGTCTTCAAGTTTAAAATCATCATCAAAGACAGACCACTCACCAGAAGAGGAATTCTTTCCACAGTGAGCTCAATATATGACCCCCTTGGAATGTTGTCACCTGTCGTCTTGACTGCCAAGAAAATCCTGCAAGATCTGTGCAGAAAAAAGGTTGGTTGGGATGATGCTTTAACCGATTCCACTGTGCAGGAATGGATGCGATGGATACAGGAGCTTCATAAGTTAGAAACTTCAATGTTGATAGATGTTTGAAACCCACTGACTTTGGAACTGTTGCATCTGCTCAGTTACATCACTTTTCAGATGCATGCGAAGTTGGTTATGGAACTGTTAGCTATCTGTTACTAAATAACACTCGTGGCCAAGCACACTGTGGATTTTTGATGGGAAAAGCAAGAGTGGCTCCATTAAAGCCAGCCACTATCCCTCGAATGGAGTTGACCGCAGCCACAATGGCAAGCAGGATGGACACAGTGTGGAGAAAAGAGCTACAGATGGAATTAGCAGATTCCATATTCTGGACTGATAGCACCTCTGTGCTCAAATTACATCAACAACAAAACCACCAGATTCCGTACTTTTGTGGCCAACAGAGTCACTGAAATTCACAAAGTCTCACATGCACAACAGTGGAGATTTGTTAACACAGCTACCAACCCTGCAGACATGGCATCTCGAGGTTTGAGAGTTGAAACCTTTCTTCAGAAAGAAATATGGCTGTCTGGACCCGAATTTCTTCTTCAGTCTCAGGAAAAGTGGCCCCAAAACCCGGATGGTTTGGAAAAAATCTCATCAAAAGACTCTGAAGTCAAAGGCATAACTGTAAATGCTACACAGGTAACAACTGAAAACATGGATCCAGTGACACACTTCATGCATCACTTCTCTGCCTGGACTCACCTGAAAAAAGCAGTAGCATGGATGCTCAAATTTAGAAAACTGCTTTTGTATCTCAGCAGAAAAAGAAAACAAGCAACTCATGTTGATAATCACTCAGACAACATTCATCACAGAAACCTACCACAAAACAACACAAGAAATTTTCAGACTATGAAAACCCCTTATCTCACCGTGGAGGAACTGGCTGCAGCTGAATTGGAGATAATCTGCTTCTGTCAGAAGAGGAGGTTTGCAGATGAAATCGCAAGTCTAAGGAAAGGAATGAACGTCAAGCGGACCAGCCACATTCACAAACTCAATCCTATATTGGACAAAGATGTGTTACGTGTTGGAGGCCGCCTAAGCAGAGCAGCAATGCCAGAAGAGGTGAAACATCCAGTGATATTGGCTAAAGATTTCCACATTTCTGATCTGATTCTGCGACATATTCATGAAAAGGTGGGTCATGGTGGTCGCAACCATATGTTATCTGTCCTGCGTCAAAAATACTGGATTCCTGGTGCCACTGTGTTGATCAGAAAGATACTGTCAAGATGTGTTACCTGTCGGCGTGTAAACGCTACCCCCGGTCAACAGCAGATGGCAGACTTGCCATTGGACAGAGTCACTCCAGATGAACCCCCATTCACCTACGTTGGAGTGGACTACTTCGGACCCTTCGGGGTGAAGCAAGGAAGGAAAGTTGTGAAGCGCTATGGTGTTATTTTCACATGTTTGGCTATAAGAGCAGTTCACATTGAAGTGGCATCTTCACTCGACACAGACTCTTTCATCAATGCCCTTCGACGCTTTATTGCCAGACGAGGTCAGATTAAAGAACTTCGATCTGATAATGGCACCAATTTTGTAGGAGGTCAGCGGGAATTGAAAGAAGCAATTGAAAGCTGGAATCAGAGTCAGATTCACAACACTCTGCTTAACAAGGGAATCAACTGGATCTTCAATCCCCCTGCTGGTTCCCATCATGGCGGCGTTTGGGAAAGATTGATTAAATCAGTGCGAAAGGTTCTGAACTCAACTTTAAATGTACAAAATCTTGATGAAGAGGGTCTTCACACAGTTTTATGTGAAGCTGAGGCAATCCTCAACAGCCGTCCAGTCACCAAAGCTTCAACAGACCCAAATGACCTTGAAGCACTTACTCCAGACCACCTTCTTCTCCTCAAAACCATGCCTTCATTACCACCAGGACAGTTTAAACAAGACGACATATATGCTCGACGCAGATGGAGACAAATCCAGTACATGTCAGACCTGTTCTGGAAAAGATGGATTAAAGAATATCTTCCACAACTTCAAGAAAGACAGAAATGGTTTAAAATCAAACGCAACTTCACAACAGGAGACATTGTAATCATCATGGATGATTCAGCACCTCGAAACACCTGGCTGACCGGAAAAATCACAGAGACCATTCTGGATAAAAGAGGTCTCGTTCGTCATGTCCGGAACAAGACCAAGACTGGATTTCTGAACAGACCAATCAACAAAATCTGCCTTCTATTGGAGTCAGAAGAACTTTGAAACCCAGACTGACTTTGTTTTTGTTTTGAATTTTGACCTTTGCCCTTGGCGCACTACAGTACATACACACAGACACTATGAACTATGGACTGATCCAGAGTGACAATAAGGATCACTCTCTCTCTCATGCACGTCTAGCATTCTTATGAAGAAAGAAGATTTCATAATGAACTTTATGTTGAAATGTACTTGTATGTGTGGTTATCATTCATTGTGTAATTATTATTGTTTGAATTATAATAATTAGGGGCCGGTATTGTAGCAGCTAAAATATATTTCTTGCCATTTTGCTTTAGGTTTTACGTCATTTCCATTGATTACGTCATTTGTGTTGGGCACAGCCAGGGGGTGGTCATTCTTTGTTAATGTGTGTGGCGGCGGGAGTTCAAACAAAGAAAGAAGGAAAAAAAAGACACAGAGGGAGAGAGAGCCTCATATTTTTTGTTGACCGTACTTAATTTTGTTTATCCACATTCGGTCGTTATCTATTTCAGTTTACCATCATTATTTTATTTTTTTGCTTGGACTGCTTGTTTGCACTTTTGACCTTTTGTTACAATAAACTTTCAAATCACATTGGACCTGTGGAGTCTTTGGATAGAACGAGTCACAAAGGGCTCTCGTCTCTCAGTAGCTGAGCTGTTTTAAAGACAGCAGCAATAACATCCTCTGTGCACTTGGCAGTGTACTGTAGCTGGTCACAGTTAATTAGAAATGTAAATATTGTATTTCACCATCTGTGATGTATGTATAATGAATCATTCATAGTATTCTGCTCTGCAAATTAAATCTGTTTAAAATCTATTGCTTATTCTTAATCAAGCATAGCGTTAGATCTGGCAGGCCACGACGTGAAGCTCTAAATTAGCTGCCCCTTTGCTCCTACTGGAAAATTGCATTCAGAGCACGCTATTTAAACAGCTCGAGCCTGGCCCCTTTTGTTGCTTCCTCTGCTGGTAATCGCAACCCACCTCCACCCCAGCTCCTCCTGTCATGCCGTTTTCTCTGCTCTATCTGGGTTTCTTTTGCTGCTGCGCTCCTTGCTATAGTTGTTCATGATGGCTCATGAAGGGCAGGTAGGCGTGCTCTTCCTGCCTCAGGCTTTCCACGCAAGTGCGTGGAAAAGCAGGGGGTCCCAGAACAGAACCATACCGCCAAATGTAATATAACTTGTGCAAGTAAATAAAGATTATTTTTGACAAAGTGGTCCTGACTGAATTATATACATTTTCACAGATGTGATGGCTGCATGGGCAGGAAAGGCTCTTCACACTCTTCTGGCTAAAGTTGGACCGTACAAAGTGTTCTTCGCAGACATTGCAAGAACAGCTCCAAATAAGGAGTTAGAGGGTGAGGTAAAGTTCATTTTATTTTTCAGATTGAATATAGAGTAACTAAAACCTGGTCATATTCTGGTATGTCATGTCATCGCAGATAATCAATGCTTACTTGGAGCTGCTGGTGAGACAACACAATGAGCAATCCAAAGATAAGGCGATTGTTATCGACACCTTTGCCCTTACCGACATATGGAAGGTGTCACAAACTGGCTCAGAGTATGTGACAAGAAGGAGTCCACACAAGATTTACTTAAAACAAGCCAAATTTATTAAACTAAAATTAACTTAAATAATCAATGGAGTGTGTAGATCAGCAAAGTCAGTCATGAAAGCCATGCATGGATGAGTGTCAGGTGTTCTGTGGAGGTGTTGAAGGTGCAAACCAAAACCAAAGATGCTCAGTGGATGTCAGCTAAAAGGAAGGGAGAGACCAAGTCAACAGATTAGACAGCTTTTATAGCTTGGAAGCCCAGGTGAGCCTAATCAAGGGGCGTCACAAAGGGTAAAGACACACTGCATTAAGTAGGTGTACTCAGTATTTTTTCCTATTAATGAGTTGCCACTCATGGACAAATCGAATGAATAAATGTCAGTATTGTTGTAAACCTGGCAAAGACTTTACAATTTGTGTGAATGTATGTAGGTTTTGAATCTTGGACTATGTTCTATAACTTACATATCACCTTTCCATGTGAATGTATTCCCATTTCTCCTTTCACTCTCTGTGGTGTTACTTTTGTTGCTCTTTCAAGATTCTAATGTTACAGATTATTTAAAATGGCCCTGTCATTCACTTAGTTGTGTCTTTTTGTTTATTTTAGCTTGATCCAATGATGTACAAATACATAGGCGGTCACTGGATGTTGGTGGTGAGTTAAATATGGTGATGGTTATTCTAAATTGTCTATTTGGCATTTAATTTGTAGCTCCTAGCCTTTCTATGCCTCAGTGTGTTAACAAATGTTGCTAACATAAAGAGAAAAAGGATAAAATCCACATGAATGTGACTTAGATTAACATGCATTTTTTTTCCCTTGTTGACAAATAGGTTATGAAACCATCAGACCTGCCTGTTCCTTGACCCTCTTGGGGAAAGTGCAACAAAAATGAAGCGTTGTCAAGTAATGACAAGGTAAATTTATATAAGTTTTTTAAATTATTCTTTATCATTTACATAAACTTAAGTATGTCTATTATTTAGAGCCTTCATGAAAAGTAGGGGGCTCAATATCCGGAAATGGCCCTGCACTACTCTCCCTCACCCTCATCAACAAGACACAACATCATGTGTTTGCATTGAAGGTAGGCAAATACATTTTTTGTTAAAATACCACAGCAAAAGTATAACTTTTTCTGAACATTACTATGAGTTGTATACGTTTATTGTTATTGCATAGGGATGTGAATCTTTGGGTGTCTCACGATTTGATTCGATTCCGATTCTTAGGGTCACGATTCGATTCAAAATCGATTCTCAATTCAAACGATTCTTGATTCAAACGATTCTCGATTCAAAAACTGATACAATGCATAGTGTGTTAAGGCATACTGAATGACTCATGTCCAGCTGCTGTGTCCCAGGGAGATAATAAAACCCAAAATGAGTCCAAACTCCTGCCTTCATTGAAGATGGGACTGCCTGAATTTGTTGCTCCTCCATAGCTCCTGCCCCTCTTCACAGTAGAGTTGTGCCGCATCTTTTTTTTTTCCAAGCTTGCTGCAACGCTGTGTACGGAAGCCCGTTGGGGTGCGCAGAGAGACAGGGAAACGTTAATAAAAAAAAAAAAAGATTTTTGAAGTTTATGAATCGATTCAGAATTGTGGATGATTAGAATTGCGATTCTTATGTGAATCGATTTTTTCCCCCACCCCTATTATTGAATGTCTTTTAGTTTGTCTGACAATTCAGAGACTATGTCTGTCAAACTATACAATTGTACAAAACCTTAGATGGTTTACATTTATACAATAGCACAATGTCTTCAGTTTGCAGAGTGCATTCTCAAGGGGCAGAGCATCTCCTCTGGCACAGCAGCCAGAGACATTGAGGGACTGAGAAAGCACATCGCATCAACTATTCTGGAAAACAGTGGTATCTAATGGATATTTGTGACATGCTAAGATATTATATGCACAGAATACTTTTCATTTAATTAAGCATCCCATACTTATGGGACCCAATGACCTTTTATACTCAGTTGTGTTCTTTCATTTTGTCAGATGACCTCATTCAGCTCTGCCGCATCTGTGGGTTTGAGGAGGATGACCAAGATGACACAGTTTCCTGGGTAAAATCAGGGTAATTAGGGTCCGGGCAGCTAAGCTGCCAGGACACTGTTGTATTCCTAGGAATTCTTTCTTTCTTTCTTTCTTCCGAGGAAGTCATACTTCCCAAGGGCGAAAATTCACCAAACTTTACAGAAATGTCCGGCCCCATGCCAGATTTACTTAATTCCAAGGACATGTCAATATTCCTCCTGAGGGGCAATAAGCGTTTAAATTTAAAAATAAAAATACCTACAAAATCAACAGTACATGCTATAGTTTTGAAACTTTCCCCAAACTGTAGCCCCAACACTGCTGAAACTTTAGTCCACTTAAACTCATTACAAATTATGAAGTCAATCACTCAGTTTTTTTTCAAAAACTGTAAAACTTATAAAACCTATCTCCTCCCACAATTTTTGCTCAATTGTCACCAAACTTGCTAGAGAGCATCTTCAGACCGTCCTCCACAAAACTTGTTTCTCGGATTTTTGATTTATCAAAAACTAAGCCTAAAGTGCATCAAAATGTTTGACTGTAAACAGTACTGTAAACATATACTATCAAATTCTTGCTAAATACATTTTCAATCTTCCTGAAAAAAACTGAGAATATTTTGGAGTCATGGTTGATGAAGTTTGGCAAATATCAGAATTTTATCTCAAAAACTGAATTTTTGAGAACATTTTGAATTCTGCTCTCATGGGAACAACTGGAGTCAATGTAAAAGTGGCATTTTTAAACATCAGATTTTCTCTTATGAAGCAAAACACTTAGAGTTAAAAACAAACGGTGACAGATCAAAATGTCAGATGTCCTCAACATGAAACACAAGACAATTGGCATCACAGCAAGCCTCTAAATTAAATAAAAACAAATAGCTTTGACTGGACCATGGGCGAAAGCTAACCAAGTTTGTAGAAACTTTTGTACATTTAAACCTATTAAAAATTATGAAGTACATCACTCAGTTTTTTTTTTTTCAAAAACTGTAAAACTTCTTAAACCTATTTCCTCTCTCCTCCTTTGATTTATCAAAAATTGAGCCTCAAAAACTGAATTTTTCACAGCATTTTAAATTTTTCTTTCATGTGAACAATTGGAGTCAATGCAATAATGACATAGCTAAACATCAGTTATTCACTTATGGAGCAAATCAATCACTCAGCCTCAAGTGGTCCAAAATGAACATTGTTGTCAACTGTCTTGTCTTCCTATTCTCCTGTTTGTTGCTCAGAATTGCCTAAATTTGCCAAAAATAGCCCAGACCCGACCCATCGCTGCGCAGCAGCTATAATATTCAATGTAGGATGTCAAAAGAGAGATTAAAAAGTCTATGTAGGATGCTTAAATAATCTGGTCACACTTATCAGCAAAGAAAAAGTATATGAAAGGCTACCCTAAAAGTAACTTTTACTATGATGAATATAAAATGTTATTCTTTGACAATAAAAGAAGGCTAGTAGGAGATTATCTAATATTATACCTAACTTTATCTTTTGGACAAATTGCAGATTTGCTGTGATGTATATCAGTGGTGGTACCACCAGGGATGTGCCAAATGGTCCTCTACCAACACCAACTACACCTGCGCATCCTGCAAGTACAAGTGAATGGCTTGGCATGGCCTGTTGAATGTCATGTTGTTATCTTTTTTGTATCTGACATAATTTATATGAGGAAGTGTGCAATTTCGATAGTTCTCTTTTATTTTTTTTTTTGTGAGTATTAATATATATTGCCTCTTTTTTGTATCAGAGATAATTAATAAGAGGACGTGTATAATTTTGATACTACTAATTTAATTTCTTGTTTTTGTGAGTATTTATATACTGTATAGTTTGTGTTGTACTTAAAGATACACACATTTTTATTTTGTTTTATTTTTTTATTCAGATATGGACCTATGTGTCTGAAAATAAATGTTATTATTATTGTACTCTGTATGTTGTATGATTTCAGTATAGTAATTTCTTCCATCCAGATATCATTCACCAGATGCAGACACAGTTAATTTGGTCAACGTCACCCCTTGTATTCCTGAGTTACAGGGGGCAGTTTTGGCAGGGGTCTGCCGAAATGCGACTGCAGAACCCAAACAGACCAACACTGCCCCCTAGCAAACGTAATAAACGTAATAAGTATTGATGTGCACTCCCGACGGTGGCAGTTGACTTTCAGCATGCAGTCTCTTTTCGGCACAACACTGGCGTTTAATACGCAAAATGGGGTCAAACCCTCAGCAGCTATTAGGTGCTCAGCGGCTATATGCCACGGGGTGACTATTTGGAAATATATGCTATGTGACAATAATCTTACGTGTATAATCACAGTAGAAGCGTGACTAGTGATAACAGCAGCAGCAGCAGCAGCAGGAGGCATCTAGCAGCACCACGGCAGCTCTTGTAGGCTGAAATCAAGACGATCACATTAACCAGTGCGCAATTATCAGACTTGACAATTATCACAGGAAAACAATCTTTGTTATATCGAGATAACGAGATAATTAATTTGTTATTATGAGAAAACAATCTTTGTTATATCAAGATAGAAAAAAAAAACCATGGCCGTTCTCGTATTCCATACTGGACAGCTATGTTGTCTATGCAATAATACGTCAGTTATGCCCAGGTATTGAATCAAATGTGTTTTAAGACGTTTTTGCTGAGTTCATGGACACGGCGATGTGAATAGCGCTGTTTCAGCTCATTTCTGCTCACTTTTGAGGACTTCTGGGCCTGTTTTCCTCTGCTGAATGAAACCATGGCGACACGAAATGCGGGTACCTTATTGGTGTAGCGCGATCACGTGACGGCCATGCCACCACTCGCGTACCAAATCTCATTACGGTCAGGCGGAACAGATCATTACACTCAGATGGAACAAGTGCCGAGTTACGACTCCAATCACAGGACTCTTGCAGGGTTACGAGCTACGAATTCCCACTGATTAGCTGAACATGTATCGATCTTTTTTATGAAGTAAAGATCGTGTAGTCCCCAGATGTCGGAGGGGAAATCAGTTTCTGTGAGACTTTTTCTGATTCACCTTACGGCCTAGTAGTTGAAATTGTCTAGGAGCAGGAGCACGGATGCAAAAGCTTTTTCCTCTTGAGGTTAAATAATACATTCCAAGTAATCACAGTCATCATTAGTCATGATAAATAGACCCACAGAAAACAGTTTTCCTCCAGCTTCCCCACCCGGGAGTTCAAACTAGGGTGTTTAAATAGGGAATTTAAACTTCCACTGTGTGAACTTTGCACGACCTCCCTGTGTCAATGTGTTTTTTCCTCATGATAGCTCAGCTTCCTCCCACAATTCAAACACATGCATGCACTGCATGAAAAACCAGATTATCGACCCTGTAAACTCCTGCCAAGTTCCATGATTCCCGGCAATTCACACCAGTTTACAGAGAAGTTTGCCTGTGCCTTAAACTGCCGGAAAGGAACACCGGGGGTGGGGGGTGGAGGGGGGTGGGGGGAATGATGAGGATGTGGGGGTCACACCTTCATGAATGGCTGTAATTAGCATTTGAATGTTACTGCTGTCTGGCCTGGCTGGACTTACACAGACACCCATTGGATGACACCACAGACATTTGAAAGGAAAGATCACTTGTGATTGGACAGTAAATCTGTTGCTACTGGTCACATGTGGGTCATTATAATACATGTGTTGTATGCCCCTCCCATTTAATACTACTACCATAATAATAATAATAATAGTTATAATAATTATAATACTAATATATATATATATATATATATATATATATATATATATATATATATATATACATGTTTCTGAAAACTACACTGCAACCAATATTAACTGAGAAAAAACACATTTGCCAGGAACATATTGAAAAAAAGTAATGGTTTATTAAAAAAACATGACAAAAAACAGAAAACACTCAGTCTCAACACTTGGAACAACCAGTGGTTCCCTGGTCTGGGTCACACACTGGGCCCATGTCGACAACAGCAGAGGAGCGTTTGGCCCGCAGGTCGAGGGCTATGCTTCAGGCCTCATCAAATGTCGCTTTGCTGCATCGGGGTCATATTGGGTCGATGCCAGTCTATCTGAAGGTGATCCAATATGAAGTCTTTTGTGGTGTGTCGCCACATATTTGGGGTTCATCTCCAGTCTCTCCTGAAGTCTTCCACATATGTCGGAGAGCTTGTGGCTCCTGAAGGATGGAGGCCTGACAATCCATCCAACTTCCCCGTCAACGGAGTGATCCTCTTCATCAGACATCATGTCTATGGTGATGCCCCTCCAGAAGTCCACTTCCTCTGTGGTGGTCAAGACACTCCTTCTCACTTCAAGCAGCTGTAAACACAAGTAGTGCTATTAGTACTGCTCTGTAGACACAATAACAATAGACATTTCTGCTGATATATGGGTCAATGACATGACATGCATATTTTTGTGTCTGAGTGCAATATTTCCTTTTAAAACAATTAAATCAATTCATGGCATATATGACTATATATGCCATATACTATAAAACCTGTTCAGTTTGAATATATTTTCAGTTACATTACAGTGAACCCTATCAGTCTATTGCATTGCAGCCTATTCCAGTTGCTTCTATCCAGTTTTTGATTAATGCATTTATTTACATATTTGTATGATTATTTTTCTGTATTTAAATGTTTATGTGTTAATGTTTATGTGCAAAATAATTTTATATATAAAATGCATTTCATCAATTTTGAAAAGACTTTTTAAAAATACCTGCTAAGAAGCTTTATTTGTCATTGACCCATATATATTTTTTGGACTGGTCCCTCAAATGGACTTGTGTGTGTATGTGTCACACACATACACACACAAGTCCTCTGTGCAATGACAATATAGTAAAATTCTTATAAATCTTACCCTCTTCCTTCTCTGTCTCCGGACAGTCTCATAGTATGTCTTACAGGCTGGGAGAAAAAATATATATGTTAGAAAGAATAAAAACTAGCCACAGGCAATTAAATAAAAACAACAAACAAAACACATAAAACCTACATGTTACTTACATAAAAGGACTCCCCTGTCCACGCCGTCCATGTCTGGACTTGCAGTCAGGGCTGCCACCAAATGTGAGGTCACTGCCTCATTGTGGGGAGAGCTCAGTCTGTGAAAACAAAATGAATAGGTAAGAGAAGGTATACATTTACTGACATTCAACAGAATACATCCAGCTTTTTTCTTTAAATCTTACCCTTGCTCCGGTTCATAAAGCCTGTTATTTCCTTCACTGTTGTGAAGGCGCCGAACCATTTCCTATAAAATACAAAATAAGCATTGTATAAATAAATAAGACAAAATAAAAGTCCCTTCGGTGAACAAATATATCCAGGCTTAAATATTTTTCCACAATCAATTTTAATTTACTCAAGAGTTGTGCAAAGAGGAAATTCTCTTAAAAATAGCAGACAATTTAATATCTACTTACCGCAATTTTTGGATTGTGCACTCGTCTTTTTTTTCCTGGTGGGCTCTTCTCCTGAAGAACAGTTTCGGCTGTGCTCCTCCAGGGAAATTGATGTCAGCCATTTGCTGCCTCACCTCAACTGCAAACTGCGTGAACTGTGTCATGTGTTGATTTAACTGGCGAGACAGCCCACTGATGACACCCAGCAGTTTCTTCTCAAGGTCTGTGGTGGGACTTGGTGGAGGCTGTCTTTCTGTAGCCACTCCCATCAATGACCCTCTATCTGAACCAAGACCAGCCATTATTAAGCAGTTCTTGGTTGTTAATGTCATGTCAAAAGGTACTACATTCAAACATGTCGTTGCAAAGTGTCTTGGCTTCATCCCCATCCGGACAGACATTTTTATGGAAAGCCATTTTTTGTTGTTTGATACAGATACCACTGTACTTTCTGTTCTACGTAAACTGTTTTAAACTTATTAAAGGTTAAAAAAGAGAAGTTATTTTCTTGTGTTCCCTTATCTACCATAGTGGAATTTAGCAAGCGTTATTCGTACAACCAATGTTATCATGAACAGTTGGTAAAAATGAACAAAATGTTGATACATGTCATTGCTGTGAGTATAAATAGATTCATTACTTTTCACAATTAAATTTATTTGAACAATTTAAGTGTTAAGATTAAGGCTTTTGAGAGTCTGAACATTTTGGTGTATGTGCTTATAAAATAATTTAAATTTACTTTTAAATTACCATGATTAGAATAAATTTCTAAGTTTTGTGTACCTGTAACCACAGCGCAGACCCTCCCACACACACACACACACAGACACACAATCCTGATTTGCATTTGTATAGCTCACAGCATTTTCATTTACATGTGAAAACCTCACACAGTCCAAGGGGCTGGGGGGGTCAATTGCCAAGGCTTTCTCACCTTGAAACTGCCAGGGATTGAAAATCCACATCAATTCCAGGCAGTTATCGGCAGTTTTCTGTGCTAACTGTAAATTCCTGCGAACAGTCGTTAACTTGAACTTCCAAAGCAATTTACAGTGCCAAGGATTGCCGAAAATCCCACTTTTCATGCAGTGATGTTAATGGCTGACTCTAAATTGCCCGTAAGTGTGAATGGGTGTCTGTCTCTATATGTCAGCCCTGATAGTCTGGTGACCTGTCCAGGGTGTACCCTGCCTTTCGCCCAGTGTCAGCTGGGAGAGGCTCCAGCCCCTGACTGGATAAGCAATTACAGCAAATTAAAGAAGGAATGAATGAATTTAAACTTTTCAGTTATCTGTGGGAATATGTGCCAAATAAAAATGCCTATAAAATGCCTTTTTATAGGATGCCTATAAAAAGGTATGTTGTTTTTACTGTAGCCATATTGCCTAGCTTGTGTTAATTTTTGTTTTGGGAATATGTGCCAAATTAATGCCTTTTTATAGGCATTAATTTGGGGCATTAATTTCTGAGGCAGACGCTGAGCAGCTGCAGAAGGAGCAGCATGCACGATCTGTGCTCAGAGAGACTTTCCTCCGATGTCTTCTCTCCATGACCAACAAGAAGGTTCATTTTAACATGTATGAGAGGGTGAAGGTGGAGGCCACGTTTGGAGCGTCCGACATTGATGTGCATCCAAGATGGCGGCAGGCTGGGACGCGCTCAGGCAGTCAATGCGGCGTCTAAGTATATATGTCTATGGCGGATGTGGTATTCACCAAATTCACCAGACTAAAAGTGTTCAGCATAGTAAAACTTTAAATTCTGGTGCACCATCGATTTAGGGTGATGAGGGGTGTAAGAATATCGATTAACTCAAGGGCTTGGGGCTTTTCTTGTAAATTGTATTCTTTAAATTAAAAGTTTCACCGCATTTTTATTAGCTTGGTGCTTTTATTTTTACGGAAAGGCGCATCCATCGAATTCCGGATCCTGTCTCTCTCGCCCTGGTTCCGTTTCTTTACCAAAACGGCCACTAATGGCGAGTGGATTTAATAATAGTGATAATGATGATGATAATAATGATAATGATGCTCATCACAGTGGCACAGTGGAATAGCAGGGCTGCAGTTCTTTAATTGCCACAAACTTCGGCAAATGAGTCAGTAACAATGGTGACATGCGAAAGTGTGTGACCAAAGTCATGACGGGGGGGTTACGGCTTTGATCAGCGAATATAATGAGACTTGGGATGGACCCATAGTAGCGCCAGATGTGGCTGCTTTACGGAGCAGATCCAGCGGTGCTGCCGTCATCAGGAATGGACGTCGCTTCACGTGACGCTTCAGAGTAAGGCCGTCTCATGCATAGACATATATACATGTGTATATATGACTATGGACTCATGTCTCTTACCGACAATGCTCGCTCATCGCTCCTGGCGCTAGCTCCTCACATTGTGTCCTAGGTGGGAGGGGGCTAAACAGCTAGCAAAGTCAGCTAGCTGTAGCACTAGCAGTAATTTAAGAGACTCGGGACGCACCCTCGGCAGTCACTCTAGCTGCTAACAGGAGGAAACAGTGAGTACGCGTGGAAATAAACACTACTGTGCTTATTCAAACATTAATTTAACTTTCATTTTTTAAGCCACAGCTGTGAAGAGGAAAGTGTGTTCAGATTAGAACCGCTTTTATCCGTCATCTCATCGTTAGCCACACGGTCCCACCAAGTTGCTAACTTTTAGTGCTCACTTTAAATAAAGTGATACGATCTCTTTAAATAAACATGTCTTTGCTTTGTAGGACGACCTTACCCGCCGCTTTGTTGGTGGACACGTTTTATATCAGTCATCTTAAGATTCAAACTTATCGCAGGTTAGCTGTTCCCACCTCACAGCAGCTAAAGCTAAGCTAGCCCGAACAAACTGTATTTCATTACAACATGTAGCCACGGAAAGTTTATTGTAACTTACAGCCTTCATTGAGCTCGCATTAAAAGTACAAAACGCAACCATAATCTAGACTCTGTAAATCAAAGCAAGCAAGTTATTAAATTGAAAGCTAAAACATTGTATATGAGCGTTTCTGATGCTGTTAAACGCGTTTGTATCAGCAGTGTTGTAAAACAGGCCTGTTTAATGGGGATTCATCGACTGATCGATTTAATTCTAGATTAAACTGTCAACTGTTGTTTGAACTAATCATTAAGTGAACAAGAAAATGTCTAAAAATCGTGAAGAGTGTCCATCACAAGCACCCAAAACACAAGGTGACATCTTCACAGTGCTTGTGTTGTCTAAAAAACAGTTATAATATTCTCTGTGTTATGATATAAAAGAGAGAAATTGGAGAAACTAATTTGCATTTTTGCTTGATACCTGACAACAGTGAAGTAAAATAAATAAATCTCTTTTACAAGAGTGTCCTGGCCAAGACAGGCTGCAATGTAAAGTTACAGAGACAACACAGAAGAAAAGTACAAAATAATACTGTACAGCTCTGAAGCAAGCAATATGAAACGCCCAGTGAGACACCTACAAAGATCAGTTAAACATGTGTTATTATATGCTGTAAGTGAACCATTCAGACAAGCTCAATCAGCTGTTCAGTGTGCAGGCAGCTTTTTCCTCTTGAGGTTATAATACATTCCAAGTAATCATAGTCATCATTAGTCATGATAAATAGACCCACAGAAAACAGTTTTTCTTCCAGCTTCCCCACCCGGGAGTTCAAACTAGGGTGTTTAAATAGGGAATTTAAACTTTCACTGTGTGAACATTGCACAACCTTCCTGTGCTCAGCTTCTTCCCACAGTTCAAAGACATGCAGGTTAATGGCTGACTCTTAATTGCCCGTAAGTGTGAATGGGTGTCTGTCTCTATATGTCAGCCCTGATAGTCTGGTGACCTGTCCAGGGTGTACCCTGCCTTTCGCCCAGTGTCAGCTGGGAGAGGCTCCAGCCCCTCCCGCAACCCCTAACTGGATAAGCAATTACAGCAAATTAAAGAAGGAATGAATGAATTTAAACTTTTCAGTTATCTGTGGGAATATGTGCCAAATTAATGCCTATAAAAAGGTATGTTGTTTTTACTGTAGCCATATTGCCTAGCTTGTGTTAATTTTTGTTTTCCTTCAATTGATATTGGCAGGAAGACTCAACATGGCAACGCCGGTGCCTGTGCTCCGACTGCCAAAAGGACCCGACCCCAACAGCCGTGGATTTGACCCCAAATCCCCGCGTTTCATCGCCCTGTGTCGTACCTCCATTCCCACTTCTGCTGCGTCTGAGGCAGACGCTGAGCAGCTGCAGAAGGAACAGCATGCACGATCTGTGCTCAGAGAGACTTTCCTCCGATGTCTTCTCTCCATGACCAACAAGAAGGTTCATTTCAACATGTATGAGAGGGTGAAGGTGGAGGCCACGTTTGGAGCGTCCGACATTGATGTGCTGAACTTTCAGGTGTCGGACCTGCACACTCCCCTCGGGGTGCAAAAGGAGGCACTGATCAGGTGTCAGGATGTGATTTCACTCACTTTTGATACATGAACACGACGCTTTTGTTTCCTGTTTAAACAGAATATGCTGTTTGGGATAAGGGGCACTTGGGAGTCTCATTTGTTGTTGCAAGTGAGCTCTATTGTCACATTGTGAGATAGTTTATAAAATTGGTTATATTTTTGTATTTTGTTTGTTTTCAGTCTGTCTTGTTCAGCCAGACATAATGCTCTGTGTGACTGCTTTCAAAAATCCAACACTGACAGGCAGTCCCACCTTTCCAGCACAAGAGGGCGTAGTTTACTTGTGTTTCAAGACAGATGTGACAGTTTGCACTCGGATTGGTTGTTATCAGATATTTGGCAAAGCAGACCAAAGCTTTGATGATGTGATGATGTTTGCCGATGACTACTTCTCAGAATATATTTACCCACAATAACATCTGTGAAGCAACTGTTTGTTATCAATATGAAGGCTGACAGGTAGAGGTATTCACTGTTTAATGTTAAGCTGTTACAGTCTACTAAATTCAGAAAGTTGCACAACTTAATGGAAATGCAGCCTTAAAGACCAGGAGATCAAACAATCAAATCAATACTTTTTCTTACATCACAATTTATTAATGTATCTGTTGTTTCTGCTCTACACCTTGAGACTTTGTGTAGATCGTCAGCACTGCTGTCTGTTTTTTGTGAGATGCAGAAGGTTATTACTCTACCACTGCTCGAGTAGACAGGCTTTGTCTTTTGTCATGTAATTCTTTAGGCAAATGAAACTTTGCACTTTGAACATTTCTCTTGCGTCAACCATTTTTGTATTTGAATGTCCATTTTGTATTCTGTTTGGAAAAATGATCAAGACGCCTGTAAAGATTCATGTCTGATAAAGATTGATATTGCTTAAGAAGAAGTTGTCATTGATGTGTGATATCCCCGGGCCGACACCTATATCGAGTTTCATAACCATTTTAAAAACTAAAGGATTTAATATCTGAAGCAAATTGAGTTTTCTGATTTTTCTCAGTTGCACTGCTTCCAGATAGTTGTGTATAGTGCTAATAGAGTAGTGAAGCTTGTGTCTTTTGTAACAGTATGAGGGACGTAGTATCTGTATTTCATCAAACCCAGTCAGTTTCACAGTTAAAACTGCAGCAGTTAGTTGACCCAGGCAAAATTTGCAGGTTTGCATTTGTAAGAATTTGCTGCCCTTCTTTGTCTTACATTGTAGCATATTCCGCCTCTATGTTTTTGACTGGTTTTACAAAAAAATGACAACACTACTTGGGTAATTGAGAAAATATTCATCGCTAATGAAAATGCTAATTAAATGCAGCCCTATTCACAGTAACAGCAGTTTGTTTTAATGTTAAGAGACCCTTAGGGCCCCTGGGCCTGTGCCCAGATAGATGCATTCAGTAATCCATCCAAGACTACAGAACTTTAGTCAAATCTAGCCCTGCAAACACCAGAAAACACCATAAGGAACTATAAATTAATTTTGTTGTTTTGAGTCGCAGATCCAAAACATTTATAGAGTGGGATATTAACCTGAATAAAAGTAATAGCCTCTCAAATATACCGAGGTCTTAGACGGACCAGGTGCATATTAGCTTATTCTTCCTGACTGTTTCAGGAACCTAACACAGGCGACACTGAGCCCACGGCCGATGGCAGCACAGATATTCATTAGTCACTTATTTAAATCCTTTGTCATAAATATAATACAGAAGAGTGGGATTCATCATTGTTTAGTACCAGCCTCACGGGGAGGGGGAGGAGGGGGCATCAATACTATTTAATCTTACTAAAAGGTGTATTTTGCGAGTTCCCAATAAGTCATTTTATTTGAGTGCCATTAGGCGGTCGTGCTGTGCCTGTGTCTCTTTTTGTACCTGAATTATCTGACCACTCAGTGGAGACAGTCATCAATGAGGCAGTGACTCATCCTGCCTCTCTCCCTCTCTTGCCCTCCCTAATCCGAAATATGACTTAAACCTTGCATGACGTCATCCAGCCTGTGTGATTCAATCAGGAAGCCCTCAAGGACAACCAATGTTAATTTCATATACACAGGCGTGCTCCCTCAGTTCTCACTCTCACCTCTGTGATGAGTGTCCATAACATCAGCAGGAACACATACTGTACATAAACATGTACATTTCCATTAGTCTATGCTTTGCTGCTCTCCATTTCTGAGGTGAATTTGTACTTTTCATTGTGCTGCAGGTACTTTGCAGACTACAATTAAAACACATGACTGAATAGTTAAGAAGACAAGTTAAGTAGTTAGAATTAATTCCAGCTACACAAGTTATTCCATGCAGATTAATTAAGGACTTAAATATTGTCATATTACTACTTTTACTGACGTAAAGCATCTGGATCTGAAATACTTCTTGAAACGCTGAACATACACAAACCTGTAAGTCATTAGTATCATGTGTGTTTTAATTGGAAATTGTCTTTGGTGCCACCATAAAGCATTAAAAATAACACACTGAGGACGGGGTGGCTGTGGCAGGTCGTCCACCAATCAGAAGATCAGGGGCTCGATCTCCGATTCCTCCAATCCGCATGCCAAATCATCCTTGGGTGACATACTGAAGACCAAATTGCCCCTGATGGCTGCTCCATCAGTGTGTGAGAACGTGTGAATGGTTACTAGTGGCACCATGTATGGTAGCCTTGGCCACCAGTGTGTGAATGGGTGAATGTGACCCAGTAGTGTAAAAGCGCTTTGAGTGGTCAAGAACACTAGAAAGGCAGTCCATTTACCATTTACCATATAGTGATGCTGCATTCACATGCTCCTCGGATGGTCCCAGTTCCTGAGATGTGATGTCGTTCTTCCAGCTTTGGTGTGTGCATGAGCTTTAAGTCGTGATGTGGAAACAACATGGATGCTACTGTGCTGTATTGTGTTGCTCAGAGCATTAAAACAACACGATAATATATCCCCTAAAACTACTAAAATATTGCTTTACCTGATAACTTTTCTTACTAATCTGGGTCACTCTAGGGAGACAGCAACTTACAGTTACTCACAACTTAATACCATATCACCAATTACGTGTGAGGAAAAAACTGACATGCAATATTCATTCATTCAATTTCCATAACCACTTATCCTGTTGGGGGTTGCGGGGGGCTGAAGCCCATCCCAGCTGATACTGGGTGAGAGGCGGGGTACACTGTGGTCACCACACAGGGCTGACACATAGAGACAGACAACCATTCACACTCATATTCACACCTACAGCCAATTTACAGTCACCAATTACCCAAACCTGCATGTCCCTCTTCCTGTGAGGCGACAAAGCTAACCACTGCCAGTGACATCACATTGCCATGTTTCTGCATACTTGATGTCACATATGATCTTGGCAAATCATGTACCAAATTTTTTTGTCAGTTTCCGAGTTGTTGTCCCGACTTAAAGGGGCATTCACATGAATTTTCGCATTGTGGAGCTAATTTTTCCTATTATTCCAACACCACATGAATGCAGGGTTAGACATAGCTTAAACAACTTTTAAGATACATAAATACAGTTGCAAAGAAAGAGAGCAAAAAGCAGAGAGGGACAAGATGCAAGATTTACATATTTATTAACTTTTTTTTTAAGTTCGTATAAATTTAGGGCCTGTTAATTTCACAGTGAAATATGACTCAAAGCTGGCCATAATAATGTGGTCCAGACATCTAGTTTGGTGATGTTGGCCATTGTGTTTTCCATCTTGAAAGCTACTGATCACTATTTTTCCTTTTAACGATGGACAGGTGGTTTGCATCATGTGAAAGGGGTCTCTCCCAGTGATGAATGCAGCTTTATGGAGTGTTCAGCTAATTGTTTTGGTTTTCCAGCCCACAACTTTACTGTTTTGTTTATGTCTTGTTTCTGCTGGCCCCAAGTGGCCAAAAAATCAGCTGGTGAAGGTTCAACATGGGCCAGATCAGTCTGCTACATCTGCATGACTTTGTTAAGAATACATTTTGTATTTTCTTTAAAAATTAACTGCAAGGAATGTAATGCTCCTGACATTTTTTTTAATGGTGCACAACCACAGAGGCACACAGTTTCATGCAGTTAACAAGACTGTGTTCTGTGTCTTCTGTTACACTGCTGCAGAGAAATGATATGATAGGGATATGAAAAGTGTAGTGAGAATATATATATGCTTTAAAAACTGAATTGGCCATAAGAATGATCTCTTCTGAAGCGCTTGCACGTTGTGTAATTTGTAGCGGTGCACAGGGACACACTGTCTCAGTGTTATCTACTCTTACTGTTTGTCTTTCCTGACAGTCTGCTTCTCCCCTGATTTCAGTGGAAAAACATTCCTGCCTCTTAGTATGCAAGTGTGTGTGTGTGTGTGTGTGTGTGTGTGTGTGTGTGTGTGTGTGTGTGTGTGTGTGTGTGTGTGTGTATCAGTTATGATGGTACAAGGAATCTGCCCTGTATAACACCACTGGCCAACAGGAAGCACATTCCGCTCCTTCCTGTTTGTGGCCCTCTCTCACTTCCTGGTAAGTGTCTGATAACTTACAAAACCACTTTATCACCCTTTTGCCCGAAATTCCTGTCAGCAGATTAAAGTAATTGGGCAGCGACGTCATCATCATGTATTTTTAGTGTGTTTCATTATGGATATGATGGAGGATATGATAATGATAATATTCATTTCTATGGAAGAAATATCATCTCAGGTATTATTGTATCAGACTGGTGTAACACCTGTTGACACAGATTGTGACATTAATGTAAATAAGATCACAAGGAGGCTGCATGACTTCATGAGTATGAGTCAAGAGGTGAGATGGGGGATTTACACAGCCAGCTGATGAGTCAATGAAACTGCCTCTCATTCTTCTGTGCTGGCTCATTACAAAACAAAAGAAAAAACAGTACAAGCATGGCTCTGTATGGTTATCCACTGAAAATTTGACTATTTTTAACTTGACCTTTGAATAACATTTTTGTAAAGTTGTCCTTTTTCCAGCTTTAATTCATTATCACTTCTCTTCTCTTTTGTGTGGCTTCCGTGCATCTTATTTTTAGCCTAATGCGCAGCATGGCTCTGGGGATTGCAATGTCGGTCGGTTGGTCCTTTGCCCAGACTAAAATACCCTCACAAATATTGGTGGATTGCCATGAAATTTTGTACAGACATTTGTGGTTCCTAGACTGTGAATCCTATTGACTTTGGTGATCTCTTAATCTTCCTGTAGTGCCACCTTAAGGTTTTCAGTTATTCCTTAAAATATCTCAGCATGTACTCGATGTATTGGCACAAAATGTGGTACAGAAATTTATGGGCATGACTTTGGTGATACCCTGTCTTTTCGACTTGCACCATCACCAGGTCAAAACTGGTTAAAGATACACTATGCAGGATTTTTCTGAAAACCAATGGGTAGACTCATACAGCATTAATTCCTCTCAGTCATCATTTATGACCCACTAGAAGTGGGTGGCAAGTGTATTTTTCTGCACTCTGCCCTCTGCCTGTATTTTACGATTTACGATTTCTGTGTTCAGAACATTTATAAGCATGTACCCCCACAGCACTCAGGTGAGGTCGGGGCTTTATAAAAAGGTAGTGACCAGCTGTCTGACCAAAAGCAGCAGGCATCCAAGAGACACTGCGCCAAACTAATGCAAATATAGTGAGGCAAAACAACAAACTGGAGTGAACCTGGGGTTGGCTTTTACTTTCACTTTCCCCAGTAAGCATGTTTACAAACAGTAACTATTAATTCATTCATTCATTTTCCGTAACCACTTATACTGTTAGCGGCGGCCGGGGGCTGGAGCCTATCCCAGCTGACACTGGGCGAGAGGTGGGGTACACCCTGGACAGGTCGCCGGACTGTCACAACAATAAGTAAGTTTGTCCAAGACTTTAGTCTCTAATGAAATACCTACAAAACCCTAATATATACATGTAACAGCATGTTACACGTATATGTAGGAGCATGTAGGAGAAGAATCATGGTTGGGTGTCATTACATAATGTACTTATCCTAAAGTTAGATGCTTACCTTAAAATAAAATATCAAATAAAATAACTCAAAGTTCACTTGCTTTCCCATGGGACACAAACACTGATGTCCTGGGGGAACGTCCTTTGTCTGTTTGACCCATCCACCACAACAGCCTGCATACTTACATGGACTTCCGGTCTTTATACGATATCTGTCTTTACTTGCAGTGCATTGGTCACGTGATCCCAGCCTTGCGTGGACTCATGATTATGTGGGTTATGTATGAATGCTGATACATTACTTTGCCTGGGTATACATACAGACAGTGCATGAGAACAGCCAGAACACTCTCACGACGTACTGGAAACTGTCATTTGTGCAGTACATAGGGAAGAGTGACAAGTTGATGAGGTTTTTGGAGCTTTTGTCTGTTTTCTATCATAATTTTTATTTCTTCAGTATGTGGACACTTTGTCATTGTTATTATCATAATCAGAAATATGGTGTGAAATCAGTACTCCTAGCCATAAATAAGATACCACAATAAGAACAAACACCATCTACATCAATGCATACAGTACAGTCATTGATGAATACATTTCTCTGCGAATGGCTGCATGGTGATATTTACTGTTAAGTGGTCACTGGAGGTGTTGTCCAAGTAGCCAGACAGGCAGACACGAGAGGAATGGCTGAGTCACAGTCAGTCCCCAGGTTTGTTTGAGTTGCCACTGGGGGGGAATGTTGGAGGAGCTCCAGCGATTGTGAAGACCAGGCGCTGTGTGGCAGCCTCACTTCCTCGACTCAAGTGGCCAGGGAGATAAAGAGGCTGGCAGGGGAGCATGCCAGCTGGACCCCACTGAGCAGCGGTCTGGACCCAAATATAAACAAACATTACATTTTAATTGCGTTTAGGATGAATATTAATGTGAATGCAACAACATATTCAGCTGGTTTGCTCTTTCACAAAGCTGCCAAAACTGGTTTCAAAGTGATGTTCTTTTAAGAAACAGAGATTTTAAAGCATTGGTTTTCTTTGTCAAAAACATTGTACATCAGCAACAACATTATGACCTGCAACCCTGTGTGGTCATTGAATGTTGTAAATGTCCAATATGAAGAGACATGGGAGTTGTGTATGTGATCAAGATGTTGCCACAGCATCGTAAGGAAAGGGGACACATATGCACAACTCAAGTCTAGACAGGAAGACATATGAGTAGGTGGGGGGAGAAGGGAAGTGCTCATTAGGAGTGAGATTAAAGTTATCTTCGTTTATCTATAAGTCTGTAGACTCCATCGTGGTCCACTCCCTTTCCCACTGGAGTAAACACAGGAAGATGCTGCTAATTACTGTCTGTGATGCTGAAGACCCACTGATATCAGCAGTGATTGGACAGATTCACCATCTGTGACCATTAATTCTGACGTAGCAGGGCTGAAACTTACTGACTGGTGTGGGAATCTTACTGGATGAAAGTGCAGCCTTAAAATATTATAGACATTCATGGTCCCCAGAGGATACATTGCACTGACTTTGGTGATCCTCTGACTTGTCCATAGTGTAACTATAAGATTAATATTTGTGGGTTTGAGTAATATATAACTAAATATGATTATATTAGTGTATAATCTACCGATCAGTGTTTTGCATGAATGCACTAAAAGAGTGTTTATGTTTTTTTGTGAACTGAATGCTACAACTAATGTATGTGAGCGTCGTTCACTCTCATGACAGTCAACAATGCTCATGCACTGTATTTTACAGCACTACAGCACACGGCACCCTGGTGTTGTATTGGAGACTGTTTACTTATCAATATTTGTTTCCCCCTACCTAAATCTGAATCGCACCTAACCACTATGCGTTTTTATAGGAGGGAAACATTATGGGGAACAGATTTCAACACCTGGTTAGAGCAACTGGCAATTCAGACAACATAGCTACCATTAACGTTTTTGCTGAGACCAGTTAATATGAATATTTGAGGAAGTTTTATGAACAAATCGGTACAGATTCCCACAGAAAAATCTCACATTTTTATGCAAATATTGCCTGCTGGGTCTGAAAAAAAACCCAAAAAAACAAACAAACAAACAAAAAAAAAAAAGAACATCAGACACATCAGCAACAAATTTAAAACAACACATCAATCTGGCCAGTCCTGAATGACCGATCACAAGACTGAAATGAAAGAAATGAACATAACCTGGTAATTCAGTCAGGAACACTTTAGTCAAAGAAAACTTTATTTCCATCTGCAGTATTATATTTGGTGGTATGGCTCTGTCCTGGAGCCCCTCTGCTTTTCCTTGGGCCGACTCAGAAAGCCTCTTTCACGCATCTACGTGGAAAGCATAAGGCGATGAGAGAAAACCTCTCCGCCCTTTTACGTGCCTGTCTGAAAAGCCTTAAGGCAGAGAGAGCACACCTGTCTGCCCTTCCACATGCAAACAAGGAAAGCCTGAGGCAGAGAGGCAAACCTCCCTGCCCTTCCATGCGCCTACATGGAAAGCCAAAGGCAGAAAGAGCAGCCGCAAAGACCCGCCGGGGACAGAACAGAGCAGCATCAGTGACAAACAGAAATTACACTGATAAGTCAGACACAGCATGAAAAGCAGGAGCTGGGGTGGAGGCAGGTTGCAAAGCAGCTTGCAGAGGAAGCAGCAACAGTAGGCAGGCCAGAGCAGTTTAAATAGGGCGCCCTGGATGAGATTCGCCAATTGGTTGCGTAGAAATGACTCCAGTGATCTATCAGCTGACTCCCTTTCATCAATCAGCTGCTCCGCCAGTTGATTGGGCTGTTTGAGATCAGCTGATGTAGCTGGAATGTGAGCTGAGCTTGACATTGTGTCCTGCCTGAACTAACACTATGCTCAATATCTTTTGGGACTGTGAACTTAATTCATTTTAATATGTGTGAGCTGAACTTTAAGTTAGCAATGTGCACAACATTGTAATGGATGGATTTCCATGTGGTTTTCTGTTTTTGATTTAGTGATGATGACATTCATGTTCCCCTCAGGATGAATTTTGGCCACTTTGTGATCCATTAACTTTTCATTTAGACGTTAAGTTTATTTAATCTTTTATTCATATTTGTCCATATTGTTTTGTTATTATTTTTTCCTGTACTCTATTGATGCTCACTAGTACAACAGTCACTTTTCCACAGTTAAATCACTGAAAGTCAACATCTTATCCATCGCCTTATTTTGTCTCATGTTCAGCAGTGAGTCAGGCTCAATAAAACCTACTTCACATTTTCATTGACCAAGCAGCAGTTCTACTTCCTGCCTCACCTCTAAAACATGATTTGAATCACAGGTTGCACAGAAACTGAAGAACCGCTGCTCAGCCAGCGCCTGCTGCTGAAGCAGTTTCCATTTCAGTGCAACAATCCTTTAATTAGACAAAAATAGGAAGTAGTCATGTGGTATTTGAGAAGTGGTTTCCCGTTAGGACCGGCTGCAGGCACAGACCCAATCCTGACTTCTGCTGTGTGTGCCCACTCTCAAAACGGATCATATTATTATTATCAGCATCTTATGTGGGAAAACATATGGTAGCACTCCAGTGAGGCAAAATTCCTTTAGAAATGTTTCCATGACCTTGAATGACTACATTGCTTTTAAAGAGATGTTGTGTTTGTGAGTGGGGTTGAATGATGGTGTTTGTGGAGGGGAAGCTGCCTTGGCTGAGGAGGTGGCTGTCTGCTGCAGAGCTATTTAATCAGGGGGAAGATCACATACCTTCCTATGGGCATTAGCTGAAGTGATGTTGCTGAACACAGGTGGTGGAATAAGAACATTTACACAAGTGCTGTACTTAAAGAAGTATTTCACCGCTGGAAAGATGGTCTTTCAGCAAAACTTTGCTGTCTATGCAGCAGAAAGACGCAAACACTTTTGAAATTGGTGCTACATGACCAAAGAAAACAAGAGGAAAAGAGCTGTGACATTTGCCTGTGCTCAAGGAAGAAAACCTGCAACTACAAGAATGCACCGGACCAATAAACAGTCACAATAGTGGCTGACATAATGCAAGCAAGAGGCAGCAAAACATCTTTTCATTTTATAGGTACAGTTTAATTACATATGCAAAACTCTCCACAGTATGAACAGTGGAGCCTCAATATCAGCCACAACCCAGCCCTGAGCAGAGTGACCATCCCCTAGTGACCAAAAAACTGACTGCAGTGTTTGAGGTTCCACCTTTTAGTACCAGATCTGTGTGCTAGGTACCCCAACAGAGGGGTGACCAAAAATGGGGATGGTAAGGAACAGTTCCATTGGTACCATCTACAACTTTTCACACTGGAAACGGAAAAAAAGTGTACCAAACTGAACTGAACCGTGCTGTAATGCTTGGTGGAAATGGGGTTTTAGTGTCCGTGGTGGCAGGCATAGAAAAATGTGGAAGTACAAGTGTAGTATGAGCAACAGCCCAAGAGCCAGTGAAAATCATATCTTATTTGAGCTGGTGCTGGTAAGACGGAGGGAAGTTTACTACAGTTCATTTACACATACTGCCCACATTATTATGGTACAGAGCTAGTTGAAAATTGGTGAAATATCCCTTTATATACAATTTACTATTTCTGTCTTCTGCTACTCTACTTGCACATGACTTTTTACTTGTAACTTTTACTCACTAATTGAACAATTCTATAGTGTTGTACTGTTATTTTTACTTGAGTAAAGGGTCTGAATACTTTCTCCACCCTCTGTGCTCCTCTGTCTACCTCTGCGTCTGATTTTCTCTCTCCTCTTCCATCTTCCTCCACTCCTCTGTCTCTTCAGATCACCTGTTTTCCCACTCTGGTTTAAATACAACGCAGCCTACTCACCCTCAACAGCTTAAAACACTCCAACTGAGTCATTTCACCTTCTCCGGCTTCCCTCCTTGTTTTCTGCCTTCATCAAAACAGCATTTCAACAGTGGACTCAGAGGCTGAACTAATTGCTTATAATTTCACTTAGACACGCACTCACGTCCAACCTCAGTGCCTTGCTCCTCCAGACGGCAATCTCAATCTCTGCCTTACTTGTTTCCTCCCTTCCTCTTCTCCTCTGTCTTTTATTCTTTCCCCCCCAAGAGACATGATTTACTTGAGTCAGGGACAAGGACATCTGCCTATTAGCAAGTGCCACTGACGTAGGCATCGCCATCCCCTCCTCCTTATTATCCCCCTTCTTCATCCGCCTTCTTCTCCCGCTCCTCCTCCTCCTGCCTTACTCAAATTGGGGTCACCAACCCTCATCGTGCAGGCTGGTGAATCATCAGTGGGACTCGCGCCGCACAAGGAGGAGGGACGTCGCCCGCCAGGATACTTCCGTCCTCCTTCCCGAATTACCAGGGTAACCCGACATTGTCTGCTCTCTACTGTCACATCACTCTGTCGCACAAAGAGAGGAATAAAGAAATAGAGGGAGAGGAGGAATATGAATGAGGGACATAGTGGTAAAGGGGAGCGGGGACTTGTGAGCAATACAGTATAATGCAGACATATCAAAGCTCACCACCTTTTTCTTGCTTCATCAAACAGCCATTGTAATGTTATAATATAGTCACCCCATTACTACTCATTCACTGCATGAACAGGGAGGACAGGAAGTAGAGAGCTTATACCCCACCACTGCGTCAGCATTTTTTGCTTTTTGTATTGCTGTATGTTTAAAACATGCAACAGCATATTTCTCAAAGTGAGATCCAGGACAAAAGAACAATAGTTTAAAGGGTTGCTTCACCCTAATTTCTAAATTCCTCGCTAACATCTTGTGGCAGCCCAGGATCCCTAGAAATCCCTAATGCAAAGAACAATTGTGCGCCTTACAATTTATGTCCAATGCTAATGTTCAGAAACATTGCAGGAAGTAGTGTCCTTACTGTATATGTAGCAAGGCTATAAGGCCCCTTTCCCACTGGACAAAAAAACCACTAACACCTGGCTTTTGTGCTTAATGGGAAAGGTTACAACGGGCATTCCTTCCTGGGATAAATGACTCTGCAGCAGTCACAGGTATTTATCAGCTCCAGCTTTGATCGAAGGTGATTGAAATGTGACAACTGGGTGGACACAAATTTTAACCTCTTTGCCAGCACGATGCACCGACAGACCACCACAAAATACCACCCATCTCCGTCTAAACAACTCTCAAACATGATTAAAAATTTAGTCAGCACTGAGTTTGAGAGAGACACTGAATAAGTAAGAAGCAGAAAAAAGAAGTAACTTCTGTAACACTTTATACTGACTGTCAGGCTGCGTTCTACTGTTTACTCACCAGTTTTCTTGCCTTTCCGTACGTTGGACATGACATACCAGGGAAAAACAAAGCAAATCAAAATAAACAAGCAAACAAAAGAAACAGAGGCATACTCGTCTGCTGATGCAGAATGCATACACAGCTCTGGTCTGCTGGCAGTGGAAAAGGAGTATGTTGCCTATTATAACAGGTGTTACCATATTAGAAAAACCTGCACACACAGATTAATTTTGGTCAGCCAGGTCTCACTCTGCAGTTGTTGAAATCGGGCACTTGGGCAGTGACTTCTGGCATCAGACACAAACGGAAAAAGCTGTTCTTTAATGTTGGCATGATACGTGGCGGCCAGAAACGCGACGGGACAAGAGCGAAAGTGAAGGCGGCGAAAGGTAGGGTGATGGTGGCTAGGAGGGGTGGTGGATGGTCCAACAAACACCAATTTTCAGACAAGTGGTGTTCATGTCCCGTAAGATTCTAAAACCCAACCATGTGCTTTTGTTGCAGAAACCTAACCATGTGCGTTAGTTGTTGAAGAGGAAAAAAATCAGTTTGTCGTGTTTTACCAATGTAGTTCATATATTTTGAAAGAGACTGTATGTAAATGGTAAATTTCCTGTGAAAACAAAAATGTATTTTGAAAGAATGTAGCAGGCAGAACTTGACACGGCATCCCAGAACGTCAACAACCAACACACCCAGGGTACCTTGACGCCGTATCTGAACATGGAAAGTCCGTGACCAAACACTGATATGGGACGAGGTCAGAGTGAGAATGTGTTGTTTTAGTGGAGAGAGGGTATAAGTAAGGCTGTGGATGGTGGATCAGCACCCAGCACGGACCTTTGCCTTCACGGGTCTTTCAGACTTTGCCATAGTTTATTTGCAATAACCATTATATTTGAGTACACTCCCTGCAATGAAAATCAATTTTTTTTAAACTTGTTTATTTGGTGTGTTTTTTTCTTAGGATACAAGACATATGAGCGAAATATGCAGTCAACACCATGGCTGAGCAGTTCCCCCTGAGACTGCAGTGTACCGATGACTGTCTTAAAGAAGCAGATTCAGAAAGCCGAGGTTTCATAGGTCACATATTTAGGGAATCTACTCCATCAGCTTGTGGAACAAGGGGTATCAGAGGAGAAGCAGTTGTGGCTACATATTAGTATTAAGTTTCACTTTCAGATCAACTTGTCACAGCTGGTGATCATGAACAAGGTTTATTTAGCAAAACATTATTAGCTGTTTGATAACAAAGTCAAGCTGAATACTCATTTTATCTATTACTGTTATGTTTCTAACGTTGTAGAGAACAGTGAGCAGAGTAGAAGGTGAGCAGGTACATTAAAGCTGGCTGGTAGAGATAGAAATGGGGACTAACTTGCATATTCATTGATCTGCACATACTAAGGTTTTAGGTTTTAGGAACATTAACTATTAATTTCCTGTATCTAATAGGACATGAACTCACTCTCCTGCGTGAAAGTCAAATGTGCTATACACACCCATCTGCAACCCCAACCTTCACACAGTTACTTTCCATTAAAGTGATAGTTCAGGATTTGGACATGAAGGACCATGGCCCGTAGCTTACCGGAGAAAAAGTAGTTCTTAAGATATAAGGGGGACACGTAACCAAAAGGTTTTAAGCTACAAAATGCATGTGTTTTGTTAGACTATTTCGATCATTTTAAAACATCCCCACATTATGTCAGACCTTGCTATCAATTGGGACTATTTTCTGGCCAGTATCACTCCACTGTGCAGGCCCGTAAGACAGCACGCAACAGAAATCAGTTAGACAGTTTATCACCACGCCGTGCAGGTGCGCAGGATAGCAACGGCTAACAGAAACTTCATCGGCTGTTTCCAACAGAGAACCAGTAGGCTATTATTAGTGAGGAAAAAGATGAACTAGCCCTATATATACCTACTACTACAGCGCAAACACCGGCTCAGGCTCACGACACACCCGCGTCAGCTGCTGTAGGTAAACAGAGGAATACCAAAATGGTGCCAACTTGTGATTTCCCCAGCTGTGGGAATAAAAACATCGCCGGCTCCCAATTCCATCGGTTTCCTGTTACAGATGTAACCCGGAGGCAACTTTGGCTAATCATTCAAAGTTAAAGGTCTAGTTTTGTCAGATTCAGCGGCATCTAGAGGTGATGTTGCAGAACTGAAACTTCTCTCATGTGCCAAGCTAAGGAGAACTACAGTGGCTGATAAGAAAATGTGAAAGGCCCGGTCCATAGCCAGTGTTTGATTTGTCCATTCAGGGCTACTGTAGAACAACGTGGCAAATTCCACGAGTGAGGACCCAGTCCATAAGTGGATATAAACAGCTTTAAGTAAACAAAAACACAACCATCTTATTTCAGGTGGTTATAAACTAATGGAAACATTATTCTGAATATTATTTACCATTTTTGCCCATTAATGCCTTAAATTCTATGCACTGGACCTTTGACATAATCCTTAGGAATCCTAGGATGCGACATCTGGGAAAAATGAATCAGTGGTTTCTCTTTCGGTGGGCAAAACTATCTGAACAAATAGACACCACTTCACAGATAAGCAATTCTGGTGAACTAAATCTTTAATTCAACTGTTATTTCACATTCTAGAAGTTCAGACACCACATGTATGGATTAATATTTGTCATTTTTACACAGTGACATCAAAATCTGACACAGGGCCTCACAAAGACTTTATGTTTATGTTGCTCAATTGAACTAAACTCTCTTGTTTTTCTTTGGCCAATGCTCAGTGTTTATAACTGGGTAGAATGTAGAGAACAGCAGGACTGTGTGTGTATATGTTATGTGTGTGTGTGCTCACAGAGGCAAAAGGTCAGCTTCGGCTTGGTCCAACGGCATGCTGACTTGGCCGCAGCTTATTTGCTGATGCTATCTGTGAGTAGGAATCTGAGTAAACAGTGAGGCAAGATAACAAGAGGAGCACATCTTCCTTCTCCGCTCTCTCCTTCAGCTCTCTACCACAAACTGCCCAAATCCTTACAGAGAACAAACAACTCTCATCATCCCTCCATCTCTTTCGTGTCTCCCTCTGTGAAATCTGTATTTAAAATCTCTTTCAACCCACAGACTCCTCTCTTTCTGTTTCTGTCTCAGCCTCTCGTTCCCTCCTTTCTCTGTGCCAGAGAATGTAAGACTCGAGTGCCCTTTTCCTGTTGTAAAACTGCCAGATCTCTGTCCTTAAGCTCAGTCCTGTTCTCCTTGCCGAAGATATCAACGGACACAGCTGTCCTGACTGGACAGACAGCCACATCCTGCCAAAGATAGTAACAGGGAGATGAATCACTTGATTACTTTATTCAAGCCAGAGCTGTTCATTCACTTTAGCACAAACACGCAGAGGTTCATGCGGTTGCTCGCTACGTGTTTGAAATATTTTCTTTCACATTTTCTTGTCATTCAGAGAATCTGGAAATGTGTCCAACCTGTTCCAGGGTCTAAAGAGAGTCTGGGCTGCATGGCGTGACACTGCAGGCCACACCTGGACACATCTGGACTGGGGAGGGCAGCTCTGCTCTGACCCCCGGCACATCTGGAGCTGACACACTCCGAGACGGCGAGGAGATGCATAAATAACACTCACACATATGTACAGTATGTTCTTCATGGGAACTACACAAACGCAGACAGGCATGCACTTCTGCAGCATAGAGAAAACATTCGTCCTCATTCATGTGTCATGAGTATGTGTATTTAAATGTACACATATGCAGAGAGACTAATGTATGATGATGTTCATGTTAAATCGTGTAATAACACACACACACACACACACACACACACACACACACGCACACACGTAGACCAGATGCAGCTGGTCCACCCTGCCGTGTCATGAGTTGTGAGCCTGTGTTTTTATTTTATGTATGAAAGGAGACTTGTGTTTTATCACACTGTCTCAGAGAGAAATATGAGCAGGTGCTGCAGCTGTTTGAGGGGCATTTTAACCTCCCAGAAGAGCCCACT
Organism: Epinephelus cyanopodus; assembly: GCA_026686955.1. NCBI lineage: Eukaryota > Metazoa > Chordata > Actinopteri > Perciformes > Serranidae > Epinephelus > Epinephelus cyanopodus. Next base: position 23,299,817 of record CM048918.1, on the reverse strand, counting down.
AACAGTGCCGGACAAGACATCCCGAATTAAAGCTCTGAGCCTCCTTCAGGGTCGACCCATAGATACAAAATCGTCTGTGTTGTGGAAGGCTTGCAGTCAAAGCAAAACAGAACTGTGTCAGATAGGAAAGAGTCTGAGTTTACATAACAGTTTGGATCTGTTAATCACGAACAATCATCCTTAAAATGACCATGAAACAGGCACTTATACTGTATCCACTCAGAATGATCAGACCATGCAGGTAAATGGTGCTGTCTCTGACTCTTTATTTCTGTATCAGGGTTCAGTGAGGGTGAACAATGACCTGAGTCCTGTTTAACCTTTATAGGGATGTTGACTGTGAAGCATTTAAAGGAATACTTCACCCACAAATTGGCCATTTGAATATCAGTTAGTGATGCTGTGTTATGCTGCATTCATGAAAAAAACACTTTCTCACACGCCCCCAAAGAAAGCGAGGAGCATTGTGATTTACTGATTATTTAGGGACCACGATAAACAACAGCAAAACTATATCAAAAATCTGTTTACATACTTGCACACAACCTGTGCAATATAAGTCTCCATTATCCAGTCATATGCTCAGTACTTCCCAAACTCGTGCATTTTCACTAAAACCATACTATTTAAAACTGAACTTAAAGTAAAACTTGTCTGTGCTCCCTGCAAAGCCAGACTCCAATACTGGTTTATAGCAAAAAAGCATGTGTTTATATAGTACTGAGGATACGACTGGATAATAGAGACTTGGATTATACTGTGTAAGTTGGGTGAGAGTTTCTAAATTGATTTTTTGAGATAGTTTTGCTGTTGTTAAACATGGTCCCCAGTCAAATAATAAATCAATATGTTTGCTGTTTTCCATGGAGGCATACCAGAAAAACAAACATTTTCTCACAAATTCAGGGTAACACAACACGACTGATTGATTTCTCAGTGGTCATTTTGTAGGTGAGATATTCCTTTATTGTAGAAAACAACTGTTGCACACTGAATTTCTTTTATTTATTTTTTATTCTTTTTTGGGCATTTTTAGCCTTTAATGGCTAGGACAGACAAGTGTGAAAGGGATGAGAGAGAGGGAGTGACATGTAGCAAAGGGCCACAGGCTGGGGTCGAACCCAGGCCGCTGCGGCAACAGCCTTGTACATGGGGTGCCTGCTCTACCACTAAGCCACAGATGCCCCTGCATTTCTTTTATTGTGATGATGACATTCAGGTGTCTGGGCCCTCTTCAAAATCAACAATCATATGATTGTTGATCTTTAACGACTCTACTTAAATATGAATAATGTACCCATTAATAAATAACACAGTATGTAAGTAATAAAAATAACCCAAAATATAATGTGTGCAGTAGTTATGGTTACAATAACACTCTGCTTGTCGGCTGGAGTTGATGGAGTTCAAATTTTCTCTAACCAAATAAAGAGCAAATTAATGCCATAACATGCCCCTTGCTTTTATAAATAATTTTGTAGGTAGAAAGCCACTTAGCAAGGCATGTTGATGTTTGCAGTTCACACAGGAACAAACACAGTGTTTAATCAATCCCTCAAAACTTGTATTTTTGTTTTTGAAAGACAAAAAATAAGCAAAAATGCAGCGACTGCCCAGCTGGCACACAACCAATCCTCAATGTTAAAATGTGGTTGGAATTATGTCAGTTGTTGTTTCAACGTTAAAATGACATTGAAACAACGTTTAATTCTGATGGTTGTAAAAAGGTTAACAACATTCTCATAAATCGACATTGAAATTTTGAAAAAGACTTTTAAAGTTGATGAAATGTTATTGAAACGTCATTGACACAACTGTTGATCTATCTTTCAAAATCAAAACATAGCCCAACAGTGATTCAACATTGATGTATGACGTTGATTCAACAGTGATTAAACATTGGAATGCCGGCTGGGTGGTTCGGGACTGCAGTCATTTCCTCCGACATTAGAATAATTCTTACACATTGACACTGGTTTTCTTGAACCATCCTCTTCCTTTAATTCTCTTTGTTGTCATTTCCATCATTTTTGCAACAAGAGGCTGTGCACTCACTTACCACATAGCTATTTACACACAGGCATTCCTTTTGTCAGTCTTGTGGCCTTGGTGCTCCACAGCCACTAGCTGACTCTGAAACACTACCAACTCCTACTCAAACCACATCCCAGACTGGGTCTCACTCTCTATAAAATTCCTCCTCTTTCCTCTCCTTCATCTCAGTGATTCTCTCTCTACACATCCTTCGCCCTCTTTCACTTTATTTCAACCTCTGCTGTCTTAATTTTCAAAGCTGCGTTTCAGCTCAGCTGCAGCTCATCCACTATCTTCACTCAAGCCCGTCTGGCATCTGCAAAATCTCTCCCACCCATCTTCTGTCTACTATAAACTGTTTGCATGCAGTGCCATTGGTTGTCATGACGACGGGCGGGCCGAGGGGTGAGCTGCAGGTGTTCCTGTTTGGGTTTGATGGCGGGGAACGCTCAGCGTTTCTTATTTTTAGTCTTGTGGAGAGCTCTGCTGCCTGTGGGTTGAGTGGGCCACTGGCTTGTTTGTTTATTTATTGCGAACAGCCAATCACCCGTGCAGGTTTGTGTCAACATGGGGGGCCAGCTTCCTGTTATTACTGACCACACACACACACACACACACACACACATGCATATACAAACCTGTAATATGTGCGTACTGTAAATGTGTGGCCTCTTTCAAGCACGTAGACAGACACATGTGCTGTATGTGCTTTTCTAGACAAAGAACCTGGAAGCATACTTGTAAAAATGTGCACAAAGTGGTGAACAGACACGACATGTGCTTGTCTAATAAATTCACTTTTTTAAAATAGTTTATCTTTTCAGCAGTCTCACTGCAGCTCAACTAACAAAAGAGCTGACCACAGGTTTGATAAATTGACCTTGAATTAAATCACACCCTGGACAGGTCACCAGACTATCACAGGACTGACACACAGAGACAGACAACCATTCACACTCACATTCACACCTATGGCCAATTTAGAGTCAACAATTAACCTGCATGGAGGCCTACGAGCACGAGCACATGGCTGGAAAGCAAAGGTTTGCCCAGTTGAAGTGGGCTGCTGGGGTTTCGAAGGCATGTCAACTACCAGGCTGCTTAAAGAAATGGGAATTCGAGGTCAAGCCTAGTGTCAGGCCATCAATGGCCTCTCTGGCGCAGCCGAATTATGGATTAAGAGAAAAGATGCCACTTGGGCCCGAAATACCCACCTGAATGACCCCAATGAAGCTTTTCACAGCTTTTTTTTTTTTTATCATGTTCAGGACACTTGTGTAATTCATCTCAACATTCATTTCAACACGCTCTATATGTAATTCAGAATATATCAGTTGTCTGCACATGGTTCTCAACATGGAGGGGCCTAGCTGGACAGCTAACAGCTGATGGAGCCATCCTGATATCAGCGGTAACCGCTATATGAGCACAGTGCAAGGCAGTGGCAATGAACTGGTCACTGGGATGGACACGTGCACCAACATGCATTAACATGCACATGTGGCCGGACCAGCTTACCACAACAGAACACAGAGAAGCTCGGACCACAACACACACAGGAAGCGTGACTTCATTCTCTGCTCAGGACACCAGTACTCCACTTTATTTGTACATAGCAAATAGTGGTTTGCTGCAGACTTAATGCTCTGAATGTCACATACAGAACCTTTGATGATGATGGATCATCTTCATATCTGAGCTCCCCCTTTCAAGTCACGCACATTCAGATGATACTCTTATTCAGCCCCGACAATCAGAGTGATAATATTTAAATTCCCTTCATATACAGAGAACAAGTTGCTGTTTGGTCTCTGTGACACATTATCCACTCTGCTGTGAGCCAATCAAGGCCATCTGTGTTAAACTGTATGTGACCCTCAGGGGAGTTTGTGCCAGGACAAACCAAGTCTGGCATCTGTGTTTGCTGGCACCTGCTTTCTAAAATATACACTGACTATATTAATAGTGTATCAACTAGAGCGGGAGCTGGGATGTCTTTAACAGCTGCTCAATAGGCTCACTCAAGAGTGTAAATTACAGTGTTTGCACTGCATAATGATGTAGCACCATTTTATCACACTGAAGGAGGAGAATTATTGATTTGAGTTTTTATTCAGTGCGTTGCTCTATTTTGGTTCAGACTTTTACTGTTGGGTGAAAACTCCAATTTTGATTATCTTTGTTTTTAACCCCCAAAAAATTTACTGTATATCAAAGTACAATGTTTGATAGGTTTCTGTCATGTTGGGATTCAAGGTTTTCATTCATCAAGACACTCTTCCATAGTCTCAACATACATTGCGTTAACAGAAAAAGACTGTGCATGTGTGGCCTTCTTCTGGAATATATTTGAGTTCTAAAAGCATTTTTATTGTTTTCAAGTTATGATCACTATTTTCCTCTCTTTCCTCCCTTATTTTTCCTTATCCGAAACGAGGGTGCATGCTGTGCAGATTGTAAAGCTGCTTGAGGCAAACTTGTGACTTGGGACATTAGGCTATATTAATAAAATTGACCCAGCTTGACAAGTGGCTTTTTACTGTATTATTTATATATATTTTTAAAATGATATCATTGTCTTTGTGCTTCTTTTCTTTGAGATGTATGTGCCTCTGATTGAGTCTGACATCTAAATAAGGAATTCATTTGAAATATTTTGGCCTATAATAATCTGACTGGAATCAAAACGTCGTCGATTTGGATGCATTTGTGGGCAGTCGTTACTCTTTTTACCAATTTTATGACAGTGAGTCTCCTACATTAGATGTCTATTAAAGTTCGTGGCCTATTTAACAACAATTTTCTTTCAAAACCGGACAAAAACATTACTTTGGTTACTTTACGTTATTTGGTACATGACCTACAAGATTGTGTTTTCACAGCTGGAAATAATATAACTTTTAGCAAATGATACAGTACAAACCAACACAGCTGACACATGTGGTCTACAGTGCACAGGAGCACGCACGGGAATACGGCTCTGAAATTATAAATGTTTCACCCTAATTTGATGTTTTCCTAAATCACAGAGCTGCTCTGACTGCAGGAACTGTAAACATCCACTGCTGTGCAACAGTTAAGGACTGTTTTCTGTGCAACATGCTGTATGTTTCAGTTCTTGTATCCATAATGTTTTTTGAAGAAATTCAAAAGACATATCACACCTGTAATGAACCTGAACTGATAACGGAAGGTGATTTTTTTTTCAGACAGAAGCGATCCACCAGTGTGTGTGTGTGTGTGTGTGTGTGTGTGTGTGTGTGTGTGTGTGTGTGAACTCAGGAACCGTCTCCCTCTGAGCACTGAATTACTGAATGAATTCGTGCAGCAGCAGCAGTAGTAGTTCCTGGAGTGTGTAGGTGGGTGTTTGAATGAAAGACGAGTCCATCACTGTTTCAGTGTCCTTGAGCTAGATAATGAATGCGTACCAGCTTATAGGATGCTCTCTCTCTCTCTCTCTCTCTCTCTCTCTCTCTCTCTCTCTCACTCTCTCTCTCACACACACACACACACACACACACACAATGACTGTTCAATGACCTTGTCTTTAGCATCTGCAAACATGATATGACTGAAATGTGCTGTGGAGGAGGAGTGTGACCATGAAACTTCCTGTTTTCCTTCACTTTTTATTGCTTATTTTATTCACATTTACTGATGCATATTTACCTTGTGCCGTCTCTCATATTTTTGATTTGCTATTATAATCATAATATTAATGATAAACTTTATTTATACAGCACTTATCTTAACAAGGTAGCAAGGTGCTTTGGAGGAAGAAATAAAAACAAATGCCCCATCTCACAATGTTATCAGAAGTGAAAGATAATTTGAAAAGCGCCTCGTGATTCAGATCCGCTCCAAAATGTAATGTGTTCCTCCTTGGCCTTTGCTACGTCCCTCTATCAAGTTTCATAAAAATCAGGCCAGTAGTTTTTCAATAATCCTGCTGACAGCAAACAAAGTGAACTCAGATCATAACCTTCTTGGTGGAGGTAATAAAACCAACGCAGGAATCATAAAACATAAGGGCATAAAATAAAGTTAAAAAGAGTGGAATGATAAAATCCAGCAACATAATATTAATAAATGCTTTCTTATGAATCAAAAGCTTTAAAGAAAACATTTTAAAGATGCTACTGATGCCTGTGTGATTTTAATACACATTTTGGTGGATAAAATGTTTAATTTAGCTCTAATTATAGGAAAATTTTGATTTATTTCATGGTTGGTTTATTATTTGACATTTTCTCCATATATGTTGAATTATTCACTTGCCTGTAGACAAATTAGCCCTTTTTTAGGTTTAGCTGATGTGCTGTGCAAAAAATGTTCTGGCTTACTCTAAAAATGCACTGGAATTATTAAGTTGGTATTGTACCAGACAACTCTGTCTCTACTTCCCCATCATTAATGCCTAAGTATATTGTGTAATCCAGAAAAAGTCTTGAAGTAACTGGGAAATGATTCAGAAATAATTTCTCTGCCAGTCACACCAAGTTTCAGAACATAATGAGCAAAGAATCCACGCTAAGTACTGACAGTGTTAAGCCTGTGAAAAGAAAATGAACTTTGGGTTCAACCTTAAAGTTTCATAAAACCTCTGAGAATTACACTTCAGGAAGTATTTCCCTGCTGAAAAGGTGGTCTTTTTTATATAAAACTGGGCCATCTATGCAGTAAAATGATGCAAATACTTTCGACATTGGTGCTTCATGACCAGAGAAAACAGAAGCAAAGGGACATGGCATTTGCTTTTGCTCAAGAAGTAGAAACCTACAACTACCAAAATGCACTGCAGCAAACCATCACAGTAATGTCAGCTTGTCTGTTTTGACACAAAAAACAATATGGTGGCCAGCTGGCAACTAACAATCTCGAATTACAGTTAAACAGCTAAAATATGCTTCTGAAAACATATTTTAGCTCACTGTTTAGCTGGCATATGGATTTCTTTTTTGTTGACCTGTTCTGTACTAGAGTGCTGCACGGGCTGCATATTTCTGTCCGAACCTGACCGAGCCTGAGAGAAAAGTACCCGAACCCGCCCGAACCAGACAGTCATTCTGTTTTATGTCCGAAACGCCGGACGTGCGCCATGGGTGCTCCGCGGAGAGGGAGACCTCGGGGAGCGGGTGGCGGGAGGTCCGAGGCTTCCAGCGAGGGGAGAGGGAGAAATATAACAAAATAAGATAACATAGGAAAAACCTGTCTCCCTCTTTTATTTTATTTTCAGCGTTTAATCAAAGCGACGGCGAGCAGCGAGAGGTCCGAGACTTCCAGCGAGGGGAGAGGTAGAAACAAACAGCCAATGTGTCTGTTTGTGTTATGTTCAGGTGTTGTCACGTAAATAACAGTGCCCAAGCAATAGACAGGACAGAAAATATGATTTTATTTATTTTTACACTACATTTTCACTGAAAGCTGACCAAATTCGAAGTTATACATTTTTGACCAAACCCGGCTGGACCGTCCCGTCAGGCTCAGTTCGGGTAGCCACACTCTATTCTGTACACATGATATTTATTGCACGTTTGTCCGTTGTGGAAGAGGTTTCTGTGTGTTTCTATCATTTTTTCCCCGTTAAAGTGTTTTTCGGGGAGTTTTACCCTTATCTGCTGTGAGGGTCCAAAGGACAGAGGGATGTCGTATGATATAAAGCCCTCTGAGGCAACTTGTGATTTGTGACACTGAGCTTCATAAATAAAAATTGAATTCAATTTTAGGCAAGAAATAGGCAATACAGTGACAGAGTCATGGTTCATATTTGATCAGCTCTGCTTAGTTTTACCATTTTACCAGAAAGTGGTTTGAGTTTGAGAGACACAAAGAGGTTGGGGGTTTTCTCTATCTTAATCTGCTGCTATGCTTTTTGTGTCCGCAGTGGTGGGCATACAAAAATACTGAAGTACAATCTGTAGTTCGAGCAACAGCCCAAGAGCCAGTGACAAATTGTGAAAAGATTTGAGCTGGGAGATGAGCAGGGAGCTCTGGGTGATGGAGGAGAGTTTACCACAGTTCATTTACACATACTACCCACATTGTTACGATACAGCTGGTTGAAAATCAGCCAAGTGCCTTAAAGTGCCAACTTCAGGGTAAAGTGTCATCATAACTCCACCGTGCTTACTGTCCTGTCACTGCAGATGCAGCCGCTCCATCCTGCCCTGCAGTAACCCCTTCTCCCATCATCACCTGACCTTCCCCGCCCACATACTCACCTGCTTCCCATTTTCCTAATCAGCCTTGCAGTATATTTAACGGCCCATTTCCACTCAGCCTCTGCTAGAGTGTCTAATTTACTTTTTTCGTACACCAACCGTCTTTGTGTTGCGCTTTAGAGTCATGTTTTCTGTTCTTCCTGCTTTTGTGTCTCCTGTGCTGTTATTCTTTTTTAACAGTGCTTCCTTTTCATGTATTTGGGGTCATCTGTGTGGTTAAGGTGTACTGAGCTGCAGTTGACCACGGAGCAAAGAAACATTGTTAAAATAAAACAATATTTATGTTTCGGCAACCACAGCTCTGGTTTAAGTAATTGCGAACCTGTGTGACCTCTTTGAATCTTAATGTGTCTAGGTGGTGTTTCTTGACAGTGCTACAAAACAAATAACCCCCTCCGCTCCTGCAACATTAGCTTTGCAAGTAGTTAAGTCCAAAATTTCCCTTCCAGCAGCTGGTTAAGCATGGTACCTGTTGTCTTTCTTGTGAAATGGTAGGGTTAGTGACTCAGTGGGCATCAGAGGGAGTATGGGGTGATAGCATGAGAAACACACACACGCACACACACTTATTCCCCACGTCTCTCTCTGCAGAAACAGTGACCTCAGGACGAAGGAATGAAATCTTATCGCTGCAAAAACTCACGTAGGAATTCTCCGCCGGTGAATAAAAAAATGTCAGACCCTGTTTGTGTGACTGCGTCTGTGTATAGTCTGTCAGTGTGTACATTCATGCAGGATGTGTGGCCCTTTCAGTAGAAAGGACTCCTTCATGTGAACATCTAATGAAATCTCGTCTTTGTGTCCCTCTCCTTTCTGTGCTCTCCTCATTCTGACATCCATTTGTCCTTCCCAGCATACAACACCCACAAATCATCCTTTATTTCTTTCTTTCTTTTTTCTTTTTTTTTTTTTTTTTTGCAGTGTCATTCCCCGTTAAGGCCCGTTCAATGTCTAAAAACAGTCTAAGTATTTACGGGAAGCTTCTATCCAGAAATCTAAACACTTTTCTCATTGCAATGTTGTGTTCTCATTACTACAAGCTCTAGTGGTTGACAAATAAAGCAGTGTAGTCACCTACTTTGTGTGCTTGGTGTTTAATCATTGCAAAACCTTGTGATGTTGAGCCCAGTAGTAGAGGGCCTTTTTTATAGAGGACATTTTTATTCATCTTTAATTTGTTTGTTGGCAACATAATTGAGTGGACATGGTGTAATAGCAAGTCTTTACATGTATAATACAGGTGGTAACAGCATTTTCAATTACATTAGATCCAACTTTATTGTCATTGCACACTCAGGTACCACGACAATAAAAGCAGTTTAGCACAGATGATGCAAAAGGTTGCGCAAGTGCATATAAATGTATATAAAGATTAAAGAATGTACAAAAAGAGCAATAAACCGGTGGGATAGTGATACAAGAAAGAAAAACATCTATGATATGTCCAGTTTGGATATACAATGATAAACAGCAAGCAGTTATATAAATATGCATGCTCAGTGTAAAAGAAAACACGTTTGTTTGTTGGGTTTGTTTTTTTCCAGTTGGTTGCATCTCTAACAAGCATAACATCCAGTATCATCAGCATATAGGGAGATATCCAAGTTGGTTTTCTGACCTTCATTAGAAGCCACCTGCTGCCCTTTCATTCTTTGAAAAAATACCTGAGCCAAATAATCAAGGTCAATTTGACATTCACATTCTGTCAAAGATCCTCCTTTCTCTTTTCATTTTGCCTAAGTTAAGTGTTTCCAAGCTGACCTTAGTGTAACTTTTTACCTTTTATAGATTTGAGCATTTTGCTTTGTGATGACTGAAACAATGATAAAAAAGTAGAAGACCAAAAGTTGTTTTTGTTATGTTGAATCACCACAGAGGGAATTACCAAGATGGCAAACTGGAACTCATCAGCTAGCAGTCTGTCAATGATAAGCCTCTGAGGGCAACAGCCAGTATTTCAGGAGATCTGGTGTCGAAGGTGAATATCTTGGACTTACTTTCCATGCAGAATGATTCATTTTCAAAAAGCTAATTCAAAGCTAAACCGTTGTCAGGCGATAGCTGATGGGTTCTGAGATTGCATTTTGGCTAATACATTCATTCATCCATCCACATACAACATTCAAGGTACCCTTGTTGCATTGATTATTGACATTCTGAGACACTGTGTCAAATTCTCTTCTTTCAAAATACACTTCCATTTTCACAGGAACTTTAAAGTTAACATACAGTCTCTTTCAAAATAAACGCACTACGTTGGTACAGCACCCTGAATTCACATTTTTCCTTCAATAACAAACACGTGCAAGAACAGGAATTGGCTGTAGAATCTCACAAGACACTAACACCACTCTCTCGGGTAACCCCACTTTTACCACCTTAACTTACGTCCTTGTCCCACCACGTTTCCCCCTGATGCCACCAGGGGCCGTTAAACTATAATGGCAACCGGTCACATATCATGCCGACCTTAAAGGACGCCTTTTTTGATTGCCTGACACCGATGACTTCAGAGTTTACCTGCAGCTTAAATATGATGTGTACTGCTTGGAGTACAAAAGAAAACCAAAAGGCTTCTGATCTCTACATTTTATCCACTAGATTTTGCTTACAGATTCAGCGTACATATGCAGATATCTGTGTCTAGGGATTACCAAGATGGCAGCTAAAGGTCTGCACTGGTGAAATGAGTGGAGTGGAACTGTTGTATACTTAGGTTTCATGTTATGCTTGAGTGTTTAACGTTGTTCTGAAGGCCACACCGGAAGGTGGAATAAAAAGCAGCACATCATGGAGAGTAGGAAGATATGATATAGTTTATGGGGATAATGGCGTATGTTTTCAGATAGCGCCTCTTCAAGAAGGTGTTCATAGTGTTGCAGTGTTTTGTCCACATGAAAAGTGACAAAAAATAGTTGTTTAAATCTTTTTTAAAAAAAGAGACAGCTAGAGAAAGATGTTCACCTTGACTTTAGAAAGTTACAGAAATGTTTTGACACAGCCCCCACCCCCAGTCAGACGTTGAAAAGGTTTGAAAGGGTTTCTGAAGCTATTCAACCATTTGACAGGCAGCTCTGAATTGAAGTATACTGCAGCTCTATAGTTTAGCCTACTCTTTAAGGGGTAACTAAGCTGCATTCAAGGCAGATTAAAACACAAACGAACACTTTTGATGATGATGAAGGTTATACCATTGTCCGATACGTTGTGCAGCAGTCCTGCTGGGTGCCTTTGTTTTGTCATAATGTATATGTATAATCTTTCTTTTTTTCTGTGCAGTCTACAAAGTTTCTTAGTTGTACATCAAAAGCATCTAAAAAAAAAAGCAAAACAATGTAACTTCATTAGACCCACACTATTAAGTTAAACGTAAGGTCATCACAGAAATGACTCTCCAGCTCCTCATGTTTGTCATTCAGGCCATTTCCTGGTGAGGCATCGATCACCGTAAGTGTTTGAACATCAATCTTTGCCTATTTTTGGGGCCGTGAAGCTTTTCTCTCATGACTCACTCTGCTCCGTGACGTGCTCTTCTCAGGAAAATTTGATTTTGGAAAAAGACTGCAGGCAACCGAGTCATTAAGCTCCATTGTTTCCATAAGTTCCAAAACGACACTTCACGTTATGTTGATGTTTATCTGCATCGCTTCACCGGGTTCATTTTTAAAACAGCGACAGCACTTACCTGCAACACAATGAAACCTTTACATGCTCACAGCCTGCACAGTGCATAATCAAATTCATTAATCTGAACGAATGCCATGGCTCAGAGTGAAGTGATTTTTCCGTTTCACACAGGTGTACAGGAAGCGATTGATCACTCAGAGAAAGATGTGGCTTTACAACAGTTTCCAGCTGCAGTAAATGTGTTCAACAGCCCTGATTGGCTTCACTGATTTAGACTGAAGCAGATATACTGTAAAGGAACAGACTTAAAATCTAACAACCAACAGCATCCCCAAATTAATTTTTCGTAATTGTTGTACATGCATGCCACAAGGCAGCACGCTAGCTTGGAAGACAGAAACACTTTCATTCAATGACTGGAAATTTTTCCATTACTTTGATTTTGTTGGGAGGAAACATGACAACATCATTGTGGTACGAAGAATCTTTCCACTGTGGAAAACACATCTTCAAACCCCTTGAAACATACATACACAAACATACCTACACTGGCTATGCAACCAAAAGTGGATTTTAATCGTGGACAGCTGCAGTCTACAAGAACTCCTGAAGCTTGTAGCTGGATATGTGTTGGATAAAATGTTGCCTATCTCCACGACTGATTCTCCATCTTTCAAACCGATCCCGCAGAAAATACCAGTCACAGGCAACAGAAACTGACCAGGTAGTAGAAGAAAAAAAGCTGCATGTACAGGCGATTGCCCCGATATTCACACAGAGGCCCACATGCAAGGAGGAAAAAGGACACAATTGCAAATTTTGTGAGGTGTAACAGGAAAGAAATACAATGAGTGGTGTAAAGATTGCTATCCAGCCTTTGTGCATCTTGCTCTGTCGTCAGTCTATGTTTATGAACTCCTGTCATTTTAGAGCCTGACATTTCCTTCTCTGTCCAGCAGTCCCTGGTGCATTCATCACCCAACCTCCACACCCACCACTGATCCCAATTCCCTCATCAACTCAACAGTGTACACACCTTCCCTTTAGCCATATAACTCATATAACTCATTCCTGCTGAACTGATCCTGTTATCCGGCCTGTTTATGCCCCTTTGGACTTGGTTGCTTGCTCTGACTAGGATCAGAAAATGCAACTAGGTCCTGTTGATGAGCATTTTTCTGCTCAGTGACCCTGATTAATAACATAATAATTCAAATTCACAAGTGACGCCAGAAATTTGAGAATTGAGATTTACATTCCTTCAACAAAAACTACCACACTTGCAGTTCAAGCCGTACGATAGCAGTGTAGCAATAAGAAACAATTAAAGACATAAAGACAGATTTATTAGTATCACCCTAAAAGTTACAACAGCAATAACATCACTATTGCAACGACAGATGACTTTAACACACACAGAGAAAAGATAATAGTGAACATGACACAGTCTAAATCCCGGACATCATTTCAGCACTTATTTACCGTTGGGTGACAATCAACAGTCACTTTCATGAAGTGTTGCGCACTGATAATGTGGATTGTTAGGCCTTTTATTGAAGGTATAAAGAGCCTCATAAATTCCCATATTATCACCTTGGAATTATTTACTTCACACACAAACACAATTGAATGGGTGTGTGTGTGTGTTTACTGCTTGTTCCCGTGAGGCCAAGTCACCTTTCTAATCAGATTTATCGCTGTCCTTCCCACCGTCGCCGAATGAGTGATGATCACGTTGATCGATGAGTAATTATGTGCGACAATTGGCTGAAAGAGAAAAAAAAATAAGAAAAGAGATAGTTGAATAGGAAGCGAGTCCAAACACCCTCCTCCTCCTCCTCCTCTCCTGACGAGGCCTTGCTCTCTGTGTCCATGGAGGGATGGGGCTGTACGGAGGTGGGAATGCTGGGATGCAGGACGGATGGACGGCTTGTTAAGAGGGCGGTGAGGTATTACTTTAAAAGTCTCTCTCCACCCCCGTCGGAAGTCAGCGGGACAGGCAGCCGACGGCTTTTCCAGAGGATGGGAAACCTGGAGGCTGGAATTACTGCTCATTTGGAGAAGCCAGAGCTGTGGCTCAGCTATGATGTCTAAACCCTGAATGTAGGCCGTGATCCATTTTTATAGGACAAATTCTTGTACATCCCATACTTTTGAAGGCCAGAATCAGTGAATGTCTCAGCTCTGTTTTATCCCTTAAGGCTTTAAAGTGGACCTATTATGTTCACGTTCAGATTTAAACTTGTATTTCGGGTTTCCGCTGGAGCACGTTTGCATGCTTGAATGTTCAAAAACACTTCATTTTCCCCCATTTAGCGCTTGTCTACTAGAAGTAACGTGATAAGACCATCCTGATGACATGAGCTCAACATTCTGCTCCTCTCTCTGTATCAGTCCGGCCCACAGCCGCCCCAAACACTTTCCAGAAATTAAATTCAATCAGGGCCAATCAGGGATTCACATCATATTTGATAACGTATCCAATCCGGGACTGCTTTGTAATTGATGACGTAAAATGCAGGCCGCAGTTTGCGGATCAGTAATCTCCTGCTCCCTAACAGAGTAAACACAGCAATAAGAGAAAATGTGCAGAAATAGAGTTAGCAAGAACAAGAGTGGGTACTCACAGAGTATCTCAGAGGAAAGGACGTTTTTCACTGTTCTTTCGACTAGGTTTGAAGATGAAGATGTTCCCCAGTGTTATGTTACGCTAACGGAAGAAATTAGACGGTCAAGGCGAGTACTCCCACCCACTAAAACATTATCAGGATGGGCTTACCAGGTTATACACAAATTGCAAATGTGTAAAATTTGTTGGTTTGTAGGCCAGTTTTTGTTATTTTGTTTTTTTTAAAGTATGTAAATTTGTTTCAATAAAATATATTCAAGTCCCCAAGACTGTGACTTTTCCTTAAAATGTGTTATGTAGCACCTCCTATTGGTAAAAAATGTCAAGCCAGATTTTTTTTTTTTTTTTTTTTTTAATTTAAATGGTGCGTAATAGAGCAGCATCATAAGTCATAGGCTAACCTTCACTATGGACAAGAAAAGCTTTATAGAAAGTTTTATGAATGTACATCAGGCATTAGATGTTTTCAGTTGAGGTTTATTATTATATTATTTGATTGCCATATAGTTATTTTGTGAGTAGCATGAAAGAACTACAACTATGGCAGTCAGTTATACAACCCTGTGCTGTAGAATGAGCTCAGATGGTCACCGTTTCTGGGTCTTCTCACACAATTTATTTTATTTTTTTCCAAGCGTGTTATGTCTAGTCCCGTCCTACTTTGCTACTACTACCTTTTGTGATTGGCTAGTACTGTCACATTGACATGCTGATGACAGAGGTCATTACAGCAAAGCGGCATGGTTAGGGTTATTACTGGACAATCATAATAATGCCCGCAAAAAAAATAATGCTGGTGTCTCTGCAATCTCCTTGCAGTAGGGGAATGAGTGTAATGGAGTATAGAGCGTATAGCACAATTCACAATTCAAAAAACAAATCTTCACAACTGGACATGTTTCAACAGGAATATGATGTGAAACCATTACATGTTTCCTTGACATTAGCATGTAGCTACATGTAGCAGTGTAGCTACATGACCTAAACTCTTGCAGTAACATGCCTGGAGCAGACAGGCGAAGAAATGTTGGCCACATTTAAAGGAGCTATATGTAAGAAATCTAAAGCAAATAGTCATAAAATCATCCTAATATGTCACAGAGACTAAGGAATAATGTTAATATAACATACTGATCTCACCGACAACAAGTAGCCAAAATATTAGCATTTAAAAAACATTTTTACAGTCCGAAAATCATGTTTATGTTTTGAATTTGTGTTTTGGCCTGTTGCGCCACCCACCGCCGTCTACCAGTCACACAGTCAGTAGAGCCTCAGCATCAGTTACAGTTACGACTGAGCTACAGCAGCACGGCAAGCAGCATTAGCAGTGTCCCGGCACATAGCATTAGCAGCCGGCTCCTCCTCAGCTGTATCCCGGCAGCAGCGTTAGCAGCAGAGAAGCCGGACTTGCTCGAATGGTCCACTGGAAAACTGAAGATCAAGGACGCGGCGAAGCAGCCCTGCCACGGCAGCTGCCCGTGGGCAATCAAATCAGTCTCCAGCTTGCTGCTGTCCAGCAACCTCAAATCTGTAGGGGAGGGGGGGCGGACACGACTCGCGGCAGTATTTTGAATTTGAGTGCAGTAACCGTTTTGGCCACATTCTTACATACAGTGCCTTTAATATGATCAGCCAACATTGTAACACTATAAATATGTGACAGAAAATAAGGAAAAGTGTCATAGGTCCCCTTTAAAGTTCGTAAAATCATCTTAAAGGTGACCACATTGTCTTAAAGTAACACATGCTTTTGTTTTCATGTTTTCAGTTACACTAAATAAAATATTAAAACCCATCAAGTGGAGATATTCTGAATGTCTTCTGCATTATTTTAACATGTTTCCTCTAAATTTAACCTGACATATTTGATGTCTCTGGAAACTTGAGTTTAAAGTTTGGCTGCTCAACATGAATCCATAATGACCCTCCCACCTGTGGGTCAGTGAGGTTTAAGAGGCTTTCTAAAAATGTATGTGTATATTTTCCGTTTCTGCTGACTATATGTTGAATATGACAGGTTTTATCACCCTTCAGGCAGCTGCTGGGTTCAACTCATGCAGGGAAACATTTTTAAGTTACTAAACTTGCTTGAGTTATGCAATCCATCACTGCAAGCGTAACAGTGCTTTTATTGTTTCATGTTATGGTAATGCAGCTGCAAACAAGGGCCATAGTTATTGTGAAACTCACCCCGGTGGTGCTTTGATGGGTTTGTAAGAAGCTCCTATAGCTACAACAACACATTTAAACTATGCTTCAAGAGTGTCCATGTTTGTCTTCAAGGTTATTGTTTTGACTCCCAAATACCGGAGTTTCCTTAAATGCACTGACAGAGAAAAACAGTATTAGAAAACACTCACAACATTTCACAAAAAACAAGGAGGAATCTTATTAATAGTCACTGTAATGAGATGTAAATGGCCAATTTGAATTGTCACTGCATGCTAATGTAAACTAAAAACAACAGCTGCCTGAATGGCATGAAGTCAATCTAAGAACTTAATAGTATGCTTTTAGGAAATGGACAGTTAACTAACAAAAAAAGATTGTGGTAGCATATTAGTTAATTAGAATAAAGGGATGGAGGTGGGGTTTAATGGAGTAAAGGAGCCCAAGCGGCTGAACAGAGGGTTTAGTGGGGGCTGATAACACCCAGAGAGTGAGACTCAGGGGACCTCCAGGCTTCACTGTCAACCAGGCCGCACTCCAGACTCGTCAAATACTGACGCTTGGTCAGTGGCCCTCAGTGTCATACAGTGATGAACAAAGCCACCCTTTAGCAACAAAATGAGATGCACTGGGTGCCAGCATTTTTGACACTCCGGGCAACTGCCATAGTATGAAGAGCGAGAAACTCCACACGAGGTGGACGAGGAGTCGGATGGGTCAAACGAACTTCGGACTTTCACCTGGGAGACCGCTGTTTGTTTCCTTTGTGAACAAGTCAATTGAGCAGTGGCGTAAGGTAGTTACAATGGGGTTCAGTGCAGGCTGTTATGAGGGGCCCCGGTGCCAGGTTTGGCACCTAAACTAGGTACCATGTGTCATATCGTCTCATCACATGATCAAATAGAGACTTGACACTGGACAACATCAACATTACCCAGCAATCAAAACGATGACGATATGGGGTTTACCTTTTCAATGACACATAGCAAATGGCAACACTTTTAAATTAACACAAGTTCTTCTTTGAACACAGACGTGTGTCTAGTCTGATGTGTAGGGCCACTGACCAAGCAATGCTATTTGACAATTGGAGGTTTGAATATGTTGTAAGGTTGAGTTCAGTGCTTTCCTGAAGGACTCATGGTGGGTGTTTGCTGACGTAAAAGTTTAACCCCTGCTGAAGGTCACGTTCTGTACTGCAACTCCCAGCTAAATGATTTATTGATATGACTGTGAAATTAAGTTCAGTTTATATTCTGCCATTTATACCACAGAGGAGGATGTATGAAAATATACAAATGTTAAATAATTTTCTCACGTTATGTCATTTCTTTTCTCACATTTTAACATATGATTTACAAAACTGCACTGAATATGACAACAACCCAGTTCTATCAATGACAGGGGAAAAAAATCCAAAAGGAAAGATGTTTGTTACAAGAGCAGAGGGAGTGTGTGTTTGTGTGTAAAGTTGTGTTGGGACAATTACTCAGCCTCGGGGATGAATGAGGTCTGTGGATGAGGTTTTTTTTTTTTCTGTGTGTGTACGAGAGTGGACGGGAAGAGCAAGTGGAGGGGACAGAGAGGAGGAGCAGAGGGACGTGGGCAAGTGATTCTCCAGATGAGATCTAATATGTGAGACGATGCATCCTAAAGAGACGTTTTCTCATGGGCCCACCCCATGAATACAAATTCACCCCGCCACCCGCTCTGCGCTGGAAGGACAGATGCACCTTGCTTCAACCCGTAGTGAAGTACAGCTCTTTCTTTTTTTTTCTTACCTCAACGTTTACTTCCATCCAATCACAAAACTCAACTGAGGTGACTTCATGGCAGCTGTTATGAGTCATCCATTCATACCTTTCTCTTGTAACTGACTCTGTGTGCTCTTATTCAGTGTCATGGGGCCTGTATTTATAATGTCGGCGCGATTGTCTGCGAGCATATTGGCCAAAACGTAAAATGGTGCCAATGGAAAGCAGCAGGTGAGTTTGTTAAAGGAGGAATTGTGAGAAAATAATCAGTCTGACGTCCGAGTGCTGACCTGGGGGTTATCTGGAACAGTCGTGTGCATGTGTGCTGGAGTGCATCCTCACCTGTTTGAGTGTATTTGGTTTGATTTTAGTGCGACTGCATGGGTGAGAAAGACAATATCATGGTTATTTGCATGTGTGTGTGTGCGTGTGTGTGTGCGCGTGTGTGTGTGTGTGTGAGAGAGAGAGACAGAGATAACAGCCTGTAAATTTGCTTGGGCCGGTCTTAGTGACATCACATTTTGGGAGGATCTTAGTGGCCAGGAAAGTCAATTAGAGTTAAACTGAGTTTACCAGCTGGGCACTTAGTATATTGTAGGGAAAAAAAGCAAAAAAAAAAAAAAAAAAAAAGGGTGTATATATGTGTGTGTGTGTGGGAGAGCGAGTGAAAAAGAGAGAGAGAGGAAAAGGGGAGGAGATACAAAAGGGAGGAACAGAGTGGAGAGGAAGGGAGAGAGACATAGTAAGGAGGTTTAGGAACTAGATGGAGTTGTTGCCGGTGATACAGCACAGTACAGACAGACTGACAGACAGACACAACTCATTTTCCTCCTGCAGCTTCCATATGCACCGCGGCGACACCAGTGTGTTTTAAACAATCAGTGCAGGCAACAGGGAAAGGGAGTTGCCCACTTGCAGAGGTCAGGCAGGCAGAGGGGAAGCCGGTGGATGTTTTTAAGAGTTTGCTTATCTGACACTGACAACAGGATGAGCAGCTGAGCGAGGGAGCAGAGAGGGGAGAGGAAAACATGGAGAGAGCAGCATTACCTACTGTCCACTTACATAGGAGACATAGAAGGGACAGACACTGGTTACCTTGAGAGAGGTAAAAGAGAGAAGAGGTAAACAGTCCACTTTGTCCATTCTGTCCAAAGGAGCGGGAGCGAGAGCCGAGGGATCGTAACACTGGAGCTCAAGGATAAACCATGGACTCTGCATACATCCCACCACACCTGGACGTGAGTACTACATCCCTTTCACACACACACGCGCACACACACATATACACACACATCTGTCTGTCTGTCAAGCCACAGGCCACAGGAACTGTGCTGCTGAAACCATTAGTCACTCTAGGGAACGACACACACACACACACACACACACACACACACACACACACACACACACAACTGCACATGCATACACCGCTGGCACACTGTGTTGCTCAATCAAAATCTTGTCCAGGAATAATGCGCCCATTATGAGTTCAAAGAGCATAACGTAACTCACCAGCGCTGCAGCATACACAGAATGAATTGGCCCTCAGTGTTAACGCTCAGCAGCTTTAATGTGAAAAGCAGAGGCGTGTTTTTGTTCTGTATTTCACATCGGTTTAGCTGTCAGACGTACGACGAGGGCAGTCTCCGAGCTTTCAGCAGTCATGGGTTAGATATGTCAGTGTTTCCATTGATGGCTGTGCAGTGTTGTGCCTCAGCAGGGCCTCCTGTTAACCACAATGCACATGTGACACTGAGACCTCCGGGCATCCCGGGGCCGGGACAAAAGAGGAGGAACTGAGGAGAAAAAGGAAGCATGAGGATGAAAGAGACAAGTTGTAAAAGCAACCGGTTGATGAAGCCAAAACAGTGTGAGTGTGTGTGAGATGTGATACCTGATCAGTGGGGTTAGAGCAGGGAAGCACCGGGACTACGCTGCACTGAAACCACACCAGCGTGTGTGCATGTGTCTAAATCTATTTCCATTCGCTCTCACATATTTACAACCCTGCTCCTCCACAGTTCCACGTCTTGGCGCATGTTTGTGCGTACGTGTTAGTGCTCACTCTGCCTGGCGGTTAGCATGTGTTTAAGCCCTGTACTGTTCTTAACATGGACATGTGTGTGTTTGACGTCTGGGTCATTAGCAAGCTAATCGGTCCAGCTGGGATGAATTACAGAGCTGTTCTAATAGAGTCCAATAAAACCACGCAGCACCCTACCTGGAATATTGTTCTAATGATTTCATCTGTCACGCCTCAGCGAGCAGAACCACAACTCCACAACTGTTTTGGATATTTTTCACCCCACCCCCCGGCCTCATTATATATTAACTCCACAGCTCAAAGTCATGCATTAATGACTAGTTAAGCATGAGGAGTGTTGTGCAGTCATAACCTCGCAGTTAATTATACAGACTGTGGCGTGCATGCTCACTTTATATGGCACAGTTGCAAGTGGAATAAGAGCGGCAGTGAATACAGATGTATCCTCAGAAGTGTTCTCAGGTGTGCCCATGTACATCACATTTGGGCTCACGGGGCTGTCTGACATGACATCTTCTTGAGTATGTGAGTAAGCTCAGAGAGAGAAAATTCACCCTGTGGCATGTACGCTGCACGTATCGTGTTCTGAAAGAATGAGACGGCAGCATAGAAAAATGAGAGCTGGAAGGGGAGGGGGGTGGATCAGGGAGAATGAGAGGAGGAATTTGGGAAAAGAAACACGGGAAGAACAACAGGAAGGGAAAGTTGAGGGACCAGGCGTAACATGAAGACAGCGGCGGTGGATAAATCAGCCGGCTGCGGTGACACTCCAGCCCTCTGGCCCCGGCAGCAGTCCGCGCCGCACTCTTCCGCAAAAACACCATTCATTTAAGGCCTAGGAAAAAAGAGCAACACTAATGGGAGAGGAGGAAAGGGAGAGAGGGAGATAGGGAACGGGGAAGGTGAGGCAGAGAAGCAGAAAAACAGATACTGTCAACAAGAAAGAACACGGGGAAATCAGAAAGTTATGATGGATGAATCAAGAGAGACGAGAGGAGGAAACAGAGAGGAGAAAAGCAGTTCCATATTGTATGACAGCACAGAGCACAAAGCAAAAGGACAAAGTTTGAGGAATGCAAAGAGGAAGGAGGAAGGGGAAAGGGAGCAGGGTTTGAAATAAACAGATAAAAAGAGAGGCAGCGAGATAGAAACACCACAAAAGCAGGAGTTCGGAACGGATGTCGGAGGTCAGAGGTTTTAATCAGCAAGTTCAGAAAGGCACGGGGCAGGCCGGCGACAACACTCGTCTGCCGCGCGCCAGGGTCACGCCACTGTCTGCACAGGAGGTCAGGTCAAATCTAATATGTCTAATAGACTGAGCTGCATGCATGCATACAGGGAGATGCACGAGCGCTGCTGCTGCTGCGGCCTCAACCCTTCATCTCACCTTATCGGGGACCCATTCATCATACAGCTCTCTACTTTATCCCCCAAGAACATTGGATTAGTCCACATTCCTGCCAGAGAGAATAAAAAGTGTACGGGGAAGCAGGGGTAGTCAGATATAAAAGCAGGAACTGGCGGGGGGTATAATCATGAAAATGTCTGTTTTTTTCAGCGAACTGGAATGAGTCAACACCAGCACATGACACATGAAGATGCTAAATTAAGCCTGGATCCTCTTTGCCTGGTTTAAATTAGACAGACCCAGTCACAACACAGACACAGAGGGAGAAGAGAGAGGCTGTATGTATGTCAAAGTGATGTAGGGCGACCTGGCCTCCGCTCGCAAGTCTCTGTCTTTCTTTTCGTCCGTGTTTCTCTGCCTCGTGCAGCCTGTGACACACCCTGCTGTGTGACGACTGAACCTTTGAACCTCGGAGTCACCTGGGTGGTTTTGTAGGTGAGGAAAGTACAGGAGCGAGGTGGTGTTGTTACCCTTAATCTGCTTTACAAGCGCCCACAGTATATGGGAGAGGCTGTCCAGCAGAGTGTCTAATCTGTAATTGTCCTCTGCTTCGTTGCCTCAGGTGAAACAGCCCTGGGTGTGGCTGCGAGAGCTTAATGGATAGCCAGCAACAATCCCACGCTTGGAGGTGGCTTATTTTCCCAGGCCTGCCCTTTGAACCACACACCACATGAGCAACACACAATGCATAAAAACATACACACCTTCACACCTGTGACCTCCTTTTAACCCTTTTTCTGACAGTGTGGTGAGATTAGCGGCCATTACAGTGTCATTATGTGTTCGCTCGGCCATAAACACCTCTGTTATCTCGCTGTGGAGGGCTTAATCAATTCTCTGTCCCTTAGAGAGATGAGATAAGGAGATTGAGGAGAGAGATATGTGAGTGCTCGGACAAGGAAAGAGATAAATCTTGCAGTTCTTCTCTGATAGACAGGTGCACTGTCTTTTGAAAAAGGGACATTTATATTTGACCAGTCAAACAGGGCATCAGTGGGTGCATGACTCAACTCTGTGCTACTCTATGATGTTGCACTTATGTTCATTTGCAGTTTGACTCCTTTGCTCCGACCCTTTTACACCTCACATCGACCTCTTCGGGTCAAGAGGGCTGTTAACTTGCTGGTTTCTAATTACTGGCTCAGTTATTATTAACACCTGCACTACAGAGGTGCAGGGTGTTAGCCAGGTCACAGTGGTAATTGTGTGACCCTCTGTCTGTGTTCGTGTTCCCGCACTGAACAATGAGTCAAGGAGGGAGAGATAAGCTGATCACTTGTTTTGAGTTGGCTGGAGGAGGCTGTTAACAGAGTCGAGTTAAACCCAAAGAAGCAATGTGGAGGCGCCTGAGGGGTTTTGGTCAGAATTCTGTTTCAGTAATCAAAACACTGAGTGAATGAGGCAGGTGTTGGTGTTGATGTGAGAAGAGGGGGAGCTCATCATTGTGACAGGGACTTCATTACACAACAGTGCAGTGGGGAAAGTTCAAAAGACACTTCTGCATTAGTGCATATAATCTTCTCTATGTAGGAACCCATACAAGAGATATTTAAGATAACCAATAGAGGTTCAAGAATACTCAAAGATCAAAAACCACAGATTGCTGGCAGCATGGCATTATCAGTGCATGCACAGCTAAACTGCATGTTGGCTTTTTCAACAAAAGGCCACTGTTATCATGTATTCTCAGACCACTCTCATTTCCAGAGCTTCAAATGGCGCCACTTTGTCACGACCCTTGGCATGTGATATCAACGTGTAAGGCAGACTTTAGTGTCTTGAGATGCACCGGGCCATCCGCTAACTCTAATATAAACCCATCCGCGGCAGTACTTAACACTGAGAGCAACGCATGTGGTATTAAGAGTGAGAATGTCTGCGTAGGGTGGGTGGGAGAGTAGGTGGATGGGTCAAACAAAACTGGACTTTCAGCCTGGAGACAACAGTTCATGTCCAGTGTCAGAGCAAAAGTCGGTGTTGTTTTAGCGTAATGTTTCGCAATTTATGTACCGTCACTGCACACTGACGTCTCCCATAAACATACTTATTATACCTAAACGTGACCATTTCAAAACATCAACCACGTGTTACAGTGGGTTTCAGCTGTGTGGCCTGAGCGTCACTACAAGACGCCTGGGGTCACAACACTTCATTGGTATTTGACAACCTGAGATAAGAACGTGTGGGCATTCTGTGATCTGTTTTCTGTACAAACCACTAATGAAATCAGATCATATGTCTCTTATGTGTCCTTAGTTTACATTTCTTGTTTTCTGCAGATTGAAGCTGTGAAAGAGGCCATTGCGTTTGACACACAAGCGGGCAACAAGTGCAGTACATGCAGTTATGTGGCAGACACCATTGCACCGTGGCAAACTTTACATCAGGAATTGATACTAGCTGATGTTATTATATTTCTAATTTGAAATTTCATGTCAATATATTGCATATCTACAACCTCCGAGGGAAAACAGGTAACTTGTAGTAGTTAAAATCATTCAAAATTGTGACTTCCCAGATATTCCACATACAGACAAAGCTCTTTTCTTTCCCTTTGGCAATATACATCAATGTCAAGGTATGTCTATGTTCTTCTATTAGATCAATCATCTTCCTGGCCTGCAAAAGTCCAATGCCATCGAGAAGGGCAATGTAATGCTTTTGAACATCCAGATGGGAACAAAAGAAATTTCCCAGCACCCAAATTCTAAATGCAGTATTTAACCTTGAGAGGGTTTGGTGAGGGTTTGTCTATATTCTGCACCTGTAATTTAAGGGATAATTTAGTTAGGCATTTAAATGAAAAGCTTTCCATCTTCTTGACTCATGCAGACAACATTAAATAATCTTCTGGATGTTTTAATGCACATATACTCCAATGATTTGAAAAGGGAGGAGAAGAGGAATCTAGCTATCTGTCATTGTGACTCGTCTCTACATGTCACTAGAGTCTGCAGCCTCTGATGAATGCTCTATGTCTTTCATACACAGCGCTGTGATCCCCTTCACACACAAATACACAGCATGATTAAATTACAGATAGAGACAGTTTAATTACTCCTGCTTAGGTGTCCTAGGAGATATATGGGCCTTGGGGGCAAGAAGCTTGCTATAAATTAACAGAGAAAAAACAAAGTGGCACTGTTTCTGCAGCCAGAAGTAACAAGCAAACAACTTCATGTGGATATGTGGACAGTAAATTCCTTGAACATATGCCACATGAAGGCTGAGGACTAATGAGAAACTAGTGTGTCCCGGAAGGAGAAGACATAAGCATGATATACAGAGTCCTGAGCATCCCAGAGCAGCTATCTCTTTTGCAAATTTCATATTGTGTTTGAACATGAAATTCAAAACACTTGAATTTAAAATCAATAAAAAAAAAAAAAAACGCTGCACAATCGGCCTTCACAAGTTTGTCTTTTGAGGTTAAGATTGCCTCTATAATGTCTCTTATTTATCATTTCCTCCCTTCTTTTCTCCACCATATCTGTCCTCCCATCGTCTCTCCTCACCTCCCTGTCTCCCTCCAGGTCCACCATGTTCCCTGCTAACCTCCTGCTCCTCATGGTCCTGCTGCTACCTCAAGCCTCGTCTGGTCGCCAGGGTGGAGACACCAGTAACATCGACCATGGCAGGGTGGCTCCCATGCCTTCCTCCTTGTCGCATCCACCAGCTGGTTCCCTTCTCTTGGAGCCCAGTCTGGCTCAGACCATCCAGAATCTCCTCCTGAGCCGGCTCGGCCTGCAGTCGAAGCCCGACCCTCGTCCTGGCGTGCCGGTTCCTGGGTACCTTCTAGATCTATATCGCTTTCATCAGCAGCAGTACCATCTACTGGAGGACCCTTCGTTTAACTTCCCCAGCCAGCACATCCAGAAGGCTAACACCGTACGCAGCTTTCACCACAATGGTAAGCTCACTGACACAACATGACGCCATGCTGCCATCCTATTTTACCGGATGTAAACTCTGATTCAAAGATATAATGTAATTGTTAAAGTTGAGTTTGGCCTTTGAACTTTTGTCTCAGGGAAGCTGCTCATACACTCTTGTGGGATTCATTTATTAGCCACAGACAAAGTTTAAAGATCTTATTTATGACAGTTGCAGATGTTTGTTGTGACTCACCATTTAACAATCTAAACACTGAGTAAGATCCATCTGTGTGCTCTTAGATAAGATGGGCTGTCACAACCCTAAAGTTGTCTTTCAAAACATGTGTGAGACAGCATATTTAGATCAACTGAGGGGGAAGTTTGTTTTGGACTCTGCACTGCAGTTCTGATCAGGGCAAACATTTGCTGTTGGGCCCCTGCTGATCCCCCACCTACCACCCTGTGTCAGTCACCTCCAAGTTCCAATTACTTCTAGTGCTACCACTTCTGGAATATGTCTTCTCTTTCATTAGTCTGTAGTTTAATTTGATTAAACACAAAATTATTAGGACAGGAGAAGGCATTTTGTGGGGAGAGTAAACTAAAGGCCCAAACCCGCCAAACTGACATCAACAAACTAGCGTTGTGTCAAGTCGGCTGTGCCTCGGCCCAAAACCTGCACAATTAACCGCAAACACCAAAGACAACAGCCAACAAGCATGTGCACCTTGGTGAGCGGAAATAACCCTGTCTCTGTATTGGTCATTCAAAAAGCCATGAGACCCTCAGGACAGATTCAAGATGTTAGTTAGCCAGTTAGCACATTAACAACACAACCTGATGTAGAAAGAATGAATTATATTTTCTGTGTGCTAGCGAACTGCTCAAAAATAATCTTACCTAATACAAGTAACAAGTTTGATCACGCCCTTTTGACTTTAGCTATTTGTTGGCTTTCCTCACTTCTGTCTCTCTTCTCGTGACTGAACTGCCAGATAAAGTGTTTTCATGCAATCGTCTGTGACGCAGAATCAACATGCTAAATCAGCCATAAATTAGCCGACATGGGCCGACAAAGGCCAACTAGCGTCATTGGTGCGGGACACACTGCCAAAACTAGGGCTACAGACACTCACTGATGGCCAGACATTGATTAACGGCCGACTGTCGACTTGTTGTGCCAGGGCCAGGAGCTCCTTAAACTTGATTTTGACACAGTGTCCTTGCAGCAAATTTTGAATCACTCAGTGCATGCTGATGTGGGAACGGCTGACCCTTTCAAATTAAAGAGTTCTTGACAAGAAAATGCAATTCTGTAGTCAATGTACTGTCACTAATCCAGCCGTTGAAACAAATACAATAAATAGAGTGTACAATTATAAAAGTAAAAGAAGAGGAGGCAAAAATAAAATTACAAAAGTACATACAGTACTTCACACAAGCACAAACTGCAAGCCAAGTGCACCATTTACTTCCTTAAATTTAGAGTACCAACACATGTAGGTACAAATCACTGGTTGTAGTGGTTCAGTTTACTCAATCACTTCTAGCAAAGAGAAAAAAGTTGGAGCTAACAGTGTCTTATACTACCTGTTATACCTTGGTAACTTATTTTCTGACATTGGTAGATTATTCTCCTGGTTTTGAGATCATTCAAGAAAGATCATATATCTAAGTTTAAACCACACTCTTGTACCCCCTTATCTCTTGCTCTTGTAGAGCCCCTTGAGGACAGTTCCAAAGCAGAGGATCACAAGAGGGTGCACATCTCCTTCAATGTTTCCTCCATCCCTCAGGATGAGAGGGTGCTCTCCGCTGAACTGCGGCTCCTCCGCAGTGACAGAGCCTCCCTGGGTCCTGGGGCCCACAGACTAAACCTATACCTCACTGAGCACCATGAGGACCCTGAGCCCACCCTGCTGGAGACAAGGTTACTCACCACTGGCCTCCAAAGCCACAAAACAAGTGGTTTCTGGGAAGCTTTTAGCCTGAGTGCAGAGCTCCTCCAGAAGGCCCTTGCTGAGACTGGCAGTCTGGGCTTCCTCCTGGAGGTCAGACCTGAGAACAGCACCACCTCGCTCCCTGAGCAGAGCCTCCCCACTGCTGCAGGCGAGGAGGAGGCAGAGAAACACAAACAGGGACACCTGAGGGTATGCAGGTCCGTGGGTCAGGACGAGCACAGCTGGGCCCAGGAAAGACCTCTTTTGGTGACTTATAGTCATGACGGGCGTGGAGAGCCCTTAGTCAAACATGGCAGGAGACCCACCGGTGGAGGCCAGAGAATGAGAGGGAGAAAAATGAGAGGGACAAAAGAGAGGGTCAGGAGCAGCAGCAATGGCCGCAATAGAGACCAAACATCGATAAGGGGTAGAAAAAAGGCGTACACAGTACCGGGCTGGGGGGGTGATAAAGGAGGGGTCAGTTGGAGTGAACGTGGAAGGGTGAAAAGAAATGGTGGTCGTGCCGCAAAACTGAAACGCCTGTCCCGCAACAGATGCCGCCGTCATCCTCTATATGTAGATTTCAACGATGTGGGCTGGCACAAGTGGATCATTGCACCCAGCGGCTACGACGCCTTCTTCTGCCTGGGAGAGTGTCGCTTTCCTCTGGCCGACCACATGAACTCCTCTAGCCACGCCATGGTGCAAACTTTGGTAAACTCTGTGAATGGAGCTGTGCCCCGGGCCTGCTGCGTCCCCACCTCCCTCAGCCCCATCGCCCTGCTCTACCTGGACCCTCAAGACCGAGTGGTGCTGAAGAATTACCAGGACATGGTGGTGGAGGGCTGCGGCTGCCGGTAGTGGGCTGGAGGACTCACCAAGAGAAAGCCAGGCGTGGAAAGAGGAGCATCGAGGGAATAGGAGAAAGACAGAAGCATGAAAAGGCAGATGGTGGAAAGACAAGACTGTGGGAGCAACCTAACTGCAAACAGACCTGGTGACTGATAGACACAAATGTAGCAGCGTAGGAAGGTATGAATGGAGAGGAGGGAGATAAGGGAATGGCTATAGCAGCTAAATCTTCATTATCAGGAGCAAGAAAAAGGGTCAGGCACAGAAAGAAAAGGAGAGAGGAACAGACGTAATCTGCGACGCGACAGGATAAATGATTAGACAATAAGGTAGAGGAAGCAGAAATATGGTCAACACAGGTAAACTGCCAGCAATGACTTTTCATTTTTTCCCATTTAGCGATGATGCAGCTGTTTACACCATCAACCGACAGAAACAAGCGCTTTGACATCAGAAGGTGTCTATTCTATATTCCAATGTTTGCCACTCATCTCACTCTCACACGACTGTCCGACAGGCACACGCACATGTGTTTAGCAGCCAAATGGTAAATATTCAGAGTAGGCACTCCTGGAAACACAGTTTAAGCTCCTGAAAAAACTTCCTGATGGACCTCCTGATGATCATCAGCATTAGCAATACGACGATGGCACTAGCATCTAAACTTTATGTGAGTGTTGTTTCTGCAGTATTTGACCCAAGAAGTAGGGTGCATCTGTTTTTATGAACATTAACATAACGACAGACAGTCCCCTCACAAGCACCCCTACATCACAAGCTATTTAAAACCACAACAATAATGCTGAGGAACTATTATGCTATTGTTTGAATGTACTACTATCACTATTATTTAAAAAAAAGAGACTTTTTTGTACATTTCTTTTGCAGACGTGAAGAAAATCCAAGTGATGGTTGTCTTGTGATTATACATAATTCCACTGAATGGCGATTCTAACTTAAAAAGACACGTTATGTATTTAAATAGCAGCAATATGGTGTATTTAATCTTGAAAATATTTAAGATACGTGCACTCAACAGAGCATACAGCAAACAGAAAGCCTGCCGTCCACATGAAGTAAGTTATGGTAGCTTTACATCCGTACAAATGTTCAGTGTATTGAATCAGCAGTCTGTGTTACTTCGACCTCCCACCTTTATCATCGCACACATTTCGGTGTCCTTCACATGATAGCAGACATAAGTGGTGTTGCCTTTAAGAGCTCAACTAACAAGTCAATTGAAAGCTGTGTGTATTGTAGCTACTGAAGTGTGTAACAACAGGTGTCTTTGCTAGTTGTGTCTGCATGTGTCAAGAAAAAAGGAGGACTGACATTAAAACTGGGACTTTAGTGCCTTTCAAACAGGGGCTTTAAAAGTGTTCTCTGCTGAGCTTAGTAATTGTTTTTCAGTGTTGCATTTTTCTCTCTAAATGGAAACATTTAAGCAACAGCTTGTAAAATGTTTGACAATATACCTCTAATAAACAGAGCAAACAGCACAGATGTCATGTGACTTTTCTTTTGCATCAAATATTCTCTCCTTTATGCAAGTCGCTTTCTTCATCTGGGTCCTGAGTGCGTGAAAGAAGCCTTTATGCTTCAGTCTACAGTGGAATTATTACCATGTAGCTTCAAATTCTTACATCGAAACAGCTGTGAGGTTTAATTGCAAAAACCAGTGAACCACTGTATCACTTCACGCCACCACCCATGAGCAGTGATTCTGATCCCAGATATCACACATGGAGGTGGAAAGACAGAGAGAAAATGTAGATGGAGGGTATAAGAGGGAAGAGCATAAGTTTTCCACACACAGCTGCAGGTCATTCTTAAACACTGGGGTCAAACTAACTCAACAGCATCTCTGACCTCCACATTCCTGCGTGTTTGAGAAGAGGATCCTGCCCTATGCAGCCACCACCAGACGGACCAGCTCACTGCATCTTACAGGTGAGTGATGCACACAACCTGTGAGAGTACAGAGTGATTTGGAGTGCCTGAGGAGAGCAGACAGATGCAGTGTATGTCACCTAATGACTGGGATGCTACTGACTACATCAGAACATGAACAATCAAAATAAAAAAAATCCTCACCCACCCATACTCTCTATTTTATCCAAGACTCTTTTATCCAGATGTGCATCACTCTTTTCTCACTCTCACCTGGGATTAGTATCATGCCATAAATTAAGGTTTGATTTTAAACACAGAACTGCAGATAAATAATCATAAAATGCTGTGTACTCTAATCTTATAATGGCATTCTTTCATATTCATTAGATGATGTGGTGGTGGATAAATATATCCTCTTAAAGGTAGCCCAGTCAGTCATGGGCTGGCTTGGCTTGGCTTGGTTTGGGCTGTCAGCCCAGCACAGCATGGATCTAAATTTCCATTACAGCAGGGCTCCCTTCTTAAAGGTGTGTCTCAAACTGATGGTGGCTGGTCTTAAATGATGACGTTTAAAAGCAGGAGTGCTGATCCACGGCTCAAGTCCCCTGTAATTTTTGCTGCCTGTGTTTTTCCATCACACAGCAGGGCAGGTAAAAGAAGTTCACCTGTTGGAGGTGAGCTGTTTGCAGGGGTGCAGTAAGAGCCTGTTGTCTGCAGCTCTTCATCAACATCTCACTGTGGCTGTATAAATACATTTTACACGCTTACTTTACTTAAATACATTGCGACATGTGGACAGAGAATTCTTTTCATTGTTCTATGCTGCCATTTTTTAAAATGTCTTCAGCGTTTCATACGGTCATGTCTTACTTGAACTACACTACACTGCCCTCCAGGATGCCACTGCTCTGTTTTGTCTATATCTGCAAGCTTTCACAAAACACACACCCATGAAGAGTACAGACAAAAGGCTCCATCCATTTACGTATTAGTATATGTTGAGCATAAACAAACCTTTAGCTGTCATTTTAGCATGAAACATAGGTGACTGCGTGCAGATGGAATGTCCTAATCGTACTTCTTTTGCATATTTCACTGCATACATGTGTGTGTGTGCGTGTGATGAGAAAAAGAAAGCAAAGACAAAGAAAAGAAAGTGTGGAGGCAAATAAAGACACATAAGATGTATCATGTAATATCATGTTCACAGATGGTTTGTACCTCTGCTGCTCTACAGAGCTCTTGATAATGCTTTGGGTTAGTGCCAGTATGTTTCATCTCATGGGCTAACTTCTGGCCTTTTCCCTACATGACCCCCTACTCACTCTTTCACCTATAATCCATTCCTTATTCCACCTTCCTTCTGACTCATCTATCGCTCTCATCCATCAGCATCTCCTTCCCAAATCACATCTTCTTCAACCTCTTTTCTATCTCAGCCTATTTGTCAATCACCTGCCCATCCTGACACAGTTTTTGCCCCTAGAACTTTTTCCTCTTTAAACCTGACCCATCAAGTCCTTGTACTCCCAGGTGCTAAATTAGAAACAGCTGTTAAACAGTTTGTTTGTCCCTCATGATGAATGAGTGGAGACATTACTGATAAGCCCTGACCTGTTAGTTCATTGTGCTGCTGATTGGATTGAAAATATAAATAAATAAATCACTGATATGTGAAATGTCCCTGTTCTGGCACTTCACAATGAAGGAAAAACTGCAGTTTGCTACAACATGGGTATTATATTTGTACAGCAAATACTGACTCGTGTTCCTTGGTTGTCTTTAGAATATGATTTAGGACAGGAATGATGGCAAAAAACACAAAAAATTAGGTTGTATGAAACCAGAACCTGAATCTTGCTGGTGCAACAGTCTTTTCAAACTCATGCTGTGTTGCCTAACTTTGTTCAAACCCACAGAAATTTATTTCAACCTCTGGTGGAGATCCTGAAGTTTCCACAGATCTTTAATATTTCATGCTGAATTTTAAGGGAATTCACATGAAATGCTGAAAAACAATAGAAAATATTTCCGATGAAATGGTGGAGCCTTAAAAAGAACATGGAATATAAATTTTAAAATGTGTATATAGCTTCAGTCAAGAGCTGGCACAAGCTAATAAAATATATATGTCACAATTATAAAGCTGCTTTAAAGTGGGAAATTAAATATGAATGCTAAAGTGAAATTTATCATTAAAGTAAATGTTGACGTCATCAGCATATAGACTGTTTTCGTATAAGCCCCAATTTGAATAATTCTGTCTTTTTAACTGGATACAATCTTCCAGTCAAATGAAGGCTCAAATTTAAGACACAACCATTGCCAACTAAACAGGAAGAGGACTGTGCTGTTGTTTTCCCTGGTAGGTATTGCTAGCTATCTCCAGTTACCAAAGAGCATCAGTGTAAGTGTTAGTTATTATTACCAGCTGTTTCCAATTTTTCCACTGTTTGTTGTGGCAGTTTAACTTAGGACCCAAAATGCAAACACAACCAGGAAACAAGGATTGGTTACAGGCAGTTTATTGTAGTTTGAAGAAGTGGAGCTAAAGGCCTGAATGAAATGACAGCCGAGGTGGGCAGGGAATGGCGAAGCAGAGCAGGCAGAGTAGCTGAAGGTAGAGCAGTCCAAATCCAGAGGCAGAAGACAAGAATGAGGCTGGACGTGGCGGGTTATGGTTGAGGCTAGCTTGTGAATTGATGTCCGAGAATACAAAAAGACGAAGTGTCAACTCAGGGGGATTGGCAGGAGGAGAGAACCAGAAGACCATGCCCTGCAAACACATCAAGATGGACTGAAAACAAAGACACTATGAAGGGGAAACAGGAAACACAAGGGAGAAGCAAAGCTGAAACCGTAACACTGTTAGGGCATCACATAACATGCATGCTACTTTAAAATTGCAGTGATCGTTTTAAAGGAAGCATAGCAGTACTTGAGACTTACATTTACTTGTTGTGTCTGGGGGTTAAAAAAAATTGTGCAGTTCTAGCTCACCACACTTTAACCTCTCCCTTTATCAAGGCTGCATGCTGCCTCTATCTCATACCTACCTTTGAAACACATTTTCTCCCCCTCTCCTTCCTCTCACAAGTGCTCTGGTTATGAATTTTTAAGGGTGAGGTTGTGGAGCACAAAGACAGGATATGACCAGGCTTATCTTGTCAGGTGTAGAGTCTGTTTGAGGCTGGGTAGAAGCAGCCTTGACCCAGTCAGCCCTGAGGAACACCTTCCTCCAGTCCATAAATCATGCAGGGGGGTTACGGAGAAGCAGGGCTACTCCCAGGGACAGGACTGCTCGGACACATGGCTGTGCTTCTGACCAGGTGTCTGGATTTATCTCTGATGTACGCCAGATAAGCACCGGGACAGCAGGAGGGAGTACAAATGCCTCACATTACAGAGCGTTCTTCACACAGGAGTGGACATGATCTATCAGGGATTTTTAGATAATTACAACCAGAGTATGGTTCACGAAAAGTGGTGCAGTGTCCAGTGTCCCCCACAGCAACTCCATTCCTCTCCTCCTCTAACAGAATATTTGACTTTCTACTGAAAAAAAAGTTTCCCAACTTTGAAGTACTGTTTAAAATGTTATTATTTAATGATCTCCTCTATGTTACGCAACATAGACACACAAGTTTCCAAGAAAATGATCCTGTCATTTATGTCATGTTGATGATCATATAAATTACAGCCAGCTTGGCATGGCAGATGGTGCTAAATACTAGCATACCCATGAGCCTCGACCACTGTTGCTATGGAGATTAAGCTAGTCTAAGGTACAAATTGAAGCTATAATATAGCAACACTTTACCTTGGTTGGGAACAAAACATGTTACCAGAGATTTCATCCAGAATTGGCTCATAATCCAAAACTGAGTCAGAATCTTGAGTGTAGTTGGTCACTGATTGTAAAGATGCTCGCCAACACAATATTCATTGTTGTTAGGTGTTTTGCCTTGCTATATTTGCGGGGGTTTTTTTCAGTGCTGTGTTTGTCCGCTGCTTATGGTCTGGCACCTGGTCATGGCAATTTTAGAAAACCCCAACCTCACCTGAGTGTAGGGGGGGTACACACGTCCATATATGTCCTCAGCACAGAAGAAAAAAATAAGTAAAACCCATAGACTGTATAGGTAAAACCAGACAGAGGGCAGAGTCTCTGCAGAAAAATAAACCATCACATACTTTCAGTGGGTCATAAGTGATGTTTGAGAGGGAGCACTTCTGTAAAAGTCTCAAAATATCCTGTATTTTTAAGCTTTGTGGTTGGATGTTTCCTAAATGCATGCTCTTTGGAAGTTGTAGTATACTTATAATCAACACCTCTGACAATCTGAATCTCAGAAATCAGGCTTAAGAAACTATAATTTGTGTATGATTTTAAAATGTAACTCGCTCAGGTTGTTAAATAATGAACCAGAGTCCAGCTCTCCATGTCAGCATTTCAAAACCTGTCAGCAAACAGTGCTGCTGTTGAACTTCGGAGCACGTCCCAATTATTTAGCATCATACCAGCAGCAATGGCTCAACAGAGAGATGTCATACACATATGGCAGGCGTGGGGACTGGTTCCTGGTTGACTGCTGTGTAGTCAGAGTGTGGACAGA
The DNA here is from genome assembly GCA_026686955.1 of Epinephelus cyanopodus. NCBI lineage: Eukaryota > Metazoa > Chordata > Actinopteri > Perciformes > Serranidae > Epinephelus > Epinephelus cyanopodus. Next base: position 23,264,752 of record CM048918.1, on the reverse strand, counting down.
TTTCTTGAGGATTGACCTGCCACTCTTCCCGCCCACACGGACAGAGCTAAGGTGATCCACAGACAGAAGCAGCCTCATTTGTCCCTGGTGTCCCCTGCAGACTGACAGCCTGCTGCCTACCTGCCCAGTCCACAAAAACTGTAGTACTCCCACCTCTCTGTTAAACTGCTGGGTCAACTGTGCAGCCCACCCACTGTACATATATAATGATAGCTAAAGCACATATGGGATTGCTACTTTTATATTTCAATGTGATGATTAAATAAACTCTGAATTTGACCGTTTGTTGCACACAAGATAATACAAATGTATTCAGAGAGAACAGCTTAGAACTTTGGAAACCCTGTAGGCCTTGACTGTAATAACAGTATACACTGGGAGGGACTCCTCTCCTTTTAATATTCAATATGCTCAAAATGCTACGACAGTCAACCACGCATCGCTGTCTGAAATAATCATTACCAAATGTACAAATGTAATATTACTACTGGCTCTAGTATTACGATGCACTGCAGTCCTAGGTGTAGTTTGTGCAAGTTTTGTTGCCGTACCTCAGCAGAAGCCTTTGCTAAACTGCTGTGGATCGGTACAATCATTTAATATTTCATTACTTTCAAATGGATTTTAAAAAATGGAAAACTAGAATGTATGAGTGTTACATTGGCTCTATCACTGTCAGCTGTTACAGTTGCTGAAAAGCGCTGTCGCACGTCAAACAATAAATACTACTTCACAATGTGTCGATCACATTTGCATATTGAGTCCGATACTTTCATCCACCATTTAACTTTTTGGATCAGGTTTGATTTTCTGCGTTTTTTGTATTTGTCAGAAGCCTTTAGAGAGGTGTTTGACCAAGAATCAGTGAAGAAAATGTGGCGGTGGGACACAGTCACGACAAGACAGAGGGATGGGGCCCACAGTATTATTTCATAACTCAGACTTTCAGCAGGTCAGATAGTGATATTCAGGTGGATGATGATGAAGAAGAGGAGGAGGATGTGGACTACATGTTTACCACATGCTGGCTTCCTAAAATGGCCCTCAGTCATTAAAACCTTAAGAACCCCCGACTGAAAATTTGTTGTTCAAAATGCTCTAAATTGGTCAGTCAGCTGTTAAGTTTCTAAATGTACTCTGGGGGAATTTCCTCCAGACCCACCTGGAGGGTTTGGTCACATAAGGTGTAGATTGAGAATGGTCCCCCCCAGTGCTGAAGAGGTGATTACAGCCCTGCTATAGGCTACTTTAAAAACATCCTCTTTTGTTCCAAAATATTTTCCATATATTTGCTGCGATCAGTTCTACTTGTGAAAATTTGTGGGAGGTGTAGCTACAGCTGTGTGCCTGCAGTTTTTTTCTACGCAGCAAAGTAAAATAAAAGCCAAGATGACAGTGATATACCATCAGCAGAAGTATGAGGGCATCACTTATACTGCCGGGGTCACGGACCCTTTATGGCTGCAAAATATTCCCTTTTGGACATCAGAAACAGTTTTCAATCATGCTAACCCCTTAAGTACACTAAATTGCAGTTTGATACATATAGTGTGTCACACAATAAAATGATAGTGTCCCAAATCACTGTAGCAGATGTGGATGTATCTACCAGTTGTCTGCTGCTGCTGTTGCTGCTGCTGAGTTGGTGGTTTCAGTCTGCAACACAGAAAACAGATAGCAAGAGTTTTGGGTTTCACCCCATAGCTTCAAAGACGGACTCATGCTGAAACTGAAAAATTGGACCTGTGGGCCGCAGAGCGAGGCAGGTGCAGCACGTCAAAATGCAGAGCAAGCCGACCGGAAGCAGACATGTCACGAGCCAGGACCCTGACCCCTGAAGTCAGGGAGGGCTGTCTCTGGAAGTGTACGTCTCTTTTTCTCCCACTCTGTGTGCATGTGTGTTTGGTGTTGCACTGCACATGTTGCATAAGGACCAGCTGTTGTCCTAAATTCATCCTCGTCAGTCGTCTCTGCCTGAAATACCAGGTAGTATCTTACCCAAAAGTGATACCAGGTTAAACACTGAATGAACCAAAAGTCTGTGTACCATTCACATCCACTCTTTTTCTCCCTCCTCTGTCATCTGTCCATCTCTTCATTTGTGTTCTCATCTCATCTCCGTCTTCCCTCCTCCCATTCCCTTACAGCTCAACGATGAAAAATGATGTTTTTACAGGTGTCTCACAATGCGGATGCTGTCCCTGCTTGAATGGAAATTGCATTCATTCCTTCCCTCCTTTCTGCCATTACTACCGTCTCTCACCGCCTCTGATTTGCTCTCGACACCAGAGGCATGCGCTCAGGGAAATATACCATTGGAGTCTCAAAGAGGAAGGGGAAGTTCTTACGTTCAGTTTTAATTAGACCTGTGCTGAAGATGGAGGCAGAGATTTTGACTCTGCAGAGTCCAACACAACATTAACCTCTCAGTTCTCCCATGAAACAGCCAGCATTAAAGTTTATGTCTTGGTCTTTACAGCTTGGGTCTTATTTTCATAAATTGGGCCATCATTTCTATCACTTGTGAAAAAGGTGTACCTGCCATCATAATCACTGTGATCTGTAAACACAACATCACTGCAACAATGTCAACAGATGAGAAATCATCATCATCATCAAGTTTTAAACAGTATGAACCAGGAAGTCACCAGTTTGGCTGATCTGAAATGTTTCATTCATCAATATAAATGCCTTACTTTGCAACCCATGTGAGACCATGACAGAGCCCTGTCAGACCAACAACCATTTCCCTGCCTTGGGGGAATTGTTTGAAATCTGTCTGACTGTGTGATAAGACTTCTTGATAAGCAATGTTGAGCATGAATGCGCTAAAAGAGTGTGTTCATTGATTGTGTTTATGTTTTTGGTGAATGGTGAACTGAACATATCGGTTTGCAGGTAATGAATGTGAGTGTTGTTCACACCAGTGGCAGTTAACAATGCTTATGCATTGTGTTTCACACGTGTCATACGTGTCTTGTCAAAGATTGTTTTCCTGTTGATATATGTTTTCCGATTCCTAAATCTGAACCAAATCCTTTCCTTGTCCTTGGCAATGCACATTTCAACACAAGGAAAACCAACACATTCTCACTCTTACCTCGTCGCATATTGATGTTTTGGTCATGGACCTTCCACACCCAGATACAATGTGCAAGGTACCCTGGGTGCATTGGTTGTTGACGTTCTGGGGCACCGCGTCAAGTTCTGCCTGTCATATGCATTATGTATCATATATGTATCACGCCGATGTTAAAGGACACCTTTTTTCATTGGTTTCTGATGCCGCAAGTCGCTGCCCAAGCGCTGGATTTCGACAACTTTGGAGTGAGACCGTGCTTGGAAAACACTTTTTGATGGGGGAAACAGAGTTTGACACAATATCTGCATGGCTAGTGCAACCGGCAGTTCAAACGATGAAGCTACTGATACCACTGGGGCCAGTTTACATGAATATTTGAAGGAGTTTTATGGACAAATCAGTACAGATTCCAAAGAAAATAAATCCCACATTTTAATGCAATTTGTGTCTGCTGGGTCTGACAAAAACAAGTCAGGATGTCAGCCACACCCGCAACAAATTTGAAATGACACATTGAGTCGCATATGACCAGTCTTGGGAAATATCTGCAAGTGAAAGATGATCAAAAGATTTTATTATATTTTTTAAAAATGGGAGAAATGAGTGCAAATTAGTTCATGTTTTGGGACTGACTTAGTTTAAAATTTTAATTGTGGGCTATAAACGCAAACTAGTTCATTTTAATCTGCGTGAACAGAACTGAGCTGGCTCAGGGTGAATGTGCACAATGCTGCTGTGAGTACAATGTTATTATTCCTGACTGCAACGATAAACAAAACTGCAAAATTGAGACTCATCTTAAAATAAATGGGAATTTTCTTTTGATTTTTGTGACTCTTTCAGACTCCCTGGAGAAAATTTCAGTGCGGTCACAAAGTTGTTGTTTTTTAACCGTAACCATCACTCAGTCTGTGTCCTCAGTATCCTCCATTGCTCAAATCACAAGGCCCACACATGCAGGGTATCAGCATCGTAAACACATCCATCAGTGATGGTTACCTGTTGATGAGCCAGCAGACGAGAAACTGAGATGGGGGGACAGGATGACGGAGTAAAGGAGAGAGAAATTTAAGGAGAAACGAACAAGTGATCAAGGAAGAAGGAGATGGCGAGGGAGAAAGACAGGAGCTGGTGGACAGCTGTTGGTCTGTTTACTTGGAGGATATCGCTCTTCTCCAGATGTTTAGCAGCACACAGAGGAAAAGGGAGAGAGAGAGAGAAGGGGCAGGGGCGAAGGAGAGAGAAGGATGTGAGTGAGTAGAGGTTTGGTGGCGGTTGCCAGCTTGGACTCATCGTGTTGTATTTTATGACTCGCACATTCAAAGTGCAGCAATTTCGGCAACCGGGGGTCAGTGGTAGGAATGCCCTGTCATGGGATAACACAGGAAACAAATACCAGGCTCAGCGACGAGTAATCACATCCACTGATCCCCTTAAATCACCTCAAGGAGTAAAAACAAATAAATTGAAAGTGAAATACATAAATTAAAAATGACAAGGGGGGTACAATCTGTTAAGTAATTAACTTTTGCACAGAAAATGATTCAGTGCTTTATTTCTTCTCAGAGGTCCACATGCACCTATAATCTCTAGCCATATTTCCAGGTTTTGTGACCCGGGGGATTTTTTTGGCAGTGGCCTCTTTGTTTCTTGTCAGGCATGTCAGGAGGAGGCTTAAACCACAGGATTTGGGTTTGCTGTTAAATTCTGTGGAGTGAGATTAACTCCTGTGCGAGCATATCCGCTGAATCAGAGGGAGGTGTTGGTGTATTTCAATGTAGCCACTGTCTGACACGGAGTCTACCTCCTATCGAGCAGCAAGAGGGAGGAAGGCAGAGAAAGCAAGAGGGAAAATCAAGGAAGAGAGTGACAAGAGGAGGAAATGAGTTAAAACTCAAAGTGGTTCCTTAAATTTATTAGTTTTACTAACACGAGAGGTCATTGTGATCCCCCGTCATCCTGTATCAGAGCCGTATAGCACAGATGCAACACACTTTTGGCAGAGCTTACATAACAGGGAAAGTCTTTGGACCAATAAGGTGTCAGAGTGTAAAAAAAGGAAGATCATTGAACTTGATGAATGATCACCATGGGGGACATTCTTAAAAACCAAAAGACAATCTCTCCCTCTTGCTACATTACCTCCCTTTCATCCTTTCATATAGGCAGCTTTGTGCAAGGTTATTTTTCATTATACTTTTTCTCAGTTCCAGACTCCTTCATTGCAAACGCACATGTGTCTGAGTCTGAAAACAGGGCTGATAACAGGCACATGAATAACTAGGGCCCATCAGCGAGCAGCAGCAGTACATGATGCTCCTGAGATGCATTAACACAGGCCACAGCCATTCCAACCTCCCTCCAAAAAGTAAAAGGAGGAAAAGAAGAAGAAAAAAACTGAGACAGGGAGAGGGGAAAGAAAGAGAGAGGAGGGGGAAGGCCTGGCATAAAGATTAGATTAGCACTTTAAAACATCTGTGAACTCGTCCGGCCCAAGCTACCGCTTCCCCACAGATTTGGGCCTGATCTCACATTTTCTTTCCTCCACCTCCCCTCCCCTGCTCTCCACCTCTCCTTCTTCCACCCTCACCCCCCTTTTTGTGGTTTGTCTTGTCTGTTTGTTCTGTCATTGGCCTTTTCGTTTAAGGCTAAGGATGATGTTGTTTTATCCTTTTTATTTTTAGTAGCAAATACTGCAGATGCAAATCAGGCCACACGGATGACTCCACTGTCCTCTTAAAATGAAAACCCAGTGACTACATTTTAGATCTCTGGACAGTAGCTCTGTCTCGCCAGAAAATGGAGCATTGGCTGTTTGTTCAGACAACTTTGGATGCAACTTATCGCTTGTGTTTCTGGATTTCCAGAACTGTACGATAACAAATCAACTTCGTATTGAAACATGACAAGAAGATAGCCAGAGGCAGATGCACCTACCATTTGTCACAAAAACAAAGTTTGAGTCTCTCTCTCTGAGAGGTTTGCTAGCGACATCAGTATTGTAGCTCCATGTAGTGCCACCACAATTCTGGAGTGGTAAATACAGCGCTGACCAAGAATGAAAGCAAAGCACAAGACCGTTGTTTTCCACTCCAATGTGAATACGCCCTGCCAGCCTATACTTATGTTTTCCTTACAAGAGCCATTGTCTGTCAGAAATAGCCAATAGACATCTTAAGGCCAGTGTATGCTTGAAAATACTTTCCTCATAAAACATGTCATGTGATCACATCTGAAAGATAAGTGTTTATAGGCCATATCTGAAGAAGAATCAAGGTGGTGACACGTCTGTTTACACGAAAGGCGATAGAAGTCATTGTGTGAAGAGTGACGAATAAGAGCTTGAAACCCTTTTTACACATAGATCGCACTATAGGGCCGCTACAAAGTCCCTTCTTTATGCCGCATTTGCATTTTTACACAGAACCAAACAGCGGCAATATCATCTTGCTTCAGTGTGTGATTTCAGACAGCACGCCAGCATCAGGGAAGCACAAGAGGTGTGACAGGCATGACATGTAACACAACATTGGCCTCTTATGTGACATAACATACGCACGGGCAGGACTTTATGAAACAATAATGATAGCATTAACATGGCAATACACGCTGAACTACACGTTTTGTTATTTGCTCATGAAAAAAGACTGATTGGGCTTTCCTGCAAATTTGCACAATTCCTATTTAAAAAAGGGCTTCTGATGCTGGCTTAAAGGCAAGACAATTCTGTCCCCCCATTCTGCAGCTGTATCTTTTACACATTAAGGTGAGGCAGAATTCACATCCTGAAGAGCCAGTGTAGAAGGGCTTGAGAGACAGTTGCCAAAAACCTACTTCCTTACTCAGTTCTGTACATCAATGGTCACTTGAAGTGGGCGTGCATGTCAAATTGTCACTTTCATTAAGTTATAGGAATCATCAACCCTTCCTATAACTCCAATTTCAGACATGTGTGGGAGTCAGGGGATTCAGGTGCTCTTATAGCCCTTTTCCATACACGTGTGCTGGGTTGGCTGTTTCCGATTTGACGTGGCACATCAGCCCAGCGCAGCAGGGATTTTCATCTCCATACACAAGGCTGTGTCTCTAACTGATGATGCACTTGTGCTTTTCCGTCCGTGTTGCTGGTGTTGTTGTGGTCAGTAACTTCTTTCTTCTCTTGATAAAGTATTTTAATTTCCTCTCAGCACTGCAAGAACATACACCGGATGCCCATCTCCTGTCGCATTTTTGTGGTCGAGACCACCTAAACCAAGAGCAAGTTATGATAAAATGTGAAATACGTAAATCATAGCAATTCCTCAAAATCTGGAAAATCCACACTCCCACAGAAAAAAAATGGAGATTCCTCTTTATTCACCTCTTTTATTGTCATATAGACTGTATACATGTGTATGTATGTATGTATGTATAAGTGTACCCTGAAAAATGTCTTGTGCAGAGGTGAATTTTAATGATATCACCACAGTAGTGGGCTTGACCGATTCAGAAATCAACTTCTGAGCCTTCTTTGTCTAAGACCGAGTCAAGACCAAGTAAAAAAGCAGCCGATTCTGGGACAAGACCAAGACCTTGAAAAAGTAGTCTTGAGACTACCTCGAGTACTACAACACTGCCTTCCCTTGATGGTCTCCTCGCTCCAGACAGCATGCAAGGCTTGTGTTTCATCTGCAATATCTGCCATGTCTGCAGTGGAAGCCAAACATGTTGCTGAATCATCACTGAATGTTGATACTGAACAATGAAGGCAAAGCTCATCTGACATCACTGCGACCCACTTGGAGGCGTTCAGGTGTAATTTGGCCAAAAGTGCCAATAGAAAGACCCTATTAGGAAGGAAGTAGGGCTGCATGTCTCAGTAAAGCTTGTGGCTTTGGCACAGGATGCAATTGTTCAAAACGTGTCTCCTACAATCACTCAGTGTTGGTTTGTGATGTGGTTTCTTATTTCTGAAGGTTTCCTTTGTCTGTTTTTAATGAATTGGACAACAGTGATGATTTTAAACATGTGATAGAGCCTGATGATGAATTCCTAGTATGCACAGTACATCAGCTCATATGTGCTTCCTATGAAGCGCTGCAGCATTAACACTCCCACCTTCCCAGAGGGTTGTTTGTTTAAGGCTTGATAATGTGAGTTACATTAAACACCCTCTTACAGGCCATCCATCTCTGCAAGTGACGGTAAGGGACGACAGGCCTCCTAATTCTGTTCACATCACCATTATACATCCATTGGGAAGAAAGCATTGGCCTGGGTTGGAAGAAAAGGGTTTCCTCCATTATTTTCCCCTTTAGCTATGAGCTTGTTTCCAGCAGCACTGAGCTGTAACTCCAAAGGGAGGAAGGGTGGGAACAGTATGAAGACAAAGCGATGGAAAGACTGATATATACCCTCTAATCTCCACTGGTGGGCTGGTAACGACTCAATTATTCTGTTTGAAAATGAAGAGATGAGCTGAGGCTCTTGGGGGACCACAGGAATGCCAACCCAAACCACAAATGTGTTCTGAATACTGTGTATTCTTAAGTGAACTGTGTGATATCTCTATAAAGCTTGGCTGACACACCCAAAAGCTCTCTAAAATGTAAACTGTTCCTCTAAAAAACAATTCAGTGATATACAGCATGCTACTTGTAAAACGTGTAATCCACCACTGAATTTGAAAATTGACTTTGAGTTTCATGTGTTGTAACACAATTCAGGCACGACAATACATACTTTTTTTTGTAAATACATGAATTACTTAGCTTTATACAGCAGATTATTGATTGAGCCTCACTCATTCAATGATGTGCACATGAAACATGAGGTACTAAGTATATGAAAATGTAATAAGTTAATTATCTCAGTTCATGACTGGCACGTCCAATCTGTAGGCCTACTATTTCCTCACTGTGTGGAAGCTGGTCTGGATGTTTTCAGACTTTGGGCTAATGTTAGCGGCTCTATCTTCCTTAGTGGATTTGGGGGACTTTAAGCTCCAGCAGTCTTGGCCATTGCCAAAGATAGCGTCATATTTAGCAAACACATCTTACCTCATCCTTAAAGCCTTTTCTTTTTTGTAATGTCAACAGTGAAACATTCTGTTTGAAAATATGAAGCAGCTACACAGCCAACACAATAACAGTCTGATCTCATGACTTTCCCTAGCATGCTAATAGACTGAGCTATGAATACTGGAATACAAGAGCAGTGCAGTTCTGTCTTCTATGTGGATCATTAGCTAGTGAGGACCTTTTGCCTTCGCCTTTGCTTTAGGCCTCAATCAGACAGAGCACATTTTGCAACCTACAAAACACAAGGTGCACCGCATTGCTCCAGACAGTGCGCATTTTACGGTTTGCTGTGTATTTTTTCAGTTATTGCCAAGCAGCCACCAAGTTAACAAGAAATTTACAGATCTGCAGAAAAATGGACAGGTGGACGGCACTTGCTCAGGCTTTGAATGAGGTTGGGAGGCTGTTCCTGAAAAGTATGTTGGTCACAGGGAAATGGAGATTCATGTGGGTACATGAGACTCTCGGAAAGAGGAGGCTTCACCTGGATGATGGTCGGTTCAAGTCTTATTATAGGATGAGTCGGAGGCAGTTTGACAATCTGCAATCAATAATTGGGCCTGATTGCAGTTGGTAAAACTTTAAAAACTGGCTGCAGTGACAATTTGTTCAGATATTCTTGCAGGTTGTTGAGAGCACCATTGAAGGTGAGCTAATGTTAGCTTAACACAAACCATGTAGGCTATGCTACCAGTTGTTGTCACTGCCAACAACAAAGTCCCGCCTCTCACTTCATCTGAATGGGCAATGGGAAAAACGCCATGATGTCAGACGTTTTTTCTGCTTTGACTTCAGGGCAATCCTGCAAAACCACAAGGTACTTAGCAGCACAAAAGCAGCTGGAATCAATAAATAGTTAGCCTGGGATATTTTTTTCAACTGACTCATGTAGTAAAGGCAAGTTTAATTAGCTAACAAACTATAGCTGATAAAAGCTGCTGGCGACAGTTGTCATTCAAGCCAGCAAAACTGAGGTTTGTCCGTTACCTCGCTGAACCATTATTTTAAAAAAAATAATGGAGAATTTCTAGATGTAATCTGGCGCCATTATCTTTGTAAAATATTTATGTACTACAACAGGATGCTTGACAGGCATTGCAACAGTCACTCAGGGGGGCGGAGCTTAGCGAATGATCAGTTGCCAGGTGCACCTGGCTGTTTGTGCCAAGCCGCTCTAAAAATAATGTTTTTGTTGAAACACAATATTCTTCATGGCCTCCCCTGATGTGTTTCCCCTCTCTGTTTTTGAATGTCTACCTTTCTCTGGCTATACCGAAACACAAACGTTACTTTAATTCAAAATCCAGCTCTCACAGACAATTTCACCATCAACCAGATGTCCAGCCGAGATCAGTGGTTTACTGGAAGCATGTACCCTCTTTAAATAAAAACAAGCCGCCACATGGCCCTGCAGATTCCCAAAACTTGGTCTGAGTCAAGATCAGGTGCGTGTGTGTGGGGGTGTGTGTGTGTGTTTGTGTGTGTGTATGAGTGAGTGAGTGGGGATGCTATGTACCTCACATTTGGCAGATTGTGACAACAGCTAGTAGGAAGGAAGAGAAGTGAGGCCAACAAGAGGCCATGGAGCATTTCCATCTGAGAGCTTACGGGACATCAACAAAGCCTGTTTTAATAACAATGAGCACTATAGCAGGTGTCCACACTATACTTGTTTTTAAGATGCCTGGCAAAAATCATTATGAAATTCTTCCTTAATGTGAGTATTGAGTTTTATTGCGAGAGAGAGAGGGGTTGTGATTGTGGTTTGGTCACAGCGTGGATTCACCAAAAAACATGTTATATAAACATCACACACACTCCATTTGAATTAATTTATTCAGGAAGCAGCTCAGGAAATGAGGGCGCGGAGGGGTGACTGTATTAAATCACAGACAATAGTAACCACAGCAGGAGAGAGTATATCCATTACACACAACAGTGTACAGAAATTGGCTAAATAGCAATAATATTAGGAAAACCATCTCATCAGACATGAATGTTGTGATCTGGCCGATGTGCAACTACAAAATGCTGCTGTTTGTTTTAGGGTTCATTAAAAAACAGTCAACTATGGGCTATTTAAACATCATTTAAAGAGAATTGCATGTTTGAAACAACCAACAGCCCCATCATTTGTGCAACAGCTGGTCAGAATGAATCACTTCTGCTGACTCATTTTCTAAGTCTAAGTAAATAACAAATTGAACAGATACAGTCAAGATAAATTACGGAAATATTTAATCCCTGTTTTGTTTAATTATAGTTTGTTTCTTTTCACTTTTTTTATCTTTATTTCTGTCTTTATGTGTTGTCTTGTGGAGGTCTCATAGGTGCCATCTGTTTTTGTCCTGTTTTCTTGTTGATTTCATGAGGTTAAAACCTAACGCCCCAGTGAGCACCTCCTTCGTTCATTTTCCATAACTGCTTATCCTGTTAGGGGTCGCAGGGGGGCTGGTGCCCATCCCAGATGACAGGGTTCACCCTGGACAGGTCACCAGACTGTCTCAGGGCTGACACATAGAGACAGACAACCATTCACGCTCACATTCACACCAGTGGGAGTCACCAATTAACCTGCATGTCTCTGGACTGTGGGAGGAAGCCAGAGTACTTGGACAAAACCCACACTGACATAGGGCGAACATGAGTTTTATCCTTCAACCCCAGGGTCAAACCGGGAGCCCTCTTGCGGTGAGGTGACAATGCTTACCACTGCACCACTGAGCTTCTCATGCTTCTTCTTCTCATTGTTAATCCATTACTTGTAAAGCTTTATCATTCAAGATACCCTGGTGTAGGCCTTCATAGATGGCTATAAGCATGCACAAGGGCGTTTATGCTCAATGTGTTGTTCGTGAACAGCATGCTCCGAAATGCAGGGGAATGTGGACACTGGAGGAAAGCCGACAGAGGGCTCTCAGACCCCACAGACCTCCCACCCTCCACCTGTCCATCGGCTGACAGTCAAGTTGGCAGTTTGCACCCACAGCCGAGTGTGTGCTGTTGACTGTCCTCCATTCAGCTGGCCACCAGTGTCAGCTGATTTTGATGCTTGGTTGAATTTAGGCTGTGATGTCAAGATGGCCAAATTCAATGTTAGGACAATGTCTAATGTCAACAAACATCCTCCAAATGTTTCATGTCAACGTTATCTTGATGTAGAATAATGACATTTAGTGGTAAGGTATGGAAACCTAAACCCACCATCTGCAGAGATCACAATGTTAACATCATTACAGTCGACACAACATTTAAAATATTACTGTCATCCCAGTTTTCATTCCAACCAAAATTTGGAATCTGTTGGACGTAAGAGTCCAACATCTTTCTGATGTCATAGTGATGAGCTTCAGCTGGGCGATGTCCAACATGGAGCCTCCGACATGTTCTGTGGGCCCTGACTCTCCTCTCACCTGTTATGACTGCATCTCCAGCCTCTGTGATGCCCTTCACTGTGCTCCTCCATCAGAAAACTGGGCAGGGAGCGGGAGGTATATGGAGCTACATTAGGGTCAAAAGTTTTGTACTTGAAAAATAAAATTTGACACTGAAAATTCATGTGTTGATCTTGAATTTTGAAAAATACAACAATGTATTCAAAATAAAAATAAGTGTATGAAACGTTTTTTTCAGGTAAAATATAAAATTGATTCACTTTGGTAATTCTTTTGAATTAATAATTTATTTTCACTTTTCACTTCCATATGTATTTTGACATTTGAAGTCTTGTTTTTTACAGTTTCAAATCTTTTTTTTTTTCAGTTTCAAATCTGTTTTTTGAGTTTGAGTTGAGTGTTCAGTACTGTCTAAAACAGATTTCTAAATGGAAGTTTGTCACTGGCATCAATTTTTACACTGCCAATCACATGAATATGCTTTAAGTGTTGAGTCCATAGACTGTATAAAGTGGTTGAGTCAGAATGTTTTTATTTCCTACGTTCCCTGAAGGCACTGTCACTCATGATTCCACACCCCTTTCAGTTGATGCCACGCCCCCCACGCCACATCAAGGTCAAAAGTCTTATACTCAAAAAAAAGATTTGAAACAAAAAAAAAGATCTGAAAGTGAAAAAAAAAAAATTGAAAGTTTAAAAAAAAATAAGATTTGAAACTGTAAAAAATAAGATCTGAATCTGAAAAGAGAAAACATGCAACTGAAAAAAATAAGACTTCAAATGTCAAAATGTATATATGGAAGTGAAAAGTGAAAATGAATTACTAATTCAAAAGAATTACCAAAGTGAGTCAAAATTATACTGTACCTGAAAAAATGTTTCATACACTTATTTTTATTTTGAATACATTGTTGTATTTTTTAAAATTCAAGATCAACACAGGAATTTTGAGTTTCATATTTTAATTTTTTCAAATACAAAACTTTTGACCCTAATGTAGCTCCATAGAGGTAGGCAAGGTCTGCGCCCACTGCTGAGGGCCCTTTGCCAGTTTTTCTGCAGTGTCCATATAAACCTGAATGTGGAGCCTGGAGTGCCATCACTTTCCTGACTTTATTTTGGGATAACAAACACATTGTACAGACTTTTCAGAATGCACATGTCAGTGAGTCATTTAAATAATACCACATTTACACTGGTAATATGCACCAGCCGGGATCAATCTTGGACCAACAGTCAACAACTCAGGATCCTGCCAAGCTACAACACTTTCATCCATCCAGTGGCCCTATCCGTCCATCCCTCTGTCCCCTCAGCCCTCTCCCAGCCTTGTTTTGGCCAAAGCAACAGCACAATAACATAAATCACAAGTCTGTTTGTAGCCAGAATGAGAAAACCAAGCCTGAAGCTACGAGAGCATCTGTTCATTCCCTCTAAAACACACAAACATACACAGACATGCACGCAAACAAACACAAGCCTGAGAACAGCCTTGAGCTGTCAGCACAGGGGGCTGGATCCTGCAACAGGTTATTTTTACATATATTGACAGGCAGGGAGGGACTAAACTGAGGCGTCGTGGGGTCCATATGGGACAGGGAGGAAAGGTAAAATTGTAGAAGAGTGGGAAAAGGCAGATGGAGAAGAGGAAGCAAAATATGAGTGAGAACAGGAAAGGAAAGATGGAGAAATGAGCAAACAGGCCATTATGATGAGGGAGGGGGATATTCCAAAAAGCAGCTTCATGATCTGTATGTAGAGGTAATCCCTGTGAGCAAATACCTCAGGCATCAGACCGTTCTGCATACTTTGTTTCCAACTTGCTTTTGTACTTTTGAGACAAGCTAATGTCGGCTCGTGATAGATTTCCTTATATGGTCATCTGCTCCAGGCACATTGCTACATGTAGCTACATGCTAACACCAAGGAAATGTGTAATCTTGGTTGCTGATGTTGTTAAATTTTCTGTTAAATTTTCTGCTGTGTTTATTTAGAAGCTTTTATCAATGATTCTTCAGGAGGAGGTTTTAGAGCTGGTGCTAAATGGAGCGTTTTAGACGGATGGGATGAATACAGGTGTTCCAGCACAGACAGTATGATGAAGATGAAGTGTTTTTTGACCATTAACGCGTGAAACATGTTCTAGTAGTAGTAGCCTAGTAAACCTTAAATACCAGTGAATCCAGTTTTAGGTCTCGAACCTCCCATCTACATCGGGCTTTGGACGTGCCCTCGTTGAGGACTTGGCTCAGATTCCAGATACTCACTTATCCTGAAGCTTCCTTGAGGAATCTGATACCGTTGGATTCGGCGGTGGGAACCTCTTGTGACTGCATGCCTTTACTGACGTTGATCGCAGCAAGATTTGAACTCTGGACGGTCCGCATGGAAGATGAGTGTTCTAACCACTACACTAGGGAGGCCCATATAAACCTTAAATATCAGTATGAACATGAAAATGATCACGAAAGCTCCCCTTAAATATCCATGGGTAACATGATGGCAGGACTATCTGATGGTGCCATTATTTGAACCAATCATTAGGAGCATTTTGCCTCTTTTGTGAGAATTTTCAATTTGTGCATAAAAAAAGAATATCAGTGGAAACGCCAAAAATGCAAAAAGTCTCAAAATAATTTTTATGCTTGGGGGAGGTGGAGAAGTGTATGCTTTGATAAAAGGCAAAGGCAACTCAGCGCAATGGAGACTTAGCAAATAAATGATGGTGTACAGTCATCATGTTACAAGAACAGAGCTGTAGTATTAGTTGTTCAAAGCTCTCTTTTTCCATTTTCTAGTGTGCTGTAGTGTTTCCTATGTTTGTGGTTTGACTGAAACTTTTTAATGACATCATCTCGTTGCACCGTCTTTTGCAGTGGCACCTGACTGGACATTAGCACTATCTACTGCTTATCTTAATCAACAAAACTCCCGATATTGGCATGACAAAAATGCAGTAGAAAGAACATAAATGCAAATTTTCTGAAAATGTGGTTAAATTGCGTCAAATTTGGATGGAAACCCAACTAATGGCATGGAGAGTTTTTTTCCTCTCCAGTAAAACTCCCAGCCAGCTAGTGTGTTAGCAGTTATCTCAGCAGCTACAGTGATTCACCTACCAGCCCAGCGAGTTTATCACCAAGCTCTTAAAACGAAAAATTCTGTTTTTGGAGCTTGGTGATATTTCGTTCATGATAAATTTCACTGTACCACTTTTATGGTGTGACTGGGCCTTAAAACTGATGGAGCAGCCAAATCAGCTGCACAAACATTCATGATGTAGCCTCTTTCCCCTCTTTGACCTCTCAGCACCACATCTTCCGCCTCAGACCACCAGAGAGACTCTGGAGAGCATCTTCACCTGAGAGTTTCCTCTGAGCTTATGCATCCGACGGTTTTTACTTCTGTGGTGTTAACCTGTGAATCTTTCAATGTGTCAAGACTCAAAAGTAAGTATTCTTCATTATGTCAGATAAAAAGAAATAGATATTTTCCGCTCTGAAATAAAAGGCACAGATTCAAGTTCACGTGTTTATGTTGGGGAAAACATGCCATGGCTTCCTGAGTGACAACCTGGGAATTGTTTCTGTCAAAAGAATTAGAGAAATTCTAAGAAACCTCCAGCTGTGAAATAGAGTAATATGCTGAGTTTATTAGCGAGCAGGGGTGTGCAGGCTGTCCAGTAAAGAGGGTGATATTGTCTGGGAAAAGGCTATTGCAACAACAATTTTTGTAACAGAATCCAGAAACCAGTAATATTAAATGGACAGTAACCTCTATGGCAGAGCTCCATCCCTCTCTTTCCCTCTCTTTCCAACTCTGTCAGCCTGTATAAGGTGGGAATGTGACTAGTTGGAGGAGGAGGAGGAGGAACTAGTGCCAGGACTGCCACTTCCTACATTGCGGTTCTCAGGGAAGCAGCAGGGCTGGGAACAGGAAACTCCCCAAAACACATCACAGACAGGCGGAAATGAATATTTAAAGAAGTGAAGTGTGTGAGTGTGTGAATGTCTACGTTTGTGTGTGTGTGTGTGTGTGTGTGTGTGTGTGTGTGTGTGTGTGTGTGTGTTGGCTGATGAGGTACCAAGGGTGTAAGGAGGAGAGAGAGAGGACGGGAAGAGAGTAACACTTGAAAAAAACGAGTTATACAGTGGACTGTAGCCAAAACAAGTTATGGCTGAAAAGAAAGAGGGACAGAAAGGAAAGAGAGAAAAACAGATGGAGGAATTAAAAGCAAGGAGGAATGGGAGTTTTGCACAGGTGGGATGAACGGATGGGTGGCTGGGTGGATGATGGAAAATCTCTTTGTCCTTCAGTCTTCCCCCTTCTTCTTCTTCCTCTTCTAATGACGTGGCAGTGGAGTTGCGGTGCCTGTCTTCTTCTGGTCAATCCCCACACACAGGTGTCCAGTGCCAGATCAAATCCTACCCCGATTTTATATCTCCCAAGGTCCACCCTCTGTTTTAATAATGTTTAAAAAGGGAAATGGTTTTTATTGGGAAACCGGTGACATGTGGTATGGACATATGGTAGCCATCACAGCTGGCTTAAGACCTGAGGAGGATAAAAGATGCGTAGGATGATGCAAAAGATGAGGACAGTGGAGAGGAGAGGAGGATGGTACAAGAGAGGAAGGGCCGGAAAGGATCAAAAATTCACAATTTCCAGAAATAGTAAGCACAGGAGGGACTACTTTTGGAAACAGACCTAGCTTAATGTTATTACCTTACCATAGCAGGATGGCCTACCTAATATGAGGCTGCAGCAGTCTAGGTTGGACGACACAGATTTGAATCTATCATGGTTATGGTCCTTATAGTGCCAATTTTTTTTATTTTTCTTACTATCCCTCCACTGAATTTCATATTAAATAGAAGTCTTTAACGATGCAAGTTTTGAATATACCCATTTTAAATATCTAATGCAGGCGGCTGAAGCTTCACGTTAGCTTCAACTGAACATTAGAAGTAATGTTTGCACAGAACAAGGGCTGTTGACATATCACGTAAATGGGAAATGCGTCAGGGAGGAATCCCTTAATAGCCTACTGTACAGTAACACTCAAACCAAGGATGTAGCGTGAGGTAGCCAGAAGTAGAAAGGTCATTAGTCAACTCATGTCCAAAAGGACTCGTGCACCCACACAAGTTTTTTTAAGGGACAGTTCACCCCAAAATCAAAACTACAATTTTTTTCCTCTTGTAGTGCTATTTATCAATCTAGATTGTTCTGGTGTGAGTTTCTGAGTGCTGGAGATGTCGGCCGTAGAGATGTCTGCCTTCTCTTGAATAGAATGGAACTAGATGGCACTTGGCTTGTGGTGCTTAGAGCGCCCCAAAAAAATACATTTGAAAAACTCAACAGCAATGTCTGTTTCCAAAAATCATGACCCGTTTACTCAAGATAATCCATAGACCTTGATGTGAGCAGTTTCATGCAGGAACTATACTATACTATACTTTCCACTAAGCTACAACCGCCAAACGCATCACCGTGCAGAAGGAAGCATGCATCTACTGCTAGCTAAACTAGCACACCTGAGCTAGCAAATGTCACAGGTCAGCCAAGTTTGCATCTGATGCTGTCCCGAGCATGAGCCTCTCGTCCATGAGTAGATGCACGCTTCACCTTGAGTAACCAGGTCATGATTTCTGGAAAGAGACATTTCTGTTGTTATTTTCAAAAGTATTTTTGGCACTTTGAGCACCATAAGCCGAGTGCCATCTAGTTCCACTATATTGGAAAGAAGGCAGACATCTCTATGGCTGATATCTCCAACACTTGGCAACTCACACCAAAAAATCTAGACTGATAAGTATTACTTCAGGTAAAAGAACAAATATGTATTTTTGGGTTTTGGGGTGAACTGTCCCTTTAACTGAGGTTTCCCTTGTATAGAGTTGTATTGGCGTTATCTAAATCATATAGCACACACTGACGTATCCCCACAAGAGCAAACTAGTGGTGTCTGGTTTCCTCTTGGCTCTGTCTGAAGATACCGAAATCTGCCTTTGGACAGAGCCAAGCAAGCTGTTTCCCATGTTTCAAGCCTTTATCCTAAACTAAGCTAATCAGCTGCTGGCTCCAGCATATTGAATGGACAAACATGACAATGGCATCAATCTTCTTGTCTAAGTCTCGACCAGAAAGCGAAGAGTTTTCACAAAAATGCAAGCTATTCCTTCAATAGCTGCATCAACGCGCTATGATTAGTGTTCATATAAATTAAACATAAAATACCCTAAACACAGAATGTGTAAGATTTTACTCAGGACATAAATTGGAGGCACAGTCTATCAATGTGGTTCCTGCTTTATTTGATGCAACTGAGTCCAGGCTGTTGCAGAAGAAGTTATGGAAAAACAATCACAGCCTCGCAGGCATTTTTTTTTTTTTTTTTTTCAGGAGGCGACAGACTTTAAGCACCTTAGGATCCTGGGACCTCAGGACACCCAGCTGCACTGTGGGTGTCCATAAGGTTTCATAATTAAACTAGATGCACTCAGAGAATGACTCACTCTCCAATTACTGTATGGACACCTCACATTAATTGTCTCTTTATTGACTTCAAATTACAAGAGGGGCCAGACGTATTTAACACCTTTTTTTCTGCTGTCAAGGCACCTTATGAGGCTAATGTCATCTGGGAATTTATGAATGAGGGAAAAGTGGTTGATAATGAATAGGCTATTATCCTTTGAAAGAGGTGGAAAGATGCAATAAATAATTTCTAGAGATCTGGTTATTTTCAGGGAGGTTATTGCCCTTTAGAAGTTGTCAGTAATTCAAATATGAGCGCCCGTCTCATTGTGTGAAAGCATGTCTATAATCGTACAAGTGTGTCTGCACGTACGCAAGAAGTCATTGACCCTTGAGTTTGTCTCCTGTAGTAGATCAGTTGCTTCTGAAGATCAGGTACAATCTCATGTAGACCGCCTCTGACATCTCCATAAAGCTGAGGAAAGGGGAAAAACTAGAAGTCAAAGTAACAGCACAATCCTCCTAAAAGCCACATCTACAGATTTATTACTGCTCTGGGAGAAGAGGAAGAGGCCTTCGTGTGTCAGCTAAAGAGAGCGTGAGGCTGCCATTGCTGTTTACCTCCACCTGTTTGGTGCAACGACAGACCCACCTGTAAATTCAGAAGTCCATTTTGTGAAAAACGGCATATAAGGGAGAGATAAACTTTCTTATTTAAATCATCGTGGGTTAGCAGTCATAAAGGAAATGTTGTTAGGGGCTTTGGCGTCTGGTTTTGGAGTTTAATCGTATGTTTGGATCATTTTGTGGCTTCCTCCGCTCTCCCTTTCATCTCCTCTCCTCACTCGGCAGCAGACTGCAAACTTCAGTGTTACTAGCTACTGTTGCTAATAAATACAGAGGGCCTTCAGCCCTTATCCAGACGACGGCTCTCAGGAGGACTGCACAAAAAAACAAATGGCTTGTTTCAATGATGACAACTCACATGATGAAAAACTACAGCTTATACGCTGATCTAGTCTCCACTGAGTGCAAATAAATTGTGTTAGGAACCGGCTCGATGTGTGCTTTACATACTTGAAAGTCAGGCTGCAGAGATATGCATTGGGAACTGCTCTGTGACAGCTTGTGAGTCCTGTCCTGTCCTCCTCGTGTCAGGAGGATGTTGAGAGGTTGAACGGAATCACATTCAATCTGTCCAAGGACGACCTGCTGGGAAGGTCCCCGCTTAATTTGTCTTCCCGCTGCTCTGCAATTGGCTCTTTGCCATGTTTTAAAGTGTATCCGAACAGTCAAAATGTCTCTCTGTGTCTCTCCTCCATCTCTCACTGTCGGTATATGGGGGAGAAGGCAAATGGTACAAAGGACGAAGCTGGTTGTCTTCAAATTTGGCAATGAGGATATTGACAATGACAGAGCCACCAGTCATTGCATTAGAGCTAAAAAAAATGGAGAGAGTGTGTTGACAAAAAACACATGTGGTAAGGGCGCTTTCAGTATGCTGTTGAAATATTTACTTTTAGCTCAGCAAGGGAAGGCCTTCTCTGGCCATTCTGTTCAGTTCATGTATGCCACTGGCAATAGAAATCCTTGAATCCATTGTGTGGTGCAGAGCTAGAAATGTCCTCACAGCTGCTTTATGGGCCTGCGTTCTGTAACTGTGACGGTGTATCTTGAATCAATCAAGTTTCGCATGAGACATCATGCTCATGTTAACAATGCATATGTTCTCAAATCAGAAGTAAGTGTATGCACTAACCTTTATTGGAAAACATCAACCACCCTGAAATAAAACTGTTAAATCAGTATTAACTTCAATTGTATCACATGGTCTTTATCAGCAGATGGAGATCACCAACTGGCCACCAGTGTCTTTAGATGTTGATATTTGGTTGAATTTAGGTTTTGACATTGGCACAATGTGAAATTTAAAAATTTTTGACATTTTAAATATTGCCAACCAGATTGTCATTCCAACCAGAATTTAACATCTGTCTAACATAAGAGTCTGTCTGGTGCCAGCTAGGTCAGATGTCATGGAAATAGGTCAATTGAAATGTGAAATTAGTCTCTGAAAAGGTGATGTGCATTATGTGGATTTGCAAAAAGAAAAACAAAATAAGTTATGGATGAAAAATAAACAGCTACTGAGCTAACAGTGAGCCAGAGGTCTATGTAACATGATTCAGAAAGCCAGTACATGAACCTTGATTCAGGATTTCTTTGGCGTACTCATATTTCCAAGACAAAAAATTAACTTTAATGCTTTGTTTAAATGTCCATTGTGTAAGATTTAGGGGGGTTAGTGGAATTGAATGGTGAGGATTGCAGATTACAACCACCTGAAACTTCTCCTGTTGAGAATTCCTTCATTGTTCATTTGGCACGGGGATTTTAGTTGGAGACAAATTATCCATAGAGGGCTCGTCCTCTTCAAAACAAATGGACCAGGTGGTTAAAACCAGTCAAAACACTGAAATAAGCAGTTTCACCTCACAAATCAGTGTTTCTCCGAATGGTTTCTCCAATGCTGTTTGGCAAGTCGGAAACAAAGGGACTTGGCCACCACATTTTATCTCTGATAACCTCTTTTCTGGTCCAGATGTTCAGGAGGTTTGACACTATCTAGAACCACTGTTTGGCTTGTCTGTTCTGGGCCACTGTAGAAACATGGCGGTCTCCATAAACAAAGACCCACTCCGTGTACACAGCTCATTCTAAGGTAACAAAAACAATGATTCTTATTTTCAAGTGATTATTCAATTTCTGCCAGTTTTCTGCTAAATCCCACACACTGTGCCTTTAAACAGTGTGTCACCTTTAAAATAAGAAATCTCCACAAGAATGACACCAACAATTGCTGCTATTAAAACACCAAGTTTGGGTTGCAAGTCAGAAATTGCCTTTGGAACCTTTAAACAAGAAACAGCTCAGGTGTATCTCTGTCTGTTACTGAGTGTAATGAAACACTTGATACTGAGTTGTACACAGTGGTAGGAGATGAGTCATCACTCCCCCCGAGCAGTTCGTTTGTAAGCACATCAGGCGCTCAGGGCGACAGACACAGTCAAGCACCTAATCATAAAGAGAAGGATCATGACACCACTGAGTGTGGTTTCATAAATGCTCCTTCATTAGGAATATGTAATTGGAGTAAAAGAAAAAAAAAGCAGTAAAGACAAACTGCAACAAGCTACATGTTAAATCTGGGGTCTGTGCTGCCATCTGCTGTTGGTGTTGTTCAGCACATCGTCAGGTGAGGGTGGATATGACAAGCTATGTTGTTTAATGTTTAAAAGAACATATGTTTCATGAGCGGCATGCTCATAAGCATGTGTTTCTCCAAAGGGTTTAAGACAGAATGAACAAATATTTTATTTTAGGTGTTTACACAGTGAGGACGGTGGAGTTCAAGAGTAAACATTTAACACTTCTCTTCAAAGGTAGACACCATTAGCAGGGAAAATGTATACACTGTAGGCTACTTCAAATAGACATTTGTCTCACACTGTGCACACAAAACACTTCTGCACCAGAAAATGACTTTTAAACCAATACTCTTTTAGATCTTCATAGCTGTACTCACTTCAGCTCACTAATAGAAAAGTAGGACGCATTTGGAGTTTAGGAAACAAACAACATAAAGCTGCTCACTTTATTTTCGCCACAAACATACTACACTTAAGTAAAAGAACAGAAAATGTTAGTATCAAAAAGAAAAGTGATACTTGTTTTGTTATGTGATGTTTGCCTTTGAAAGGTTGTGGAATAAGAGTTTAAAGTAGCATAAAATAGAAACAATCAGTTGTAAGGGCATAACAATCATTATGAAGTGCAGTACTTGATGTTGGTGAAGATTCTCAGTCATCCAGGTCATGGTAATCTTAAATGCTGCATGATAGGCAACTGGATTTGCTTGAAGACGTTTCTCATTCAAGAGGCTTCTTAAATTCTGAAGTATCGTATTTAAGAAACTCAAGCAAGTTCAGTTGCCTACAATAAAGCACTTAAGACTGCAGTACTTGATGTTTTCAGCTACATGTGGTACCACAGCGGACTATCACACATTCAGATCTTGTTCAAATCTGGTTCCAATCTAACCTACAGCAACTTTGGAGCTCTAATCTGTGACTGACTGGGAGGCTATACTGTCAAAATCTCATTCAACGCCAGTGATTATGAGACAATGGGCCACCTCTTATAAAAAAGAGCAAGACACACAGACTCTATGGTGGTTTGGCCTCTTTTTTGTTGATGTTGTTTTTCTTTTGCATCTCTTTGTAGTTATTTTGTGTCTTTTTGATGTTTTGTGTGTCCTTGCGGTTGATGCGTGTCTCTTTGTAGTCATTTTCCTCCTCTCTGAAGTTATTTTGTGTCTTTTTTTTGTCTCTTTGTACTCATAGTGTGTAGGTTTTTGGTCTTTTGTCCCTTTTTAGTTATTCTGTGTGTCTTTGCAGTTAATTTGCATCTGTTTGTGATCATTTTGGGTCTCTTCCTGGTCAGTACCAGTTAATTTGTTATCATTTCTCAGGTGAAGGCCAGGGAGCCCCATATACTTTGGGCCCCTAGGCCTGGGTCCGGTAGGCCCATTCAGTAATCTATCTATGATTGAAACTTACTTTGAATTCTGAGTTCAGAAATAAATAATGAAGCGACATGGTGTTTGAGTGGTTAGCATTGTCGCTTCACAGTAAGAGGGTTCGTAGTTCGAAACCAGAGTGGGGGAGCCCCTCTTCTCCCCGTACCAGCGTGGGCCTTTTCCAGGTGTTTGACTACTGGGAATGAGACTCAACAATTAACTATCTCTCTGCAGAGTTACACGCTATACATGTGAATACGTTTCCCTGCTAATTTAAACACACATATCATCAGCATGTTCAGGTGATCCTGCTGCCACTCACAGTATAATTATCTTAGAGCTACAAGTGGTGCTTGTGCAGTTACGTCTTTCAGGCAGTCTAGCTCACACAGGTTGGTTGGTTGGTTTGGTGTTTGGACCTCTCCTTGGGAATTGTGCGTTTTTGCAGAAAAGCATGATTTACTCTTTTGCATCAACTAATGCTACCCACACACCAGAAGACTTTGACAAGATTTAGAAAAGACTCTAAAAGACTATCAGCTCACATCTAAAGACTAGTGTTTAGAGTTTTTAGTCCCAGACTAGTCTATTGGTTGTTGATTGTGTTCCGTCACTGCGACTGGCGATAATATTAAACACGTTTGATATGATCGCAAGCCCAAGACTAGGGAAAGACTGGTATGAAACGCGGTCGCTGACTGCTGATTACCACCTTAAACTTAACGATCGAGATGACGGGAGCGCGCCGAGACTCCAGTTAGACTCCTCAAGACTGTCACTTTTTAGTCTGGGACTGTGAAAATCGTTTGGTGTAAGCCCAGCATAACAGAAGTCTCAGTCTGCAGAGTTATTCAATGGTATGTGTGAGATTTCAAACAGTCTATAAGGCTGTCAGATAAAGCTGATCAGCTCCATGTAGCAGAGGAGCCAGGTGTCTGCAATCAACAATTACTGCCTCACTCATATAGAGGCAGCCTTCAGTCACTCGGTTTGAAGCTGCTGTCTCAACTTGAAGGAAGTGCAGAATACTGGTGAGTGGTCACTCAAGTCTGATGTGGGTCTACCTCAAGAAGAATTAGTAGAATCTTTTGCTATATTGTGCATTATAAGATGGTGCTGACTCTGAAGTTAAAACATGTTCTTGGAGGTTGCTTCTTAAAGCCATTTAGCCTTATGACCGCAGTAGGCCTTTAGTCCAAACACAGCTGCTCTTTTAATTACTTGCTCTTCTCTAGTTGGAGGTAAATTGATTTGAAATTACCTTTCTCTCATCTCAGACTAAAGATGTCTGGCCGTGGGAAGAAAGCTGCACCCAAACCAAAGTCTTCAGTGTCCCGGTCTTCCAGAGCAGGGATCACCTTCCCCGTGGGCCGCATCCACAGACTGCTGAGGAAAGGCAATTATGCTGAGCGAGTTGGCAATGGTGCTGCGGTGTACTTCGCAGCCGTCCTCGAGTACCTCTGCGCAGAAATCCTGGAGTTGGCCGGAAATGCTTGTCGTGACAACAAGAAGCAACGCATTGCTCCACGCCATATCTTGTTGGCAGTAAAAAATGATGATGAACTCAACAAAATGCTGGCAGGGGTCACGATCTCAGAGGGTGGTGTCATCCCAAATATCCAGGCAAGCCTTCTCCCCAAGAAGACCAAGGCGCCCAGGGATGACAGTACAGCTAAAGATGTTCAGTCTCAGGAGTTTTAATTGTGGATGTACAAGTTTATTTACAAATGTTTTTTAATAAAGTGTTTTTTAAAGTATGCTTGTCTTTTTACACTTGTTCAGTAAGGCAGTGGAAGCAGTAGTCAATCTGGGTAAAATGCTCTACAAGAGTCACGTGTCTTGATGGCAGCTGAAATGAGCTGGGCAAATTTCTGAATGTTAAGGAAATATGCTTCATTTCCTGTTTCCTGTAGCCAAGGAAGTTTCATGCTTTTTGAGGAATCTCAGTGACATAACTTCTTGGATGAGTTTCTTTACACAGAAACACTGGTTTTGCTTCAGTGACCTTAATGTTGTCAACTCTGTCCTAAATTTCAAGCTTTAGCTCTCCACAATAGATATCATCCATCATCCCACATGTTCAGGAAGGACAACTGGTCACAGCAGTTTATTGATGCTGTTTACTTCATGGTCACATCAGATTTGTGCTAAAATCTTGAATGTAGCCCATGTCACCCCCTTCTGTTGGCAGTAAAGATTCCTCCTTAAACTGGAGGATGTGTTCAGGCAAACATGTGACTTTAAAGGACATGGTAAATAAAGGGAGTCTCTATTTTAATTGGTAGTCTATAAATTATGATGATCCATAATTTGGTTTTAAGGCTTTAAAGTTCTCACTGGGGAAAGTTTGCATTTAGGTTTTGAAATCTCTAACAAAGTTCAGCAAATTGTTGCCATAGAAATGCATTTTGGACACTTCCTTGTATCTAAAATTAAAAGGTTTGCTCAGTTTGAATTAAGATGGTTTTAATTAAACCAGATAACTTTTTAGATATGCATGTGCTACAAATTCTCCAGTTAAGTCAAACATGTAAGTCTTTAACATCCTGATTTTCAGATTTAATTGCATGCAGCATCCCAACAGGTAGAACCCCTGTATTGTGAAACTCTCTAGTTCAAGCTTATTTTGCTCTATAGCTTTGCAGATAAGCAAACTTTAGCTTGAAAATAATGCAGTTTAAAATCTGGTAGGTCCTAATTGGCCTATAAAAGAGTTCCTGAAAGTGTCCAGTCTTGCAAAATCATTTTTAGAGCAAACTCCCTAAGAACTTGAGCGTTTAAACCCCAATCCAGCCAGACAAACATGCCTGGTGCTTGCTAAAGATAACTGCTTGGAAGGTTTGGGGACTATTTGATGTGCACATTTGGAGCCCTGTTTCTCCACTAAAGCCAGCACTTTCAAATTCACTCGACAAAAGATTTTCTCAACAAAACTGATGTGCAGCAGTCACACATCACAACTTGAACAACAAGAACACAGTTAAAAATAATAAAATACAGACCTACTGCTTAAACTTTGATGTTTGGCAGTGGGTTTCTCATGACACTGCTGACCTCTTTTTGGTCACTGCTTTCCTAGTAGTTAGATAATATAAACAGAAAAACAGACTTTGAAATGTGGGCGAAATTGAAACATTTCCTGTTCACGTATGTGGGATTTGTACAATAATATAATCAAATCAATTATATATAAGCCTAGACGTATATTGGAGTGGCAGAATTACAATTAAAGTAAGCCTTCCTGTGAGCTATAACTTACATATTCCTTTAGATTCCTTTAAAATATTGCCTGTGTGTATGTTTTCTTGCAACCCTCTGTAACAGTGCGTGTGTTGAACGCACCCCTGCGGGTCACGACGTGCTGACGTCAGACGTGTGAACAACAAACAGTTGTTGGACTTCAGCAAGCTAGTGAATGGTAACGCTGGGACAAAAACAGGTTCAGCGTACTTCTCCCGGATAGAGAGACAACTGCGAGAGCTGTGCGGTGGGAAACATTTTGGTATAATCTCATAACAGTTAGCGTTAACAGTACCGGCAGGTTGTAGCTTCGGCACGGCTCGGGAGCGTTAACGTTAGCCACCGAGACATGCTCATTGCTCGGAGTGTGACGCCTGTTTTTTTTCTGGCTGCCGCCTGTCGTTTGTGATGCGAGCCGAGTTGCAGCACAACAGAGGGTGAGACAAGAGCCACAGCCGGAAAAATATTTCTCTTGACACAGGAGAATGGACTTTGTCGGGGAGAAACACTCGGGCTCACTTAAAGAAGCGGGCATGCGACCGTTCACGGGCCTGGACGTCATTGTTGGGCAACAACTTTAGCAAGCTAGCTAACATTAGCTCGCTCAAATTCATGCAAATGAATCGGTTTGCTGTCGGGCAGTGAGCTCACTTTGCTAGCGTAATGGAGGCACCCTGAGTGGCTTGCTCGTTTCAATTGACTGCCCTAGTCCTCTTAAATAGTGCTGGCAATGTGCTGACGACTGGTGGGCATTTCGTCGGTTCCCTCTCGGAGCTACAGGACACGGTTGGCAGAAATTATTAGGTGGTGGTTGCGTGCCCGCGTGACAGTTGAGCAAAGTTGCCTGGTTTGGCAAATAAATAATAGCTGAAACAGTATCTACTTCACATATTACTTGTATTGATATTTGTGTGAAACTGCACTTTAAATAGCTAATTTTAAGGATGCACCAAAGTCACCTGTGATTTGGAGGTTTGTGAAAACTACAAATCGCCCCAGTTACAACAAACTACTTAGATAAAGGTATAATTTCTGACTGCACTTGAATATAATTTGATCAATTAGGGACTAAGATAGGTGCACATTTACAGATATTGGTATCAGACAAAGGACAGAGACAGGCTTATCCATGTCAGTTGGTTCCTAGTTACTGTTTAACCCAAAATTATCTAGGCTGTCTGGCACAGTTGAAGACTGAGTTCCACTGGAAATGAAAACATGAATATCGAAGAGCAGCGTTTAGATTTGTGCAATGTCAAGACAAAAAGCAACGTAGACGATGATCACAACACTACCAACAACACAGAAGGGGTCACGCCCCGGATCTCTGAACTGATGACGGACAGCACCACAGAGAAACAAAACATTGTTCCCACAGAGGCCTCTGAAACGCACCTGATGCCTCAGCTCACTGACAACCTTCAGACAGCCGAGGAGGACAACCACCAGGCACAAGACACACTGGAAATTGATGAGGTCAATGGAAATAGAAAGAGCAGTGCTCAAGACACCCCTGCCATTGTGAATCCCACAGACTTGATACTTTCTAATGATGAGCAGCACAAGGACAATACTGGGGTGGAGAAAATGAAGGAGGATAAGGACCCTGAACCTGCAACGTTTGTTGCGGGAGAAGGGGACGATGGTGCAGACATGGACATGGGTGTGGATCTGAGTCTTGACGAGAGTGGGGTGCTGGAGGCTGAATCGACTAATGTCAGATCACTCTCAGTCAACAATACTTTAGACTCAGAGTCCACGTCTCAGGATGTCCCATCTGGCAGCATGGCAGAGAGACCGTCAGATGAAAGCCAGACAGGCATCACAGAAGCTTCTGCTACGAACCAGGCTGGACTGTACCCTTCGGTGGAGGAGGACGATAAACACAAACCAAGTGGCAAAAGGGTGACGTTTCCCTCAGATGAGGATATTATCTCTGGAGCAGTGGAGCCAAAGGACCCCTGGAGACATGGTAACATGCCAACTGTGTGTGTGTGTTTCTGCATGTGTGAATGACTTTCTCTTTATTGTACTTGTCTGTTGTGCCTGTATGAACATGTCAATTCATCAGGGTTTGCCAGGATTAATTCTTAAAAGTTTTAACGTCATTTTTCTCAAGTTCCAAATCTAACAAGCTGTTCGCTGTGTTCAGATTGGGTTTAAAATGTGCCCTGTCATGCCCATAGCAGTGATTGATGGTTGTAAATTGACACTGATGCAGGAGAGGTGTGTCGATGTTCTGTAAATTTTTTTTTTTTTCCCAGGAATGTTCTTTTGTTTGACCTCGTCATCTCTTGCACATTCACGCGGCAGTGTTTAGTCTTCAGGCAGCAGCTGTGCCTCCGCCGCTCTTTTTCAAACAAAAGTTCATGTCTTACTTTAAGTAGTCAAATAAATAACATAAAAGCTTCGTCTGGCTTTTTCCCCAACAGCCAAAGTACACGTATATATCTAAATATAGGCCCAGGCCTGCACTGTGTGCCATATTGTGAGTGGATCCCACCCCTCCTTGAGGTGTGCCATTTTACTGCTGTAGGTTCCTGTTTGTTCAGTGAAAACGTCAAAAGGAAGCTCATGCAGGATATGGCACAGCCTTTACTGTGTTGATTTAAGGAACTCTATCTTTTAAATGTGACAAAATGACAACTCAATATTTTCATCTTTTTTCACCATATTCCTTATCATACTCTGCATTTTACAATTAACACATGCATATAAATGAACGTCTGTTACATTCAAGTCCTTGTCAGACAAGTTCACACAGTGGTGATTAAACCTATCGCCGCCAGCAAAAGCTCTCTCTATTTTACTGTAATATACTGGAGTTGTGATGCTTGTGGAAACTTTCCCGCACAGGAACACCGGAAGTAATACATTTTACATCAACCGGCCAGAGCTAAAGGGGGCAGGAAGTGGGGAGAGACCATAGCAGCGATTTAGCAGCTAGGAGTATGGCAGAAAATCCTTCAAGAAACGTCTCTAGAGCACATGCTGCAGATTTAACAGAAACTTGGTGTTCAAAGGATTTCAATCCAGAAAATACTTAAGGAGAGCGCTCCTGGGGACGGGGAAGATGCAGCAAGCTCACCTGAGGGCATACGTCATCATGCTTTGACAGTGTTTGCGTAACTACTCTCACTGCCAGAGGGGGGAAACAAAAGTTCTGTTCTCAAGCTTTAAGATTAAAGGTTAAAATACCCAAGAGGTAAATTTTGCACTACAGTAGCACAAAGAAAACTGGTTGGTGCAGGATACAGAGAAGTATGGAAATAATACACAGTAGAAGGCAGTATTCATTACGTTACTCTAAACCAGTGTGCAGGAATGCAGTGTTTGTGCAAAACCAATAGTATTTTCTGCCAATCCACATCAAATAACATAGTAGATAAAGTATTTCTTGGATATATATTGATTAGTGTGCATGCATTGAATATAATCAAGCATAATGTGAAGATATCAGCCATTTGTTCAGTTCACATTTGTCTTTCTCTAAAAAAGAAAAGCAGATGTAATTTAAATTTTTCGCAGGTTTTGTGTGCTTGTTTTCCCCAGTCGTGATGTGTGTCCAATAATATTGATTATCTGGTGTCATTAGGTCTTGTTGATAGTTTTTATTCTATTTGTATTCATATTTTTTTCTAATTCTTCTTATGCAGAGCCGTAGTATACAGTAGTTTCATGTTTTGGAGTAACTTGTACATCATGCATGATCTGATCATGACTCACACACTCCTGCATCCGCAGTGGACAATGGGCATCATTTAATTAACGGACCTGCAGTCACAGTGTGACAGTTGGTGTTTTCTCACAGTGCAGTGACGACAGTCAACGTAGTCACACAGTTGATGGCAGTCTGAGAAGATGCCAAATTTGTGTTTATTTGTTTATATGTGCTGTCATTGCAACCTAAGAGCAAG
This sequence comes from Epinephelus cyanopodus, assembly GCA_026686955.1. Classification (NCBI taxonomy): domain Eukaryota; kingdom Metazoa; phylum Chordata; class Actinopteri; order Perciformes; family Serranidae; genus Epinephelus; species Epinephelus cyanopodus. Next base: position 23,234,000 of record CM048918.1, on the reverse strand, counting down.
CCAGTGAGAGTCCTGTTCTTTTCATGATGTAGAAAACAAAAAATGTTGCCAGGCCAAGGCAAGGGTCAGTGATGCGAGAGGTCTAGATGGGGGAGGGGGAGTAGAAACAAGCAAAAAAGCATCAAGGTTAATATGCATGAACACTGCGTCATGTTCAGCTGAATATAAACTCTTCTGTTAGCACCCCTGCAAGTGGTCATGCAACCACTCAGAGATACACTTGTGTTTCCCCCCATTTACACTCACACATTTTGCTGTATGTTACTGTAATTCATCCTCTACCCACTCAAAATAATTTACATGTTTGAAGTATCCAGGACCTTCACTGCTTGTCACATAACCCTGTTGCTTTTTACAAATGTCTCTGTATCATTTGACAGTGCACATGCCAGGCAGCCAGTCTGATATTAAATTGGACATGAAATATCTACAGCCAAACTCCACGGGGGCAAAGTACAACCCAGTTAGCCAGGATTTCTGGGACCTTGTGAAACACTTGGCGCTGCAAACAGTCAAGTATCTAGATGACTGCAATGATCCGTGGCTCAGATTATTTATCACAGAACATTTATCATGTAGTTTATTTAAGTACAAAGGTCTAACTGATTGTGGCGTTGACAAAGAGGCAGACAGACAGTTGATGGCCCAGAGCTAATCACATGATACAGAGTGCTCTGTTGTTAATGTAGGCAAAACTATATCTCCGTGGTACATTTATTAGAACAATTTTTAGTCCAGTGGATCAGACAAGTGCAATAATTTGAATCCCAAAAACTCCTGCTCTTAAAGGCTAAGTTCGGTTTTTTGACACCTGGGCCTTATTTTTAGGAATAAATACGCTCGTAGACTCACCCAGACGATTTTGGTGGAGCTCGGAGCCGTTTTCGAGCAATTTAGATCCATCCGACGGCGTCTTCTCTCATGCCATAGAAGCGGACGGGGCCAGACATCGAAGCCCCTAAATTAGACATTATCTGCTGCGAAACTCGCTCATTTCACCTACATTTTATAAATGAATGGCCAGTGTTATCACCATGTCCGCTCAACTTCCTTGTTATGGTCATCCGGGGCTTTACAAGGATGGGTCACTTTTGGTGACGTCATAGACGTGCGCCGCAGGAGCGCAGCTGAGTTCCGCCGGCACTAGGCTAGGCTATACAGCTACACGGGTACAAACATGGTTTGTCATTGCGTTTTTCCACTTTGTCCAAACAAAATGACTAGGTGGACAAAGTTCACATTCCACAGGCTTCCTTTGAAAAACCCGGAGTTACTAAAGCTCTGCTTGTTGTCCTGAAAATGGACCCGAATATTCCTATGGAAGAACTGAGGAGGGTCAGTCACCGGGTCTGCAGCGCTCACTTCGCTCCAGAAGACTTCATTACGAAGACGACAAAGATAAAAGGCCAGGAAGCTGAGCGTCAGTACCTCAGGAGGAATGCCATCCCGATTGTTTCAGAGGGCAAAACAGACGCAGCGGAGGTAATGCATTTCTTTTGAAGATGTAATAATATTGGTCGATAACCAGTGCACGTTGGCCAGCGTATAAAGCTCCTTGTATAAAATGAATAGCTATCTTCACGACTTATGTCTGAGCAGGAGTAGCCTTCTAAAAATACATTCCTGCAAAAGAATACTGCACTGTAACGCAATATAATTTACTCTAGTCCATGCTAGTTTTTTAAAAACTAACTCGCAATGCATATGATATGGTTATTCTCTGCAGGCAATAAATTGTGACTCGAGCTGCAATCACCGCGGGTCTGCATTGTTAGCGCACACTTACAAGTAGTCATATGCTTTCTCCAAAACTAATTGTCAGTTGTTTCGACCGTTATTTATTTATAAAGCAAACACTCATAGAAAATATACCCTTTTTGCATTTGTATGGGCTACTTACTCTATCGAAAGTTGTCCGTTCGGTCCTGCTGGCTTCGGCTGCGTCTGCCAGTTGACTCTCGGGACATGAAAAAAAGTCTCTACCACAGCCCGGTTTGTCATGGCAGAAAAATCTTCCAGTGTAGTGAGACACGTATTTTGGGGGCATCAATACGTGTTTCCTCTGGTCTCAAGTCCCACTCTGAGCAGCAAAAGCTCTCCTCTTCTGTTGTCTGTGGCGTGCAGCGTCCACAACAACAACAACACCAGTTAGCCCCCATTCGTGGACGTGCAGTGGTCGCTTGTTCTCTGGCCAGCTGTTCGGGTCTTTCCCTCTGCATCCTCCTTTCAAATAGCTCCTTGTCGGTGTATTCTGGCTCAAAACGATACGGGCATCCATCATACTCAGAGTCGTCATCAGACACGTCTACATCGGATAAAAATTCCGTCATGTTGCACAAGAATAGCTGTGTAGCTGTATAGCCTAGCCTAGCGCCGGCGGAACTCAGCTGCGCTCCTGCGGCGCACGTCTATGACGTCACCAAAAGTGACCCATCCTTGTAAAGCCCCGGATGACCATAACAAGGAAGTTGAGCGGACATGGTGATAACACTGGCCATTCATTTATAAAATGTAGGTGAAATGAGCGAGTTTCGCAGCAGATAATGTCTAATTTAGGGGCTTCGATGTCTGGCCCCGTCCGCTTCTATGGCATGAGAGAAGACGCCGTCGGATGGATCTAAATTGCTCGAAAACGGCTCCGAGCTCCACCAAAATCGTCTGGGTGAGTCTACGAGCGTATTTATTCCTAAAAATAAGGCCCAGGTGTCAAAAAACCGAACTTAGCCTTTAAACTTTTGTAGAATTAGTTGATTTAAAATATTTGCATTTTGTCATTTTGTTTATCATCTCTCTGTTTTTAAACATTTTGTACATGCCCACTGTCCTCATTGTCATTTGTCAGTGAACTGTGTTAAATCGCTGTCAGCACTATCACTGAATTTTCAGCAATTCATATAGGTCTTTGGGCGTGTTCACTGACAGCAGTTACTTGAGTTGGGAAAAGAACCAAGCCAGCTTTTTAGATGGAATTAAGAGACGTCATTTTCCTGTATGAGAGCCAGGACATATGGCAAGAGGCAGGGAGGAGATTGGCAAACCTACACAAGTTGACACACAAAAATAACTTCAAAATCAGCATATATGTTTGATTGACATAGCATCATGAACTACTCCTCGCAACCAGCACTGTAGCTGCTGTATCGACTGAAAATGTCAGAGGGCACATGTCCACCAGGACCCCCCCTCCAGGGCATTTAGAGAAAAAAGCCCTTGGGTTTAACAATGCAAAGGACTGCGTTGATGGGGGTGTGGAGATTACGCACTGGTGTGATATGAAATCTGAGCCAGAAGGAAAGTAGCAGATTAATGCATTTAAAATCTTATCTGATACCAAAGTACTGCACAACAGTTTATCATACCAGGATTTTACAAGCATAGAAAGTTTTGGTGGCTACTAAGTCATTGTTAGTCCCAACAGTAGTGAGTTGAACAGTAGAAACAATGTCTTCACATCGCTGAAAAAGCTAAACATCCCTGGTGATCAGTCTGCTACCTGAATACTTAAAACATATCTGCTTTTTATCAAACTATTTCAGGCAAAGGCAGTTCAAATGGGCTGCTGTGTCATTTAAACGCTAACAGCACATACAAGGTAGGTGGGAAAACACGTAGCGAACCACTTACAATACTTTAACAATGTAAGGTTTGAATTAATAGCTCCTTTGCACCTGAGTTACACGTCACATGTATGTTAAATTTAGAAATTGCTTCTTCACCCATGCTGTCTAAGTTTGCTAGTATGTCACTAGTGAACTTCCCGAACCTTATACGTTCACCTACATATCTTTTCCTTTGTCTTGCTCCTGCCATCTATCTTGAGGACATGCACGCACATGGGACAGGCCATCTAAATATGTGTCTGTGTGTTTCTGAGTCCAGGAAATGAAATATATCTGATCCTCCACTCCAAAGCCCTTCGTGCTTTGTTGGGAGCGCTGTGCCACAATAGCTTCATGATCCATCCAGACCCTTTATCTGCGGATCCAGTGTCAGGTTCTCTGGGTCTCTGTCTTATGTCATCTGTCATAAACATAACAGTGAAGTGTGCCTGCGCTCACAGAGCCTTGAGCTTCATCCATGCATTGTATGAGTTACCGCTGTAAGAGCAGAGGGGAGAATTTGTTAGATGGGTATTAAATGTTTGCAAAGCAGCATATATCTGGTTTAATAGCTGTCACGAAATGAGCCTCTGAGTGCGAGTTAAGAGAGCTGCCATTCAAAATAAACACCTGGGGTTCAGGAGGGAACAGAGTCGGGGGAACAATAGTACCCAGATGGGGTGTTATATTTCCATTTCTTCCCTGGCACTCTCATTTTTCCAGAAGTGACGTACAGTTTTGTGGCATCAGCCGAGCTTACAATGTGTGAGGGTAGAATTTACACTAAAAAGACCAGTGGTGCTTCTGTGGGAAATCTTTGTAATATTGTACTCGAGAGTTTAATTTTGTCAGCAGGAGTATGATAAGTATGTCAATGTCATTTTGTTCTGGGTTCGATAATATCTCTCCTAGAGCTCATTTTTCTTTCCTTCCCCTCTCCTTGTCGAGACTTGAGGGACGCCTGTTCTTTCCCTCCAGGCCTGGGCAAATACTACATCATATCCTGAGATTCCTGAACTTCCCAACATGCTGAGTTACTCTCCCTGTTCATTTTGTTTCTCCTCTTCCCTGGCTGACCAATTCAGTGTAGGTGCAGCTTGGGCTTATATCAGCAAAGCATGTCATTCCGAAAGCATTTGATCCTACTGGAAGCATTTAATTTATCAGAATTATCAGACACCGCAAACACTGTTCAATGCAAAGAGATTTTGTGTTAAGTTCTGGTGCAAGATAGATTTTCACAGCAGCCATAGAGCATGATAGAGTACAATAACCCAATTGTAATACAGCTTTGTGTACAAATAAGTTAAAGCCTCCTACTTGCAATGGAGACAATCCTTCACATTAATGACTGTTTACCCTGCAAGCGACTCTTTGGCCTACGTGCAGCTACGTTTCATGTCATCAGACCCAAGGCCCACTTGGCACCAGGTTATTAGAGGCTCTGTGACCCATGAAATGTTATGTATTGTGGCTGTGAACCAAGTTACATTCTGATAAGCAGAGCTTTCAGTGCGCAGGATGGACAAAGGCTTTAAAAGCCTAGAAGTTAGTTCAGTTCATGCCAGAGGCAGGCTAGTATTGGATTTTATGGGCCAATTCCAATAGTGAAATGGGCTTAATACACTTTTTCAAAGTCATTGATAAGTATTAAGAATGTTGTTTATCCTCTGACGCACCTTTTCATCCTAACGGGACAACATGACTAAATATTTGAGTGTTAAAGTTCGGGTAAAGCAAAGTTAGTGATTCCTTTCTAAACACATTACACATGTTGGAAAATACTTGTTGAACACACGTGCAAAGACTGTAAACTGTGTAGTAGTAAATTGTGAAGTTAGACACAGTTTCTCACCATTGAAATCATGGCTTGTGTTGACGTACTGGAGCTGTCTTTAACATAACCCCTCCCCTATTTTATTAAAGCCTCGTTACTACTGAAGTTACATCGCATAGCATCAGTGTTCACCCCATGTATGACCAGCGAGTTTCTCGACGTTTAGCAAGCTCTCTTAGCTCTTTCAGCCTGATAAATACATGAATAAACAACTCAACTTGAAGGCCACAGTCATATTAACACAAGCAAAACAGTCGTCACTAACATACCGTTCAGTCACACATCCCAAATCAACTACCCAGTCTGCTGGTGGTTAATGCTCACTGCTGTGGGAGTTTGCTTTGTGCTAATGTTAGCTGCTGAATGGCAATCTGTCAGCACTCATTCTTTGGCTTGGGGCAAGAGGTGTGCTACCACACACTGCCTGTGCTGCTGAAATAGCTGCTAAAGAGAGTGTGTCGCTGTGCAGAGGCTCGTTCTTCGGCGCAACACCTTCGGCGGACACGCCCCCAGCGTCTCAGAACAAAGAATGCTGCTCATTTTCTCACGATTTTGAAACCTAATTGGCATTTTTTGAATCATTTAAATTTGCCTGGATGTTTAGTGACACATTTTTCTGTGGTATGACAAACTCGGAACGCATATTTATTTTTGTTTTACCCAGACTTTAAATCAGCTGAGGTAACACTGTCAAATGTCAGCTGATACCAGCTGTCGTGCAGGTGTCATTGACATCCCTAGTGAATAAAAATAGAAAACTATGGAGGACGACAAGAGACGTTAACAAGGCAAAAATCCGCCATCATGGTGTTATTTTTATATTTTCATAGCTGACTGTGGTTTAGTTTTAGAAGTAAATGAAAATTGTCAGAACGTTTAGATGCCAGGCTATACATAGATAGATACTGAATCAGAACTTGGTATTCTAACCAAGTCAAACGTGACTGGTACAACCCCAACTATCAGCGTACCGGGCACCAGGATCTGCTCAGCTGTCAAACAGCTACTCAGGTGTTGCCAAGTATTGTAAACATTTGAGTCTGCTAGATAAACTATGTAGTGATGACACAGTTTTAAATAGTCTTTCTTTGTTGGGATGTTTTTTTGTTGGGATGTTTTTTTCTACTTACCAACAATACACACTGATGCCGATACGTCTGTGATACGACAATACCTGCTGATAATATCAGCCCTGTGGGATAGCTCTCGTTTGTACACTCATCTATTATGCATGTCTGCCTGTCTATGCTACACATGCACCTTAGTCTTGTAAATTTGAGAAAGAGGTGTGCATCTGGGGATTGATTGTAAATAGCAGAATAGACCGAGCATACCAGTCTCAGCAAAATTTGTCAGCTTGTGGCTTGTGATGATTTCACTTCCTGTCCCAATGTCTGCGTAGGGCTTTTCTGCCTTTGTCAAACAGGGAATTCCTTGCTCCCTTTCTCTCACTCCTGAGGAGGCTGGACGTGACAAATATTACCTAGACATTGCATAAAATGCCCCCTCATTTAAAAATAAAGCATACAACTCACTCTCACTGTCACTCTCCATCTGGTCTGGCAGCTTTTTTCCCAGACACAGGCCTGGTTTCATGTGGAAGATAGTTTAAAATGGCTGCTCTGTGTTTTTGTTCTTTCACCCATCATCGCAGCTCATCATACGAAGACAGAGGCTGGTGTTCAGAATCAAAAGCTGGTTTACAGCCAAGTTTTCACATATATAGAATTTGCTTTGGTAAATTGGTTGTTGTACTGTTGATGCACAGTTATGTCGTGCATCGCTAAAGGCATGAAGTCAACACTGACATTTACTGTGCAGCTGCAGTTGCTGTGTTTGCAGTATTGTGCAAACACACCTCAAGTACTGGAGGTCTGTCTTGTATGGGTGCAGTGATATGAAATTTGAGGACTGGTATTGTGTGGGATGTGTTTGAAGCCTGGTGGTTGCAGGTGTTGTAATTTTCTTTTCAGATTTTGCCTCAGTCTTTGTGCTTTGTGTTAATTATTGATTTTCACGCTGCTACTTGGGATCGATTCCAGACTTTTTGCATAATTACACTGCTGCAAAGTCTTGATGTTTGTTCAGCCACATCATTAGAAGCCATTGCATGTACTCGGTTTACTTCTGACCTACTGTCCTCATGTAGGCCTGTGTTGATAGACACAGTGTGATCTAGGTTACATAAATGAGTTTGGTTGGTTGTTTAAAACTTTGGGCTCATCTGTTTAAAACCGAAGGCAGCTACCTTCTAAAAATTTAACTTTTCTCTCTTTGTGTTTATCCACTGCTGCCATCTTGTCATCCAGAGTGGTAGAGACACAAAGCAGCAGCGGTGGCACAATCCCTGCCTTTCTGCCCCACCTCTGACCAGCCAAGCAGCCAACTGTCATGTGTGAATGACGCTGCTGTCACCATCCACAGCACAGCAGTGTGAAATGGCAGGGAACAGGGCTGGAGACTGGGAGAGGGGGGCTATTTTGAACGCTGGCACTTGCATGTTAAGTAGAGGCTGGCAACACTTTGTTGTTCCACCCACAACATACTCACATCTATCTAGTTTGGCACCTTATTTCATAAATTGTTAGGGATGTCCCGATCTGATATTCATATCAGTATCGGCCGCCAATATTAGCAAAAAACGTGCATCAGATCGGACTGCATAGAAAAATGCCGATCCAAGAATTCAGATCCAGTTTTTCCATGAAGTCCGATCCAGGTTTTCCAGCCAGTCCAGCGTTCCGTGATTCAAGCAGTCAATTCCAGCGCTTATATGTGCTTGGATCTGATCGGTATCGGCCAAAACTCAAGGCTGTAATATCGGTATCGGATCGGAAGTGGAAAAAGCTGGATCGGGACATCCGTATAAATTTTTGTCTTGTTGAAACCCAGCCACCTCAAAATTTCATTTTTCAAAATGCAGCTGTGTGTTTTAAACAGGAAAACATCTGAATGTCATCTTCTTTGTCCTCCATCCTGTCTCTTCATTTCTATGAACACCTGTACTGAGTTGAAATGCAGCCTTACTGCTCTTTCAGATGCTGTTGAATTGTATTTTGATCTACCAACAGGTGTTTCTATTTGTTTTTTATAATTTAATTTATTCATTTATTTTTTTGTCCCTGTAATTCATGTCATTGACAACAGGTGAAATAACCGAAACACCTGTCAGCATGATGCAAAAAAGGTCAGCAACACCACCAAGGACAGCCTCTATTATGACCATAAACTTGAGTCAACACCTCTCTAAAACAGTTGAAACAAAAACTGAACATTACGACCGTCACAAAGGGAGGAGTTATTGCAGGACTGTTATATTAGACTGTACTAGTTTTAGACAGTTTTAGTCCTTCCTCTTGATAGTGTCCTTATAAAGACTTGTTTGTTTTAACTGACAGGGCTGCACTGTTTTGGTTTTTTTTTTTGGGGGGGGGGCTTACATGCTCTTTTTGTGAGCTTCTTGCCTTTAATGGATAGAACAGTGTGTGAAATGGGAAGATGGAGAGAGGGTGGGGACTGACACGCAGCAAAGGGTCGCAGGCCAGACTCAAGCCTGCGACCGCTGCAGAGAGGCAATGGCTCTGTACATGGGGTGCCGGCACTATCCACTACGCCACCAACGTCCCAGGGCTGCACTGTTTTACTGAACCTCAATGATGAGTCTCTCCACAGTGTTGTGTGCCATGTTGAACGTGACGCCCTGTAAATTCAGATGGATTTTGATTGATTGTGTCACAGGGGATGGGTATTGTCAGGATTTTATCAATACTGCTATTATAGATACTCTTTATCAGTACGTTTTTTATTGAGACTCATTCACGGCTGTATAATGGCTTTTCAGAGATTATATAATTTTAAAAATGAATAAAGTCAGAACAAGATTAGAACTGAATATTCTAAATGTAACTTAATGTTGTTTCTAGAGCAGCAACAGTAACATTTACAACAACAGAGTCGCCATATAAATGTAAATATATCTCACTGGAAACAAATCTAAAATGTTAATACAAGAATCATATTTCTAAAATAGAAGTTAGAAAGAATGATGAACACAGAAATCAGTCATCATCATTCCTCTGTACTCTGTTCTCTCTCTGCTGCTCGTGTGATTGACTATCTGCATGTACCGTTGGTAGATTTTAAGATACAAGGCAAACTATGCTTAACAGTAAGAGGACATATAGCTTGTTGTTAGGTAGGGACTGTGCTTGTGTAAAACATAATGACAAAGGCAGCTGATGAGAGACTGTGGACAGCGCAGATTGACATACCACTATCTACATATTTACGCTTGTTGAGCAGGTGTATTAATGAAGTATAGGCTTGTACTCGCTAAAATGATATCGCACTTAGAACTGAGTAATCTCTGAGTTATCTTCACTTCGACTACACCGTGGCCTCTCTGCTCTACTGTTCGCTGACTTCACTCTGCAGTGTTTCCCCTAGGTTGAGAATTTACTTGTGGTGGTGGGCCAGGCGGTGGAGGGGGACGTCGTGGTGTTTGATAAGTGCATTCAAAATAATCTAGTCAAACTGGTTTATGAACCATGTGTTATTTATTGCACATAGATACAACTTAAGTCTGCTGCAGACTTGCTTTAACACAAACAGAACCCAAAAGAAAAACGAAAAAAAAAGCTATTTAAAGCTATTTGCAAAGCTGACAGTTTTTGTCAGAGCAGTGTATTTTTCTCTGTTTTGAAAAAAAGATCTCCAATGCCTTTCTGTATGGAAAGGATTGGGGGTCAGGTCCATTTATGCTGATGCGCATGCATGCAGCAAGATGCTCTCCTTGCAGCCTGTTCCTCAGTTCAGTTTTGATCTAAAAGAGAAAAAAAAAACTTGCATAACCATAATGCAAAAGAGCACAAGAAAATTGACTGAAATTATTCACCTTGTGCTCTTATGCAAATTTAAGTGAAGTGCAACAGTGATTGCCCTATTAGCCAATGACTGGAAACTTTCACTAGGAAAGTGAGTTTGTTTATTTGTTCTGTCGCATGTATTTTTAAATGAAGAAATACAGAACTTCCTTGCAAGGCCACGTGTCCAAGTCGACATACTTTACAGATGCTTTGTCCAATAACCAGTCTAGCATTACCATAACCCGCTGGAGCCGCGAACCGGAGCGATAACAAATAGGAGCGCTGTTGTTGTGAACTGGGAAGCTAATGCTAGCGGCGGATGCTAGCCGCCACGGCTAACACCTTCTTCCCTGCTCGTTAACGCTCGAGGCTCCCGCTGTCAGTGACTGCCGGCTATCGGTCCCCAGCTCCTTGGACTGTTTCTTGATTTTGCTTCTCTGACAACTGCTGCTGTACATTAGCGGCTGCGGCTGCTGCTGCTGTCAGGGGCAGGAGGCTGCACAGTAGGCTTAGCCCGAGAGGAGGGACCCAGGTTGAATATTTTGTTTAACGTTACAAACCGCAACGAACAACACTTTGGACCCTACCTTTAAGATATCGTTGCTGTTAAACACAACAGTGCGTCATTTCAGACATTTAATGATTTCAATTTAGGGGATGAAAATGTATTAAAGTTACTTAACTTTCCTCAGAGACACTTGAAGCAAGCAGGGCTGTGCAACGCTGCAGGTGGTGTCGAGCTAATGAGCGCTTAACAAGGTGGGTCGGGCTGGCGGAATACACGAGCACGCGCGCGTGTTGGTGTGTGCGTGTGTGTGCGTGTGTGTGCGCCTGACAACCCAGTGAGAGACAGACAGGTGGACTGAGTTTTCCCTACGCTGTGCCAGTAATTATGACCGCGCGGTTTGTTTTGGTTGTTTTTTGTTTTGTTTTTTTAATTCATCTTCTTGGGCGAGTGTCAATCTACTTAGGCGGGCCGCCCAAGTAAAGTCTATGTAGGGGAAACACTGCTCTGTGTTTGTTTGTTTATGTGTGGAGGTCAGCCCTGACACAGAGCAGAGGAGAGGATGAAGCATAATAATAAATTACACCAAAATGTTAAAAAGCATAGATAAAAGATCTGGTAACGTTGGAGCTTATCAGCAGCACGGCTTTTAATAATCTAGCCCCAGGGCTCGTTTAATACTGGGTTTTGTTACCCATCCCTAGTTTTCAGTTTTTATTGTTCATCAGTTCGCTCTCAAAGTGATCCCAACAAAATTGTTCACCACTGTGGTTGTTATTATAGTTTTGGTGTGGACTCCAAAAAAAAATAGAAAAAGATATATTTATAGTTATCGATAAAGTTATCATTCTTGGTGTTGATGACCCTTTATGCTTATGAAACCTTTTTGAAACCCTCTGGAAGATGAGCTTGACTGATTTTGAATGTCAAACTAATAAATAAGCATGACATTTTAAATATGCAAGATTTTCCTCTGACAAAAGCAGTATGCAAGCGGCACCATACCGAACCGACTGGCAGTGCAGCCCACCCTCAGACTGGAATGGATTCAGTCAACAGGATAACAAATCACATCCAGTGCCAAGTATGTTGAAAAACATTAGAGCTGAAGCACAGTGGATTACTGAACACCTGGCCTCCATGTGTTACTGAGTGCTCTGTGTCCAATCTTCTCGATTATAGCACCTTTTTTGAACAACTAGCTGGGAATAATTTCCTCTTGAAGCATGATCCTGTCAACACTGGTTTCCCTGTCTTAACCTTTAATTACAGATAAATGTCATGTCAGAAACCTCACACTGTCTACGATTTAAAGTCAGGATGAAACAGCATTTCGAGAGTATCTAGCTTCACTATTGTGACATTTCTGAGTGCAAAAAAGGATAGGCAAGCGGGATATTATGTTTGGAGGAATTTGATGTGATTGTTGACATGTGATATTTTGTTTGACAGGAAATAACATGACTGGATTTTGATTGAATGTTTCTCATATATTGTTAAATAGGTTCAGAATATGCCGGGATGTGAACTAAAAGGGTTAAGAGGGCATTTTTCATTCATCTTGACTTAAATCATTTAGCTTCCCCTCCTCTCAGTGTGCTAATCCTCCTACAGGATTGGTCGTCAGTTGTCGTAGGGTAGTATTAGCTGCTGCATAACAATTGTCCAAGTATAAACTAGGTCAGTCAACAGGCTGACTACCTTTCCCGACCACAGTCCTCTCTCTTAGTTTGTTGTTACGTAACTTGGCGTTATTATGTGCTGGAACCCCTGCTGTCCATGTGGCTCCAGATGTGTGCAGACATCAGGTCAGGTGTTTATCCGCAGTAGCTTGGCTGAGGCTGGTACAGTCTTCACCACATTCTCAGTCCCTGCCAGAGTTTTCCTTTAGCTCTCTGCAATCGGAGTATATTGTATCATTCTTAACCAGTGAAACCAGACTGTGCAGTCGAGTGTAAACGGATGAAATACAAAACATTATGCAAGTCGTACATTTTCAATGGAATTCTCTCTTTGTGCCAAGTCTGTCCGCCTGTCTCTGCAAATAGTCTTCTTCTGCAGACATGCAAACACTTGTCTTTGCTTGTTTCCTCTATGTTATTTGAGTGAGGGGAGAAAGCGCATCACCTGTAGACTTTGTGTCTGCTCTTTGTTTCTTGTCAACTAGACAAAAATAAGAGAAATGAAGGCGTAAATATGGTTAGGCTGAGGAGGATAAACAGACTGTGACATGTAGGGCTGACCCAAGAAAAAATCTCAGGCAAGGAAATAGAAAGCCCGGCGCACAATGGAGACCTGCTATTATCCTGCTTGAACACAGACGACTAAATTTTTTCAACAATGTGACTCAGAATAATGATAAAATAGATTTTATTGATGTAAAATATGCATTTTCCAGTTCCACCGGTCCACTCTGAGTCTGGTGTCAGAGGCATTTCTGATGCTCTGAGTTGCGCATCTGTTTCAATCAAAAGTTAAACACTACTTATCACCGACCATTAGTGTTTTTTCGTTTGTGAATATTTTTATCTTTTTTTTTTTCCAGATAACATTTATTTTTTTACTTTTTACTAACTGCATGAGGGATTCTACTAGCCCAAACAGTTTACTTGTTTTGCTCAAGGTTAATTTAGAGCCCAATCTCAATAAGTGCTGCTGAGTGGTTTTTATTTTGATCCTCAATAAAAATCATCCCATCCCTATTCAGTGTCTTCATATTACAGCACCTTCTGCTAGCTCTTTTGCTAGCTCTTGTTCAGCACCTTAGAAGACACTAATCACATGTTTTTACAGGCCCTAAAGGTTTGGCTGCAACATCAAATGCTGTCAAAGAACTTCGTAAGAAAATAGTTGGGCCCTTACATGCTCTGTGTTCTTTGGTGTTTTTCTAAAAGCTTAAAAGCAGTGGAAGGCTCCTTTCAAAAGTTCAGAGAAGGGGAGGTATCTGTGTTACTCACTTTCTTTGTAACTTTCCAGAACTAGCAATCTGATAGTCATGCTGCTTTTTGTAGAAACTGCCCAGGTGTAAATTTGTGTTTCCAGAAACTCTTCACACTCTTTTCAGTCCAGCCCCAAACCCTTTTTTCTTTTTTAATAAGCCATTATACACACAGTTTTCAGTGATCTGTTTATATCGGTTTATTTTATAATGAGCAGCTTCTTGCTCTTCCTTCAAATAAAAGCCTCTCTGAAAAAGTGTAAATATTTACAATGGAGCAAGAAATAAAAGGTTATGAGTCATATCTCATATTCAGCCTTTTATAGTGATGGTTTAGGGAGCATTCATACACCAGTTCACTCATCTGTCCCAGTAAGACTATCACAAACTGAGTCTGGTGCTAAAGCCCACGTTCCCACTCTGGGCACTCTGTGGGTTGATCTGTTCTGACCTTCTGTGGGCGGCAGTAGAGGCTTTGACTGCAATAGTGTTATGATGCTGTGCACCTACAAAGGAGAAGTCTTATATTTTTAGCTGTTGCATTTAATGATGATGCATCTTTTTAGATGAGTTGTTCCATACTTACATGGCTAGAGACTTGTTGGGCAGCATAAATTAAAAATTAAATAGAAATGACACTATGACCCCCAATAAAATATGTGTCGTGTCCAGATTGTATCTCGATATGATTTAACCTGATGACAGTTACACCTGTTATTAATATGTGTGTCCAGTGTCCATATTGGGGATCTGATTGAGTTCTGATTGCCCTGCCCGGGACCAGTTGTAACTGTTCTCCACCATTTGTTTACTTGCCTCATAAATAGCTTGGTTGCAATATGAGTTGCCAAACTTCACTCGTATACTTCCATCAGACCAAATTGAAAGCAGACACTTGGTCTCATCTTGACTCCATCCAGCAGTGTTTTGAATATCCATAATCTCTCCTGCTAGTAGCTTAGTTCGCAAACAGGCTACTACTAGGGGTGGGGGAATAAATCGATTCACATAAGAATCACGATTCTAATCATCCACAATTCTGAATCGATTCATAAACTTACAAAATCGATTTTTTTATTAACGTTCCCCCGTCTCTCTGCGCGCCCCCATGGGCTTTCGTACACAGTGTTGCAGCAAGCTTGGGAAAAGAAAAAAAAAAGACGCAGCACAACTCTACTGTGAAGAGGGGCAGGAGCTATGGAGGAGCAACAAATTCAGCCAGTCCCATCTTCAATGAAGGCAGGAGTTTGGACTCATTTTGGGTTTTATTATCTCCCTGGGACACAGCAGCTCGACATGAGTCATTCAGTATGCCTTAACACACTATGCATTGTATCAATTTTTGAATTGAGAATCGGTTGAATCGAGAATCGATTTTGAATCGAATCGTGACCCCAAGAATCGGAATCGAATCAAATCTTGAGACACCCAAAGATTCACATCCCTAGCTACTCCCTCACTGGTTTTAACAGTTGCACGTGATGATGTGTTCCAGCCCATGTAATTGTTGTATGTACTTGAAATTGCAGTTGAGTTCACAGTGTGTCCCTGACCACCAGTGGAGGTTGTTTGGCCAATTGGATCACAATACATCCCAACTTGAGTGAGTTGACATGAAGCATTGGTAGCATTATTGAAAATAATTTAAAATGATCAACTTATTAAATTAGTTCACAGCTCCTTACCTCTGTTTTGTTTTACATTCATCAAGTAGTTATGTTTTCATTAGACAAATTCACATCCTTTTGTAAACAAAGAAAAATCACAGAATTGTGATGGCAACCCGTCTCTGTTAATGCCCAGACAAGCCAAACCGAAATCAAAGAACTAGCGGCGACAAAAGCCAACTGTTGCATCGCATCACCCTGCCTGTGTTTCGGACAAAACGTTGCACATGAACACACTTCAAAGACTACATCTGATGACCAACCAGCATGAAGTTCTGCACCTGCATGAGAGGAAATAACTCTCCATGAAGACAGACGGCGGCAGTCTGTATTAGTCATTCCAAACGGTAATGCAGAAGACCATCTTGATGCTGGTTAGGAGGTTAGCATATTGACAACACAATAGGGCTGCCACTAATGATTATTTTCATTGTCGACTAAACTGTTGATTATTTATTCGATTAGTCGACTGATCATTTCATCGAAAAATGTGTTAAAATGTTGAAAAATGTCTGTCTGTCTCGCCCTAACCCCAAAATTACGTCATCTAATGTCTTGTTTCATACTCACGCCAAAGGGTTTTAGTTTACTGTCAAGGGAGAGTGTGTAAAGCTGCCAATATCTGAACGTAAGAAGCTGCAGTAAGAGTATTTTGGGGTACTTTTATAGTACTTTTCTATGAAAAATGACTCAAACCGATTAGTTGACTAATCATTGCAGCCCTACAACACAATCCAGTGTAAAAAGAACAAAGCATATTTACCATACAGAAAAAAAGTGAACAATAACACAAGCCATCACTAAACGTTTCATATAAAAAAAAAATAATCTTCCCAAATGTACCAAGTTTGTTTTGATCTCACTCCCGCTTGACTTTAGCCCTTTGTTTGCTTTTCTCACTTCTGTTTCTCTTCTCGTGTGCCAAGCTGAATTGCCAATCAGAGTAATTACATTCGACAGCAGGCTCAGCCATCTCCAGTGCCGATTCAACATGCGTAACTGACTGGAAAAAAACAACAAGGGCTGACGAGGGCCAACGGTGTGGGACATGCCACAAAGACTAGGGCAACAGACACTCACCGATAACCCAACATTGACCGACAACCGACTGTTAGCTTGCTGTGTTAGGGTCCTTAGAAGCAGGGTACAAAATTAGCACCATCAACTGTCCCGGTAAAATATAAGTGACAGATAGATTTGCTTCACTCACCAGCCAAAACAAACTATGGTAATCCATTGAGTGGCCATTTAGATTTTAACATTCACTAGCCATTTGGCCTGTGGACAAAAGTTAGTTTTGCACCCTGTTTACAAGTTTAGTTATGTTTTGACTAAAATTTTGTTGCTCAGCTCAAACGTGGAGCAGTTTAGTGGTGAAATTAATGAATGCAGTGATACTATTGTAGTGTAAGTTTAAGTATTGTAGTGTAAGTTTTCATACAGAGATCACCTCTAACCTCAGTATGTTGTTTGAAGTTACTGATGCCTGCCATAGCTGAAGTAAAATAACATGTTCATTTTTTACTGGAAACTTTGACCTCACCTTGTGCTTTATAGTTTTAGTGTAATTAAGGTGTGGAAGTGAAGTAGCCGGTTTCAGGTGACTGAATATCTGCCTTCATTCAATGCCCAACTGTAAAAACAACCGTACAGTAAGTACAACTCTCTACTCTCGCCGTATGTGCCTGTACTTGTTGCAGCTCTGCCGGTTGTTCAGCCTAAGTAATTGATTTATAATTTATGGCAGGTATACCTCCCTTGTTGCCTGCAGTTTTTCTTCGCCCTAAGATACCACGCTGACTGGCTGTGTACTGGAGCACAGATGCAACAGAGCCTTCATTCGTTAGGGTAGAGCTGAAACAGACACAGTTTACGGAGAAACTTAGGAAGAATAAATCTGGTTTCCTACATTCAGTATATTCATAATGCAGTATACGTACAGAGGGGCATTACACAACAAACTAGATTATACCAAATTGATTTCCAGATCCCCTGTTATGAAGAACCAGCGACATTTGATTGCATTGATTTGCTTTGTCGACCTTTAACCCCATCTATATCATGAAAAGTATGTGAGGACTAGAGCTGAAACAGTTTGTTGATTAATTGATCAGTCATTGGTAGGAAAATTAATCATTAACTATTCTGATAATCGATAAATTGTTTCAGTCATTCATTTTCCAAGCAAACAGTTTTTTAAATGTGATAATTTGTTGCTTTCCTTTGTCATTGATTGTTTAAATCACTAGTTAGCAGGTAATTTTAGTATATTATTATTATTTTTCTGACATTGTGTTTGAGTGACTGAATTCCAGCTTGCTGTTGATCCCACCATTTAATTGTCTGTTCCACTGAAGCCTAAATCTGCACCAGCAAGATCGAGGTCAAAAACTCATCATTCTTAACCATAAAGTCCACAGTGCTTAATTTACCTCTGTTGATCTGACTCAGCAAGCTAGATGCTGTTGTAGCAGTGCTTCTTTTTTTCATTTTGCTCACTAGCTCAGCGATGGAAGCAGCAAGTGATTTAGTGTGTGTGTGTCGTTGCGCTGTGGACGTCCACCAACAACAATAACAAGAGGAAAAGGAGTGTGCTGCTTGTTTGTGTCATTAAGCAGATTCACCGAGTCAGAGCAGAGATGGACAAGTTCTCTTCACTCATTTGTCTATATTCTCATCATGCCTCTAATCTCAGCGGAAGGTGTTTATAAAGCAGCTGCCCTTCCCTTTATGCTCTCTTCCCTCGGTGCCACATGAAGAGCAGGTTTGTCTATAGAAGGGATGGTTGGGGCAAATTGGATTTATGAAAGTGAGAGGATTTGCAGCTGAAGTCAGCTCCTAAACTGATTCGCTATGATATATTCAGTGACCAGTGGTTTATTTTGGTAGTTAAATGTCTTTTCTCTCATGGGAAGAGGTGGATTTGGTGAATCTTTGCGCATTTGCTGTAATCAGACTTCACCTCTTCTTCCTCTTAATCCGGTTTTCGAAGATGTTGTTTGGAGCAGTTGTTTCTCCTCCCTCTCTCCTTGCTCTGCGTACCTCCTCATCGCCACTCCCTCCTCCATACATGTACCAGCAGCACTGGAGGGAGTGCAATAAAACAAAGACAAAGCAAGCTGAAATGCAGGCAACAGCTGTAGCTCAGCTCTTAATGATCCTGCAGGGCTGAAGCCCACATCTTCTATTTACCGCCAAGCATTTGACTCCTGAGTTGCTCTCTGTTACTGGTTTCCTTTTTCCCCACTCTCATGTGCTTATAGTATATTTTTTTGCTGAGGTTTCAGTCTAAGCCTCCTTACACTGCTTTTTTTTGTTTCTGAGCACAGTAGTGATAGATTAGACCATATAGACCATGTCCTATTTTTATTTAGCCTCCGTCTCTCTTACCTCCTCTTCTCCCTCTCTAATTAATGAGCAATGTGTTAAAATACTGTGTAGTAAGCATGCAGCCCTCCCCACCTCCGCCCCCCGCCCTTCCCTCAGGAAGTGTTTACACACACACTTGCTTCACAGCGACTCTGCACAATAACACTTTTCCAAGGACACAGTGTTCACTGGAACGCACACACTGTGCTGTACAAATTTACAAGACTGCACACTTACTTACTGGCAGAGTGGAGACATATAGGTTACATGCACAGCTCTGTGGCTACATACTTTTTGAAGATAATGCACAAATTCAGTTTAATTGAGCGGCACTTAATTACAACTGATTTTTCGGATATAGTAACTGCATTAGCCTCCAACAAAACCTTGGGAGCTGGTACGAATGTTGTAGAGTATTATCTCAAAACCATCATAGCAATCCATTAACTTTTTTTTCTTGTAATTAAAGGACGACTTTACACCATGGATGCAGAGTAAAACGAGATGTAGAACTTAAAAAAAAAACACCACATCCACCAAGCAGCTTCATTTCATTGAAATTTCGCTTCTTCTTCTGCATTCTTTAACATGTCTAAAGCTTTGTGGAGTTGTCAGATGTATTATACTTTGATTCATGGTAATTCCATGACCATTTGTGGCTAACTATACGAGCAGACATTAGGCTTGTGCTTGTGTGCACAATTTCACAATGTCTGAAAGGTGAGAAAGAGAAATGTCAATATGAGCCTTTTATAAATCTGATGCAGAGTGGGTATGCATTTTTTCAGTTTTTCTCCAGAGAGAGCAATACGCATGTCCTCATCTGACCAGCTTTAGTGAGTTTTTATGCGTGTTCATTCAGTATGTACCAGCTCTTGCTGCAGAACTCGACTGTTTTCCATTTGAGTGGCCGTTTGGTCTCAAACAAGCAAAAGATGTGTTGTGGCCATTCTTATTGTATTTATGTGGTTCTAACTCTCCCTTTAATTAAGTTTCACACACACACGCCACCATTACCTTATATTTACCGCAGTATCGTCTCTTGTAGTATTTTCAGCTGTGGTCTGAGGTTTGTTCGTTTCATTGAGACGGTGAATAACACATTTGGTCAGACTTGCATGGCTGCTCATGCCGGTTTTTGAACTGCGTCTTTGTCCCATCAGCAGGTTGTTCAGTCTGACCTGTGCTTGTACAAACATGTAGACATACAGACTCAACCATCCAAATCTATATGCTGAAACTATTTGTGTAGAAAGACATGGGCCAGGACAATATGTTTATCTACTTATTCAATACTGTGATAATACTTCGGTGCTAATTCAATATGTATCGCAATTTTTTTTTTTCAGTATTACGATGAACCATGGGAAAATGTTGAACCATACATATCTAGAGATTATATCATGAGGCATATTTCTAAATATAAATATAACAACAATATCGACCAGTTCATCACCTACTGGCTTTTTCCTGCTCTAAGGTATCATTGTTGTTTCAGCCTATAAAAATCCACTGTTGGTGCTCTCCTCTTTTAATAACTCAAGTTCAGCCTGCGCAAACCCCAGCCACAGCAGCATTGGGTCTAATCTGTATAATGGCAGCAACAGAAAGTTCTCTGATCCAGCGGGGAGTTGGGGCGGTCCAGGTTCAGACCCCCGGTGCTGGGGTTTACACTTGCTTAGTTCAAGTTGCAGTCTGCCCTCAGACTGTCCGCCATTTTCTGCTTTCTCACTCAGGCTTTGTTTTTGTTTTGTTTTTTAAAATAGTATTGGCATCACATTTGTCTTAGATTACAGCAATAAATTGTCTAAAAAGAAGCAATTGAATTTCAATTATATTGGTTCAGACATTAAAAGATAAAATATTGTTGATAAAAGCACAACACATTAGTTGAACCTTTTTTTCCACATGACAGAGTTTGTATTATTACTATTTGTACATTCCAGTAATGCGGGTTAGTCCAGTCTGCTCAGCCACCACCTTTTACAGATGGGGGTGATGAACTTGTGTTAAAATAATGGAGGACACTGTTGGAGACAAAGGGGAGAGGAGATGGAGGCGACTGAAAAGGGAAGGGGGCAAATTGTCACCTTGACGAGAGAAATCAAAATGCTGACTGCAGCAGAAAGTCAGATTCACACAAAGCCCTGTGTGTACAGCATATGGACAGTTTCTGTGTGTATCAGCATTTACTCCCGAATCTGACTATGTTGATTTGTCTGTATACAAGGTCTAAAATAAGTCTAATTGTATTAATCTAATTTTATGTCCTGACCTTTCTGAATCATTTCATACCTGCACTGTTTTTCCTTCTTTCCTCTTTGATTCTGTCATTATTTTCTCTATCTTTGTTTCCCCAAGTGCCTCACTTCATTTCTCAGCAGAGTCTTTCAGCCAGAACAGTGGGTTTGAATGTTGCCCAGTCATCTGACTGGAGTTAGCCCCTGCAACAGTCTGGGAAGGCAGCAGCGGCTGACCCACACACACACACACCAAGAACAATAAGTCCTTTTTGCTGACTTAAGTAGGGGAGCCCTTAAAGGGGGTTACAATTTCTGATCCTCTGTTTCAAGAGAGTGCTCCCCAAGGCAGAAACAGGTCACATTTTTTTAAAGAAGTGTATTCCAGCCCTATGCTTATTAATGTTTATCATTGTAAGACTCGTAGCTGTCGACCAGAATTGGCATCAGGGCAGATCCAGCTGAAGCCCAGCCCATTTCAGATGCTTTGTTTGTTGTCAGAACATTACCGTTAAAATGTGGTGCGCTTTCAACTGCAGAGTACACAAAATAAATAAGCATTTGTTTACCTACTGATATGACAACGTGCACCAGTAAGCCATATGAGCAGAGCCGCTTTGGACTGAAAATACTTTACATGAATTTCAGGGTCATATCGCAACTGTGGTGTGTTTGAACTTCAGTGTTGCTGGAGATGAAGAAAAGCTGTCTAAATCCTGTCCCATCCTTCCTGACATATCCTACAAAATATTGTCGGAAACCATCAAAAGAAAGCCATCATATAGTTAAACTGTCGAATGTAGTTTAATTGGATTACTAGCTTTAATGCATATAAGTGGGCGCTGTGCAGCTCTAATATGCATTAATAGATACATACAAATATAATGACTAAAGGTTATAATAGATAGCAGACAATATCAAAGGATACAAGGAAAAACATTATCATTGGGACATAGCTGATGCCGTTTTTCCAACTCCGTCTGATTCTCGTGTGCATGTGTGTTTGTGTGTGTGTGAGCGTGTGTTGTTTCCTCAAAGAAACAAAGCAATGAAAGCTTTCCTAACCTTCTTCATTTTGTTGTTTTTTTTCTCTACAGCTCAGAATGTGACGGTAGAGGAAATCCTCTCTTCCTACAAACAAGCCTGTCAGAAACTCAACTGTAAACCCATACCCAAAGTGCTCAAACAGATACAGGTGAGACTGAGCTTTACACAAAACACAGATAACAGACATATCAGCACCATCACACAAACACTCACCAACAGCTCTGTTAAACAGTTTCAGCACAAAACAGTATAATCTTCATCAAGGTTGGATTAATGCAGTTCTGCTGTATTAGACTGCATTAGTTTTAGCAAGGTGTACCTAATAAGCTGGCAACTGAATGTAGGGTTACTATTTTTTGTCCTTTTAGCTCTCTTGTATTGTTTTGGCTCTTTTGTAGCTCGATATGTCTGCTGTTGGGAAAGGAAAATATTCATTTCCCCCATGGGGAAATGCTGAAAACAATGTCAGAGAAAAGGTGGTGAATGAGAAGGGCTGTTTCTACTTGATAGAAACGTTATTTGCCACCTCTAGTGCAACGTCATAATCTCCTCTTAAATCCCTTGGCAGAGTGGAAAGCCATCACAACCCAGAGCCTGCTGAGCTCCTGCTTTTTACCCCTTTTCACTCCAATTTGATGTGGCCTATCCCCCCGTCCTGCAGCCCTTGTCACTGCAAACGCTGCTGTCATGTAGCTGCCAGCCGCTGCTTTTTGATGTCGGAAGCTTCAACAGGAGAGAATAATGTAGTCAAACGTTTGTGCTAACCCCCACAGGTCTGCTGATACACCAGTCACAAGGACAGGATCCCTCAAAAGGTTCCCACTCGGAAAAAGACAAAAGCAAATTGTTTAATAGAAATGACAAAAAATGTAGCTCCTGAATTTTTTATGTTTTGTATAAAAAAAATGTATATTATATGGTATGTGGATGGTTTGGACTGGTGGTCAGCAAGTAACAAGTAATTTGAACACATCAACTTGGGCTTTAGAAAAACGATGCGCATTTTCAGGCATTTTAGAGATGAATCGTTTTAACAATAAATTGAGAAAAAAATCTACACATTTGATCATCAAAATTATTGTTAGATGTCGCCTCAACCTAAAAAGACAACTGGCAATTGATTTCAGTTGTGCGGATATGTGAAATTGGCAAACTTTAAAGATACATCCGATTTATATGTTTAAAGATATATAGTCAAACAGGGTGGTTCGACCTATCTGATGTTTTTGCACACTTATTTGTGTACTGTGTTGCTTTGCTAGCGTCTTTGATAAACCAAATCTTTCTGCATGAAAGCTAGGCAATTTACTGCTGCAGATGGGGGCTGCAGCAAAACCATCTGACCACCGAAAAAGATACACCTAAAAAATCAGTATCAGTTTAAGTGAATATTTAGAATCTTTTCACCACTTTACCTTACACACTAACCAATCGAGGCAGCAATGACCAGCAACTCCCTTGTTCTGTGAAGTTAAAGTCTTTTATTTGTCAGTGGAGTCAGGTGACTTTGAGATAACAGCTTTAGTTCATTCTCAGAAAGGGCTGTTTGATGCTAAGGTAGAGCAATGAAAACATCTTAAATGTACACTGAACAAAAATATAAACGCAACACTTTTGTTTTTGCCCCCATTTTTCATGAGCTCAAAGATCACAAATATTGTTCACAAATCTGTCTAAATCTGTGTTAGTGAGCACTTCTCCTTTGCCGAGATAATCCATCCCACCTCACAGGTGTGGCATATCAAGATGCTGATTAGACAGCATGAATATTGCACAGGTGTGCCTTAGGCTGGCCACAATAAAAGGCCACTCTGAAATGTGTAGTTTTGCTTTATTGGGGGTTCAGAAAACCAGTCAGTATCTGGTGTGACCACCATTTGCCTCACGCAGTGCAACACATCTCCTTCGCATAGAGTTGATCAGGTTGTTGATTGTGGCCTGCGGAATGTTGGTCCACTCCTCTTCAATGGCTGTACGAAGTTGCTGGATATTGGCAGGAACTGGAACACACTGTCGTACACGCCGATCCAGAGCATCCCAAACACGCTCAATGGGTGACTTGTCCGGTGAGTATGCTGGCCATGCAAGAACTGGGATGTTTTCAGCTTCCAGGAATTGTGTACAGATCCTTGCAACATGGGGCCGTGCATTATCATGCAGCAACATGAGGTGATGGTTGTGGATGAATGGCTCAACAATGGGCCACAGGATCTCGTCACGGTATCTCTGTGCATTCAAAATGCCATCAATAAAATGCATCTGTGTTCATTGTCCATAACATACGCCTGCCCATACCATAACCCCACCACCACCATGGGCCACTCGATCCACAACGTTGGCATTAGCATCAGGTTACACGTGGTCTGTGGTTGTGAGGCTGGTTGGATGTACTGCCAAATTGTCTGAAACGCCTTTGGAGACGGCTTATGGTAGAGAAATGAACATTCAATTCACGGGCAACAGCTCTGGTGGACATTCCTGCGGTCAGCATGCCAATTGCACACTCCCTCAAAACTTGCGACATCTGTGGCATTGTGCTGTGTGATAAAACTGAACATTTCAGAGTGGCCTTTTATTGTGGCCAGCCTAAGGCACACCTGTGCACTAATCATGCTGTCTAATCAGCATCTTGATATGCCACACCTGTGAGGTGGGATGGATTATCTCGGCAAAGGAGAAGTGCTCACTAACACAGATTTAAACAGATTTGTGAACAATATTTGTGAGAAATGGTCTTTTGTGTGTATAGAAAAAGTTTTAGATCTTTGAGTTCGGCTCATGAAAAATGGGAGCAAAAACAAGTGTTGCGTTTATATTTTTGTTCAGTGTAGTATACACCTTTTTTGATGCTAAAAACTAACCAGTTGAGGCAGCATTTGCTCTGTCCCATTTTATTTTATGTACATGAGGCAGGGGGTTTTCAACCCAAAAGGTTTTTTGACAAACATTGTGATTCAGTCTGTTTGGCCATACATTACAGCGTTCATAAGAACAGGTCTAAATAGTCAGTGTAGTGATTTAATAAAGAAAATATGTTCTATCATCATGAAACGTAAAGTTTTTAACATGTCAAGCTATTTGTCTGTAAACGAAGAAACTAGAACATTTGAGGCAACACCTCTGCCCTTAGTCTTTCCAAAATAAAACAAGTTTCTGTGAGTGTGGGTGTACATTTACTGTAAACTGAGCCTGGCCCAGCCCCCAGGTAGTTCCCCAGTCTCACAATACAAAAGTCAATACAGAGAATAAACACTTAGCTTGTTTTGACGGCGCTAGAGACACAGTGGTTAGCTGCTCACATCAAGTGCACTGACTGATAACTTGGCTGCAGATTGTTGTGGCAATATTGCTTCCTCTTGATTCAAGAGCAGACAGAGGCTGTAACAAGAGTGTGGGAGTGTATATGCTTTTCAAGTTCAAAACTGCTGAGGTACAATAACTACATATATCACAAGGCTATACAACATATTAGAAACTAGTCTAGTAGAGGCTGCACAGGAGCTGGACAAGCTGGCTGGGAACAGTTAGGAAGTCCTGGTAGCTCCACCCAAACGTTGTTTGTAATTGTGAAGGTTCCTGTTCGTGAGGTTGAACAAAATTAAGTTCCAAGAATTACATCCTAAACCTTTTCTTCTGTTGAGGAGAACACTTCAAAAGCCTATTAATGTGGTTTTAGGGCACGGCATGATGCTCTATGGCATGACTCTGGACAAGTGCTATGATCTTATCCAGTAGAGGTGGGCCTTTTTCCTTTTTTTAGCAAGTGTGGTTGTTACTCCCAACAGGCAGACGAGTGTTTCGTGTCTTTTTTTTTCCTGCCTTCTCTTGTGGGTTTGCCAGCACAGTCATGTGTCTCATAATCCCTCTGCATAAGCAGTTCTTCAAATCCAGTGGGGGAAGCCTTGGGGCTGTTTGTTTTTATATTTCTGACAACCTTGTGCCTTTGTATGTGAATCACTGCATGTGCTTGGTCTGTGGTGCGATTTTCAATATGTTCAAATGTTTTCGTATTCTTCAGTTTTTTCTACTGAATGAGAGACATGTTTTGTCTCAAAGAGGAATACGAATGAATGAGTGGAGAAAATCAAAAAGGCCTGTTTAACCTCCTTCTCAAGCAGAAGTGAAACACTGTCCAATAATCACCCAGCCTTAATGATGCTGGTATCCTGATATTAGAGGACAGCACATGTATCAAGGTTCGAACGGTCATGAAAAACCTGGAAAAGTCATGGAATTTGAAAATAGCCATTTCCAGGCCTGGAGAAGTTTTGAAGGAAAAATAAACCCAGAAAACTTTGGAAAAGTCATGAAATCTGCTTCACAAACATCTGTATATTAGAGTTTATATACTGTATGTATGGTGTAAATGTTTGGGCAGATCAGTCACGTCATTTAACATTATGTTGTTCTCTGCGTGGCTAGCGTCAGACTGTGACCTGAGATGCAGCTTTTACTCAGTCGAGATGTAAATTTGCCTAATGCCAGGAATGTCTGATTTCACTTGGACAAGTATAAGACATGGTTTTTCTGAAATGTCAGAACACAAAACATGGCAAGTGTGGACTTAGTAGTTAAACATTCGACGTTTAGAACATGGAAGAGGCAGCGCTAGCTAGCCATGCTAAAATAGCCAATGTTAAGAACCAAGCTGCTGCTGCTTGAATGAACTCCCATTAACAGTGTTAACTGCAATGACCAATGTGACCCTTGCTGCCAGCTGTGGCACATCCCGCTCATCCACCATCAATAAGGGACGATTTTGTGTGCTGTGTCCAGAAACAAGGCTCTAAATGCGCAGCCACAATTGGCGCTAAGGGTGGCTAATTCTCTCTAACGTTATTCTCGCATGTCGTGTCAAGACACAAGCCAGCTTTTGCAGGTCAGAGTTTCCCCAACAGCCAGATAGCTTCATTTGCATGCACAAGTTCTCATAGCACCGGTATATGTACTTTTGGACTGACTCATTATTTAAGAAACGGACAGTTAAATTTTCATGTGACGTTCTACACAGACATTTCAGAGACTATATGATTGTAAAATTAGCCTTAAAAGCACAGAAAAGTTCTGGAAATTTGTTGCTAAAAATGGGTAAACATATAGTAGATAGATCAGAGTAAAGAGACCATTTTGCAGAGTTTTCATGAGGCAATGGGAGCAGGTTTCTGGTTTCTTGTTTCTCTGTGGCCAGAGGGAGACGAGCAGCATTTGTCCTGCCTCTAAACAATAAAACCAAGCATGTAATATCAGCTTTTACACACAGACTGACAGTATTTCCAGAGCCCTAGGGGGCAACACTCCTAGGTACACTGTCATAGAGTTGGAATTACTGCTGGCAATATGATAAAACATAATAAACTAATAGGTTTGTATTTCACTGTATCAAAAGAATAAAGGCCTCTTAGAAATTAGAGCCTCTGTCTAAAAAGAGCTGGAGCTCGCTTTTTTTTTTAAGTAAAAATATATCCCAGTCATTATTTGGGATTTTATGTTGATGTGATATCTCTGATACTCTACTGCTATACTGTGTATGTGCAAACATACATGTGCCTGTCTGCCTCAGCCTGCTTGTATCTGTGGCGGAACATACTGTCACCAAACTCATTCCCTTCAAGTCAGACGGAGGAGTTGGCAGTGCTAATATTCGCAGCAGGGCCACATTTGCACTTTCTCCCATTTGTTCTGTCGCACACTCACTGCAGCACACCCTCATAGAAGCCCTTAACTGGGCCTCTCCATTGGAGCTTTGCACATTTGTACCTGCAGGTGTGTCTCCATGTGTGAATGATGATGTTGAAGCAAAGCGAGCCCCTCGTGTAAACACATTTGTGATTCGAGCGACTCCACAAAGAAATCCCAGCACGCCTGGTCAGCTGAGAGAAAGAAGTTGGGTTAACATCTCAGCTACTTGTGGAAATGCACATCACTGTGCTAAGCTGCTGCTGTGAGCTTCATTTAGTTATGCAGTCTGGGTACATTTCCACTGGGATTAAACTGACCTGAGATGGTCATCACAGTGGTGTGGTGTCCCACCCTTTCCTCCTTTATATTCTGCTTTTTTATGATTACTCATGTCTGGCTTCTCTCCATCCCCTTCTGCCACTGTGGTCTTTTGGTCCACTACCGCCCCCTCTCATTTCTGCTTAGTCATCCTTGCAGTAACCAGCCACATAAACAAGCCTGTAGGACCAAATGGCTGACCAGTGAGGGAGGGGGTTGCAAGACAAGCACAGCCTTTTACAGTGTTTTCACTCTAAATGCTTTCTTTATTACGTCCAACTGCACTGTACACGTGGCAGCTTGCCAGCGGCCCTACAGGTTGTATACATTTCTGGCAAGTTGTGTGTTTTATAATGGACACTATTTAGAAGCTGTATGTTGAATGCCTCCTCCGCAGCAACTCCCAACAGAATCTTGAGACCTGGACACTTGGTAGCCTTGTGTCACATTTCTGCAGCAGCAGTTCCCTTAGTGACAAGTGGTTTCCCTATTATGCAATGTCTCACATGCAGCCCATGTGCACAGCTAATTTCTCTGAATATGCAGAAACTTGCTCTTCCTCGAATGGCTCAGCACATCGGGTAAAAGGTTGTTTTATTTTGGAGGGAGAACACTGTAAATTGATTTAAAATAAAGGATAGAATCTTTTGCTACACGTCACATGTACATCATCACTTTAATACTTGGCAACACCCACATGCTGCAGACATCTACTAATATTATGTCATTTAAGCACAGACATCGTATCATTCTTATTTGGAGTGCAATAAATGCAGGCAGCATCCCAAATTCAGTGGCTGGACCCTTTGAAGTCTTGTGGAGCAAATATGTCAACAAACTGATGAAGCATTTCCAAAGGCAGCTTGCAAAAAAGCAAGTTTGTTGAATGTGTTGCATGTTAAGCAGAGGTTTTGCTCTCTGACTGGGAGTCAGATGACAAGATCAATACCATGCTCATGTCCATTCAGAAGATATCAGGCTAGAGCCAGCAACTGGTTTGGTTTGCTTAGCACACAGATGTTTAAGACTTTTTCTTTGTACAGTTGAAAGAAATGATATAAAACATGTTATTTTGTGAGCTTTAGATGTGCTGGTAGCTTGATACTCAGACAGAGCCAGGATAGCTCAGGACAGACATGAACGTGGTATCAATCTTCTTATCTAACTCTTGGCAAGAAAGTGAAAAAGCAAATTTCCCAAAATGTCAAACTATTTTTTAACATTGCCAAGGACCTTGTGAATGCTCCATTTTGGTTTCTGTGAGGCCAGACTGTCTCATTCAGGGAGAAGGTGCAGATTCATTCTGGTTGTCAGGTCCTCTGAAAGATACATATTCATGGGCCATGCATTTTGGAATATCCAGCCGATGGATTTGGACTTAGCAATAAGGTCACAGGAAGGTTTTCTCATGCATCCCCACCGGTCCATTCCTACATGACCCCCAGATGTCATATTTCTGTGATTGACTGTAGGCCAATGCAAAATTAGTTTTGCAGAAGGTCCTTTGGCTGTACAGTTCATAACTTGAGCCCCTTTCCCACTGCACAAAAGACCCAACTAACATCTGGGTTTCGTCTTCAGTGGGAAAGGTTGCAATCAGCATTTATTCCCGGGATAAATGACTCTGCAGTTGTCACGTATTTATCGGCTTTAACTCCGATTAGCAGCAAGGGAAACATGACATGCCGGTGGACACTCCAATTTTTGCAAATCCTTGTCTTGACAGCCACTGTTTCCGCCTGTCTTTGTGCAAGCAGAGCTCAAACAATATTCGTAATTAGTAGGCACCAAGTTTGAAAAAGAGACTAAATAAGTAACAGATATTTGAAAAGAAAAACACATAACATTTTCACGAGACCCCGTGCTTGTTTGCTGGTGCATTTGTGACATCAAACAGCCAAACCAGAATTAAAAAAAAAAACAAAAACAGAAAGGCATACCCATCTGCCTTTCTGTGTTTTGAAAGGAGTAGGTTATGTTTAGCAGGCTTTACTGTCTCAAAAACCTGCATATATGCACTTTACTCTGGTGGAAAAGGGGTAATAGAGGCACATTACAGTAGGAGTTACCACAGAATGTAATGAACAAGATCAGAGAGAGAATCAGTAGCTTGATGTAGTCCACCCACAACACACAGACGCACACAAACACACACCCATACCACCACTCGTGCAGAGGCACACTATGCGTCATGCACTATTTTGGGTCCTGGCAGCTCTGTCAGGGAGGTATTTACACTGATAAAATCATTCCCACTGACAGGTGCCTCATTTAATTGTAAGTGAAGATTGTCTTGCTGTTAAATTGCCCAAAATGTGTTTCTGGTTGTGTTTACATATTCAACACCATCTGGATAATGACGAGCATCCAGAATCCAGAGGTTTTTAATTAAACCACATTTAACAGGACATACTGACAAAATACTGTTGAACATTTTTCGGTTATGATTTTTTATATAATGCAAATAAAGCGAATGACTCAGCCAGTTTTCCAGCTGAATCATCTCCATAACTGCCACAGTGTGTTCTTTAGTGTCACAGTGTTTCCTGCTGATATAATGACAATACAGTATTTCAGATGTGGCATTTGTCACATAACGTCGTAATGTTTTTGGGACCCGTTGAGTCATGCAGGAGGCCATGAACCCTCCGTACAACTAAACCATCATCAGTATGTTCAGACACACACAGAGATAAGTGACGGCAGTGCGGCACGAGGGCAGAGGTTAGTGAGTTCATGCTGAATGGGCTGGGCAGTCAACTAGAGAGAGGGATTTGCGGGTACATAGTTTTGAGGACAGCACTCTGTATGTTTTTATGTTTGCGTGGGTGGTTGGGTGTTTTACCAGGGCAGGAGGTTAAACATCTTTCCACCTTTTGATCTGTGATGCTCTGATGTCAGATTGCATCACAGGATAAAGGATATAGCCAACTTCAACACACACACACAGACTGTACATGCTCAGGTTTTAAGAATGATGTTGAACATAAAATGATCAAGGCACGCTTAGGCCACATTTGCTTTGGCCTGGGTTTGTCAGATCTGCACAGAATCATGAACACATTGTTGTCTCTGCTGCTGACTAAAAAAGGGATGTTTTTAAAACTTTCACTGTGTTCAACTAGTTTGTAGCTTCAACCTGAATTTCTGTGGTTTGAAATTTAGTTTTTCTCTTACAGCTGTACTGGAGCTGTGTTAAGTTACTGCTGATGCACACCAAATATTTCCTGCTGCAGCTTCAGTTTTTCCACCTGAGAGCTGAAGGGAGGCTTTTATTGTGAAGCAGCTCCAGGAAATACAATGTATATATGGTCATATTTTGCACCATTTGGTCAGTGGATCTATTTTAGATATTGCAGGGGGAGGTATAGCACTAGCAGAAACAGCTGCTGGGAGCTGTTGAGGCCCAGACACACCAAACTGACATCAAATAACTAGTGACAACTGAAGGCCGACTATTGTGTCACCACAGGTCATCTGTGTGTCGACCAAAACATTGTACTGAACACTAAACTAAAGCCAGGAATGAACTAGCACTACGTTCTGCGCCTATGTAAAAAGAAGTAACTCACCACACCAGCAGGCAACGGTAGTCTTGATTCGCAATTCAAAAAAGGGTAACCAGACCAACAGGACAGATTCAAGATGCCAGCCCATTGGCACATTAACAACACAACCAGATGTTAAAAGATCAAATGATGCTTACTGTGCGCTAGCAGACAACACAACAGTTTCTGCTAAAGAGCTCAATGACTGCAAGTAAACCTACCTAATATAACAGATTTGTTTTGATCCACTGCCTTCTTGACTTTTGTTGTTTGTTTGCTCACTGCCAATCTGTGTAATTACATTCACTAACGGGCTCCACCCTTTCCAACACCAAGTCAACATGCCGTATTGGCCAAAAAAGGCCAACCAGTGGCAAAAATGTTGGACACATC
This sequence comes from Epinephelus cyanopodus, assembly GCA_026686955.1. Lineage (NCBI taxonomy): Eukaryota > Metazoa > Chordata > Actinopteri > Perciformes > Serranidae > Epinephelus > Epinephelus cyanopodus. The sequence goes on along the minus strand of CM048918.1, from coordinate 23,201,995 downwards.
ACAAAAACTAGAAAGACCGTTGATCACTGATGACCAGACATTGTCTGTTGTCTGTAGGCGTGGTGTTTTAGGGCCCCGAGATGATAAGCTGCAGACCACAGGCCCTACAATGGCCTTTAAGATAAACCAACATCTTACCTTGCATTGCTGTTGCATGGAAATCTGTGCCATAAAGGCTTTAACGGTCACACTACAGCGTGCTGCAAAGATTCACACTGTAACAGCGTTATCAGGAATGGCAGAGCCCTTCTTTATCTAATACAGTGTTCCTATTAAAGTTGCCATCGCTGGGTCTTGCTCAGTATTCACATGCAGTACTTTGCAGAATACTTTACCAATGGTACCAGAACTCAAAGGCACAGTGACACACACCTATGTAGCAGGAACACACCAGAGGTATGATAGCTGAATATGTCCTGCAGATGTTTTTACTTTGCAGCAAAGGTTTATCTTAGTTCACACAAGACCTGTGTTTTATCTCCAGAACTATTTTATTGATTGATTTGCCTCCTGATGTGATGTGAAAGCTTCAACATATGAAAAGCAAAGTTTGCTTCCAGGGGAGAATACAGAAACTCAGCTCTTACTGACACTGCCTCTTTTTGTCTCTGTAGGAACTGAAAGACCTGACTCAGCGAAATGAATGCTTAGATCTAAAAGGTAAGCATCCAAAACAACAGCCTGACAGTCATGCTGTGACATCAACGTGAGAATCCAACAGACTTTGTCATATATTGGGAGATCTGTTGTTTCAAATAATAAAACTCTATCAACATGTGTTTTTAGGTGAAAAGCTGGACTACAAAGCCTGCGAGTCTCTGGAAGAGATTTTGAAGAGGGTCCAGTTTAAGGTTGTAGACCTGGAGCAGACCAACCTGGATGAAGATGTAAGAGAATCATGATGTTAAATCTGTCTCTGTCTCAACGTTCAGCTCTCTCAATGCAGCTAGCATACCTCCATCTTTCATCCTAGTTCATGCCTGCCTGTCTTTGTTTTTCACTGTCCCTCTCTGCCATCAGTCACACTCTGATCCTCTTTTTCACTCTCACTGGACTGGCAGGATGTGGAGTGTTTTTGATTACTCCAGATGTCCACTTGTGTAAACACCATTAGGGACATTTGGGCTGTAGACACACACAGATAGAGACAGTGCTGTAGCGTGGAGCAGAGAGACACAAGTCTTGACCACTTCCTTTCACACAGAGCTCCAAATATACTGTATTACACACAGGCACACTCTCTGCTTTTAGCCAGAGTCACACAGGATCCGAATCTCAGGGGTAGGAAGGGCCACTTTAATTACTGCTCATTATTTTATTTCTGTCTGGCAAAGCTGTGTCAGTACTTTCACCCTTAAATCGCAGAATTGATTCAGACCCCAATCTCCTGCTGTTTTTTTAGCACACACAGTTAATGCCGGCATCACACCAAACAGCGTTTCATGCGATTTCACTGTTGCAGACAAATTTTCCAGTATCGAAAAAAAATCACCAGTTTTACCTCAACCGTCAGTCTTTTTTCTCATCTTGCATTTCCGATAAAAATCAAACGTACAATATCATCAAAAGTCTTGACTCATGCAAATAGTGAATAACAGCTTCATCGAACAAGATGTAGTAAATCGGATACAAGTAAACATGAAGCGGACTCTGGGGAGAAGCAGGAACATGAACAAGTCTCAGTCGTCTCGTTCTGTGGGGTAGGAGGAGAAACTGGTGGAGTTGCAGAGTAAACATGAATCACTGTTAAATTCGGCGGATATGCTGCAATGAGAAATCCTAATTTTTGAAACTGTGCGCCTCTCATTCCCACAGTCTTCTACCACTAAAATAGCGCAGCTAACCAGTGAAAGAAGGTAGCAAGTTAAGATAAGATAACCTTTATTGTTCCAAACGGGAAATATGTTTTGGGCACATAGTGCGACATAGCTGCATAGCAGATACAACCATCATGTACAGTCAAGACCCACAGTAGACGACCATGTAGTACAGCAAGAACGCTAATTTGAATAATATGATTGTACAATCAAGACAACTGGGTGAAATATAAACCTCAACTTTGTCAAAACAGGTAAGGCTAAAAGAATAAATGCTCCTTAAGGTTGCACTGGCCCAGGAGATAATAATTAAAAGTACAATAAAAACTGTGGTATAGGTAGTGCAAATAAGATACAGTAGTGCAAATGAAACTGTCGCATATAAAACAGAAGTGGGAATAAAAACGTCACAATGTGTGTCACAATAGCAGCCCTGCTCTGCCAGGGAGACACCGTAAGGCCAGCAGATGAAGAGTGCGGCGTAACCAAAAGAACATTACAAAAATATTTTTTGTAAGGGGGGAGTCACGGGTGTCAGGCAGGGTATCTGCAGCCATGAGCCTCCCCTCTGCCCAGCATATTGTATTGTTGACAAAATCCAACATGTAAAGTTTGTATGCCAAATTAACAATAATGCTGTCATCATATGACGCTTTTTATCATGTCTTTCTCCAGTTAATTTTAATTCACCTGCAAATAGTCACAGGAGAAGTCGATGTCTATGTTTACATGCACAAAATTGACTTTTTTTTTGCCCTTAGTCTGAAATGGACAACATTTATTTTAAGCCGTTTACATGGCTAATGAAAATTAATATGCTACTTATATTCCCATCGACATGCAGCCCTGCAAATGTCATCTCTCATGTCAAAATATGCAAAAGTGGAACAGCTGGAACCAGTTGTGACATTTTGCTTTTTGGCATCAAAATAAGATTTTTTGAAAGTTTTCCATTGGTGCAGACCTGTTCGACTGTGAGAACACAGCTTCCCTCTTTCATTAATTCAACCAGCTTCTTGAAAAGGTTGGCATTACAATATTTGTGCACATCCAAAAACCTGTAGATATCCGAGGTGTGTTTCTTCTTTCAACTAGAAATATCGGCTTTTCTTTCGGGTATACTTCTCATCTCAGTGGGTTTTTGTACAACACACACAGAGCTGACCATATACAGGCAAGAGGCTGTGTGTTTGTAAACTGCAGTAAAAACCCCAGTAGAGGCACATATTGGGAATGTGCTGTATGCATGTGCAATGTATACTCTTAATACCTGAAAAATATCTCACGTCTTAATGGGGAAATGCTACAATTGAAAATAGGCGTAATTTGGAATATGCTGTCTACAGGACCTGTATCAAATTCAGAATATTGTCATATTTGGAATTGTAATGGAAAATTAGTGTGCATGCAAACGTAGTCAGTGGAATATGGTTTCATAATGAATGAGTTATGTTTCAGGTAACCAGGTTCTTATTTATACACAGAACAAAATGCAAGCAGTTACACTGATGAACAGTTGAATACATTTACTTTTTAGATGGTTATTTTAGAGAATACACACACACACACACTCACTCACTCACTCACTCTCACTCACTCACTCACTCCAGAGCTCCACATAATCCAAACCAATGCAGAGTGACGTATGCACTTTTTTCACCCGACATGGAGCACTGCCCCGGAAATATGAATGAAGTAGTTGAATGAGTCAGTGACTGAGTCACCAAAGAGCAGCATCTCAGTCAGAAACAAGTGTCTCGCCTGGGCTCAGATGAAATGAAAGGCTGAAAGGAGAAAATACTGAGCAAGTGTTGCTGGTGGAGGGGAGGATGAGGGATATAGAAGGAATTGAATGGGGAGTGAGAGACATATAGTAGATAGCTGGATTTGGTAGAGCCTGGGTAGCGTCGTCTTGCTGGGAATGATATGGGAGGATGAAAGGAGAGAAAATAGTTTTGGAGAGATGTTTTAAGAAGCATGGGGAGGAGCAGGCATGGGGAGCACTAACACAGGCTGGCTTTTATTGGGCTGTATGTGACTCATCTTCCCCCACCCTGTAGATAAACACACTTGTGTATACTCAGTAATGTTTCCCAGTATACACACACCAAGGGGGGAAAGGTTAGGAGATTTTATGCAGCAGTCTGTCTGATTTTGTTACTTCTCATCAGTCTCAGCGGAGGATAAACTCAAACGCTCATTCTCACATTTTAATCTGCTGGTCACATCCTGCAACTCACTGCACACGGGAGCAAATTCACCACTGGATGATGATTCTGACGGTGTTGAAGTTTGCTTTTAAATGCTGCTGAGTGAAAAACACGAGGGACGAGTTACCCAGTAGCTCATTTTGCTGTGAAAACCTCCACTCCACTGTCATCAATATCTGTGCTCAGTATGTCAGTGATAGATGAAAGAGATATACCTCCCCCGGCACCACAAAAACCAAAATGAGATTAAAACACTGATCACATGAGTGCACTCAGCTGCATCACCTGACATTTCACGTCTGTCCCTCATCTGCTCCTTAAACAAACACAGTTTCGTGCCCTTTGATTCCGACGCACTGATGGGTTTGCACAATTTTCCAGCCTGTAATGGAGGGTGTTTTTTTTTTTTTTTTTCTCATTTATCTCTTCACAGCTGAATTGATTAGTCAATAATGCCGACTGATTACTTGTTTGACATTAAATCAGCCATTTTCAAGCAAATATGCAAAGTTTTTGATGCGTCTTAAATGTCTCTTTATATACATATATATATATATATATATTATTGTAAAGTTATTGGAATTGCTTGGAATCACCTCAACATGTCTCACCTATACTGTGGGACTGTAATCGTGGCAACTACAGTTACTCCAGTTTCTGTCATGTAACATCTCTTTCACGGTTGTGACTCCATGACCAACTGTGAGATTTGTGTGAAACTGTTGGATTTTAATCTGAAATGACATGATGGTTAATGTGTTTCTCCTCTTCTCTGTCTGTGCTTCTCAGGGTGCATCAGCTCTGTTTGACATGATCGAGTACTATGAGTCAGCCACACATCTCAACATCTCCTTCAACAAGCACATTGGCACACGAGGATGGCAGGCCGCCGCTCACATGATGAGGAAGGTGAGAAATCATCCTCCGGTACAGTGGAAAGCCTCGTCTGTATGGAAAAACACCAGGATGTGAACAGGAAAGGATTTGATTCATTTATGGGTTGAGAAAACACTCCAGTGCGAAGAATAACATGTTTAAGTGAGAACATTTTTTTTCCAAAATGGTCCCAAGATTATTAAAAGACAGACATAAAACACTGAAAAATACATCGTTAAATACAAAACTACATCACTGCACACTAATCCATTGAACAAATGTCCACACAAATACACCTAAATACAATAAAAACAGATTTGCAGCTGAATAAAAATGTCATAAACATAAATAAGACCTCACCTGACCTCTAGGTTCAACATTTAATTTATTGTCACTCACTCCAAAGCAATAATCTGTATACAGGAGAACAAAATTGCACAATAAGTACAGATACAATAAATGAAAAGAGCTGCACACATATAGAGATGTGCCTTATTTCATTAAAACAGTAAAACAGCAAATAGAGAAAACAGTAATAGTGCCATTAGAGGCATAAAGCTCTAGAAGTCCTTGTTATTGTCAACTCGATGGCTGTTCCACAGTGCAACACCAGTATATACAGTAAACAATAATACAGTATTAGGGAGATTAAAGGCTGAATTGTGATAAACAGGATTATTGGGAGAAAGAGATTTTCTCTCTGCAGACGGAGCAGTGAGTACGGACTAAATAAGTTACTATTTGTAAATTAAAACAGCAGTGTGATGGATTACACTGCTCTGAGTGTTTGTCGTCTACAGTAAGAAAGCCAAATATTTCATGCTTTGCCTTTTTGTTTGGCCAGAAAAGAGGATGTTTGGTCTCAAATACTACCGACATCAAGTCTCTTCAACCACTTCAGTAACAGTAGCTCCATACCCAGGGGGGGAGATTGATCTAGCCGCAGTTTGGTTTTTTTTTTGTTTTGTTTTTTCCTCTTTCTTGTTTTATTCTCTGGTTGGATTTGTGTCATGCAGTGCTGCTGTTTTCTGTCAGCACTCAGACATAAGGGTTGGCCTTTTCTCGCTTGCTCTTCCAAAATCTTGCCGGTGCCCTTTACAGTGCACTTTGATGTCAGTCAGCCCTTATTACTGTGAAGCACACAAATGGGTCATGCAGGCAAACATGAATATACGTCAGAAAATACGAAAAAAAGCATTTGAAGGAACTGTTGATTGACTCCACACAAGCACTTTTCATAGTTTGTTTTTTATCATTCTCTACTGTATATTCATTTAAAGGGAAAAAAGACACGCTACTTATCTGTGTGTTATAATCTGAGCGTGTCTGTCCGTTGTTGTGGTAGATGATCTAGCTGCATGTGCATCTGTGTGCCTGTTGCTCAATGGCTAGCTAATCGCTGCCGCTCTGCGCTACATTCACACGATGGTTACCGCTGATAACGATGATGGCGTAGTCGCAGAAGCTAAACGAGAGGTGCTGTGGAGCAAAGCAACGTAGGTGTATGGATGTCGGTTTGCATGCACACTCGTGAGAGAGTTACAGCATGAGTGTGTCTGTTTTTGAATGGAGATGATTCAGGCAGTAAAAAATACTCAGTTGTCATCTATTTTAGGATAATGTGCAATGTTCATAATACACTGTGAAAAGCCAACACATTTCACTGGCATTTAAAATACGAGTTGGTTATTGAAAAATGTTGTTAACAATATAGTATACACAATATTTTCTTGAACAGTGTTATAGAGTGCTCAATTTTGGTTGTTTTCTGAGTGTTTTCTTATTTTCAGGGTAGACTAGTCAAAGTTTTAAACATCGTTTTAACAGCAGGGAAATCAGTCATTAGGAATATCCCTTCTCTGAATGTCTTAAGGAGCTTCTTTAATGCGTGAGACGAAGTGTCAGATGAATGCATGCAAAAAATAACCCTGAACCACTTGTGGTGAATTCACAATTAATGAAAAATCAATCAGTTTTATTTGTGTATCAGGTTACTAGATTGCAGCCTTTGTGGATATTATTGTCTTGTGTGAAGGTGATTGTGATGTATTCTATCAGTGTACCACAGTGAACAACACTCATTTGTTCCCCAAACCACGAATTACCTTTCAGTCTTCATTATTAATATTGTGGCCTGTTTATTTGTTTTTTCAAGATTCGGTTCACTACTTCAAAAGGGGAAAAACAAATTCTTAATCACAGATAGTAATAATAACTGTTTACACAAATGCACGAGCACTGCGATCGCATTGTAATTATAACTATCACTGTGTGAGCAGCTAATTCTCATCTGATCAGTGTTTGTCCCAAAAGGCATTTCCTCGTCTACAATCACTGAGTGTCTGATGATTAATGAAGAGCTGTCTGGAGACACCAGCTTGGAGATTGTTTGTGTCGTAGCTTGTCAATAAAGAGTCGCAGTAGCTCATTTCAGCAAAGCTCAATAGATCGTCACGCGTTAATGCATTGACAAGTGCGTGTCCTTGAATGCCTGAGTTGAGACCTTGGATTAAGCAGATGGAAAACAAAACTGAAGTGCTGTTATCTAGGCGACAGTGTGCATACACATCATCTTTGTTATTCACGTTTGTTCATTTGAGGATAATGTTTTGTGTTTGTCTGATGAAGCTCTTCGCTGGCATTCATCATCATAATGAGAGGTTACAGAATTGGGAATAATGATCCATGGAAACTGTGTTTACGTGTGTGTTGCCAGATGTTACAGGTTATCTGTTGCATACTTAATTGCATAAAGTCCACAAGACAGCTTCATGTCTACACTCATTAAACTTGTATAGTATACTCCCTGACCTTTATAACTGCATCATATTTTGACACATAAGAACCAAACGTTTTTGTTTTCTTAAATCACGATAATGTGGACATTATTTCACACGTTGTTGTGATTTCCGATTAAGTTGTGTGCACTTTGATCTCTGCACACCAAATTAATTGTATCTCTGTTGGTGTTTCATCCTCAGACGAGCTCTCTACAGTACCTTGATGCACGTAACACTCCTCTGCTCGACCACTCGGCTCCCTTTGTAGCACGAGCACTCAGGATCAGCGGCAGCTTGGCAGTCCTCCACCTGGAGAACGCTGGTCTGTCTGGGAGACCGCTCATGTTACTGGGTAAGATGGGTAGAACACTTTCAGCCGGCCTACAGCGTCAGAGAATCACAATGCCTGAATTTAGTCTTCTGTCTGTGGAATTCTGTTTTTCTTCCTCCCTCACGTTCCTTTATAATTTATTTTCCTGGACAGCCACGGCTCTGAAGATGAATATGAACCTGCGGGAGTTGTACCTGGCAGACAACAAGCTCAACGGCCTCCAGGACTCAGCTCAGCTTGGCAACTTGCTAAAGTTCAACTACAACATTCAGATCCTGGACCTGCGCAACAACCACATCCTAGACTCTGGTACACAGCCGTGATAGAGCCCTAACACATACAGCAGCATAATTGTTTTATAGTCTTGTGTGTTTTCTCAAGGTTGGACTGTTTTGGTAAAAAGATTTGTTTATTGTGCCTGCACCTCGATACCTTTTCACAGACTCAGATCAGTGTTGATGCAACATAAGAACTCACTTTGATCACGAAGCCAAGTGTTACTTTATAATTCTGTGGTTTATTTATCAGTGAAGTGTTTGACCTACAAGCTTTTCCTCAAGATGCCGTCTTACTCTCTCTTCCTCTCCTTGCAGTTCTCATACAACTGAGGTTACATCCATTAACTACTATTACTACTACTATACTATTAAAACTTCAGCATAGAGGATCGTGATGTTTGTCAAAACCTCTGTAATATCTGCTGTCTTGCCTGCAACACACAGCTCCACTTCCTCTCACAGGAGCAGCACCTATCTATGTTCACCTCCCTCTGTGGCACAGCAGCCTTCAGTTTTGATAAGCTTATATATGTGACGTGTAACCAGTTAGGTAGAGCTTTGGGTGGGAGAATGAGCGAGGCTACAGCGTGATGACTGCAGACAGAGAGAGGCGACTGCATCAGAGCCATAGTAGCACATTTGTCAATGTATTTATTTTATCGGCGATCAGATTTTAAATAGTAAATAAAAGAAAATTAGATGATCAGTTGATGGCGGTCTACGTTAGTAGTGTGGCAGACCACCACTAACGAATCAATGTATGGGAAATAGTGTAGATAAGATGAGTTTATTGGTCTTCGTGGGAAAATTAAGTCATCGCAGCAAAAAAAAAAAAGGCTCATTAAATACTAGTGTACATATGGGCCTTTGTATTCACCAGCAGCAGCAGAGGGCCGTTGTGTTTATAGAGAAGCAGCAGTGTGATTATCTGCTCACTCCAGAATATGACAAATAATTTAGTTTCATTGAATTTCTGAATATGTTTACAGTTCAGGCTCGGAAGGAAACAACAGTCCATTAAAGAACGGCCCCCTTTTTTTTTGTTTTACATAAAATTGTCACTACAACATACAATATATTGCTTTTTATTTAGATTTTACAACATTATGTGGCCTGTTTAGAGGTTAGGATAAAAGACTGACTAATGAGCTAAAGATAACATGAGTCCTGTAAAATGTGCGTTTCTTGCTTTGCTTTCCACCAATACATCAGTATGTTTTTTTATCTATACTTATTATACTTTTTCATTTTTACACTGAGCACTTTCAGATAGAAATACAGAGGGCATCATTTTGTCATTATTATGCCGTTAAATAGTGTTGTTGAGGCTCATCAGTGTTCAAATTCATTCATATACATTTTTTTTTCTTCTGTAAAATCACACTTCACTGTGCACAGTAAATGAGGTCCTCTTTCTACTAGTACAGCTCAGAGAGCAAGCTGCTGCTGATGCACCAGATTGCCTCAAATTAGACATTTTATTTTACTTCACATGTGATATTTTTAAGTTAAATACAGATGCACTAACTCCATCTGTCTCTGTTTGTCGTCACAGGCCTGGCCTACGTGTGTGAAGGACTAAAAGAGCAGAGGAAAGGCCTCGTCACTTTGGTGCTATGGAACAACCAGCTCACGCACAATGGCATGGGCTACCTCGCTGCTGCACTGGTACACACACACACATACATACACACTGTGGGACAATAAATCTACTCACACACTCTTATCATTGGTTTTGAGAGGTAAACAGTGGCTGTGTGTGTCTGTGACAGCTAAGGCAGGGAGAATCTAATTTTCTCCTCATTGCTCTATTAGAGATGTGATCAAAATAGATCTCGGCTGTTTGTTCTACCTCTTTTCTCTTCATATTGGTCCGTATTGAAAGAGAGAAAGAAAATTATCTGATAAAAGACAAGATTTGAACATAGAATTTGTAGCTTTTTAACCTCCTTAGTGTTTGAATGATCTTGTTTAAAACAAACAAGGTTAACAGCTGTTTCATTGTTGGATGAATGACTCATATTTGCATTTCACCAGAGAAACTGGCACTCAGTTTCCTTTGTAAACTTGCAAGTGACAAGTGTGAAGGTGAGAGATTAATGTGCCGTGTAGATCAGTGTCATGACGTCTGATTTCACTGGACATCTCCTCGTAAGCTTCTCATTAATACAGCAGACATTTTGAGCTGTCAAAGCTCGCTCAGTGACCAGATGTGAGCTCGTCTTGGTGCTGTACCAGTCACAGCAGTCTGGCACAGATAATGCATTACTAAAGTCATTGGTCTCATGTCTGTTGTTGAGTGATAGCGTCATTATCTTCGCATTCATTGTTCATTCATTGTTTTAGTTCCACAGCATTTACATCGAAACACTGCTGAGTCATTACAGTCTCAGCCGTGTCAGAGTGAGATAAACTGTTTTTATTTTCAGTGTTTTGTTACAGTTTTGTCTTATTAATACTGTCACAGAAAGGTTTACAAATACAGCATTAATACCATTATTGAAAGACTATAATGCAGCATGTGCAGCATGTTGCTTGCTCATATTATTCCTAGTTTATCAGTACTATTTATGAGATGAGATTAATTTTGTTGACCCAATGTAATGGCTACAGAAACTCCCCAAAATCCATGTTAACAAGATGTTACCCCAGAATGTAGCTGCATATTTAATTTTAATTGTATTATTTTTCTCAAATAAGAGTTGTCTTTAGATAAATAAGAAGAACTTTATTTTTGTTGCACCTTTAAAATCAGGGTTACAAAGTGCTTTCACAGATTATACAGAATAATACATCTCCACCCTCTAACTAAAAATGTATGGAACAAAGTTAATACACAAAAGCAAGTCAAGAAAAATAGTTTTGTAGTAGTGGGTTTGCAAGACGAATCTCAACACAGAGACTGTTGTCGTGTTTTTGGGCCCTGACAGCAAAATCACAGTTTCCCTTAGCTGTAGGTCTAGATCAGGCGACTGTTTGTAGGTTTTTGTCGCACGAAATGAGAGGTATGATAGTTCACAGATGTTTGCAGACCATGTAGTGCTTTAAAAGTGATGTGTAAAACCTGAAGATCAGTCCTGAAGTGAACTGGAAGCCAGTGCATGGAAAGTTTAAATGGGGGTTATGTGATCTCTTTTGTTTGATCCCATTAACAGTCTTGCTGCAGCATTTTGCATAACTTTTGTATAGCTTTATTGTGTAGGGAGGCAAAGAGTGAATTACAGTAGTCATAAATAAAGGAACAGTGGTGTGATGAGGTGAAGATTTATTAACAAAATGTGCCTTTTTGTTTGTAAAATATATCACTGTAATACACAACTGCTTACATTTACTGCTGATGCAGTATGTGTCTTTGTGGTTCATTTAATAATACACAAAGTAGTAGCCAAGAAAAAACATTTGTAGTACAGACCCTTATTATGAAACTCTTATTATAAACCCTATATAGAGGTAGGAGATATTTTGAGCTGCAGTGTAAGCTGATTTAATTTCTGTTTCTTTACAGTAAAATGATTATAACATTAATTATGAAGATTTTGAGTGTATTGAGTGGTAACTATCGATCAGATCAGGTATAGCTTTAAAGGGACACTGCCGATTTGCAACCACCTTTGTATTATAACATGGGAAGTATGTTCAAATGAACATCTCCCTTCTCACTTGCCAGTGAAAAACCTCTATTAAATGCTAAAACTTTGCAGGGAACCAAGATTCTGTTCCTGTGATGCCTGTCTTTCACCTAAAATGTCTTCAGAAACATATTTTAACCTAGCCTTCAACTTTAATTCAAGATCATTTCTTACCTGCCCCCCGATATATACTGTTCTCGGACAACCTGAAACCAGCTTGCATTATTGGCCCGGTGCTACGCATTGCATTCTGTAGTTGGAGGTTTTCTACTTCATGAGCAAATACAGTGGTGGAAAAAAAGTTTTCGGACACCCTTAAAATTTTACACAATCTCAAATATTATCATGAAATATTTGTGGAAAAATCTTTTTTGTGTTTCAAAAGGTGTGGCTGCATTAGACAGATACAAACAAATACAAATTATATTTTTTTGTTTATTGTTTAAAAGAAAAACTAACAAAACTAAATTCTTGACAGTTTCAATATGTCAGTTCTCAACATTGTCGGTATCAAAGTCAACAAATAACAGAGAATGTGTTCAAAACTGAACAAAAAATAATGAAGCCATCACATCATCAAATTAATATTTAGTAGTCCTGCCATTGGCACATAGTAGAGCTCTAATCCTGGTTGGCATGTTCCCTACGAGCCTTTCACATTGTTGAGGGGTAATCTTGTCCCATTCTTCTTGAATTACTGCTTTTAATTCTTCTAAATTCTTTGGTTTATGCTTTGAAACAGACCTTTTGATAATCCACCACAGATTTTCAATGGGGCTCGTGTCCGGGGATTGAGCTGGCCACTCTAAGGCCTGGATACTGTGCTCCTGCAGCCAAGTTCTACTGGCCTTGGATGTGTGGCACGGGGCATTATCTTGTTGAAACATCCAGTTTTTACCTCGACGGAACAGTGCACGCGCAGAAGGGAGCATGTGGGTTTCGAGAATGGTACAATACTTGGTAGAGTTCAATGTGCCATCACAGACGGTGAGATGACCAACACCAGCAGCACTCATGCATCCCCAAACCATGATACTGCCTCCACCATGCTTGACAGTAGGTACTGTACATGCTGGAGATAATGCTTCGTCTGGCCTTCTGCGTACCCTCACATTAGTAGGAGGAAGATAAAGCTGGAAACTGGACTCATCTGACCACAAAATCTTCTTCTAATTCCTGGCTGTCCAGTTCTTGTGTGCCTGGGCCCAACAACGCCGGGCTAACCTCTGTCTCTCATTGATCAGGGGCTTCTTGATAGCCTTGTAGGACCTTAAGCCATGATCTAAAAGTCGGCCACGTACAGTGCGGGTGGAACACTGGACACCAGTTTGGTTTGACCACTGCTGCTGAAGCTCCTGTGATGTCATTTGGCGGTTTTGCCTGCACATGCGGATCAGGATGCGGTCATTTCTTGCTGAAGAAACCCTTGGACGCCCAGATCTTGGTTTGTCTTCCAAGCTGTTGGTTCGTCTGTATTTCTGCAGAGTGTATCCAACTGCTGAAGGACTGCATCTGCACTTCCTGGCTATCTGGTGGCAGCTGTACCCTTCCTGGCTGAGAATCTTTATCTTCAGGCGTGTTTCCTGCGTTAGGTTCCTTGTTTTAGCCATTTTTGTGTCTGAAGAACTTTCAAATGTGCTGGCTTTATGTAGACACGAAGCTTGGCAACAAAAAATGTGTCTTTTAATAAAAAGAACGACCTTCATCCCCGGTACCAAAATGACCCAATACTCAAAATTTCTTATGTATTTTTATGGAACCAATCAATTTTAAGTTTTTGATGACTCTTTTAGGATTTATTTAGTATTTTGGCTGTGACTGTACTAAAAGAAATTGCACTTGAAGACCTAAGAGTGATTCTTAATGCAATATTTCACAAATGCATGGGGTGTCCAAAAACTTTTTTCCACCACTGTATAAATGTCACAGCCCTTTTTCTCTGTTTTCTCCGGTCATGTTGCACCAATTTATTTAAAAGTATTTGCATCTTTTTTCTGTATGTACAGCCTAGTTTTTTGAAAAGACCATCTTTCCTGCAGTGAAATATTTCCAAACATTAATAGATAAATGAACGCCTACAACCTCTCACATGTTGTTTGGTATGGAGAATTATGCCACAGCGCTCACACAGTTATTTTTAGACACACATCATGGTTGTGCTGTTGGATTATAAAATGCTGCTTTTTTTATCTCTTCCATGAAATCTTTCTGACGTTGAGGCTTGTGAGATGTTGCAGGACACGCAGAAATGGCCTGAAACCCTCATTCATACTGATAAAGAACAACCCATGACTGTCTGATACATAATTCCAGTGTACTCGATAGATGATGATGATGATGATGACGTCAGGCATTTAATAGGAACCAGTATAAGGAGAAAAGGCCTGTGCACTGACAAACGTACAGAGATTTCTAACACAGTAAAAAACATAAATAACACACGTAACTTGAAAGCAGCAGAGCTCTGGCACTCACTGGGAGGTTTAAGGCATTCTGCATTTCAGCAGTACATAACAGGAAGGAGAATTGATTAATCAGCTCATTAAGTAGTTAAATGTGGCCTCAAAGGAAATGCAATGTATTTCAGGGTGACTCTCAATAATGTCAAAACTCTTTATAGTTAAGAATCAAATGCAACGAAAGATCACAAATACATTAATTGGGTATAAAAGCTACTACATACATTAGTTGTTAGAAAGATCAAATATACATGAAGAATTTTACAGTCTATTTGAAATGACTGATATAATACAGGTTTCATATGCACCCTAAACACATCAATATCTGTTTCTTTCTCTGCTTTTCTCAGCCGTGCACCCAGAGTCTGGAGACTCTGAACCTCGGCCATAACTCTGTGGGTAACGAAGGGGTCCACAAGCTGAAAGACGGACTGATTGCCAACCGCTCTGTACTCAGACTGGGCCTCGCTTCCACCAAACTGTCCTGCGAAGGTGGGAACTAGTGCCTGTCAGTTTTTGTGGATGATTTTTACTGTTTTGCACTTTATTTACTCCTGTTTTTTTCTGTCATTTGGTGCTTCAGGAGCTGTAGCTGTGGCTGAATTCATCGCTGAGAGCCCCAGACTGCTGCGTCTGGATCTTCGAGAGAATGAGATTAAGACAGGTGGGCTGATGGCCCTGTCGCTTGCCCTAAAAGTCAACACCTCTCTGCTGCGTCTCGACCTTGACCGGGAGCCCAAGAAAGAAACTGTGAGCATGGGAAAGGGGATAGAGGGGAGAAGGTAAAGGGAAAGATGTAGTCAGAAACAAAAGTGGACATGCGGTGTACCACACTGTTGCACTGGGTGAAATATCCCACAGTTTCAGTTCAAGTTAGTTTGACTCACCGGATGTTGACTGTGGCTATAAACCTGCCATTGACTGGCTAATGTAAACCAGAAACAGGTTCAATGAGCTCCTCAACAGTTAAAGGACAGTCAAGCTTCACCTCTAGGGCATCGATTATCAAATTATATTTGTCTTTTTTTTTAATCAGAAGAAGTCAATTCACACAGTCAACATAAGACTGTTAAAGTTTTTTGTGGCGTTTCCTTTGCAGAGCCTATTTAATGACAGCCCTCACCTCCCCATGTGCAAATGTTCCACCAAAACAAGTTCCCCCCAACACTATTTTGCAAGGACATCATCGCCACTGCAGCCTGGGCTTAGTGCTGCCCAAAACAACTGTGATTGGTTCAAAGAAACGCAGACACGCCAAAATATTTTTTTAAATGCACAGTTTACTCCAGTTTGACTAACATTTCCTAAAATGGCAGACTAAAGCAACTTTTGTTCTTCTTTTTATTGCATTTGTTGACAACAACTACAATACAGAATAATCCCAGCTTTAGCCTTAGCCTTGATGAGGGGGGAGAGAGATGGTGAGACAAAGCAAAGGTGTCCTTAACCTGTAGTCCACCAGGATGCCCCCAGCTGTAGCTTTTTAAAGAAAATTGTGTTTTGAAATAAAGATTATGTTCGCCTGAAGGTACTGGCTTACAAGAGATTATAGGGATTGTTTTGATTTAGTTGTGTTTGATCTGATTTTCTTGTGGTTTACGTTGCATGTTTGTGACATAACTTTGTGTCTCTCAGGTGAAGAGCTTCATTGAGACCCAGCGCGCCCTGCTGGCTGAAATCCAGAATGGCTGCAAGAGGAACTTCATCCTGGCCAAGGAGAAAGAGGAAACGGACCAGAAAATGAGGCAGTCAGCATCCATGGCTGAAATCGCCACAGAGGATGGGACCAGAGAAGAAGAGGAGGAGCCAGCAGCAGCGGAGGAGAGTGGGCACAAAGAGGGAAAAGAGGGAGAGGCTGGAGGTGAAACAGCAGCAAAAGAAGGACAGGCAAGTAGCCAGTCGGGAGAGAGCACTGAGACGAGCGCTCCTCAAATGATCCCGGAATCAGACTCAGACACTGAGGACGAGGAGGAACAGGAAGTGGTGACAAACTCCACTTCCAATTCAAACTCCTCCACTCTCGTAAAGCAGACTGCACCTCAAACCCAGACAGGGGTTACACAGCCCCTCCTCAGTGCCTCACATACTTCCTCACCCCCGTCCGCCTCACCTGCTGGCGGGCAGAGTGTCATTTCCGGCATCACGGTCACAGAATCCACAGCTCCCCCTGGCACGCCTCCATCTCCTGGTCGCTGTATATCTGTCTCTAGTCCAGGGAGGGGTCATAAGATCTTCATGGTAACTCGAGTGGAGAGCCCCCCTGAGCAGCAGCAGCAGCAGCAGCAGCAGCAGCAGCAGCTACAATTCAAGATGAAAGCACCCGCAGTTCCCAAACAGGCTAAAGAGGCCTCAAAGAAGCCTGCAGACGTGAACACACCCACAACACAGCAGACACAGCTGCCGCCCTCATCTCAAACACCTACACAAACACATCTGAACCAGGAGGACGTGAAGGAGGCCTCACCTGCTCCATCAGAAGACTGTAAACTGGCAGAGCAGAGTCCTGTCGCACACCTGGAGTCCGCACTAAATACTATACTAGAAACACAGTCAACAAGTCAACCCACAGAGGATGTGACAGCAAGCACTTTAGATCCAGAAGTGACAGATCCAAGTCAACAAACACCAGCCCTGCCTTCAAATTCTTTCAAACTAGAGCAGGCTTCAGCATTTCAGCTCCCTGAGGAGGTAACAGAGGGCACTAAAAGCCCCCAACCTGAGCCCACTTGTGTAGAAGGACAGAAGGAAGGAGAGGAGGAAGGGAGCATAGAAGGTGAGAGACAGGTGAGCACAGAAGGAGAGTGTGAACTGTTAGACGAACTGAGTCAAACCCAGACCAATATATCTGCGGCACAAACACAGCAGCAGCCATTGACATCTGCTCTTGAACAGCTACAGGATGAGCTAGCAGCTGCATCAGAGGAGAGCCGATCACCAAACCAAACAGAGGAGGAAGCAGAAGAGGAGCCTCCTCCACTGCAGGAGACGCAGGAAGCACCAGCCAACTTGTCAGAAAATGAAGAGCCCAGTTTAACAGAGAAAGAGGACACCCAGCCAAGCCAAGAGGAGCCGTGTCCAAAGCAGCCAATGGAGGCTGATGAACAGGCAGTACAGCCCGTTCTCTCTGTTCAGACTGATGAACAGGAATCTGTCACTCAAGGTGGGGCTCAGGAGACAAATCCTCAAGCAGGAGAAGCCTCAGAAAGTCCTGAACCTGCCACAACTGAGTCTGTCTCCCCGGTCAAAGACGAGGATTCACCCGATGAAAGCTCTGCAGACGAGGGCGAGTGTTTTGCCGAGGCGTCAGAGGAAGTGGTTAGTTCAGCTCTGCCCAACGGCCTGAAGCCTGAGTTCTCCCTCCATCTTCTCGACACTGAAAGCCCCAAGCCCGGCAGCTGTGTGATGGAGCATGGTGAGTCGCTGTACTTCTAATCACTGATCTCTGCTGTTTTGTTGGGGTTTATTTTGTTTGTTTTGGAGTTTTTTTTAGATAGATAAAGTTGCTTTTGAGTGTGACAGTCTTCTTTGGTAATGTGTGATATGTGTCACCTGTGTAGTGAGTGTCAGCTGTGGACAAGAGCTGGAGGACCTGCTGCTAGAAGCCAGTTTGGAGACGGGGAGAGATGCACCATGAGGTAGTGAGGTAAACCTTTATCTATACTTACGTACAATAGATCAAAAATAAATCACAAGTACACCTACAGTAGATTCATCACACTGTTGATGCACTGTTTACATGAAACACAGACTTCATCATACAGAAGCTACCTTTTCTAAAGCACTGTATCTCTATTAAGCCGTTTTCACACATAGTTCTTGGTAAATTACTGGGATAACATTTCAGGTTCGGTAGTCTTTTCACAAATGCCATGGCAATGCCAGAATAGATAAGGCAAGGTGTAGTCCAGTAGATGGTGATAATGCAACACGCCAACCGTCATAAAACTCAACAGAAAACGAAGAAGAAGAAGGAGCCAGGCTGGATGTATGTGTTCTCTTCTATTTTATCATAGACCGTTTAAAACTTGACAACATAAACACTGTAAATGGGTCCCTTTGTATATCATGTTGGAAATATTCTGCACTGTATGTGAATTGCATCAGCTGACAGGAAGTAAATATGGACCCAAGCTGATTCCCAGCAACACAGTTACAGTGAAATGTTCTATACAAAAAGGCTTGTATAATTTAAAAAAAACTTTTCATGCTTGTCAGTTATCAAACCACCTGAGAAAGTGTTGGTGGACACTGTAAACAAGTTGCGGATTCAAATACGTCATCAGCGGAGTCTTGTGATTGGTTCGTTGGCTCCATATGAAAGCGTCTTTCGTCAAATGGATGTAACTCCTTGCGTGGTTGTCCCTGCAGTGTTACAGCTTTAATTCATACCAGAGCCGTGCCGGCATTTTCCCTGAAGTGTTACTGAGTCTATTATATTTCCCTGAATATTGATCTTTACTTCCATTGCGACATGACCCCATACAGGAAATGTTTCTGAACATTTCACAGATAGACTGCAAGTGTGAAAAGGGCTTTAGTGACGTCATGCTGAACATGTAGGTCTGAATATAAGTAAAACCTAATTTCAACAATGCAAGTCACTTCTTCCCTCCTGTAATAAACTGCTTTTCTTTCCTTAGATAATATCCCGTTAGTGTTAAGATCACATTGATCACTCACTGTGTTTGATCCTGACATCCTTACCAGGAAATACATCTCATTAAGGAAATAGAAATACAGTTTTATGGGAAATTAAAGAGAAAGTACTTTTGTAGCTCTGGCCATCTGTTCTATTTGTTATAACATTGTGCTCACCAATTTAATTGCTGGAATCTGGCAATATGGCAACATCACAAAAAGAGGATCCAACTATGTAATCTCATCCTGTGTTATTTTGGGTAATGCTATATTAAATTTGTTTCACCTATTATGTTAATATCCGGGTCATGTGATTGCAACCCATCGGCTGTTGCTTCTATATAGATGAGGCCAAAGTTGTGTCGTCTGTTTGTTTAAAGCCCTGAGGAAGACCTGCAGTGGTCAAAACATGGTTTATTTTTTAACACTGTAGCCACTACAATAAAGGCTTTTTAATATTTAAAGTCTGGATTGCCTTCCTGTTTATACAGTGATTTTATATCGACCAGGAAGAGTTTAAAAATGCTCGTAATTGGTTTGGTTTGTAATAGGTTTGCATGTGTTTGTGCAGCCAAAGAAGCATTTTAATGACAACGATGTGCTGTGAAAAAGTGCTGTAATGGCTTCAGACACCACTGTGTGCACAGTTTGAGGAAAATGGTTTTACTTTAAAGATTTGTATGTATCTTGGATAATTGGTTGGGGTGAGAGATATATCGATAATACTCAATGTGTCACAGCTTGTTTCACATGGGATCTATAAAATGACTATACACGGACATCTAGTGTAAATTGTCGTGCCATTTTTTTTAAGCTACCATGATGAAACTCTCTTTGATGTTTCAGTTCTCTGAGTATCTCCCTGTCAGATACACTAAAAAGGACTTGCAAGCATGATACATTACATGCCCTCCCCCACACATCCAGACTCCTCTCTCCTGGACACTTAACTCTGTTGTTACAGTATGTTATTTAACCAGTA
This sequence comes from Epinephelus cyanopodus, assembly GCA_026686955.1. NCBI lineage: Eukaryota > Metazoa > Chordata > Actinopteri > Perciformes > Serranidae > Epinephelus > Epinephelus cyanopodus. Next base: position 23,181,995 of record CM048918.1, on the reverse strand, counting down.
GTTTAGTATTTTAGTAGTCTACAGTAAGTAAGAGGAGATTTCAAAATATAGAGATATACATTGTGCATCATGATACAGCCTAAAAATATTGCGATATAATTTATGTGCCGTTATTGAGTTTGGTTGTACAAACATTTCCTGATACATTCAGGACTAATTTATCTGGTTTCTTCTGCTTCCACAGGGACGGTGAGGACAGGAACCAACAGCACCCAGACAGTTTGTACGGCTCTACAACACAACTGGTTGCCCTACAATGTTTTTGTCGTTTTTTTGACTTTACCACCAACACGACTTTTCCATAAAGGACAGAAGCCCTGGTGTTACAGTCGAAGCTCTGTACGTGAAAATACAATAAACTCATGGGAAGAAACACAAGGACTGAATCTGTTTCCAGAGCTTCACCGTGACAAATAAGGAACCCTCAACATCCACACTACATCAACCACTGAAACACACATACATATATGCACATGAGGAAGAGGTGGGGAGAGAAATAAAATCACCTGGTTATCACTACATTTTGTCAATCTGCAAACTTTAACCCACAAGCAGCTGCCTGTGAGTAAGGAAGAAGAGAGCTGGGGGATAAACACTAACCAAAGACAGAACATGGACCTCACAGCCCTCTTGTTGCTCTCCTGCGTAGATTTCCACTGTAGTTCGGGAAACAACTAGAAATTTAAGGGGGTTTTTCTTTCAAAACATACACACACAAAGATGTAACTCTGATACTGAGACGAGTGGGGTTGATGGCACAGTCACGAGACAAAGAAACGGTGACGGACCCTGCTGAGCGGACCTGCTGGCTTTAAACACTTGTTCTAGAGGTGCAAATAGGTCACTGTCAGAGGCTTTTATATCCGAGGAAGCTAAAGATGTTAACGTGTCTGTTTAAATGTCAAGTTTTTTGTCTGTGTCCCCACTCCCGATCATTTCCCCTCCTTCGGGGGGGGGGACTCTTAAGGGACCTCTGCCAAAGTGACCTCCCTCTTCGTCTGTTTCCTCATCCTCTGCTCACTTTGGCCCCTCAGGAATCAGCGTCCCCCTCTAGTCAGCATCCTCAGATCTGACGAGGAGGAGCTGCAACTGTCTCCCGCCTGCCTCCACTACAAAAACAACAACAACAAAAAAAGCTTTTTGAAAGTGATAAAGTTGTTAATTTTTCTCCCAGCTGATAAACCCAGAACTTTGGCGAATGCTGAAAAGCAAGACGTCTGCTTTCGGTTGAGTTATTAACAGTAAAATCATCTTTATTTTCCTGCAACTTTCAGACACTAGGATCGCTTTGTTCGACCAGTCATTGTTTCGTTAGACTCTCTAAAGAAAAGCAGCTCTGTCGTCACCTCCCCTCTCCTTCCTCCTTCTTCCCTCCCTCTCCCTCGGTTTTCCACTGGTATTCTGTGCCATCTCACCGCTCCAGCTCACCATTCATGTTGCCTTCAGCACTCACCACTTCTGATTCAGTCTTCGTTTTTTGTTTGGGCTGCTTTGAGAAATCACTTATTTTCTATTTATTTTATAGCTATATGAGCCTTTTCTGATTTATTTCCCCACCTCTTTCCCCCCATCCTCATTTTATCTTTTCCATTGTGGGGGTTGCTTTTAAAGATTCACCCCAATGTTTGATGTATATTTCAGATTCAGACTAGAGCAAATATTTAGTTTTGTTTTGAGGGGGTGGGGGAAGAGTAATCTGTGTTGGAAGGAAAGGTAAATATGATTGAATGGTTGACTATGGTAGCAGTCGGGGCGCAGTAATGAGCACAAGGAAGCAGCAATCATAGTTTTCATCAGAGTCCTTGTTGTTTGAACACTACTCTGCTGGGTGAAGCTGCGGCCACACGGGGGCGCTGGTGGCTGTGTTCTCCCTCAGAAGAGATGGAAGCAAAGGTCTGAGCAGCATCATGTACAACACGCCACAGGCGCCGATGTTCCCGTTCACATCCCAACTCCTGTCCTGAATTTTCCAGAGCGAGGATTTTAGCGAGCAATTTTCCATTAAATGTCAACGTGTTGGTGAAGAGAGCTGCTTGGATTATTTCCTGAGGCAGACACAGGTGGATGTGTTGTTTGTTTTTTTTCTTTTCCTCTTTAAAGGAGCAGCATTCAATCCTCCTGCTCCTCTCCACCCAACAGATAGTTTGCCCCCACTGTTTGTTATGCTTTAATTTTTAGAAATTTTTAATAATAATTTGTTAACTTAATTGAAATGTGCTGGTAATCACAAAGATATGTATGGCGAAATTTGTTCCTCTCAAATAAATGCATGTAATGACTAAATGATACGACTGAATGCTTCAGTGTCTGCAGGTGGGAAACTGTTCAGATCAGGTCTGGATGGGATTTTTGGATAAAGCTGGTGACTTGTTCAAATATGTCATTTTTAAAGCCTCTATCAAAACTACTAGGTAATTATAAAAAGGTACACTTTCTTTAAAAATGTATTTATGCCTTCCTGCTGGCGATAGCTGTGGCTAGAGACATGTCTTGGGGTTGTATGTAAATATAAGTATGTACGTACATCCTATTGTCCCATTTTCTGGCCTCAGCAACAGAAGAGGAGACGTGGTCAGATAATTAATTGGTGAAGCTAATCTTGGGTGTCCATCTTGACACTGTTTTCATTGTACGGATCTTCTGTGCTGCCTGGTTGAAGATGTTTGGGAAGTATCCATGTTTTAGGTGATGTAGCTTCTTCGCAGCAGCATCCATATTTGAAGCAGTGGGTGGAAAGGCAGAAAAACATGTTCCTGCAATTCAAAATTAAAATTTTCAGGCATTCTTGTGACAATTTTAGGTTTTTCAGGCCTTTTAAAGATTATATAGTACAAATAAAACTAGGATCAAAAGTCAGCAGCAGAGAAACTCAACTTGCAGCCCGCAGGCCATTTGTGGCCTGGGATCAGGTGCTGGTTGACCAATTTCTAATTCACAATGAAAATAAATTCATTCACACTTTGAATTTTTTTCTCCTTTAAATGCAGATTAAGTACCAGAGTGCTTTTTTTGTTTGTTTTTTTAAGTGTTAGAGGAGATCTGTTCGACCCTCTGACAGAAGTCCAGACTAGTTATTTATATATTAATTATTGTTGTTTGTGTATTAAGTGATCTCTGGCCTCCTGTCATTCTGCAAAAGCGTCCCCCGAGCAAAGCCACTTCAGTTTCCCTGCTCCACAGTATCGGCTTGCTGAGGCAGTACTTATGTGAAGTTCACATCTTATGGGATGGAATATAGAGATGGGAACTATTCCTATGGTTGACGCCTTGCAGGCTTTCACATCATTAACATGTTTGCATGATCACAGAGTAGGTTGGATGAGGATTTCAATACTGTACATTCAATTTTTTTGAATCCCAAATATCGCAGTGGAAAATTACCACTTTGGTGTTAATTTCAACACTATTCACAAGTCAGACAATTATGATAACTCTAATATGACATTAACACAGAACCGGGCACAGCAATGATCAAAGAAGTCAGGAAGTGAAAAATGCAAGTTCAAAATCTTGTCTGTGTTAATTGTTCAAGGATGTTTTGTTGGAAGTATATGTGTCAAAAAATAATTTGTGAGTCTTTTTATATCTGAATCCATTTTTCCTCTTCCTGTAAGATGAAAATGTACTTTTGCTGACTCATCTTTACCTCCAGGTGGATACATAAATGTGTCCAATCAAATGTGATCTGACTAAATAACCACGGCCATCGTATAAAACCATGAGCATCAGTGTTGGCAGCTAATGGAGCATTTTCATAATAAGAGATGAAACTTTGTTCACATTTCCAAAGGATTTGGCAGCAACTAGCTTGTTAATGACCCAACATTGTGTAAATAAACAAATTGCACTTTATTTCATTACTCCAGGGACACTTTGTATTTGTTTTGGTAATCTTGGAGGCCAGAACCATAGAGAAGACGGACAACAGAAAGGACAGTAGTACAACAATGTTATTCTCTTCCACAGCAGGTAAAGACTTCCTGATCTATCACTGCATTACGTTTTTTACTTGACAAAACACTGCATAGCTGGCAGGAAACTTTCAAATGTTCAACTTCTGACCCCAACCCTAACTTTGCTTCACACGTCTCTGTACGTCTGTACCCTCATGGTGCAGTCAGCCCGACATTTAGCTGAGAGGAAAGGATGCTGCTTGTGTGTAGCGAGTGCAAAGACAACAGTAGTAAAATATTTGACAATACTTAATAATTAGCTCTTAACAAAATACAACAGAGACTGGTGGGAATGTTATTATCGTGACATTCAAGCTGATGATGAGATATTTGAGTCTGGATCAAAGTGGTGGACCAACAGACATAACCATGGAGCCACATCACTGGCATAGCTGAAAATGACGTAAAATATTCAAAAACACTCACTTTTCAAGAAATGTCACCATTACTCTAGACCAGTGCCGCTACAGACCAGACTGGTATGCTAAGAATCATAGTGATATTTTTTCTGTTATATGCCTTTAAAAAAAAAAACTCACCCCAGGAGAGGCCAGTTCACGTCTCCTGGAGTGAGGGTGTGTAGCTGTGGCAGGGTGGGAACTCTGCTCTCTATGTGAAGAATTCCAGTCTGTACTAATCCACTCCCGCCCAGTAATGCTCCAGCAGTACACAGAGTGGAGACTGTGACAGTCAGAAGCTATTTAAATGTGATTTTAATATAATTACAATTTAATTCAACATTAACAGACTGTCCGAGTTAGTCAAATGTCTAACGTGCTGTATGAGCAGCCTTTCTGTTATGACCCCTCAAAATGAAGCAGTCTCCTCAGGCAACGCCGTCTCATACAAACTATATTTATATATTACTAATTGGTTTTTGCTAATTACTTTTTAATGGGAAATGTAACTGATTCCTGGATTATGTTCACTGGTAATGTCTTAATCTATTGTAGGAAGACAAGTTGTCTCACTTGTTTTAAGTCAACTTCAAGTAAACTTTTTCAGTATTAACCATGATCTTTTCCTAACCTTAACAAAGAGCTGTGAGTGCTTCAACATAACCATTACAAAATCTGAGTCATGCCTTAGTTGCTACAAGCAGATGATGTAGGAAAACAAATGAAAGGCGCTGTCAGAACATTATCAGATACATGTATTAAAGGTGCTGTATGCAATATTCAGAGCATTAATACAATTATCTATGTAAAGATATAGTGGAGTGATGGCGTCCTGAGCAGAGGACAAAATCCCTCTTTGTGTTTTGTAATCTGAGTTTATCTGTTGTTGTGTTTTGGTAGCAGGTCCGTCCATACATCCATGTAAGTACCACCAACACAAAAAATGTAACTTAAAAGTGACCTTTGTTTTGTACTAGATTTCATTATTGGTTCATTATGGATACATTTGGCCCCATTTGTTCATCATAATATGGTGTAGCAGGGTTCAGATAGGTTTGTCTTGTAATGATAATGGTGGGCATGGTTTGAAGGGGCGTGTTGTGCACACTACATGCAGAATGTTTTTGCAGCTGTACAAGTCTTAATTATTTATTTATTTATTTATTTTGTTCATCTGCACACGAGATGAATCCAGACAAATTATGAAATTCTTGTAACAAGACCACACCAGCATCTGCTCGCCAGAAACACAACAGTAAGAAAGGAATTATACAAAAATTACATAAAACAATATGTAAAATAGAAATTAAGATATTTAAATGACTTGAAGCATAAAAGAGCACTTGATGTGAAATATTAACATCTATGAGAATCAGAAACTGCAGGTGACTAATGCTAGAAATGATTAATCAATAGAAAATGAATCTGTAACAATTCTGATTATCTATTAATCATTTTTAAGCTAAATTACCATAACTGTGTTGAGTTTAAGGTCCATTCCTGACTTTGTGAACAGTTAAACACAATTCAAATTGTACTTTTTTTTGTTTAAACTGTACTACATTGACTTGATAGCTACAGTTACTGTGCAGACTAAGGTTTTTCATGCAAAAAAATATCATCTTATAATTTTATAAGATGATATTTTTCTCCTCCTCCTTTAAACCTTATATTATCGTTCAGGTTTAAAGGAGGCCATATAAAGTAGTTGTACTTTGAGCAGCTACATTAAGATACTGATGAAATGACTATCAGTAATAGTTGGTTAAATATATGATCGTAAAACACAAAGTTTTTCCATGTCTGCTGGAAGTGTAAAATAGTCAGGTGTTAGCTAACATGTTTGACACAACAACTTAAAGATGGGGCAGGCAGTTTAATTGTGGTGTCACAGGGCAAAAAATCCCATCATAAAATATTAGCGTATTGTAATTTCAGTTTTCTGAGAGAAAACAAAACTTCTACACCTCCTCTTGGCTCTGTTTTAAGGCTTTAGAAAATCTAGCCCGTGAAGAGAGGCTTTGGCCCTTTCAGAGAGGGCGTTCCTACAACCTGGTCTCAATCTAAAGTAATCAAAATCCGGCAGTTGGGCGGTGACTTGCAGTGTCAAACAATGACGAAAGAAACCGTGCATTAACATCGGCATGATACGCAGCCTGTCACTGTTATATTTTAAAGGTGCTCAGCGGTATCTGAGGGAAATGCGTCAGGCAAGAATGAACGTCAAGGTGCCAAAAGTCTAAGTGTGGTAGAACAGAGGGGTGGTGGATGGGTCCAACGACCACTGACCGTGATGTTTGCTTCCTATAAGATTATAAAGCCAACAGCAATTTGCTTTGTTGTACTGACATACATTTATTTTGAAAGGGACTGTATTCATTCATACATTCATTCATCAACTTGACATGGCGTCCAAGAATATCGACAACCAGTGCAGCCAGGGTATCTTGCATGTTGTATCTGGACGTGGAATTTCCTTCACCAAATGTTGATATATGACGAAGTCGGAGTGAGAATGTGTTGGTTCCTATTGGCTGTTCTACAAATGCAAATGTGCATGCACGTCCCTCCAGGGAAAGGCTGATTCATGGGCGGAGAACCCCGCAGAGAGAGTTGCTTTTCCAGCATTGGTAACAGCTGCCTACACTGCAAAGCAGCCAAAAAAAAAAAAAAAACAACGCAGACGCACTTATCAAAAAAGAGTCCAAAGAGAATCTGACTGTAAATGCAATAAAATGTGTGTCAGTATCAGTTAAGAGTTTCGGCGATGGAGAGAAAATGTTGCTAATAGTTTAGCCTTCTGCTATGATGCTCCCCACCGCCACAGACCACTTTGCTGACGGCAGAGCGGGCAGCAGCTCTGGCGACAGACCTTCAGTCAGCAGCTGCAACAACCCAAATACAGCCAGCGCCGACCCAGGTCCAAGGGACCAGACAGCCCCGAATACCTGCCGGATCAGCAAACATGTTAGACCCAGTGTTTGTCAAGTTATTAGCTTTTTCTCTCAACTTCTGCCCAACTTGAAATGGCCTGGCTCCATAAACCCCAAAGGACGCTAGGACAACTCTTTCATTCCAACTCAACATTCCAACATTGTTTGGTGATAGGTTGGTTGGACTTCATCAGGTTGAAAACCTTCAAAACATAAAAGAAACAACAAATCAGGTACAGGTTATATAAACCGTATAACTGTATTTACAGTGCATAAATCAAAGTGAAAGATTTAAATCTATGATGTAAATCAATGAGACTATTTTAATTGTTTCAACTCTTCAACTGTTTTAACTTAACTTTTACCATCTTATAGTCAAATATTTTACATTTAATACCTGTTTTAATATTGACTTGACTGGAGTCACACAACATGGATTTACCCACAAACATTTTAAAGAATTTGTGCTTGAACACCTATTTTTCACTTTAACTTTTAGCTTTTTAACTTAAAGAGCTGCACATTACCTCCACAATCAAAACCCAAACTTAAATCCATGCAGCCACTGTTTACCCAACAACTGTGCCTGTAATTTCAGTATTAACACAAATATTTCTAACATCATCATAATCAACATCAAATTTTAATACCAGAGACGCCTTTGGGAGGAACCACAAGTTGAATTGCCTTCTTCTGTTGAGATGTTTCTCCTTTCCAGTGCAGGGCGAGTGCTGCTTATCTCACAGGTGTCCTCACTTTCAGTGATGAGCAGCCTGTTCTGCTCCGCTCTGCACTGCATTATGGGACTTGTAGTTAGTTGTAGTTGTGGAGGGTTTGAAGTGAAGTGGTTTGGTTTGAATCTTTTGCATCTCAGATTTATCTCAACAGTGTTGCCGCTGAACATCAGCTCACTGTGACACCTCGCTGAGTTCCAGGTGCTATAGCCGTCAACCGAAAGTCTGTCTCTCGAGCTGCTGCCTGCTCTCCTCCCGGAGAAACAAGCTACAGTGGCAGGGAGCGAGGTGAAGGGATAGTCAGGTGGCCAATATTAGCTTGCTAATTATTGTTTCATTTGTGGTCTGATAAAAAGAGAGAGCGAGCAGGGCAAGGCTGGGTGAATGGGCTGTGTGCAACTCGAAATAAGATTAAATCAATCAATGTATGGGAAACACTGGGTTACTGTATGAAGGGCTTGCATGTGACCATGGTCACTTGGTGGGAGAGGCGAGCTGCAGGACGAGGGGCGTATTTTCAAGATTTGCTGTTTTCTTTCTTTCCTTTTTTTCTGCTTACCCCCGCTTTATGGTGATCACATATCGTTGTTGTGTTTTCAGACTGTTCCACTGCCTCCAAGTTGCAAAACAAAAATCAATCATCGTAGCTTTAAAGAGTTTAAGATAAAGGAGCAGTCAGAGCTCAATAACTACAAACCAGCTTTGAAAAGGTTTGGCGAGCTGCCAGGTTTGTGGCCTCTCTCTCTGTCTTGATAAGTGGTCAAATGCTTCCTCGCTGGGATCTCTTCTTGGGCTTAGCCGTGCCTCAGGAATGTGCTGGCATGCTGGTAGAACAGTAGGGATTTATCCATGGTGTCAGCCCCTATCTGGCCTGTTGATTCGCAGTCCAGTGGACTGCAACAGACCCCTGAGTGCTGGCACATGAGAGCAGGGGCTGACGGGACTGCAGCATCAAAGAGGACAGAGAGGATGAGCCACCCCTACAGAGCGTGAAAAAGCGGATATAGACAAACGTTAAGTTTCCTTTAAAGGGACAGTTTGAGTTTTCAGTGCAATAAACTCACTAGTTGGACAAGAAGGAGGCACTTCAGGTGCATTCATGAATCCAATCTGACACTTTACACTCAAATGAGAGTCCTGTTCAAAGAAACAGAGCTTTCGATTTCTACACAAATTAATGAACTGTTAAATTAATCACACATTTACTCAGCTCAACTCTCGGCTGCTCCGTCTCCCCGGACTGAGTGCCCCATGTGCTTCACCGAGTGTGGTGCTCTGAATAACCCAACAGCACATATTAACAACTCTCAGAAATTATGAACAGTGCAGAAATGTAAACGGCCTGTTTTTCATCCCTGTCAGAGCAGTGCTCCCTCCTTTTTTACAGTATATTCTGATTAATGATTTGGGCACTCAAATATTACCAAGATGGGGACTGGTTGTTTTATTTATTCTATATTAAGCAGCCACATGTCGCGCGCACCCCCCCCCCCCAAGTCTGAAGACATAACCTCACGATCTGGTTATATAATCCTTACACAACACAATGGGGATTTAATGAGTGCAAATTAGCTTCACTGGATCTGCTCAGAGTGTGAATAGTGGGTGGGCCATGTGATCGTCCACTGGAGGTATTTTCTCCCACCAATGACCTGAGGAGGGAATGCAAACAGGGATGACTGAGGAGAGGACGATACCACCACCAACCACCCACCTCCCCCCCCACACACACAGCTCACATGACTGCGATTACAGCAGAGGAGGAGTGCGGTGGGACAGAGAGGGAGAGATGGTGAGCATGATGAATGACATTTTCCTGATTTCGGCGCACAGATCACACTCAGCTTCCCTCTGATTGCTGGCCGGGGCTCGTCCACTTCTCTGAGGTAACTCAGCTTTAGACTGCTGCTTCTGGTGTGAGTAGTTTGTTGTGTGTTGCATGCTGGTTTATTTATGAGTTAGTTAGTTTTAGAAAAAGTATTCTGACCTTTTGCTTAAGTAAAAGTAGTAATATCACAGTGTAGAGATATTATTTTACAAGTAAAAGTCATGCATTCAAAATGTTGCTTAAGTGAAAGTATCTAAATTATTCTGAATTATGTCTGAATTATACTGTAATTACTGATGCATTTATGTTACTTATTTACTTTAATGTTGCAGCCGGTAAAGGTTGAACGCATTTCAATTACTTTACTGCTGGGTAACTTGTGCATTTCCACCTGGATCAAGTTTTAATAATAAATGTAATAATACATCATGATTTACTTGTTGATTAAATTTTCATTATTACTCTGAATCTGCAAACTAACTTTTAACTCAAGTTTAAAATCAACGTAGAGGAGTAAATGTGCAATATTTGCATCTAAAGTGATGTGGACTGGATGTATAAAGTTGCAGGAAATGGAAATACTTAGGTAAAGTCCCTCGAAATTGTACAGGAGTGGATGGCAGTCCAGCTCCGTCATGCTGTGGCACACTGGTGTGGTTAATTTTAAATGAACATCCAAAGCGGTGGTGGAAAGTAACTAAGTTCATTTACTCAAGCACTGTACTAGAGAGGTACTTAGCAACTTAATACTTCCACTCCACCAGATTTCAAAGGGAGAGATTAATCTCTTTTTACTTGACTAGATTTATCTGATAGTTGATGAAGATTTCACACATTACGCATCAATATGATCAATGTAAATGACTCAGCAGCATGACTGCACCATAACCAGGTATCTAATCAGCGAAGACAGTGCAGTGGTATGTGTAATCTGTGTGGGCTGCTGTGGTTCATGACCCTGAGTGTAATAGATACAGTTGTAATATTCAGTGTTGCTCAGAGGCAGAGCCAGATCATGAGACAGTGGGCCCCTGTGCACAGACATGCAAAAGGCCCCACCACCTCCCCTACATAAGGACAAGACACACAGACTTTGTGGTGATATAGCCTCTTTTTGTTGTTTTGCATTTCTTTGTGGTCATTAGACATCTATCTGTGGTTTTGTGTCTTTCTGTAGTTGCTTGTCTTCTTTCTGTCATCATGTTGAGTCTCTTAGTAGTTGGTTTACGTGGCTTTGCACTCATTTTTTGTCTCTTTGTGGTCATTTTGCATTTATTTTAGTGGTTCTGTGTCACTTTGTACTAAGTTTGAGTCTCATTGTCATTGCTCAGAGTCTCTTTGTGGATGCTTTGCACTTCTCTGTAGTTATATTGTGTCTCTTTGTAGTTGCTTTGCATGTCTTTGCACTCATTTAGTCTCTTTGTGGTCATTTTGTGTCTCTTCGTAATTGGTTTGTGTCTCTTTGCACTCATTCGTTGTCTCATCATTTTACATTTCTTTTTAGTTGTTTTGTGTCACTTTGTAGTAAGTCTGAGTCTCATTGTAGTTGTTTAGTGTCTCTTTGTCATTGCTTTGAGTCTGTTTGTAGAGGCTTTGCATCTCTTTGCCGTCATTTTGTGTCTCATCATGGTCATTTTGTGTCTCTTTGTAGTTGCCTTGCATGTCTTTGCAATTGTTTTGTATCTCTTTGTGGTCATTCTCAGACTTTTGCAGTTGGTTTGTGTCAGACTGCAGTCATTTGAGTCTCTTTCTAGTTATTTTGTGTCTCTTTGTGGTCATTTTGCGTCTCTTTTTAGTGGTTTTGTGTCACTTTGTAGTAGGTTTGCATCTTTGTTTAGTGGTTTTGTGCCTCTTTGTCATTGCTCTGAGTCTCTTTGTAGTCATTTGTGTCTTTTTGTAGTCTTTTGTCTCTCTTTGTGGCTATTTTGAGTCCCTTGCTGGGCTGTACGTGTCTTCTAGTGACATTTTGCAGGTGAAGGCCGGGGGCCCCTGACACTTTGGGCCCCTGCGCCTGTGCCTGGTAGGCCCGTTCAGTAATCCATCCATGCTCAGAGGAGGCTGGCCTAACGCTCCAGCTCTGATTTTATTGTGCTACATCTGTTGATTCCTTCTGCAAGAAGAACACATTAATAACATGAAGCATTCAAGTATTTATATGAAGTATTCTAGTGTGTGCTTTCTACTCTCAGTTGCAGGTATGAGAGTGCTTCACTGGTGCTTGCTGGGAGTGACCATCCTGCTGCTGGTGTGTGAGATCACCGTAAGTCAGCTGTGCAAGTCCCTCACCACCCTGGTGGATGGTTTCCACACACTCTTCGTACTCTTGCGCATGGCATGCAAAACAAAACCGCTGCTCTCCTCTTTGGACTCCCCTGCGTCTCCTCCACACGCTTCCTCCTCCTCAGCAGCACTTCCCTCAACCCAGCCTGCAGAGTCATCCATCGAAACTGTACCTGGGACTGATGGGACTGATGGGACTGATCAGTCTGATGGGTCTGTTAACTGCGGTGTCTCCTACACCAGCAGCAGGATTCAGCCCATGGGGGATTTCATCTCCGTTCTTATCCTGACCTCTCTGTGTCTCTCTTCCTTCATGGAAATCGTCAGCTTTCCCGTGGATCCACACCCAGTGCAGCGCCCCCTGCTGCTTGTGGTGTTTGGAGCTGTCAGTCTGCTCCATAAGATACTGGTGCTCTGGCTGAGGTGGGATCAGCTGCAGGGTGAGAGGGCCGAGGCCGGCAGACAGCCAGACACCCAGTCTCACCTTGAAGTGAACCACAACGGTAACATTACCTACAGATTACATGTTCACTGTGAGAGATGGTGCACAAATATACAGCAAAACAATATGTGGCATCATTTTCTAACATCTTTCTAACATCACACAGGTTTTTTGGTGTTATTGCAGATCTTTGTATCTTTATGCATGTTTTTATGTCTCAGTGAGGTAATTTTGTGTTTTTTGGCCATTTTGTGTCTTTTACTATCATTTTGTGTCACTCTGAGGTCATTTTGTGTCTTTTTTGGCCATTTCGTGTCTCTTTTTATTCATGTTTTGCTCCTTGTGGTTGTATTGTGTCTCTCTGAGGTCATTCTGTGCCTTCCTGTGGCTGTTTTTTGTCTCCCTGACATCATTTTGTACCCAACTGAAGTAATTTTGTGCCTTTCTCTGTCTTCTCGTGGATGTTTTGAGTCTGGTCAGTGCATCTTAATTTGAGTGACATTTTGCAGATGATGGCCAGGGTTGCCACTGACAGTTTGGCCCACAAGCCTGAGCCTGGCAAGCCCCTTCAATAAACCATCCATGTGTGTGACGACCACACTTTCCACTGTATTTAGGGATTTCACAGTCTAATGTTGTGTAAGACACTTCAGTGGCCGAAATGTTCTCAGTTTGGAGAATGTGGAATTTGTGGCAGCTCACAATGCATGAAACATTTTTAAAACAGTGCTGCAGAGCTGTGTCTGTGTCTCACACAGTAAGTCATGTCATGTGAAAGCATGTACATATACTGGCATTAATTATGTAGCATTAATCTTTCACTACAGTAGAATTACTGTGCCTATGCAGGTGATGGTATTTCTCTGAGAGACTTCACTTTGAAGTCGCTGCCAAGTGTATGTTCAGCTGTAAGGAACATCAAACAGCATCCATGTGTTGTTTTTCATTCCTTTGTTCGACTCCCACAGTCTTGTCTGCAGAGGAAACCAGAGGCCAGGCTGAGCCGGGGCGAGTCCTGGATGACGTCAGCCGCATCCAATCTGCCGTGGACGAGTCACTCCACAATGGGGCGCTTGTCCTCTGTAACCCGGGAACCGCCAGCGTCCCTGATGCTGACTCTCAAACCCCACAACAGCAGCCAGAAGTCCACCTGCAGGCAGCAGTTCCACAGGACAGCGGAGACTGTGAAGCAGCCAGTGGTGTTATAGATTTGGAGGTTTGCAATCCTGAGCATCATTCAGAAGACATCACAGAGATTTCCAAAGACAACATCTGCATGAGACAACTTGGTAATTAAGTTAAGCTCCTTGGTCTGTCACCTTTCTCACTGTAGTGTCAGTCAGTTTAAATGTTAGTTTTCAGTTGTAAGGGGTTAGGTGTGTTTCTGCAAGTGAAATTACATTTTTTACATGAAACAAACATTTAGTTTGAGTAATACAGAAAACACGTTGATGTGAAACTAATGTTTTGTCAGTTGTAATTGCATTAAACACCAGTTTCAGTTATTTTTGTATAATTTTTTCCCTTTATTCCTGATCTCACAGCTCTTGAAACAATCACGTTTTACTTTTTTATTCTCCTTTAGACGGTCAAAATGAATCTAACACCTCCCCAGCCTGCGGGTCGTCACATCACATTGAGAGCCCTGTACCAAGCTGCCAGTGGCCAGTCAGTCTCCTGTCATTCATCCTCGTCATTCAGGGCCTTTGTACCTCCGTTCTGGTTCTGATCAGCGGCCTGGTGATGCTGCTGGTCGGCCCGCAGTCCCTGCACAGCTCTGAAGCCTGCGGCCTCCTGGTTTACGTGGATCCTGGCCTCACCCTGCTGGCTGTGATTATACTGACTGCCACAGCTGCACCAGAGGTCAGGCTCTGGCGGTTCGTGTCACGGCTTTTAGTTTAAAGGCCCAGTGTGTAGGATTTGGAGGGGTATTGGCAGAAAATGAAGTACAATATTCATAACTATGTTGCTGCAGCTGTATCTGTTGTCGTTGTTTCACCGGTGAATCTCTCCAGGTGCACAGGTATGGACTGCTGCTGCTACAGGCCACACCTCCACACATCTGTGCGTCTGATCTTGGACAGAGGATTAGGAGTGTCCCTGGGGTGCAGGCTGTGCACGACCTCCACATCTGGCAGTTAACTGGATCATTCATAGTGGCCTCTGTCCATGTTCACTGCCACGCTGGGTTTCCAGTGCACAGGTGAGTTGGATCTGTTTATACCATGCCAATGAGGAATTGTAAATTCTGATTGGCTTGAAGGTGTGGATTAACTTTTAGTAAGCGGACAGTATTGGATAGATAGTTTTGGATAGAGCTTGTAGTAACTATCTGTGTATGTGTCCATGTAAGTATATATTTCATTACGCACATGTCCAGGTGTGCTGATCTGATGTCAGGGGTCACTAAGGTGCTGCAGAGCGTAGGAGTGAGCTGCTGCACCGTTCAGCCAGAGTTTGCCTCCTGCTCTGGCTCCTCCACAGCATGTGGCGGGGACGCCTCCCCTGCTGTCCACAAAGAGGACCCCTCGGTGCCTCCTCCTCTGATCTGCAGCCTCACCTGTGGAAAGGCCTGCGCTGGGAGTATGTGCTGCTCTCCGTTGAAGGAGGAACCACCTGCTGGAGAAACAGAGACAGAGCCTCAGACACTGGTCATCGAGAACACGTTCTCTGCCTGAGAGAAAACAAAATGAATAAATGTCAGAACAGGATGATGGATGGTGGGGTAATGAACAGATCTGAAAGCATAATCTCTCTTCAAACAGTGCTCGTACGTTATATGTGAGTGTTTTGTGACATTAACACGGTGCTACACCAAAGATTTTTTTAATGCACTATCAAATGACATTCTGTGAAAATGGAGGGATTTTTACTCGTGTTGCTTCATTTGTACCTGGATCCTCTGAATTCTCCTCTATGTATGTACTGAAATAAAGCAAATAATAACATTTGAGTGTGTCTCTTTTTATTTTAGGATAATATAAATTGTACTGATCCAAGTGACACAGCAGCAAAAGGGAGCAGAAAAACAAATGTGTGTGTGTTTAGATACAAAACTTGTGACCAGTTTATAAATATGTTGCATTGCTATAGATCAAACTAAACAACAGTGTAGCATGAACTAATAACTCCAGCTCAGCTAACTACAGCATGAAGTACCACTTGCATATTAATACATCACTGTTAATGAGTTAATGATATGTTTTTACTCTTGTAATGGAGTTGTTTTATAGTATGGTGTTGCTACTTTTACTTAAGTAGATGATCTGAATATTTCTTCCTATACTTTATCTGCCAAACATAAATATTAATAACTACAATGTATACTGAGGCAGAACAGTCACAGAAAAAAAAGAGGAAATAAGAAGTTAAAAATAAAACAACAAACGTGACACCTGAAGAACTGAAACTGGGTGGTAGTGTCTTAAGTATGTAGATAGCAGTGTTAGCAGCATGAAATACAGTTATTGAGGGGCGACACATGAAACTGGAGTGTTTGGTGATCCTCTGCAAGAAAGTTTTGATTATCAAGCACTTTCTTTCCTTCATTCTGGTAATTTCTGGTAAAAAAAAATAATCTATGCACTCATTTGTAGTTTTTCTGCATAAATCTATGGTGTAACCATCTTTAATTTTGTGATAAACAAACACAAAAAAATCCTCTGCTAGTTTCATGTTTTTATTAGGGGGGACACGTGCAAATCCTCAATATTGAGCAGGATGTGTCTCCTGATCCCCCCCCCCAAAAAAAATCTTCAATATGTGCAGCCGCAAAAACCTGTGGCTGAGAGCATAAATCAGATCACACAGAGGGCTTTTTATGGTGGACACAACATTGTCAAGTAGATTGTCAGGTACAAGGACACTGCTTTGGAGTGTTGGTGCATAACATAAAGAGAAAATAAGAAAACAAAATTAACAACTAAAGCAAATGCTGCCCAAAACCAAGAGACATGAATAAGCTATAGAATAGAGGAAAGTCATAATGAATACATTGCAAATAATATGTGCAATATGTGTGAATAACATGAAGGAGCTGTGCAGTTTTTAGAAGTGGTGGTTATGTGCAGAAATGTGCATGATATTGTCCAAGGATTGAGGATTGTGCAAAGGTTCACAGTATGAAGCAATCAAACAGAATGTGTGCAGTGTGCAGAGAGTACCGGCTGCACTGTCACACCCTTTTATACAGTCTATGTGTCACACACTGAGATAACACAATGTATGAAAAACCCATAGACTGTATAAAAATAACAATAACTAATGCATGAGTTATTATTATTAATATTATTAGTTATTATTATTATTATTAATACTATGATTATTATTATCAGTTAAGATTATGGAAAAACCAAGTGGCACCATCTTTTTATTTTCAGCCAATCACAACACGACTGCTTTGCATAACAGCTCAGACCAGAGTAGGTTTTATCCTTTTGGGGGTTTATTTGACGCTACTGTGCTTTAAAACATCCAGGACATGACTGCGCTTCATGTGCAAGAGCTCTGTCTGACACATACAAACCAATCATGGGATCGGGATTAAAATGAAACCCTGACTTAGAACATTCTCGTATGATGGGCGCTATATATTGGTCCTACTTTCCTTGTTCAAATGCCCGGATGAGCCTCGGTGGTCCGGGGTGCAGGCTTCAAACCTGTAGCTGCTTAGCGGCAGAGTGGTTCAATTCCACCTTTCGGGCGACATAGGTGAGAATAATGATCACCGTCATTGCTGCGTGTATAAATAGCACTGATGGGGTGCGTGATAGTGATTATATGGAAATTTAATGGCTGACTTGCATGGAAGAGATGTCATCACAAGTTTTCTTCTGGCATAGCATGTCTTAAACAGTTCACACCAGAAGAATCGTGTTTTATTTTCATTTTTAACACCCGTCAAATTTATTGACTACCTCAAAAGTCTACTTCCTGTCAGGCTGTGCCCTGATACTTCACAATAAAAGTCCACATCATATTTTTATTCGCTCTTTTTCTAAAGGCAATTAAAGTGTTTCATTAACATCTTTAATGGCGTTTTTGTTGCGACAAATGCAATAAATTATTTAAGGTTAACAGTTAAACAGTAACCTATATATAACCACTTCCTGCCCCTAATAAATATTATAATATACTGCAACTATGCAGTAGTGACTTAAAGGTACAATAATGATCTATAACACACTTGTGCAGCATATGTTGCACATAATATATATATCTGTTGTTCTAATTTCTAATGATGTATATATTTTTATGTATATATAATATTTATTATATTGTATTTTTCTGAATTTCTAATGTTACACACTAGTTTTATACATTGTAATGTAGCATAAGGCACATATTTTTTTATAATTTTTTACACACTTGCCATACTCAGCACATTACATATTTTATATTTCTTTAATATCTTACATACTGGTATTAACGTTGTAGCATATTTTTCGTGCTTTGTATTTAATACTTCATATTTCTACTTCTATAATTTTCTACGCTTTACATCAGAGTGTATCACAATTTCTGACTCTGATTCTGATAAGCAACATTGAAATGTAAAATAATGATATCATGAATGACTTTTATTTGTATCAAAGACTAGAGGGGTCATGATTATATTAATAAAATAGAAAATTTAAGAAATAAAGAAGTGAAGAACATATCAATAAGACATAAAATTAAATTAACACATCAAATAATTTTTGCCTTTATATCTTTATCATCACACTCACTGGGGGCATAGGTTTATTGTTTATTTATTTATTTATTTATTTATTCATTCATTCATTTATTTACAAAAAACGAGAAAAGTAGAGGCAATGTATACATCCGGGTCATACGAAAGAATAATAAGGTAAGATAATTTCGTTTTTTCTGCAGCGTTGTTTATCGGGAACATATTAGTCACAAAAATTAATACAGCATTTTAACATTTTATACATTTATGACGAAAACAATTCTTACATGATTGACAGCATGTGAAAAACAATCATCTAAGGGAACTTCCTGTCCACCATCCAATCATGTTCCTTCTTCCTGTGGGCGGGCCAATCAATGCGGAAGTCGGACAGCAGCGGAGGCTGTGCATGATGTCCTTGCCTGCTTAATTTTGGGCTAACGTGGTTGAAAAACTGATCTTCTACCTGGTGGAAGTCACTTTTTTCTCATTACCCGGTAAGACAAACGTTTGAACGTGTTCATACCAGTATATTAGCCCCGTAGAGCTCTTGTTTAAATGTGTAACAGTGTTGTTGGCCCGTGTTTGTTAGCCTCCTGCTAACTGGAAACGTAATGAAAGGTGTTCATTTGAGCTCGTGAGTTTCTGTAAAGTGATTTTTATTCATTAAAATAGACAGTCTGTACCAAACGACCAGCTGCAGCTAACCGATTTCTTTAAAAGTAACGTTACCTTCACTTATCCTGTCAGATAATTATTTAGTAGGCTTTAATTGACCTCATTAAGATGGATATGTTGATATGGCAGCAATTAAGCGATTTTTAATTGTAGCCTGTTGGTGCAAAAATAAATATATAAATAGTTTATTAAAAGAAAAATAATCACAAGACTGAAATGACAGACTGAGGGATCAAATTGCCCCTTGAGGCCCCAGACCATCAGGGTCCCCAAAAGTCTTAGTGTTTGTATGAGTTACTTTGTGGTGATTTGATTAATTACGATTTTTTTTGTTTGGTAAGATATGAACGATAATAATATTAGTTAATAGTTAGTTAACGTTAATAGTCATAATAATATAATATTAGTTAATTAATAATGGACACTGGGAGTTTGTGCCGTGTATTTTTCACTGTTTTCTTACATTTTGTAGATTTAAACTGTCGGTTGAAAAAGAAATTGATTAATAATATAAATATAATCATTAGTTGCGGACGTAGAATTTATTACTTGGTCTGATCAGGAAACAACATATTCACTATGTCATGAATGAAACTGAGAAAAGTCTGTGACCATAAATATTGTCTGATAAAATAATAATTTAAAAAAAAGCTTATTAGTGAAATTTAAGTTGATGATTTTCTGTCAGTAAGTTAATTGTTTCAGTAAAAATCTCTTGTCTGGAATAATCTGTGCCACAATGCAACTCGCCAAACTATTTACAAAAAGGGTTTCCTATTTCAGCTCTGACTCAGATGTAATGCTAGGCACCGTGCGACTGATTTTTTTTTTTCCTTGATTTCCCGCACTAACTGAGTAACAATGATTCTTTTTTTCTGTCTTTCAGATTTGACGTTAAGAGTCAGATATGCCTTTGCATAAATACCCCCCCAAACTGTGGGAGGCCCTGAGAATGAAGCAGGGCATCTACGCTCGTCTCCCTCAACACTACCTCAAGTCCCTCGAGCAGAAAGAGCCCACCCCCGTCCATTGGAGGCCCCTCGGAGTCCAGTACCGAACCAACCCAAAGACGGGGCAGAAGGAACGGGTGCAGGATGTGCCGATACCCATCTACTACCCCCCAGAGTCCCAGGATGGTCTGTGGGGAGGAGAGGGCTGGATATCAGGCTTCAGATACGCCAACAATGACAAAGTGAGACTGATTTTATTTCTTTAGTTCTAGCTCAGTGTGTTCACATGATTTTACCGTAATACACACAGTAGGTGTGCACACAGTGGACACACTCAGCCCCACCATCATAGAAATCATGTTTTGTACATCTGTTCTGTACTTAAAAGAGTCCACACCACTTTTTAACGAAGCAGCTCTTGACATCATAACTCTGTATCGCCTCTTTCCACAGCTGTCAACTCGTCTGAAGAAGACCTGGAAACCTCAGCTGTTAAAGAGAGAGCTATACAGTGAGATCCTTGATCACAAGTTCACCATCACAGTCACACCACGCACTCTGGACCTCATCGATGCTGCCTTTGGGTTTGACTTCTATATTCTCAAAGTAAGAGAGCGCCACCTCTGTGTGACAAAATCATATTTCCACCTGGATCTTTATATGAGTATTTATTGTCCAACTCCTACCAGACATCAAAGGAAGACCTGAACTCCAAGCTGGGGATGGACCTGAAGAGGGCCATGCTGCTTCGCCTGGCACGCAAAAACACAGAGCTCTACCCCTCCGACCCTGTCAAGAGAGAGAAGGTCTACGACAAATACAAGGTCGCCGGGATGTGTTCAAGTCCACTGACTGATCCTAAATGTTTTGGGAGAGGTGTAATTTAAACCTAGATGCTGACCAGCTACTCTACAAGAGGAGTTGTGATAAAAAAACAAAACAAATAATTACATGTTACTTTTTCTGTTTCTTCTGTCAAAGCAGCATTTTGAGATCCCAGAGGAGGAGGCAGAGTGGACGGGTCTGAGTCTGGAGGAGGCCGTGGAGAAACAGAGGGTGCTGGAGCACAAGGTAATGTCCCCCAGACACAAACGCCTGAAGCTCAACTTCATTCAAGACACTTACAATTAAGAAACACAGAGTGCAAATATCCTCTGTTTTCATTGAGGAAGATGATCATTACAAATCCGTTAGGTGAGTTATTGGGTTCTGACTCTGTTTCGTCTTCCTCTCATCTCTCAGGAGCCGGAGCCTCTCTTTACAGCCTGTGTGGAGAAGCTGGTGGAGGAGTTGAACATCCAAAAACTCTCTGAGCCGCACATCACAGAGAAGGAGTGACCACCGTTTCAGACTGAAAATTAAGTAGGTTGAACTATCAAAGCTTGTCCAGACGGTGGTGGGAGTCACCAAGTTTCTGCAGTATTTTCACCTGGGAGAACTTCTGAAGTTTTAATTCGTCTCCCATCTGGGAGCGACACAAATGTGGAAGAGACGCAAATGACGAGGTCATGTTGGAGTGATGCTTATTTATTTCCTTTTGTATTTAAGATCCATACGTAAGACATTTTAGGAATTAAGGGTAAAGCCTCCATCACTGTAATGACTGCGACCAGCTGTGATGTCAGACCCTTGTACAGGATCTAAAAAATAAAGTTTCCCTTTTTTTCTTAAACTTTTTTCTTCTCATCTGTTCTTCAATAATTATTAAAACAGTTCACTAATTAAATAATTCACTGATTTGCTACATGATTTTAGGTAAGATGACTCCCGCTTTTGAGCAAATACAATAAAGGAATGGTTCCACATTTTGGGTAATATGCTTATTTTGATTACTTTAAAAATGTAATCAATGATGCACAAAGTCACGAGATGGTAAAGTATTAATACCAAAATGTACATATCAAAGTCTGGACAAGTTTGCAAAATAATGTAATGTGTTTTAAGTGATACAATTTCGTATTTCAGTTGGTAGGAAGGGTAAACATGGGAGTGTTATCATTCTTCTTAACAGTGGTGGAAAGTAACCAAGTACATTTTCTCAAGTTCTGCATTTAAAGGGAAACTATTTTTTAACCTGGAACCCCATTTTCCCATGTTTTTGTGTCTTCATATGAAGACATAATATAAAATAGAATTAAAGTTCATATAAGAATACGTAAATGTTAAGTTATTAAGCTGACTGTTTTTAAGTGTACAGTTGTGCAGGAATTAAGTACTTTCACACTTAGGTTCTGGTGCTTTTCATCAGCTCTCTGCAAGAATGCAGACAAGCATATTACCCAAAAGTCCTGTTTCCACCGAGCAGTACTGTACAGTACAATTCTGTTCGGTACGCTTTTTTTTCCATTTCCAGTGTGAAAAGTTGTGGATGGTACCAATTGAACCGTTGGGGTACCTGGCACACAGATCTGGTACTAAAAGGTGGAGCTGTGAACAGTGAACTGTGAACAGTCTGATTGGTCAGTAGAGGACGGTCACTCTGCTCAGGGCTGAGTTGTGGCTGGCTTTGAGGCTCATGTAACCACTGTTCATATTGTGGAGAGTTTTATTACAGTAGCTATAAAATGAAAGGATGTTTTGCTGCCTCTTGCAGCAGCTAGAGTTGGAGAAAAAATAACTTAATTCACTGGGCCAACTGCCGGTGACTTTTAAGGTGGAATGTTTGTAATTTGGACGACATGACTCAATCAACACACCTTAAATTTTCCATATGACAACTCTGACCATCACTTTAGTTTCTATATGACATACACTTTTAGGAACTAGAGCACTTGGAGAGCGCAGACCTCCACCAAGCAGCTCTGATTTCCTGCCATTTTATTATTTTATCCACTTCGCTTCAACCGATCACCACCAAAATTTTATCATCTGTTCCTTGTCCCATTATCAACCTTTCCTGATTTCATCATTTTTTCATCAAAATCCATTCAGAACTTTTCAAGTTATTTTGCAGAAAAACAGACCAACTGCTGTGAAAACATAACCTCCTTGGCGGAAGTAGTAAGTGGATCTTCAAGTGTTTATATATATTAATTTAGGCCGGGTTATGTTATCTACATATATTCTAATCCTCAGAGAAAAAAAAAAGCGCTGTGGAGTGTCAATCCTGTGTGCTTTGGCAACACTCAACCCCTGAGCTTGCCTGAGAAGGACTAAATGCACAAACCTGCTATTTTTAAATATCCCATGGAGAGAGACTCTCACTGCAGCCTGTTCTATTTTGTTCTGAAAATGCTGGCGTGTAACCTCGTTCTGTGGACGATAAACAATGTGCTGACTCCCATCTGTATCACCAGTAATGAGGAAATACAGTGAGTGCTGGACGGAGCAGTGACTGACAGCAAACCCGCCCACATTTAAGGGTCTAGGTACCATGTCTGAGGGGTTACTTTTGGTTCCAAAGGTACTATACTGAAAGTGTTTGGTGGAAACGGGGCTAAAATGTCAAATCATTCCTTAAAGCTTCGTACAAACTGAATGTGTTTCACTACATGAGCCTTTTGAGTTGTACTTTAATCCCCCAACATGTTGTATCTGTGTTTGTCCAGTAGATGGAGTCACAATTCTTTAAAGGATTATAGTTCACATGGCAAAGTCACTATTTATCAGTGTGAGACATTAAGGTTTGTCTGAATTAGGGAACCCAATTTGTTTTTGTTAAAAACAAGTTACAACCTAAGAACTCCAGAAATTGATCACACTCATAAAACTACAGTTAAATTTGTTATAGCTCCAAAAAGTGTTTTTTCTTCCTTGTTCGAGATGATAGTATCAAAACAAGGAGGCGTCATAATAAACCACTCATCTGTCCATGACGTCACAAGATGCAGCTCCTTTTATGGTGTCGAGTGAAGCAATGGAAATAAAAAGAGGTTTATAAGAACACACAAACAGCCGTTTCTCTCCTGGTTTCGCTTTCAAAACTCTTTGTACGCTCTGTGACAGTTGTGTTGGTGTGTGACTTTGTGGTTACAACATGCTATTATGATGGGGAGTCCCTACTGGTGTGGGGACTCCCGTGGGTGTTGTAACTTGGCAACAGAGGAAAAATGATATACCTGGCACCTGTAAACAGAGAGAGATTCACTCCTTATATAGACGCAGCCCAGTCTGGAATTACCCCTATACGTTTAGTGCGCATAATTAGCAAATCATCCAAACTAACACACTAACATCTGGTGATTTCTAACCCTTTTTATTTTCATTGAAAATCTGGATCTGATTGGTTTATGACACTCCCAACTGTGACCACGCATGACCTGTCTGTGTCAAACTCCAGGTTTTAGCTAATAACTTTATTCTGTGTTCTGCTGCAGATCATTTCTCTCCTTGTCTTCACTTGTGTAAATATTTGCCCTGTTAGCTGCCTTGTTACTAATCTGCTCTCTAGTCTACCTTTGACCAAATGTCGATTCTTTTATGGTTTAACTGCACATTAAACTTCAGAAAAATAAGTTAGCTTCTAACTCTGTCAGTCTTTCCACCGCTTTGATCCAGACTGAGTTATCTCAACAGCAACCAGATGGATTTCCATGTAACTTGGTGCAGACATTCATGGTTCCTATTGGATGGATCCCAATGACTTTGATGACTCCCTGAATTTTCGTCTAGCGTTACCATGAGGTTGATACATGTGGTTTAAAGTGAAGTGTCACAACAGTTTTCTTTGACATTTCAGAGCCAAACACTCTACTTTACTCCATTACATATATTTAACAGCATTAGTCTCTTGTTACTTTATGGATTGAGATGAATAATAACAAATATAATCAACTAATAAATTCTGATGTGTTATTATAGATTAAGATATTATGGGGTTTTATTGATCCTCAGGGGAATTCACAAGGTATAAAGTCATTAAATAAAGTAATTAAACTAGCTCCACCTTCACCAGCTGCAGCGTTAAAGGTCTAGTGTGTATGATTTAGTGGCATCTAGATGTGAGGTTGCAGAACTGAAACTTGACCCATGTGAGAACTTTGGCAGCTGACACAAAAACATGAAAATGAGAATGACCACATCTAAAGCTAGTGTTTGGCGCTCTGTGATACTGAAAAGGACCCGATATGTACAGCTCATTCTAGGGTAAGGAAAACACAATTGTTATTTCCAGGTAATTATAAACTGGAGACAATATAGTTATTATTAGAGCTGTTAAGTGATTAATTAATTAAATACTCTGTGATCAATTGATCTGAATTAATCGCATACATCAATTTCTGCTGTTAAAGAAAAAAAAAAAAATTTCACTTCTCATGAATTTAGGCAGATGTGTTATAGTAAAGCTGCTGGATTTTGGAAAGAATTGGCCCCCCCGTCCTCTCCCACTGAAACTGCAAGGGAGTTATTTAGTCGGTCACAGGTAGGCTTACTAATGTTTATGTCTTATTGTCGTGGTCAAGTGTGGCTTGACGAGGCTGGCTGCTAGCGCTAGCATCAGAGGCTGTGCTAGCTTGGACCTCTGGGTCCGCTGCTAAATGCTTTGTGTTAAGGTGATATGTCAAACTTAGGCCCTTTTTAGACAGGAATTGTACAAATTTGCAGGAAAGCCCAATCAGTCTTTTTTCAGCATTGGCTATAAAAACAAAATCAGGGAGTGTGGCAAAATGCTACCTACCTATATATACAGAATGCGCCTTTTTCGGGGCAATGGGGGGCGTGAGCAGGTAACAAAAGGTATAGCTCAGCGTGTGACATAAACAGTGACGTACTCTGAGGGAAGCCGCGGCTAGTCAGTCCTTCCACGATTCTGTCGTAAGTTGACCCGTCCGTCACCGTCCCTGTCATCTGACGGTTAATGGCCTCTTCGTTTGCGAGGGCAAGGAGGGCGCACAATTCCTTGTCTCCCCAGTTGCTCATCTTTACAGTGTCTGTCAGGTTTGCGTTTCCCCCTTGCCACTAGCTGCTCGCTCATTCCTGCTATCAGCTGTTTCCTGTTTATCCACCCCAGTGGGTCACACATGTGGCGTCATCAACAGCTCCTCCCACAAGTCTTCAACAGCCCCTATCATGGCAGAAGGCCGCCGCGTTCTGTTTAAACTAAAAAGGTTCTGCCAATATGTCTACCCTACGAGGCGGAAGAAAATTGGCTGGCTCTGTGTGTCTAAACGCTTGCAGCTTCCCGGCAAAATGGCCCAACATTTTCCAAAAATCTGGCAGTGTAAAAGGGGCTTTTAGGTACTCCAATGGTAAGAAAATTCCTCACTTCCTCATTCCACACACAGATATTGCAGTTCCATCTGAGCATTTTTTGAATGTAAATGTTACATTCAGGGCTGTCTCCTCTCCCTCCATCATGTGACAAAGCCACTGTGGCTTTCAATGACACACCGGGTCAAAGGGCACCACAGCGCCAAGTTTTTTAATGTGTTATTTTTTCTGGGATTAACTAATCGAAACAAACACATTAATTTGACAGCTCTATTTACAGAATTATATTCCATTTCTTCCAATAGGTGCTCCTAAATTCTACACACTGGACCTTTAAAGTGATGAACACATTAATTCATCAGTAATTATAATCCAATAATATAGTGTACATTTTGCTGAATGGCTCATTCTGCATAACATGAACCTTTACTTTAAGTACATTTGATGCAAATGCAGGATTTCTACTTGTAAAAAAGTACTTCTACATTGTGGTATTGCTTCTCCTACTTATGTAAGATATCTGAGTACTCTTCCCACCTCTGATTTTTCATCATGTTGTGTGTGATTTAGCAGTAAGTGACTGGTAAACAGTCTCGATGGCCTGACAGTCAGTGGGTGTGACTCCAGTGAAAGCTTCTGTTTTAATGACTTCATCTGAGAGATGCAACTGAAAGTTAAACCCTCACCTTATACAGTTGAGGTTACACCCAAACAAGCTTTCTGATCAAATCTCTTTGCATCACTATTTCCATATTTGATCATTTCTACCCAACATGACTCATACTGTCTGCTCAGTTTTCCCCAGAGTTCGCAGTGCAAACCAACAGACACTCTCAACATCACACAACTGAGAGTTGAAGTTTTTGCCTCCAGTCTGACGCTGCTGTAACTGGTGGTGGAGGGCGTAATCATATTATTTACTCAGGTAGGAATACTAATGCCACACTGAAAAAAGTCCTGCATTGAAAATATTATGTATGTAAAAGTAGGTATAAACAGAAAAATGTACTTAAAAGTATTAAAAGTAAAACTACTCAATGATATACTGTTATATGTGATGTCATTACATTACTGTTACTCATACATTCATGTGAAAGCAGCATTCTTCTGTTGTAGCTGGTTGAGATGGAGCTTTTTTATATACTATTTTGTATAAAACTGCAACAAATAATTATTCACAGATTATTTTCTAGATCAGTTGATTGATTGGTTTGTAAAAAAAAAGATCTGAAAGTAGTGGGAAGTGCTGCCGCATTTGCCCAGAGCCCAAAGCGACACCTTCACAGAGCTGGTTTTTACCCAACCATCATTACAAAATTGCAAGTGATGAATTAAAATAATTTCAAAAATTAAAAAGGAAACATACACACATTTTTAAAGCTAAAACCATGAAATGTTTTTGCATGATAAATGACTGAAACTGGGGTGGCCATTGGCTCACCTGATAGAGCAGGTACCCCATGTACAAAGGCTTTGTCCTTGCCGCAGCGGCCATGGGCTTGATTCCAACCTACGGCTCTTTGCTGCATATTGTCCCCATCGCTTTCCCCCATTTACGCTAACAACTGTCCTATCATAAAAGGCACAAAAGCCCTAAAAAAAATCTTTAAAAAAAAAAAGAAAAGAAAAGAAAAATGACTGAAACAATTAAAATAGTTGCCAATTAAAGTCCTGTTAATCCAATCAGCCTCTATAAACTGTTGAATTGTCTAATTGATAAGAGAACATCATATTTTACAAGCTTTTTGAATGTTGTATGTGCAAAAATTATAAATGAAATGAAATGAATTTATAAAATAATTAAAGCTTTCAAATAATAGTAGTAAAGTAAAAAGTACAATATTCCCCCCTGAAATGTCATGCAGAACAAACACGTAAAGTATTGTGAGTAAGACAGACTCCAAATTTGTACTTAAAAACAGTGCTTAAGTAAATAATATTACATTATTACAGTACCTCATATAGTGAGAGGAATATTATTACAATAGTGGTTCCCAACTGGTGGGTTGCAGTCCAGAAGTTGGTCATGGGTCCATTCTGAAACAACCACAAGGGACTTGCGAACACATCGAGTTTGTGAAATAACACATTTTAATATGGGGAATTTTCAGCACACATCTTAAAGTGTGGTTTCCTGCTGTAGAGTGAATAAGACAGACAGCAAACTACCTTAACGACATGGCAGAATGCAGGTATGATACCAAATATATTTAATAGT
This sequence comes from Epinephelus cyanopodus, assembly GCA_026686955.1. Taxonomy (NCBI): domain Eukaryota; kingdom Metazoa; phylum Chordata; class Actinopteri; order Perciformes; family Serranidae; genus Epinephelus; species Epinephelus cyanopodus. The sequence goes on along the minus strand of CM048918.1, from coordinate 23,153,757 downwards.
GTGGATCTTGAACTAATGACTAGAGAAGAATCTGGACCCTGTGACTGGACCAGTTGGGAACCACAGTGTTAGAAGATTAATTTTAGCAAATTACACTAATGTAATAACCTCAATTAAAGTATCAGGTACTTAGTTTCTTTGAATTACTCCTGTAATCATTACCTCCTCATCATAATTTAGGTCATTAGAGTGCTGCAACCTTTGGACATGAGAGTGATATTGATCGTCTCTTACTGTCCCCACTAAATATCGGAGCAAAAACTAGACTTTTATACAAATAAACCTGAGTAAATCCTAAAGTACGCTAACACTTCCTCTATGTCGGTCTTTATTAATCCACCATTTTCCAGATGACCTCATGTTAAAAGTGACAGTGTGGACATGTCCAGACAAGTCACCGCAGCATTTACAGGAAATAATGTGTATCTGTCTTCCCAAGAGATCGAGGCCTTGGAAAGCAGCCCAGTGTGGAGTTTCCCGGCGGCTGTGAGCCATGTGTGTTAAGGTCAAGTGAAACGTGAAGGGCAGGGCCAGAACAGGTAACACATCTGCTCTCACCAACCCGCAGCCAACAGCTACACGAGGTTACCAGGTGCACAGGTGGACGCCTGAGAATGTTAAATACTAAAACAACAACAACTCTTCCGCCACCATTGGCTGTTTACTGCTCAGTGAAAACAGGTTCAGGGTGTGACGTTCACAGAGCTGAAACAATTAGACCATTAATCCACTGACAGATTGATGCTAAACCCTTAAATGATTTATGGGGCACAAACATCAGACGTTTAGGCCGACTGGTTTTATCTTCCTAAATGTGAAGATTTGCTGCTTTTTTCAGTTTTTATATGATTTTAAATTGTAAATATCTGTTTATTGGACTGACAAAACAATCGCTTTGAAGATGTCACTAAAATCTTTCATAATACACTGTCATAAGTCATAGTATATGTCAAAAACGTTAACTTCATAGTATATTATTTGATTTGATATGATTTAAAAGTCATAGTATAGTATACTATAAATAATAATATATAAAAAGTCATTTAAAAATTCATAATATAATATGCCATGAAAAAGCTACAGTATAGTATGCCATGAAAAAGTCATAGTATAGTGTGCCATGAAATAGTATGTTGTGAAAAGTCATAGTATAGTATGTCATTAAAAAGTTATAGTATAGTATGCCATGAAAAAGTCATAGTATAGTATGCCATGAAAAAGTTGACTCTCAGTCACTTTGAGAGCCCCACAGAAACTTTATATAGACAGGATATCCCTAAATGTATTATTATTATTATTATTATTATTATTATTATTATTAAAGAATGTAAACACATGATCAGCTACTTTTGAAAGAAATTCAACCATAAATTAGGTCAAAAATGAGGTCTGATGTAATGAAAGTTATTTGGATTATAACTTTAAGAAGACATGCTCTAAATTAGCTAAAAAAAAACTCAGTGTAGATGTTGGCTGAAGAAACACTGGACATTTTGAAATGACGGTTGTGTAACAGTGGTGTTTATTTCCCAATCTGTGTCAATCTATGAAAAATCCTGAAGTAATGTTATAAGTTTCCCAGTAAGTATGAAGCATTACAAAAGACTCAGCAGAAACCACAAACTGGAAGCAGGAACAGATTTATTCAGCCTTATTACTGTGAAATGTGTCAGCCACTGAAGAAGTTAAGACGCTACGACTAAGTCAAAGGTGTCTGATAACCATGAGCAACAAAGGACACCTCTCACCTGAGCGCTTCTCTCGAAATTTCTTGAAGCAAACAAGTCATTCAGCGTTGTCTTGTGACACAGCTGACATTTAAAAGCTAAGATGAGAAAAGCATAAAACCATCCATTTGCTTTTGTTGCCAAGATTTATTGTTTTTTTACGAGTGAGTGAGCAGGTTAGGAATGTGTGTAGGCAGGCGGCTGAAGGTCATGTTAAAGCGCTCTCGTCCCTTTTGTTGCTCCACTGTCTTTTGTTTGTTCTGACAAATCATCACAAAGGCAGAAGTCAGTTTCAGAGGAAGTAACAATGAGACAAAAATAACACAGACTGACATTTTATTGCTTTTTTCTGAAATACTGACACTACGACGATACAGCCAGGGGGGCGGAGTTAGACTTGTGACAAGCTGCGGGTGGAAATTTGAATGTTTAGCACGAGAGTGAAACTGCAGAACAATGGGAACTGATACAGACAGCTATAAATAAGAGCAGGCCTGGTTTCTATTGCATTGAGTAGATTAAATATTAAAGAGGGCGGCGTATGTGACGGCAACATCAACAGAAGAGTAATAACAGGCAAGAGCAATGTGAAATCTGAAACTGATGCGCTCAAGACTTTGTGTGTTTTACAACTACGTCAACTTCTAGCAGGAAGAAAACAGACCTTAGACTAACATCACATAACAGGTGTTTCAGTCTTACGTCACCCATCATTCAACTTTGAAGCGTTACTATTGTTCCCACATAAAGACATTGATGATTTTTTTTTTTTTTGAAGCTCTTTTAAATCACCGTCTTCTGACATTTAATGCCTGCAGCATTAATGTAGGAATGTTAACCTGCTCCTGGTTGCTAAAGCCTTGACCAGCAAGGTGTGTCTTACAGAGAGTTAGGTGAGAACTCTCTGTAACAAAGCAAGTAAGTGCATTTTCTATGATGTATTCTTGTGGACACAGAGAGAGTGTGTGAGGGCACTTTCACCCCCCCGTCCTCATAGCTCCTCTTCCGTCTTCACCTGAACCATGTTGGAGTTGCCGTCCTGTGCCTCCGACTGCAGAGTCTGGTTCTCATTAACGAGCATGTTAAACTGCACGTCGTTGTACACAGAAAAGTTCGGAGGGTACGTGCCAAAGTTCTGGTTTAAGTTCATGTCCATGTTTGCGAACGTGGGGTTGGCGTCGGACCCCTGCTCGAAGCCAGAGGACACGGACAAGGTGAAGCTCGGGTCGGAAAACATTTCCATTACTCCAGGCATTTCTAGCAACTGATTAAAGATGGCCGTCGCATCGGTGGCGTTGTAGTCCTGGGGATCGTTGTAACAAATTTCTCCTACGGCGGAGGCCCCGGGCTGGGGAGGACAAAGCCTCTCGTCTGGAGACATCATGGTTTGAGGCTGCTGGAAGTGGAAGGACTGCTCCACTGGGAGAGCACTTTCTGCTGCAGGAGGGAAAACAGAGAAAATAAATACCCGTTAGAAACATGATGCAACGTCTGTTACTGTATCATCTGTATCACAACAGTATAAAGCACTATTCACGTAGATAATATGTAATAATTGCAGAGGACATCTGTGATCTCAGTCCCATGCAAATCTGCCATGTCGGTATTGTATCAAGTAAAAATTCTACCACAAATTACCGACCATATTTCACTAAATACAGAGGTCAGATGATAATATTGTGTAAATCAGGATCTATGTGATTTGGGGTCGTATTTTTTCTGCCACTTCTTGGTCGAGAATTATGGAGGCTGCACTGGCAATTATAAATGAAAGTTTCGACAGCATTATGGGTGCAGGAGGCTCATCTCACTACACAGTATGGGGACCTGTTCGCCTTCAGAGCCAGCTCAAATCAAAAGAAGAGTGAGGTCTTGAAATATGATGAGATAAATAATGTGGCAGAATCAGTTCTGTTTGTTTATCTTACATTCAAAAGAAAAAAAGGAGGTTAACACTGCTGACCGTGCTAGAGGTGATGTCTTACTGTGTTGTGTGGAATGGAGTTACAAATGACTGTGGGCATCATATATACGGGAATAACATCAGAAAATTTGAGGAAAATACAGATTTTACCTCTACCGTGCAAATGTGTCGCATGAAACAGACGTGGGAGAGTCATTTCTAAGATCCCGTGTGAACAGGACTTTACTTTAGGCATTTTGGGGAATGTGCATGACAACAAACCCCACTTAACATACAAGATGTTAACCTATTAATACAGGAACAAACATTCAGCTGTCAGTTTATTAGGTACACCTTACTAAAACTAAAACAACAGTCCTGCAATGAATCCTCCCTCATGATATACTGTATGTACTTTAAATGTATGATAATTTAGGAATAAGTAGTTTGTGGTGCTATTGAACTGTATGATGTTAACTTTTTTGTCTATCAGTGACAGAAGGCTAAATGATACACGCATTTGAAGAAAGCATTGCAGTTAAACAGCACCACATACAACATCCTCAGATGTTCATAAAGTTGAATCAACACCTCTAAAAGTTTCAACAAAAACTGAACATTATAAAGTTCAGAAAGGGAGGAGTTATTGCAGGACTGTTGTATTAGACTGCATTAGTTCAAGCGAGGTGTACCTAATAAACTGGCAGCGGAGCATAGATGTGCTTCACTGTACAGTTTAATTCATTTCTTGTAACCTGGAACATTTTGAGTGGCACTTTCCTTAGTGTGTGGCACCCACAGATGTATGACTATAACTCAATACCAGACTCCAAGATGGCACCAACACAGTTCAATGGAATTGCTTGCCTGGTGTTCACACACCCAACTAAGTTTCTAACTTTCAGGTTTACTGGAAAGTGCAATAGTGTTAGCAGCTAGTTCCCGCTCAGCTCATGGACTTAACACCGTGATGATGTCACAGATTTTTAAATAGCTTTTCTCAGCATGAGGAAATGTTACAAATATAAAACCTCCATTGATCAAAACTTCAAAATAGGAGAGTCATTAGTGATCACGTTTGCAGCTGGAAGTGTCCTGTCAACAGTTTCACAGCAATTGTTAATGTTACAAGTAACGCCTGTGCTTCTCCTGCTGTGACATGTTAAATTGTTTGCTGTGAAAAGGCCCATACAGACAAGCAGGCTGGCAGACACAAAGACTACTCGCCTCATTGAATCAGTTTACCTCACAGTGGCTCTACAAAGGAGTAAAAAAAAAAAAAAAAAAAAAAAGAAGGACGTGTGAGCCTCACCTGTCACACAGGGTTTGTCTCTGAAGCTGATGTCTGACTTGATCTTTCTCTTCCGCTTCACCTCATATGGATCTGAAATGAGTCAACAACCTGCTGTTAATGTTTCTGGGTTTGGGATAATGTGATGTAAATTTCCATTCAAAGCAACGAAACGTTGCTGTTCAGCGCCGACTGACCTGGGTTGTGTGGCAGGTACGTGAAGGTAACAGACTCGCTCTCCATTTGGTCTGAGAGACGGCGCAGGACCACGTTGACCTCAACCTCCTCTGTGATGTCCTGGTCCTGGTAGGGCGGAGTCTTGAACACAATGGCGATCTGCCGGTGCACATCTGTCTGGGCAAACTCTCCGTTCGCCTTCCACGACCCTCGTCTGAAGATGATCTCTATGTCGTCTGTGGACCAGTGACAACACAAAGAGACATTTTAATAAAGATAAAATACAAAAGCACCTCAGAGTACAGTATTATATTTATCCTTATTTTATTTTTGATTGAAAGGTCCAAGTCCAGTGTGCCTGCTTTTATCCTAACCATACATAAGTGTTGCATCTACATTCATTGAATTTAACAGTAAGAATACATTTCAACATCTGAGGTTATCGATTACTTTACAACCGCTTTTACGTGTCTTCCTTAGCTTTAAGTTGAGTTCATGATACGTAAAGGGAAACTTAGGTTCTTTTTTCCCCATGTTTTGTGTCTGAGTGACTAATGGAGACAACAGCTTCTGAAACATGTCCAGTATTGACAAAGACTGCTGTCAGTGTACGTCTAGAAAAAGAGCTTGTTTTTGTCACAGACTGGCTCAGATTGTTATTACAGGTGTCTGACAACATTATGAAAAGGATCCCTACAGATAAGTCTTCTTGTTGAAGAGTAAGATCCTTTTTGTTTAACTGGAAACAGCCCAGCATTCGCTATCACCAAACCCATCAAACTCCATTTAAATAAGCAGTAGTAATTTTATTATTGTAAAACAAACTTCATTAAAGGCGAATTGAAACAAAATTAGTCTTACAAAACTGTCTTGGTTTATCCTTCCATTGTTCAAAAAATCCCCACCTCTGTTTTGGTTCAAATAAACCCTTATTTCATCCAGTCAGCTATGAAAACATGCTGGCTCTATACACGCTTAAATTACTGTTTTTTTAAATGGAGTCAGGTGGGTTTGACGATAGCAATTTGGGGTACATTTACGGTTAAACGAAAATGATCTTACTCTTATACAAAAAGGTCTGTCTGTGTAGGGATCCTTTCCATAGTGTTGTCAGACACACAATAATTTGAGCCTGCCAGAGGCAAAAACAAACACTTTTAGTGGACATAAACTGAAAGTGCATAAATGCCTCAAATGGTTCCACTGCAACCTGTCTCACAGCTGCCAGCTGCAGTCTTCTCCCTCGACACGGCACCAGTTTCGCATAATGTTGTTTCCATTAGTCATTTAGATACAAAAACATTGGAAAAAATAGGGTCCAGGTTGAAAAACACAGAAGTTACCCTCCAATATTTGTTAAGCATGTTCATTTTCTTCCTCTCAACCCAAGACCCCAAAGTAAATACTTTTTTTTTTTCTTTTTTTTTTGTAACGATATAGTCGCACTCAAGTTGAGTGCCAATTCTGCAGTACGGCAAACACCAAACGAGTTTCCAAAGTAAGCCACAGTACAGATGTGCAAAGGCTGCTGAGTACACACTGCTAATGTTACACTGCTCATGTTACACTGCTAAATCACACGATGTAGCAAGAGAAAATAAAGACAGTGTCTTCAAAACAAGAAAACGTTATATTAAAAGAAATAGAGGCTAAAACAATGACTGAAAGACGCAATCAAAATCCAACATTCGCCTTCAAAAAACACAGATTGCAGAGGTATGCCTTATTTCCAATTGAGAAATACCTTTTCTTTATAGTTTATAGTAGCTTAGATATAGCTTAGAGAGAGAGAGTCACATCATCGGCATCATCAAAAAACCAAACTTGTCCCATGTACTCTGCTCTGTGAACCCAGTTTTGTCCACCCTGTGTATATTTTGTACACCACTAACAGATGCTTACCTTTCTGCACCTTGTCACACAACATGTAGATCTCCGTCTTGCCAGTGCAGGAACCTCTGTACTGGTTAAAGCGGCCGATCTTCAGCTGCGATGTCGTCGTAGCCTCTGATAAAAGAACAAAAACAAGACATGAAAAAAAAAACATGCAAGAATGAGGAAACACATCAAAGTTCTGCTGGTGCACTTGGCTACAACATTTATAAGAGTGTGTTCCTCACTCTTGTCATAGATGGGGTTGGACACCACTGGGTTGAGACTGTCCTTTCTGCCGTCCTCCCACTCAAGCTCACACTGAAAGCACAGACGCACAGAATTCATGTCCATGTCTTCGATGCCTTTTGAGTGACCAGCTGAGGGGTGAGAGGACAAAATCAGTCAAACACAAGGAATTTATATTTGTATTTAAATGTATGGATGTGTAGAAAGATGACAGCATTAACTAAGTACGTGTGTGTTGGGATCCATCTTACTTTGAAAGGGGTCGATATTCTGGTTTCTCCTCTTCTGGAGTGAAACATCCAGCTCTTTCCTCCTCACACACTGGATACCAAGATTAGCAAAGCTGTAAATCCACATAAAAAATATGTTAAGTCAGGACATTTTGTGTGTTGGGAAATTCCAGAAAGATCTTATGACATTTAAGGGTTTGAATAAAAGAAAAAAATGTTTAACAGGAAGTTATGTGTTGGGGAAGAGATAAATGAGATATGGGATGAGCACCTGTGACGTCGGTTGCTGTGAGGATTGAGTGTCACCACGCAGATTCCTGAACCGTTGGGGCAGTCCTTACCCACAAGGCAGTGCGGGTGAGGCCGGTGCGGCGGGTCTTTGGTCACCAAGGAAATGGTGACCTTGACCTTCTTTAAGTGGTCAATGGGACCTTGAATCTGAAAGACAGAAGAAAAAGATGAATTTGAGAAGGAGGGAGAAGACATCCAAACACACACACACATACGCACACACACATCCAAAAACACACTTACTGTTACACAGGAAGTGTTGCAACATGGTGATGAATTAATTTCTTATACTCAGACAAAAGAAAGGGAGCTGTCAAACTTGGAGAAGTGAGATAATTTGACAAACTAAATACTAAAATATGCAGCAGATGCTGTCTGAGAAAGTGCTTTGAAGTAGCTGCCAATCAAAGCTGTTTTTGTGTTCTTCACACCATGGAGTGTCTGTATTTGTGCATATATTTAGCATATTAAATGTTCTCATTTTCCTGCATTCAACAGCGCCCCACTTTTTTTCTGTGTGTTATAACTGGACTCAAAAACAAAAAAGACTTGCAACTCGATTTGGACTTAAACACATGAGACTTGTGACTTCACTTGGACTTGAGCATTTTAACTTGAAAACACTTGATACCTTCCCCCAAAAAACAAAGTTTAAAAAAGTACATTATTTAAAAAGTGGGCCACAAATCGTTTCACTTCCTGAATTAACTCACACTTGCACTATTTATTCCCAGCAAGTCGACACTGAATGCCCCAGATCCATTTTGTTTGAACCAGTCTGACATCATCCAAGTTAGACAGAACAGTGAAGAACTAATGTTACAACACTGAATGCCAGTTGGGAAAAATTACACTGAGGATCACTTCCTCTGCAGATATAAACTATGCGGTGGCCAACAAAAAGATGAATTGCTGTATGCTAAATATGTGGGTCGAAGGTTTCAGACAGAAATTTCCAACAAACCTGCTTTATAAATAATATATATTTTAAAAAGTATTCATGGTTTTTGTGAATATATTATCACTGTGTTGTTAAAATGGTTTCATAAAGCAGTGAAGAGCACACAATGACTTGTTTATGACTCAAAACTCAAGTCCTGAGTAGGACGTGAGCCTGTCTTGACTTGGGACTTGCATGCAAAGACTTGAGTCTTACTTGTGACTCACAAAACAGTGACTTGGTCCCACCTCTGATAACTGGCCCATTTGGAAAGCCATATCCTTGTCATTATCATCTGATTTAAAGCTGATGTTGGTGCTTGATATACTGATTTCATCAAGAAGAATGAAGGATGCCGAAAAAAAAAAAAATCAAACCTGCCACGTTAACCCAAATGTTAAGCAATAATTTTACATCATTTCATTTTCACACACAAATTCTTCACTGCTAAAACCCCCATACGCCTGGTGTTTGTAGAAGGTGAAGATGAAGTGTGGGTGTGCTTGTTAGAGTAGGGGCCATGTGACAAACCGCCTGTCTTTGACCACACTCAAGCTGGGATTTGTGGGGACTTTCTAATCGACTCCAACAACCCACATCCTTTCAGCTCCACCCGTCTGCACCAGTCGATACAGGGGGTTCAAGTATACACAACAAACAAGATCGACTTCAACTGTCACTGACAGCTAGTAAACCCCCTTCAACATCACACACACACATACACACAAGAGAGAAGTGTCTACCTCGACTGCAGGCTGACTTTTGTTGGTTTCAGTGCTGGATGCTCCCAAGATGCTGCCAGCCGAGCGTCCCTCACACTCATAGCGAAACCTCATGCCTCTCTCCTTGGGCTCCTCCACTATCACCAGCTTGGGCTTATTCAGAATCCGCTCCAGCATGTCGGAGTCGCCTATGCGGTTCTGAGAAGAAACACCACCGGAGCTCTTAGAGACAGGCGAACACAAGGAGCCCCGACCACGGCGAGAGGAACCGGCTGGCGTGACCGGTCCCCGGGAAGGATGAGCCATCTCTCTGGGCGTGCACAATGGCTGCTGGGGCTGAGGGAAGGTGCAGACTGGCTGTGGTGGAAAAACATTGACACAGTATTATTAACAACATTATTTAACTTTTATCTAACCATGTAACACTCATTGAGGTTGGAAATCCTGTCAAGACGGCAGCACAAAAAGCAACAAATTAAACAATACAAAGGCCTTCTTTCTCATTTCTGTCATTACATTATGGACAGACAGCAGATATTCATCTTGTGATCTGAAATAATGACTCCAGGATGATCAAATGTGGCGAGGTAAGACGATAAATAGCCCAGAGTGGCTTTAAAGGCGCAGTGTGTAGGCTTTAGTGGCACCTAGCAGTCAGGATTTAAACCTCTCCTATGTGCCCAGCATGAACACCCGCTTGGATTTCCCTCCTTGTTCATTATCAGGAGGTTTTTATCAGTAGCTGAACTATCCACAGAAGCGTTTCCCTCTCCAAAACAAACAGACCCTGTGATTTAAACCGGTGAAGACACTGATTAAAGCAGTTTTATTTTACAAATCAGTGTTTCTCAGACGCCACTTGGCTCATTACAGGCGGGCGGCTGGCCCAGCGCCTGCTAATTTGTTCTCACTTCTTTTCTCTGATAACTTAGACGTTCAGGAGGTTTTTAGGGGGAGATGATGTACCCACAGAGGTCTCTTCCTCTCCAAAACAAACAGCCCCTGTGATTTAAACCAGTAAAAACACTGATTAAAACAGTTCCACTTTAATAATCTGTGTTTTTTGGACACTGTTTGGGTCTCCACGGAGGGGCTGATATGAAAACACAAATGGCCTTATCCAGAGCCAGTGTTTAGTTTGTCCTTTCTGGGCTACTGTAGAAACATGGTAATGCTACATAATATTCTTCATAAACAAGGACCCCGCTCCCGATGTAGATATAAACAACTCATTCGATGGTAACAACAACATGCCAATTCTTATTTTCAGGTGATTATACACTACAGAAAACACACTTATTGTATTACATTCCATTTCTGCTAATATATCCCTCTAAATCTTACACACTGGACCTTTACACACCAGCACTTCTCCTGTATTCAAAAAAGAATCCGTCAAAATTTCGCTTATGAGTATCTAGATATCTATGATGTCGAACAGAATTCATTTTTTACTCCTTTTCCTCTCCCGTTTATCATCTCATGACCATACGGCCTTTCCTTTAGCGTTAGAAAACAGCATCTTATAATCAGAGACAAATAAACAGGCATGTGTTCAAAGAATCAAACCAAGGACCAGATGTCTGTTATCCATTATGGCAGATGACACTGCCAGTGAAGCATTCTGCATCGCAGCTGCAGTGAAACCAGGCAGCAAAACTGAGTCACTGCATGTTTTTTTCCTTCATACATGTCCTTTCTGTCAGTACATAGAGAGTTAAGCATGCGCTCACTTGACTCCTCCTCCTGCATTTTGATATCTAAGTTACCAGTAATACCACAGACCACCATGCTTTTCCGTTCCCACTCAAACTCTTGTTGAATACATCTCTCTCGCTGCTGTTTTACTTTCTGTCTGCAGTGCTCTGTATCTTCACTTGTCAGTTTCTGATCAGTTAGGCCTCCGTTGGCTTCGACGTGATGTTAAAGGAAGACAAAGTACAACAAAGCAAACACACTGACGTCTTAAGACTATCTGGAGCATCAATGTAAAGACAGATGAATAATCAAACCCGCAGGGAAGTAAAGACGTCTTTGTCACCTGTGAAGCAGAAAATCAGGCTGCGAGCTCAATAAACGGTTGCTGAGGAGATCTGGGTGATGCCTCTGCATGAGATCATGTTTCACAATATCTCGTCGAGCCACAGGCGTCTGTTGTCAGAGAGCGTGTTGGCCTTAAAACCCTAGAGCTAAACAAAAGCCTGGCAGAGTGAGCCTGCGAACAGGAAATAGGAAGTCAGCTCAACCTGACGTGAATCGACCAATTGGAGAAGCGGCGCGGGGAGAAGAATGCGACCTTTCACCTCTCGGTGGGTTTGGCTTGTTAGCAGAACAGACTGCAAACTGAAAGCAGGAGTCAGATTACAGTTTTTCCAGCCCCTCCTCCTCCTTTCTCTCTCTCTCTCTCTCTGAGCATCCTCCCACAGAACAGCATGCTGGGGAGGTGTGTCAGCCTCGAACACAGGCCACAAAGCCTTTTTAACAAACTATTCACACACACAAACACAAACAAAACACACACACAGAGAAGTTAATCAATCTCACATGCGAATAAAGACTTTCAGATGTTTTGTTGTGCCGTTCATTATCACCTCTTTATGAAGGCCACAGCGTCACTGCAGGCTTATCCCATTACAACACTTCTGATCTGTAAACCACGTGCTTTATGGTAAGAGCCCGACCTGCCTGGCTGCCTGGCTTTGCACAACAACAAGACACCCGCACTGCACTGCAGTCTCTTCAACAAAGATTCAATCTTTGAAACAATCCCTCTTCACTACAGCTGCAGTCACTGAAGCTGAAGTCTGAAGCTTCCTCTGTTGTTGAGTTTATTATTAACAAGCTTTCAGTTGCGAGACAAAGGCACAAAGGCATCATGGACTAAATAACTGACGTGTAAACATCTGTCTGAGCCTGTGTGGATCAAGATTAGTGAAACTACCAATTGTTTTAGTTGATTAATCTGCTGATATTTGAATTTATCAAGTCTTAAAAATGGCAGAAAAACAGTTTAAAATGTCCAAGTAACATCTTAATGCTTTGTTATACTATAAACTATAAAGACATTTAAATACTAATTGATATTATCCTTCCTTCCTGGCAGATGTGTTCATTTTTTATTTATTCTTTTTATTAGGCCTTTTTAGAATTTTACTGTTTTTATTGTTGTTTATCATTCGAGCCAGACACCACCACTGGTCATTTGTTTTTATGGACTTTTTTTTTTTTATCTTTTTCTTTGCGGTTGGTAGCATATTATATATGCTTCTAGCCCAGACAAATGTTAGATTCAAGGCATTGCAGTAAAATAATTTAATTATCAGTTAATGCTCCCTGAATAAACAATTGTTGATGATACAGCAAAAATGATACAAAACAGAAAAACAGCTAATCCTCAAATTTTCCTCATTTTTTGCTCAAACATTAACTTAAAAAACTCAATTTTATCTAAACGGTTGAATAAATTTTCTGAAAATGGACTAATAGATTAATGGACTACTGGTTTGTCCAATTTAGACTAATGGAGTTTGTTTTGGCATTAATGTAGTTTAACGCTGATAAAGACAAGCTGTACAGGCTTGTAGTACAGACTAAAATGGTAGAATTTTCTAAAAACTTTGTGCATTTAAATTGCCTGCTCTTATTGTTACTGTACTTCAAAACCAAGATATATTGAATTTACTTTGACAAAAATGTAAGAAAACCAGCAAATATCCACATTTGAGAAGCTGGACCAAGCGATTTTCTTCTTAAAAAATGTACTTAAATAATTACTTGGTCATCAAAACTATTGCTATGTCTTAAGATTAAAGTTAAAATATGCATCTTCTCTAACACTTACATACAATAATCATTTAGAAAATAATGGTTTTTTTTATATAATTAAACTTTATTTTCATTGTGGCCTGCTGCTGCCACATTTACCACCACGCCGGCTCTCTGGGTGTTGTCAACACTCATTCTTGGAAATGTAAGGAACCTCTAAGTGAGGCAGGAACCAGATGAGACAGATAGACAGGTAAACCAAAACAACATGAATGACTACACTGGCACAAAAACATAATACGGTAAGAGCACGCCCAAAGATGGTTTTGCACCCACTCACCTGATGTGCAGTGCCTCTCGCCACCAGCACGGGCTGAGGTGGCGGTGAGGAGCTCGGTTGGAGCATCCTTTGGTTCTGGTTGTGCGGCTGGCAGAGGTCAGCAGGAGGAGGCGGAGGTCCGGGGAGGGTGGTACGTATCCGCTCCTCCGTGATGATTTCCTCAATGAGGTCAGCAGAGGTAGTGAATTCAGGGAACGCACGGGATCGCTCCTCTGTGATGATTTCCTCGATGAGGTCTGAAACAAACACACATTGATAGTGTCTCAGGTGGCTGACGTGACGTATGCTAACAAACTCTGATTTTTTTTAAATATGAAACAGATCCTTTTGTTTTGGAGAGAAGGAAACCTCTGCAGATATTCCAGCTCCCGGTAGAAACCTCCTGAACAATTAACACTGAAGAAGCCATCATTGAAGAAGTTTCAGCTGGCTGTAATTACTCTACTCACCACTAGATACCACTAAATCTGACAGGCTGCTCCTTTAAGTTTCTCTGAGCGGCCATAATTTAACATACATCTATTTCAGGAATTTCCACAGTTCCCTTATATCAGAAACAAAGACAGCTCTGACTAACGTCATAAAAACTCATAGAATGGAATATAACATTAACCCTGCAGTTAAAGAGGCGCTATCTCACACAGTGAATGCCATACATTAAATGAATGCACTGTAGCCAGCGTATAATAACTAAACTCATCACAAGACAAGGAAGCAATTTCCTGGGGGAAACACTTTTTTATTTATGTATTTATTTTTGTATCTGTGGATGTGTTTCTGCTCGGTGTTACAGCCGTGAATAACAAGACTTTGCCTTTTTGTTTGTACATGCTCAACTTAGAAGTGTTCTGTGTGTACCCAACACAGTCCTGTTTGTGCATGCGTGGGTGAACAATAATTGAATTTCCCCTCGAGGATTAATAAAGTACATCTTCTTCTTCTTTAGGCTGTTTGTTCATTTTAGCAGCGACATTTGCTGAGATGCTACTGCTAAGTTTATCACCAGTAGAATAAATAGTGCACACTGATTTTATACCTGTGGTTGAGGTGTGACATTTGCCAACCCAAAACAGAAACGAGAGTTTCCTGCAGCCGTGGTGTGGCAAACATTATCAAAGCAGAGACGATTGATTTACCAGGCAATGAGCAGACAACTGATTAGCAATAGTTTTAAAGATCTAGCAATCGTTTAAGTACATTTTAAAAAAGATTATCACTTGGTACAGCTTCTTAAGTGTGAACATTTGCTGCTTTTCTTACATTTTTATCACAGTAAACTCAATATCTCTTGGTTTTAAAGTACAATAACAACAACCACAAGTAATGCCAAACATGCAGTTTTGGTCATTTTAATGTACTATTTCCCACATTTTATAGATTCAACTGTGTATAGTCGATTAAGCAAGCAATATAGGTACATTAGTGAAGATAAGTTGGGGCTTAAATGCAATAAATGTGTTAAACATACATACAAGATGCTTAATAGTGCTTTCAATTTTCCTGACATGTTACTGTGTCTTTAGTTCTGTTGATTTGTTGTCAGTTTTGCACCTTACTGACCACAGGCCTTGTAAGAGACATCACAAAACAACATGAGGAAGCAGAAATGCTGGCTGGTCTAACTTCTGCATGAGAGAGAATCGGGTCATACGGTCACAGTAACTTCTCACATCCCACACATGCATCACCCACACACACACATCCGTTTAGCAAATCGCACAACAAAAGCAAATGTGTTTACACTCACCAAACTCTGACGGTCCTCTTGGCTCTGCAGGACAAACAGAAAGCATTGTTAGAATAAAGCTCAGCAGCTGGATGGTGATAAACCTGCACACAGCGGAGCAGTAAAAGTGGGAGTAAGAGCCGGAGATGGGTGTTGGCTGCTCCGCTCTGACAAATCACATGCCTGCTGATGATGTCAGCTCTGTCTTTTCGACAAACACACACACACACACACACACACACACACACACACACACACGAGTATTAACACTTAAAACCTACCAGAGGTACCGTTGAATATGTCCATGTCTTTCATCACACGGGAGGAGGAGTCCTTTAAGACCATGAACTCCGCCGTCGTGTCGTTGACTTCTTCCTAAACCCGGTTATTTCCGGTATCAGTCTTCTTCTCTGGGTCAAAACTTTTCTCTATGTTTAAAAACACCGCCTGTAAAGTATCATCAGGGTGCAAACCAGCTCTGAGTGTCAGTACCGACCCGTGCGAAGCTGTTGGACAGTCTTGAAGCCATGTGTTGAGTGAAGTGACAAACCTCTCCTGCTTCACTTTTGTTATTTCCGCAGCTGCCTCGCTCTGATTGGCTGCTACAGGTGTGGAAATCCCCTCGACGTCACTCCGCCTCCCGGAGGGAAACCCCCCCATGGGGACAGCAGGTACTGCAGCCTTATAAAGATAAATGTACTTATTTAAATATTCAGCATATTGCGGCCAGAGGGGGATCATGACCACAAAGTGAGCGCATTTTTTTCCATTATGTAATGTTCTTGTTTTCACTGAGTTTCAATGCATTTGCAAACAACTTGCAAATATGTAAATGAGCCTACATCCAATCCCATCACACTCTCTCTCTCTCTCTCTCTCTCTCACACACACACTCACACACATATATATAAACATCTCCACTATAATCCAGGCTAGTTAGACTCAGCTCCTCCCACAAAGGGACACTACTGAGGGCTTGTTATCCCGATTGCATCATGCCATCATGCCGCCTCGGCCACCGTTTCCGACAAACTGATGGAGAAGTGGGAATTCCTATTTTTAATCATGAATAACTGAAGCTGTCAAACCACACCAATGAGCTCTCTGCACGTTTGGTAACTGCCCTTAAAAACAGTGACGTGACCCTTCACGCCTTCTTTGGCTGTTTGCTCAACTTTATGAAGCGCAATGGCGACACCTGCTGGACAAACAGGGGACAGGCGGTTTAAAGGAAATGGAAAGCGAAAGTTGAGGCGTTTAGAGGAAGCAGTGATTCAGCAGGGCAGGGGTTATAAAAAACACACACATAACTCATCTGACCTGGATTAGTGTTGCAGTCAAGACAGTTAGAGTTGTGGCAAAAAAAGGGGATCTCAGTAAGTATCGAAACTGTGCAAAGAAAAGTGCAAAACTATATATGGTCAGTGTCTTTAGAAGATCCCTTAGAGAACATCCTTCATATTTAAAGAAAATTTCTTGATAAATATGAAACGTTTTACGTCATTGTAGCGATTAAAATGAACAATCACATCAAGTAACTCTTTGGTTTAACTGCTCACTCACACACACACACACACACACACACACACACACACACACACACACACACACACACACACACACACACACACACACACACACACACACACACACACACACACCACACACACACACACACACACACACACACACACACACACACTGCAGGTCACCAGTTGGGAACCAGTAGAGGCTTGGGTCAATGCTGGAGCATCAATGTGACACTACCTTTAACATCTCCTGCTTACACCTAGTTGTACAGGTGAATGCCAACAGTGTCAAACACCACTATTCAGTCTCAAGTTACACACATTATTTTGTGATTAAAGGCCCAGTGTGGAGGATTTAGGGGCATTTATTAGCAGAAATGGTACAAAATACTCATTCCTGACCTTAGAGCGAGTCGTTTATATCTACATACAGAGCAGGTCCCCTTTTTGTGGAGTCGGCCATGTTGTTTCTCAGTATCCCAGAACAGAGAAAGCGAACACTGGCTCTAGACAGGGCCATCTGCATTGACCACAAGTCCCTTCTACCCACTTGGCACACAGGTGCAAGTTTCCCGGCATGGTCGCACATGAATCAATATTTGCCTGACAAAAACATTTGCTTCTGGTGGCAAAGCAAATTTGCATTTCTGCATCACATGGGAGTTCAACTTTGATGACCGTTGACTGATGGAGTCAAAGCCCAAACCAATAGGAAAGAAGTATGTCGAGGACTGTTGTCATGTTTAACCAGTCGAAATTGTATGATACTGGCCATTTAAAAAAAAAGCAAACTGGCCCACATGAGAGAAGCTGCCTGGCTGGCAGTGAGTCAGGTATGGCACATAAGAAAATTCTAAATGTACCTATGACATCACACCCCAGAATATTTAAGCAAGCCAACTTTCCATGTCTGTCACTTAACAGTAATGCCCACATTCAACACAAATATTGCGTCTGCAACACTCACTCATGCTTGACTGTGCCCTCATTTATTCCCGCAACCCCTCCTCTGATGCATTAAATCTGTATAACTTCAAAATAGTGAAAAATTAAGTTTCACGCAAAAATGTTTCTGAACCCAGAATGGTGCATAAAAGCCAGAGTAAAATCAAAAAGCTTTGCATAGACATTTTAAATCACACTTAAATTTTACTATAAACATGAATGAATCAAAATTTAATATGTACCAACATGGAACCATCTTTGTTTCAGGATTTACAGGACTCAAATTTAAAACAAGAGACACTGTAATTCTTCCAGCACACACCTGACTGTCTCCGCCGCGTCTGTCAAGGTGATCTGGTTTGGAGCGTGAACGTGAAAGAATTTGAAAATCAGACGCCCGGTTGAGGGGGTAAAATTAAAATTAGACTTGCAAATTAGCTATTGCTAGACAGATCTGACATCGGTATTATTATCATGACAAGCTGAGATTCTGTACAGTTTGAGGACATACAAAAAAAAAATGCTTCAGTGACTGAAAAACAAAAAAATAAGTAATTGACAATATTAATATATTTATATTAATACCAACAAGGCTGTTATTTTTTTATGTTCAAGTTCAGAACATTAACCATTTGTTTAAAATTAAGGGTAGTAGTCACTGTCTTGTGGGTAGTGTCCCGTAAGGTTGTCCGTCTCGTCTCCAGTCACCACCTCTCTTTGTTTTTTTCCAACCCCCTTCGTGGCTCAGGGTCTTTCCAGTTTCCTCCAGCACTACTCACCAGTTTCCAGGCAATCCGAAACACGGTGCTCACATGGAATGAAAAGAAAAATTCACAAGGAATCTACACAAAGAAAAAAAAGCTGCATGTAGCCTCTTTTTTCCCTGTATAAAAAAAATGTAGTATAACTGCGACCCGTTCCCCTCCCGACCTCTACTCCAAGACATTGTTACCCTCCGAAAAATCATACAGAATACAGTACATCACGTTTTGTTTAACTTCACTTGAACTGCAAAACGAGAGGGCGGGGAACAGAAATAAGAATTTACCAAGTCTACACTGAATATGATTCTCTGTGGATCCACACAGAAATCAGAGGGAACAGTTGAACTGCATTTTTTTTGTTGTGGCGTCCATGACAGCTAAACGACGACTCCCCTCCCTGCCTAAATTTCCACAAGTCCTCTTTCGCCCCAGCAGCGAGGGCCAGTGAGGCAGATAAGATGGGTCTTGCTTTAATCGTTCTTTTTCTCCTCCTGTGGTTTGTCTGTGATGGGGGTGGCTGCGGCAGGAGCAGCGTCTGCCGCTGCCGTGTTGTTCGGGATGTGGTCCACTCCGCTGGTGCCAAACTCGTTGACCCTGTTGGGATCCACCCGATAGATCCAGCGCTGGTAAAGATAGATGAAGAACACCACGTCTGCGGGAGAAGGAACAGGGGTCAGTCCAGTGAGAAACAAGTATAACTTAAATACATTATTCCAGTGTTATTATATTATTATTCCCACTTTTATCATCAAGCACAAGCCCACCTAGTTATAGCAGATAAATCTTTATATCCAAAACAAACAGCTCGGTAAAAATGCATATAATACCTATACGCAATCAAATGGGAGGGATGGAAGGATTCCTATGTTTACAGCTTTGGGCTGATGACATCATTGGACAGCTTGAGATGGTTGTATAATTGCACAGTTGAAAAAAGTGTTAAGCTTTTGGAAAATTAGGCAATTTTCTCCTCAAATCCTCTCACTGAATATACTTTCTTCTTCCCTGTATGTTTGTACCACTGTTTATCTGCTGTTATTATTTACCTGATGTTTTGTTTTGCTTTGGAAAGAGGTGGCATGTGAGTCACTAATGCCGATATGAAAATCAACTGACCATTCTGTAAAACCCAACTTCCAGTTAACCAGCCGCTAGCTAGCCAGCTCTAGGTTTTCAAATGTAAACAGCAGTAAACATCCAATAAAGACGGAGAAAAATGGGCACCAGCTGAACAAGCATCCTGTTAGCCACTGTACAGGCGATGGAAATTAACTGGAAAACCTGTGCCTCATCTGATTCCCAAGGGATATCAGGAACTGTAATATACTTTGATTCAACGAAACTTGGCTAAATCCTGGACCATGCCTTTCAACCAGGTGACGCTTTTTCTATATGCTAATCTGACAGAGCAGAGGACTATGGTGACAGAGGGAGAGGAAGCATGTGCTTTCTGTGGGCAGCAAGGACAGGAGGACTGATACTGTCTGATGTCTGTGTTCTTTATTCTTTCTAAACTTCACTCAGTACTGCGATGTCAGGAATATGGTTTGTTTTATTAATATTTTTATTCCAGTTAGATATTAAGTTTATATTGTGACTTTTCTGTTTTAATATTAATGTTGCTGCTCTAGAAGTAACATTTAGTTATAAAATATTCAGTTTGTTGTAAATTTATTCTTTTTAAAAAAATAATTCATTGTAAATTTTACACTATTAGTTCTCTGAGAAAAATTGGTATTGTAACAGAAAAATCTCCAGTCAAATCAATATCGAATTGAATCGGAAATTGAATCTAATCCAGACCCCTTGAATCGAAATGGAATCAAGTAAGGGAATCATCAGTGGCGATACCCAGCCCTTGCACGCGCACACACACGTTCGCGTACACTCAGGTGAACACACTCCCACCAGCGGACAGAGAGCGTGTGTTAGAAAATATGTCACGTCAACCCCCCGAATATCAGACAAAAATATATCTGCGTTTTTGTAAACGCTCCCAGGGTGGTGGAGATGGTGAAGTAGAAATGTTCTAATGTTTAGTTCAATGTACAGTTCAAATAATTGTTGAGTTATTATATTGACTGCTGTCATTAAACACATGAACACCATGATTCCTTTGTGTGTTTGTGTGATAAACTGTGACGGACATCGAAGGCTGATGGTGATTTTGACAGCTGCGTTGACGGTTGGTTTCAGGAAATCAAACACAATGCCATGAGTAACAGCGAGTGTCAATGTGTTAAAGGCAAAACAGGAAGGCCGGAAAGAAGGACTGCCTTTTCTTTAAACAAACAATTTTTTTTTTTTATCCACCTATTTTAGCTGCCACCATGCTGGGAAATGATTTGAACCTGAAACCACCAAGCTGCAGTCTCAAAACGGTTCATTTAAGGACGTTCCCACAAGCTGTTGCAGGTGAATATTTAACTTTCCCTGATCCTGGTAAATTAATAATAACTACAGCATCTAGATCAGGGACAACATACCATCTCTGAGGCATCCTATCCTGTACATCATGGGCATCTTGATGACGAAGGCAAACAGGTCATCAATAAAGGTATTGAGAGCCTTGTAGGTGAGCATCCTCCATGGGAGGTGGGCCACAGACTTCATTTTGTAGTTGATGAATAGCTGCGGCGTCATTGTAATGAAACCTGAAAAGAAGAAACATAGAGAGACAGAAGGAAATATAAACAATTATACACAGGAGGCCGTAATTTAGACAGCAGGCAACGTGGCCGAGTGAAGTCTATTAATACACAGCACATTAGCAGAGGCTCTTGGGAACTGGATACGTAACCATGATGCAAGTGTGAAAACACTGGCTGTATGTACATCCACTTAGAGACAGGATAATTAAGACAGACAATAATAATAATAATAACCAGCTTTGTCTCTGGCCTATAAAAATAGATTTACATAAACAGGAACAAAACTGTTGGACACAATATGTCAGCAGAGAGTTAAATCAATGATACAGAGATTAAATATGGTGATAGTTCCAGAGAGAGTGCTAACAATGAGTATAAGATAAAATGTTGACTTTGAATTGACACTGTATTCGGATTAAGTTAGAATCCTAACAAAGCCATGGAAAAAGTGTCTGTGCTGCTTCATCTAAAGCCTCTTTCACACATAGTCTCCAGTATATTACTAGGATAACCTTTAAGGCACCACTGGTGACTTTCACTGTCACACATGCTCTATATTCAGAAACATTCCCCATCTTGTGCCTTTTCATACATGTCATGGCTATGCCTGAATGGATGAGGCAAGAGACAGTCCAGGAGATGGCGGTAATGCAACACTTATTGATGTGAACCACCACAACACTCATCAGAAGAAGGAGGAAGGTCAGCTATACATGTACGCAGCAGATGATGTCTCTTTTTACATAAAAAGGAGCTTGTTTGTAAACAAAATAACTTGACAGTTATCAAGTCACCAATGAAAGCAAATGCTAAAGAAGTAAATGCTAAAGAAGTTGCAGATTCAAATACATCATCAGTGGAGTCTTGTGACTGGAAGCTTGCTCCACGTGAAAATAATCCTTTACACGCTTGCTCCTGCAATGTTACCGCTTTCATTTGCAACAAAGCTTTTCCTTGAAATGTGGGAAAGCGACGTTACAGATTCCCCTGAATATTGATCCCTGCTGCTCTCACTGTCACATGACCCAACGCTGGAAATGTTCCTGAACATTTTAGGCATATACGGCATGTGTGAAAAGGGCTTAAAATGATTATCCATGCTAACAAAATCTGTTAGGATACAATAAACTTGTATATAACAACAGTTTATTTTACTTCTGTTCATTATTTACTTGTTTCATATCCTGAAAATTCATTTTTACTGACTCAATTACAACACCGACAGCCTTCTGCAATAATTTCTTGTACCCTTGTAAACTGTACTTTTATGATGCTTAATTTAAAAGGCTCTTAAAAAGGCCTAAACAGAGATATTAAAATACAGAAATATTTTTGATTTATAGGTAATAACCTGCTGTGCACAGCATTCACTGCATCACTTAATGCACATTAGCTAATTTGTGGGCAGTTACACTGGTAAATTTTCTCCTTTTCAAAGTTATGCTACACGTTTTTGTTTCACCATTACAGTACATTAAGTCCACTTTAGGTGCAGTTAGCGTGTGCATAAATTTTCACCACCTGACATTTAATAAAAATGTTCCTCTGAGACAAACAAGACACACAAGACAAAACGATAAGTAACAGAGTGGAGTGTATAAATGTTTCGGATATACTTACCAAAGGTTAACAAGAAGCCATAGAGCATGCTGAGTACCCATGAGTACCAGCCTTTGTGCTCTACATACAATAAACTGTAGACCGCATAGCAGCCAAACAGAGGGTAGAGCAGCCACGACAAGTACTTGAAAGCCATCTGTTCACAGCACAAGAGAGAAAAGAATTAATCAGACACACAAAGTAATAAGAAATTCAGCATGTCTATAGGTGTCAGACAATTAAAGACATTCTCAAGATCATTTTTAACCATTTCTTGGACAAATCATTCTTTGCTTATTCAAGCATTGCAGATGAGTGAATCAAGGTAAGAAGAAAAGGCTCGACTCATTTTGTCAAACTAAAATTAAAAGATGGATAAATGAAATTAGGTACGTTTGTGACAATTAAGACCTCAAAAGTTCAAATTTAATACCTGTTATTTATTAAAGGACCTACAGACACCTTGCACATATACTTAAATATAAAATATATAGGTTGGATTTAACTCACATCGTCGTAGATTTTGGTTGAAGACTCCACATATGTTGACTTGTCTTTGAATACCAATCTTGGCAACACCCCAGCGATTTTGTTCTCTCTGTCCAACTAGAGAAAAACACACAGGTGGTTACTGGAATATGGAAATAATGCCACAACAGGAAGTAGAGATGCAAAATAGAATGTGCAGATACAACAGGTTAGCATTTGGATAGCAAAAGGAAAAACATTTGAGACATATTATCATCAAATGTAATGTTAGTTTTAAAGTCTAGTAGAGGATATTACTGGTTTTCATCTAAACCAAACATCATCTTTACACATCGGCTAGTAAACACATTATATAATTTTTTTTTTTTAAGGACAAAGGGCAGAAGCCAAAAAAGTACAGGCTCAAAAGGACACTTGAAAAGTTGCTCTGACTTACCCTGACATCCATGACCTTGGTGATTTTCCACAGGTCAATAAGAAGGCCGATGAACACGCTAACCTGCACCACAAAGTTAGTTTCATTGTCCAGGATGTACAGCAGCACCACCAGAGACTGAAAGACTCCAAATATGATGGAGCGCACAGAGAGGCCTTCCAGAGACTGTCTGCTGTTCCAGAACTGGATATCTGAGGAGGAGATGGCACGGATTGAGGCCAAAGGGGTCGACAAACACAATGTAACCCATTTCTTGTTGTTAAGCCCTCACTACAGATCAGCTGTTGTGACCTTACCATTCTTAAAGGCAAGAAACTCGAAGATGCTGTGCACAATGGAGACAACAATGGTGAGTCCCAGCAGGTATGGGTTGGTTTCCAAAAGGGCCACCTGAACAAAGAGAGCGTTTTTTTAATCTGAAGTTAGAGATGTAACATAATCTCAGTTTTTATCTTTGATCAGAACATCCACAGGTTACATTTAGTTGCAGCAACATGACTAGAAAACTGCCCACACGTTAGTTTTTTGAACAAGAAAGAAAATAAAACATTCCCATCTCACTGCATCTAATTCTTTACTTCCTGCCTTTGTGACCCTTGATGTCTTACCTTAACAGAGTCTTGGTCCTCATCAGACTGCTCGTAGGTGTCCTCAGGCAGGAAGTTCCACGGTGAACGTGCATTTTGGGCAGCGTACAGCTGCCAACGCCACAGGGATAGCGGGCAGTAGGCGAGGCGCAGTGGTAGTGTTTTCAGGGTGTCGTTGATGGGATAGTAGTCCTTCTGAAGGTTCCAGTAGTCATTGAAGTACACAATGGGATAGTAGTCGCCACTTACTGCATCAAACTTAACATCTAGTGATAGAAGATGGTGCCAAAGATGGTTTGACACAAAAAATAAGACTCATTAATCAGCTGTTGTAGCTGGTTAAAAGTGTACAGCACTGTGCAGTAAAGGGCAAAAACGTGACAGGGAGGTACTTACGTTGGTCTAGAGGAGGAGGAACAGAGCCTTTGACCCAGGCAGTGTGGTCATCTACCATGTTGATGGTGAGGTTGGGGTGCCAATGAGAGATAATCTCCACTGGACCGTGGCTCTCTGCTCGCTGTGAGGAAACGTTTGATTTGACATGTCAGTGATGAGCTACAACACCGTCTGCAAAAAACATTTTGCCTGAGCTGCTGTACTATTATTTCAACTGATGATAGGACCAATAGAAAGTCAAATCCAGTGAGTCAACTCATTGATATTTTTTGTCTGATGATTGTAATTTTCTTTTTGTAAAATGTGTTAATATTCTTTGCTCACAGCCTTTCACCAGATTAGCTACAACAGGCGTTTCTGTAAGATTGATTTGGAAATCAATGTCACAAGATGAGGACAGCACACTGCTTTGTGATCATAAAGGACATCAAGTCCACATCCATAACACACAGTGTACTACTGCCTGACCAACCCTGGATTACTGAGGCTGATGATGCCTTTGATATTTCTGAGAATCCGTGACAGAGAAGTCTGATAATAATACGACAAAAAAATGTAAATTCAATTCTACATATAATGATCAATATGGATTGGTGGTGTTATTGTGACGTCAACAACATACAGTTAATAAAATAAACTTATCAGTGCTCTCTGGTGGACAAACTATGTAGTGTTGAAACCATTTCTAAATGACCTTAAACCAATAGCATTATCATTTTACTAATCAGATGACATATATACCATTTCTTACAAATCTGAATTAGCTAATATTTTTGATACACTGGCCCGGCCAATTTATTACTATAGCTCTATAGTGTACAAAATAAGGATTCAAAGTAACAAGTAAAACAAAATATACTGACCTTGATCATTTCAGGATCTGCTTCTGTCTCTCCTGTTAGCAGATTCTTGGTCTTCAAAAACTTTCTTCGCTTGAATTTATTTAGCACTGAAAGGGTAATCAAGTAGAGGTTAACACTTCAAATATATATTTCTATTACAGGGTTCCCACACAATTTTATCAACGAACTTTCAAAGCTTTCACATATTTTACCCCATTACCATGGCTTCATTTAAGTCAATTTAGAATAGATGATGTTAGGCCTATATAGCGATTATAAAAATAACTAAAACAAGGGAACGTACTTTGAGTAATGTCAGACATGTTTTCGGATTTTTATGAACATATTATAAACAATAGCTAAAACAATGTATCATCAAAACTTCTCCAAAACCATTTCCAGGCCGTGAAAAGTTTCTTATTTAATAACTTTTTCAGGAATTTCATGACTGTGGGAACCCTGTCTTTTATTATAACCTTAGTTTATAGTTTACAATCTGTATGTTTTCCACACGTGCTTACTTCGTGTTGAATGAACTGTGGCCAGTCTGCGATACTGCCCCTTGCGTTTGGGGTCTGGGTGGAATCCACTTTTAGTGAAGTAGACATGCATGTAGAGGGAACCATTATGCTGCACTTTCTGCAAGGACACACAAAACAGGAAGTAATATTAGTTTCACACAAATATACATCTGCATTACAAATCTGCCATGTTCATTAATAACTCCTAACTCCTTCCCGTTCTTCACCACTGTCTTCCTCATTTCCTCAACGAATACCCGTTTCCTCTCGCCATCCATCTACTGTCTGTCACCTCTCTCTCTTGCTGCATATCTCTCACATTTCACCTCCCCTACATCCTCAGTCATCCTCACCTCCGGGATGTCCATCTCCTTATAGTGCTCATAACAGCCGTCCCCACTCTCCCCAGTGGTCCAGTCTCCATAGACCAGGTCCCTGTGGAACCAGAACAGGGCTTCTGTGTTGTTGAAGTCGGAGAACACCTCCTCCTGGGACACATACACGTACAGGTCCTGCAGGCATGGTGAGAAAATAAAGGTGTTTATGATATTACAGAGTCAGGGGAGAGCGAGCCAGCTGGTCTGAAAAGGTGAGATAAGACTGGTTTGCTGTATAAATACTTGAGGGGATCACAGTGTGAGGGGTGTGTAAGAATGAACAGCTTCAATTCAATTAAAAACAACTGGCCATGCAGATAAAGGGAATGGATGGAGGGAATGGGTGTGATACCATGAGGGTGTCCTTGGGGAACAGGTTCCTGCTAGGTACTCTGGGTGCCCCTGCTGGCGTGTTGGGGTCTGGAGTGGACGGCCCTCGACGGAACCAGCTGCTGATCGCCCAGATAATGAAGATTCTGGAGGAAACCAGAGTCAGAGGAAGAGAAAATTTAGTAAATAAGGAATTATACTCAAAGATAAGAGGGTAAACACAGATAAAAAATATAAAAAGAGAAGAGCAGGGGGTGATGAGTTAGATTAATATTTACATTTGTTTGTAAATGGACAAACACTGCATATATTAGCATAAAAAACTTTAAGACAAAGTATTTCATTTTGAACTTTTCCCTTGATATTGTGAAGAGCTAGTACAGGAGAGTGAAACCCCAAGGAGGCTAATCTGATCAAACAGTATCCAGTCAAACTGCATTACAGTCAATCTTTAAGAGAGATGCTTTTTCTTGCATCATAAATCAGTGACAATTCAAAAGAAACACACTTAGCAATGAAAGAGGAACAGAGTGCTCTGTGGCAAACAAAGAAAACATTGTGAAATGTTAAAACAATATCAAGAACTGTTATGCTTTCTGTTATTTTTAGGCTTACTGCCAAACTTCCTTTGTGTGTTTATAGTTTTGTTCAATGTATACGTCCCTCTTTGGTCGGTATGAGTAAAACTGACATACGAAGCATTTTCTATCTGATATCACAGTAAAAATTTGTTATGAAGGATTCTTTGTTAGACCTGTTTACTGTTAACTGCAGGCCTGTGGCTTGGTGTAGTGCAGACGGCACACCACACTCACAAAACATTTACACACCCACTTCAGACAAGATCTTGGATTCACATCCCTCAGTCCAAAGAGTTCAAAATAATCTGAAACCATGACATGAATTTTTATGTTTACCAAACTCTCAGTCCTGCACAGACAAAGCTACTATGACAGAAAAGCTAAATTTAATCTCAGCCAGGCAAACTGACCACAGCAAAATTCTGCAACTCGCTGACTCATTATTCACACTTTTGCATATGTGTAATTTTGTAAGTGATAGAAGGAAGCATTTTCATGTTGTTTTTATTGCAGCCCACATTTGTTTCAGCACCAAGAGATCAGTTGCATTAGGTGCTGCAGCTTAAGGACAATTGTGTGGTAATTATTTCTGTTGAATTGGCTGAATTATGGCAAAGGATTAGTTTGAAATTGCATTTATAATTCTATGTCTATGAGAGCAATTTATATTACAACTGCTGGAAATATGAATGTGCACTAATGGAGGATCATACACTTTTCCAGATCAGGATACCTCCATGTGTTAAAATGTTAAATGCCAAAACTATTATCTTCAATGGTTAATAACAAATGATGTTTTTAATCTAATAAATGGCCCAGTGCTTTCACTCCAGTGGCTGCAGTTTGGCTGGCAAAGTAACTGCAGTCAAAGTAGGTGCCAAAAAAGTACTGCTACCAGCTCCACACATGAGCATTTTTGGTGCAAAATAACGCTTGCCCCTGAGACACTGTGCAACTGCGTTGGTCAACATTTAATGATTCCTGAATCTGCAAAACACTAAAACTACTTGTAAAAAAAGCCCTGAAAACTACTGCAGTCTACAAACAACTGACATCCAACAGTCAGGTAACACTTACTGCAAAGTTCTTGCAGAGTAGCGAGATGCATCAGATCATAATCTGTGATTCTAAAAGAACCCAAAAATGCCATACACTGTTGATTACTCTTACTTACCTTTGGTGATGATGCTGTTTGCTTGTGTACATTTTTACCTGATGCAATATCATTAATAAAGTGAGTAGAAGTGATCAACGGTTTGGTTTTTCTACCTCAGTCAGAAAGAAGCACTTATGAGCTGTCCTTTGAACAGCTCTCTAATTAGGGTTTACTTAATTTTCAGTGACTGTCCAGAGATCTGACCCTTGTCAACCCACCATGTCCAAGGAGAACCAATATACCCTTGTGAGTGTACCAACACAGACATCAAAATCCATTAATAGGCTATTTGTCTTTTTTGTCCATGCTGCATGTTGCGCAGAAAAAGATCAGGGGACAGATTTTTAAAAGGCCAAAATCGGGTCAAAGGCAGACACATCCCCAAGGCAGATAGATTCCTCAGAAGTACAATGTTTGACTCCTATCCCCTATTTACTCCTTTTACCAAAGACAAAAACGGATTACACACCAGCAGATATGATTCTTTGTAATGATGCAGTTCGGCTATCATTAGTTTAAATGATGCATTCTCTGTCATTAATTTAATCCAATCTCTATATTCAGGTCTAGCTTGGCCTTTCCAGTCACGAAGAATAACTCTTGCAGCTGAAATAAAGCCTGTCATGGCAAGAGCAAATGCAGGTTTTGAAATTGTAGGTAGACATGACCTGTCTCCCAAGAGGCACAGCTGGATTGATTCAGGTACAGGTACACCATGTATTTTAATTATTAAACCATAGTATCAAAGTAAGCTTTTATCTGTGGGCTGGCCCACCCCTGTAAAGAGAGAGCCAGCCAGCCAGATTAAAAGCCTAATAGAAAAACTCACCTGAAGAGGACTCCTTTAATGACCTGCCACGCATTAGGTGCTTGTTGCTGCTGCTGTTGTTGCTGCTGCTGAGGATCCTGTGCATTTTCAGCTGTCTGCACAGCCTGGCCATCTGTCGTTGCAGCGGTCCCATTGCTGCTCACCTACAACCATACAGACACACGGTCAGTGTGGCCAAGGAAAGGCACAATAATGGCACAGGCATGGCATCATGTGATGGAGTATGTCATCAAACAAGAACAGCTTCACTGGCAGTAGAAAGGAGCCACTCATGTTCTCACTGGTTCTCCCACTCATTATATCACAGGGTGATATAATGATATAATATAATCCAAAGGAGACTGATTCACCCTTGATCTACAGTCAAAACTATGAGGATATACTGCAGCGTTTAGGATTGTTGTTGAAGATAAGGAGACAGATTCACCCAAGACTTTAACATGTTGACCTCACAAAACTGATTGACTGCCCAATGACCTTTGTGTTTTAAGCAAGTCATATACACAAATTTCAGATTTGCCACTCCTTGATGTGAAGTAACATTGGCAAACACTTTTGTTTCACACAAAATTATAGCAGGGGATTTGCAAGGACATTTATAGTGTGCTTGGCACATAACACACATGGCAGATTTGAAATTTAATTTGCGACAATTTTATTAAGCAAATAAAAGATCAAATGCCAAACATTCTGTCACTCCAGCATCTCAAATATAAGAGGATCTGCTGTTTTGCTCTGGTCATACAATTGTAAATCAAGTAGATTTGGGTTAAGACTAGGCTTGTAAGACAAACATTTCATCACAATACAATATTATATAATTTTTTGGACGCAATACAATATTCGTTGCTATCACAAAGTTTGCAAAGATAAGATTTTAATTAAATTTAATGATAGGGCCTGGCCTGCGATCGGTACAAGACGATATCAGCAAAAATCCTCATTGTCTTTTTTTCTTGGCTGCTTGGCTGCCATTCTCTGCCTGGCGCTCAGCCGCTAACACCATTTGAATGTTTAGAGAGAGGTGCGCTTGGATGGCAATGGTGACATAGACGTGCAGTGGGAATTTCAAAATAGTTTTCACTTTGCATCAATAAGATTGGGTTGTTAACATTGACTCAATATAACAGTCCAGACTGGTGTGTCCTTACACCCCTAATTAGACTGTTCTAGTCAGACAATACAAGGTCTTCGAAGACATAGCATGCAGCTCTTAAGAACTGAGACAGGTATTTGTTTTTCATTTTCTGATGTTTTATAGACTTTTATGACACTTCATAAAATGTGATTGAATAAATATTAAACAGATTAATTGATAAAAATAAACATGGTTGCAGTCTGAAGATGACTACAAATTACAGGACATATAAAGATGACGTATGACCTTTTATTTCCGAGCAAACAATACTAAATGATCAATCATGACTGATACGGACAGGCTACTATTTAATGCAACGACGAGCCTTCATATCATGCAAATATTAGCATGCATATTTGCATATTAAAGATCAGTAAAGTCTGCAATTATTTTGTTTCTGCATGTCCATGTCGCCCCCCTCACCCCTCCGGCCAGGCAACATTCTATTCAAGTGACACAATACACAAGCGCATGCCAAGTCATGAGACTCATTCACTATCTAAACATCTAATCTCCCCCATTGTCACCAACACAAGGGAGACCAAGGACTGGCCTCTAGAAATAAACAGCACCTCAGGATAAAACATGTTTTCCGCTCAACAGGTTATTAAAGCACTAAGGCGGCCAAGAAATGAGTGAACAGTGAGAATGTTTGTGATAAGCCAGTGGCCTAGCACCGTCACAAACTCAATTTCAAGGCCATGAAATGGCTCAAAATAGAGCTTTTCATCCTGGATGCCATGTCCTGTTGTGTTAAAATAGACGCAATGCTATTATCAGAGACATGAATCTCTGTCTCCTGGAGGGATCAACTTAATAATCATTACAAAGACAGATCACCAATATGCTCAACAAGGGATACAGGGTTATCCGTTCTGGCCCCAAGATAATAATTTACAATTTACACACTGTGAACAGGGATTAACAATTAACCACCTATTCAAGGTGCAGAGTAAATGCTTCACACTGGATGCGCGTGTCTGACAGAAAGGGGGGCACAGTTTCAGATAAGTCAGGCTTTCACAGAGAGGTGGAGATTGCTCTGGTAATGTTTATCAAACATGGAGACAGTATCTCCTCTAAGAGGAAGCAAGTTAATATGCAATATAGGGCATACAAATAAGGTTATAAAAAGGCATGTCTGTCTTGAGTCTGTGTTAATGGTTAAAGCGCCTTCTGTCTGTGCTACAATGCTTGTTTGCCAACATTTAAGATGGTATTTTCACATTGAGGAGGACATTAAGTACAGGGAAAATTTAAATGGGTTTTATTTTAGACATGAAAACACTGACTTCTTCATATGTGCTGAGCTGGGGCCAATGAAGTTCCACCTATACCCAGCAAAATACTGAATAAAAACTAAGAAAATAAATAGCACTGGTAGCTACTCTGTGTTTTCCTTACATTAATACCACAGAAATTTGATTCACCAGCAGTGGGCCTAGAGAACATACAGTAACTGCTCCATCTAAAACTAATGGCGCATTTATCCTGACAGAGCTATTACTACAAAAAAAGATACTAAGCACATACTGTACTCTTGCCCTCGATACTGTTTTGCAATTAGATTTGATTAAAAGATCCAGGGATCCATTATCCTGAAAGCTAAATCCCTTGCCATCTGTAAAAAAACCCCAAAATTCTTAAGCAATACATAACCACATACAAAACACTTGCAGAAAGAAAAAAGCTCATATGTTGTAGGTTTCTGAAGTTGCTATTACTGTTGTTTTACCCAGATGGTTGTGTTGTAAGAGATGAATCTGGAAATTAGACCTGCAATGATTAATCAGATAGTTGACAACTATTTAATTAATCGCCAACTAATCAATTAGAGTCAAAATTCTTTGATTTCTGCTTCTTGAATGTGAATATTTTTTGGTTTCTTTATTCCTCTGTAACAGGAAACTGAATATCTTTGGGTTGTGGACAAAACAAGACATTTGAGGAAATCATCTTGGGGTTTGGGATTGCACCAATTTCTGACATTTTATAGACCAAACAATTATGGACTAATGGAGAAAACAATCGCCAGATTGACAATGAAAATAATCACCACTTGCAGCCCTACTGGAAATACCTTAAAGCAGTATGTGTAGGTGAACAACCATCAGGGTTTTTCTGCAATGCTCAGATATTTACCTTTGCTTTAACTATACTGGGCTCCGTGACTTAAATGTAATGAAAATGATATGACAGGCTGAATTTAGGCCAAGAATATCCTAGATACATAACAAAACCATAAAAAGGAACCCCACGTCCTCGACCAACATTGGCCAAATGACAAAATTTACTTTTAATAGAGTTAAGGCATCAAATATTTGGGATTTGTCTGAGCATATCAGCATTGTGGATACTGAAATGCTTGGGTTTGTTTGGCTAAAGACTGACAGGCTTTGAATTAATCACAAGGCAGAGCAGTGGTTTGCCTCTGAAGACTGATGATTCACTGTGACCTCTGGTAACTTGTGACATTTGTCACTCCGGAAATCATTTCTAGCCGGTTACAAACTGTCCTACTTGCCTCCAACGAGCGCTGTAAGATCAATTTAAGAGACTATTTCCAGGGTTAGACAGATGTGACGATGTCTGCGCGTGATTCACTTCACTTGTCACTGTTAACAAGATGAGCTGCCGGATAAACATTTGCCATGAGACGTGTATGTACAGCCTAAGTTTCCCCTGTAATGTCTGCAGACAATAAGGCAGGTGACGTGATTTGACAGTAAATAAGAAATATGTGTTAGCTGCTGGAGACTGGCCTGGTTAGTGAAGCCAAGCTGCGTTGTTCAGGTTCAGGCCTTGTGATAGCTAACTGACACATTGCAGCAGTCAGCTGGCTCACACCGACACACATGGACTCCGCTAATTATCGTGTCACTTTTGTGTCACTGTTCGTCTTCAGGTGACATTTCTCGGTTACCGCTGCTCTCACTCGGCACATCTGGTCGCCGACAGCCAGGCTTTCTCGTTAACGGCAGGAGGGGGTCGTTTTAAAACCAACCGGCACTGACAACGTCACTGAGGCTCGTGTAACGATCGGTAACACGTTAATATGTTAACGGTTTCTCACGCAATGCTCACACAGATAAAACGGCCGCCTTCCCGTGGACGTTAAAAGCACATAACATTACAAGAGTGTCATTCATTTTACCTCGCCGTTGCTCACGGTAGCTTTAGTTGCTTCGCTCTCCTGCGTCGCCATCTTTCCTTGTCTCTATCGCGCACACACCACACCACACTGCTGCCTGGGAAACTGCGCTCCGTCTCGCGAGAGCACAGTTTGTAGCGTCATTGCAGTGACGTGCGTTGTTCAGGGGGAGTGATGAAGACTGTGGGGCTGATAAATATTGTAAGATGCTTTTTGTGACAGGGCTGATGAAACAACATGAAACAGTGCTTAGTCATGCATCTTTGGACGGGTAACTTAATAAAGCCAAAGCTTTCTAAAAAACCTAAAAATGGAACCTCTAACTCCAGGCTGCTGTTAATAAATATCTGAAACAAGCTTTAACAACCTCCACAGACACATTTTCTGGCACGGAATCGCCAGTTTGCAGTGATGGAAAGTACCTTATGCAATATAGACCTACTTCTGCACAATTTTATGGGATTTAACTATTTATATTTTACGTTGCTGGAAACAAAATGCAAGCGTGCTGCTTTTCAGAGGCAAATATTATCATGTAAAGAAGTACACCTCAACCTCAAATAAATCTCAACCATGGATGGATTCAGCAGGCCTACCGAGCACAAGCCCAGGGGCCCAATGTGTCAGGGGCCCTCCTTGGCCTTCACCTGCAAATATTTCCCTCAAATGGACACATAGCAACCATTAGGAGACTCAAAACGACCACAAAAAGACACAAAGGACCACAAAGAGATGCAAAGCAACTAAAAATGGGCAAAACAATGACAAAGAGACACAAAATAACTACAAAAAAGGACAAATAAATCACAGAGGCACCAAATGGCTACAAAAAAGGATAAAACAACCAAAAAGAGACTCAAAATGACTACAAAGACCCACAAGACCACCGAGAGATGCAAAGGAACTACAAAAAAGGGCAAATCAATCACAAAGAGACACAAAATGGCTACAAACAAAAGGATAAAACAACCACAGAGAGATGCAAAATGACTACAAAAAAGGATAAAACAACCACAAAGAGATGCAAAGGAACTACAAAAAAGGACAAAACAATCATAGAGACACAAAATGACAACAAAAAAGGATAAAACAACCACAGAGAGACTCAAAATGACTGCAGAGACACAAATGACCAAAGAGATGCAAAGGAACTACAAAAAGGATAAAACCATGAAGAGACACACAATGATAAAAAAAAAAAAAAAAAAATTACCTAAACAACTACAAAGAGATGGAAGACATAAAAAAGAGAGACAAAACCACCACAAAGCCTCTGTATGTATGTAGGAAAGCTAATGGGACTTTTTGCATATCTGTGCCCAGGGGTCCATTGTCTCATAATGCGCCTATAACCTCAATCAGTTACAAAATGAATGCTGCCTACATGTTCATTCACCAGATATATCAATCCAACAAGATAATAACACTTGAAAAGGGCCATTCTGCACTTGCAGTTTGATATCTGAATTATACTTTGCTGATAGTGCGTCTGCAATGTGAATATTCTGCATGTTGTAAATACTCACTGTTGCCTTCTGTCCTGTTATCTTGAATGCAGTGTTTCCAGGCATTGTGTTTTTTTCCTATTAAGGCATTCAGACTTGTTCACATTGATTTCTCAGCAAAACAAGTAGTGTGGGTAATTGTTTTCCTTCACTATGTTTTGCATGCGTGCACTACAAATTTGTGGCATATTTTTTCATTGTCACATGCAGGCCTCTCTGTACATTTAACTCCCTCTATGGTTGAGTACAAACAACTAATTTTAAGTAAATACAGTATTTGGTGTAATGAAGTTAGTTGCAGGTAGAGAGTGAAATGAGTCAACACAAGCTCCTGTAGTGGCAAATCATTTTTATTATTATGCATCACCCTTTGGCACATAGTAACACCAGCTACCTTAGAGTTTTTACAAAAGGAAAAGAGAACAGCAACACTACATTTTTCTACGTGTGGTTAAGACATTTCATTGAAAATAAAACCACAAGAATAATAAATTTAAATTTTTTCCTGTAAACTTTAGAGGATGAAAACATGTTAACAGTATTAGACCAGTAACATAAACAAAGATCAAATACGCATTTGAACATCATTCATTGTCAACAGCTGAGTGTGGTGGTGATTGTAATGGAGAGAGAGGCAGTTAACTGGAGAGTGAACATTTTGTAGTTTATCTTTTTCTTCAGTTTTGAAATATTGCTCTAATGGCCAACCTGTTTCTATGGTATCTAATCTAATAGGACATTGTTAAGTACACTTTATACTTGCGCTACAGATGGGCAATGATAACAGGTACGTTTCGGTGTTGAACATCTCCACTAAATAACTATTACGTAAGCCACCCACATGAACAAAAAAAACCTCTTGTATAGAATGACTGACGAACATGAATCGAAAAAACTAAGACTCCACTTTAACTGCATGAAATTCAATGTGTCGTGCTTCTATGGAACTACAAGGGGAAAAGACATGCAGGAATTCTTTTGAAAAGTCCTCCTAGGCCTAACTTTACTGGATTTATTCTTGGATTTTGTCATCCGTCAGTATACAGGAGAGCTGTGTTTAAATTAAGTGCATACATTTAATTTGATCGATCTCATTTAAAATGGAAAGGCAGTAAAATTGAGCCTTACCAATTTAAATGATAAACTTGAAACTGTTTTTTTTATTATTGCAGTGGTTCAATATAAGCAGGACACATTGACAAGTACATTTTAACATGAGGAATTAGGTCACAAAATATTAAAAGGACATTACATATTCATTTTGAAACCTAAAAATAGGGGTTTACATATTACAGACAAACAGAAAATGAAATGTAAGGAATTTGAAGTTGTTCAGAGAAGAAATATCTACCCTTGCAAACGTTCCCACTCTTATTCCACACACTGAACACCTATGTAGCTGAAAACAGGTTAGTTGCTCTATGCACTCTGATAGTGGAGATTTATTGTTCATTCCCCTTCAACTGTGAATTTCTTGTTTGTTGGTGGAATGAGTTTGAAAATTAAGCACTCATTTTATTCAGTGCCAGATTGGAAAACAAGGTACACCGCCACTTTTTAACACGGTTATATACAATCATCTTTGTACAAACTGATACAAACTAAATGAGTACAAATGAAGTTACCTCCACTGTCAGTACAGACTTTTAGATTACATAGAAGACTCCCATGTTTGGAAAGCCTGGAAGCAATGAGTACTGCTAAAGCAAGTAAATCAACAGAAGTGCATGAAGTGAAGGAACACATATTAACTTTCGTTATGCTGCCTTACATGCAAGAAAACCTCCTTTATCACCATGTTGGTGCGATTATCACGAGCTATTATCATCATATCCAGCACACCAAGAGATGTGCTGCCTGACATTCACCTCTATCAGGTTGCGTTAGTGAGAGAGACCTTGAATCTATAAAACCTTTAAACACCACTCTTTGGATCATGCCCTCCAGAGAAGCACAAAACAAAAATAAATCATTTGTAACAATGACAGTGACTTTCCGACATCTCCGTTTGGTGAATGGATAACAACTTGAGGTTGACGCTCAAATTCAGGGCAGAAAAACTCCACCGCCTTCTGTCAGGTAGCAGTCCTACATCTCATCTAATCCGAAATCCTCCTCGGGAAAGTCCCCCACAGTCACACTCAAGGGCTTCACAAATCCACCATATTTGTTCTCGCATTCAAAGTATTGCTTTCCGTTAACGCTGTGGGAACACAATTCAATACGACACAGGGTCAAATGCAAAATCAAGACCAACATGATCAACATTGTGCATAGCTTTCAAAAAAAAAAAAAAAAAAAAAAGATAGTGCTCTTACGTTCCATCGTGCTTTCCCAGGGGCTCATCGTACTTCACACCCACCCAATAGCCTGGCTTGAAGTCTGTTGTACCTGCAATGAATGGGACAGCATTTGCTTTTTACAAGTTTACTTTTCTCCTGTTGTTGTTTACATAGTCAAGATCCTAAATTCTAAGTCTTTTTTTTAAAGAAGTAATTCACTGCTGAAAACCTGGTCTTCCATGGAAAGAAAGACGAGAGTCAGCCTTCAATGTCCATGTTCATATCCTTAAAAAAATGTTGGGTTTAAACCAGGCTCGGGCTCATAATCACAGTTAAAGAGACGGGACGGGTGGGGCTCGGACAGAACATGCACGGGCTCAGACGGGGTTGGGCTGGATTTTTTGGGCCCAATCTAAGCTCTATTGTTTAGGCAGTAGAAAAACACAAACAGTTATTAAATTGGAGCTATGTGACCAGAGAACATACAAAAAAAGGGCTGTGGCATTTACTTTTGCTCAAGAGGGTAGAAAACGTACAACTCTCAGAATGCACTATGCTGCTACCGCTGGTGTTTGCTCTGATGCCAGCTTATCTGTTTTGAAATAGGAAACAATATGGCAGTCGGCTAGAAACAACAATCTAGAGTTACAGTTAAACAGTAAGTTTCTCGGCGAGAAATAGGCAATGCAGTAACAGAATCTTGGTTTTTATTTGATCAGCGCTGCCTAGTTTTACAGTTTAATCTGAGTTTGAGAGAGATAGTGAAAGAAAGAGGTGGATCTCTCCCTCAATCTGCTTCTGTCCTCTTTATGTCTGTGTTGGTGAACATACGAAAATGCATAAGTATGATCTGTAATTCAAGCAACGGTCCTAGAGCCAGTGAAATTCGGCTGGATTTCAGCTAGGAGATGAGAAGGGAGATCTGGGCGCTGGTAAGATAGTGGTAGGCTTACTATAGTTCATTTACACATACTCCCCACATTGTTTAGATACAGAGCTGGTTGAAATTCCGTAAAATCTACAATTAATAGCCCGAGCTTTTATTTGCTTCAATTACTAAAGTCAACCAGCGTTTATTTGGGTCTATATGAGACAGGCCTTTAATTCCTTTCACACAAAACTCTTGCTCAGCAAAGAAGGGAAATCTAATTACATGGTTTATTTAAAACAGAATGAATATTACTTGCATAAATATTAGACAACTGTATAACACACAACAAAAACAAATAACTCATTTGATCTAGCCCCTACAGACAGGGCATCAGACAGAGAGAGAGAGACACAGTTACAAAGGTAGTTTAACAGCACTAGAGGATTACGGCACCCACATATCTACACACCACTCTTTATCCTCTTAAAACAATATTCACAAGTTGGATTTTCTTTTGATTCTTCTAAACGGTAGACTCTTACAGACTGAAGGAATATAAATAATTTACCTCGAGGTAATTCAGGGATGTACACATATACAGACTTTGACACTGCTTTGGAGGTAGGAAGTCACCACCTTTTTTTCGTCTCTCTTGTTTACCACGCTAGAAAATCTACCTGAATTATGGTCTTCTTTGGTGCTCATGGTTTCAGTAAAACGAACCAACAATTTAACTGTGGATAATCTAACCAAGCTAATGATGTGTAGTATGTCCACACTGACACATGTTTAAACATTTATATTTGTATGCGTGATCAAAGCAGCTAACTAACATTACCTTAAGTGAGTAGCTGGCAACTTGTTGGACTTTAGGAGGTTTTAAATATCCAAAGAACCGCCATAGGAATGAACTGCTTTGCATCGTCAACTGCAACCAGACCCGGTGCCTTATTGAGACTGGCATTTATTTGTTACTTGATTCAACTTTTAATTGAAGTTTTATGGTATCACTTTAACTGCTGAAACTGACAGTGACATTGAAGAGACATTTTAAAATAGATGTTTATGTTATTCATCTTTTTAAGTGAAAAGACATAGACTTTACCTCTGTTCTGTGTGTTGTACGATCAAAGATGAATATTCAATAAATTTGTAATAGAAGCCGTCTTATTGCTATATAGATCAAGGAACAAAAAACCTTGAAGACGTTTAACGAGAACTTATTTCACTGAACAAAGAGCACTACCTGACACAGTGAATTACTTCCAGTCTGTACGCTTTTGGACAAAGACACTGTTCTGGTTCAGTACTTCTATTCACATCAGATGAAATGTGAAGGGTTTTCTCTTCAACAGCTCATCCAGCAGTTACTTTTAGTGTCCTAAAACTAGCGGAGCAATGAATAAAAAGGGTTACAATTCCTCCTACATTACAGACTGTGTAATTGGTCACCATAAATTACAACAAAGGCTGCTCTGTTGGGAGGGAAAATCCTCAGTCGCACGGGATTTAAACCAGTGTCTTAAAGAAAATTAACCAGCTAAGCTTTATCCACACTTACCAACATACATGACTGTGCCAAGCTTCGTGGGATGCCCGACGACCTGCACTTTGCATCGGCTGCCAACAGGTATGGCATCAGCAGCGGCCTTCATTTCCTCCATGCGAGCAGCAACCTCAGCTTTCTTCTTGGCCATTTCTTCCTCATTGAAGTGACCAACACGATGTTTCTTCATGAATGACCTTGCTGAATCTGAGGGAAGAAAAATTGGATTGTGCTTAACAAAGGATTCTTCAAAACAGACTGAATGCTGCAGAGCATCTTCTATCAAATAACACTGGAGTATTCATTCACATTTGTCAATGGTTAGCACACAAATAAATCTTTCTAAATAGTAACAGCTCAGGAGTACTGTAATGTTTTGTTCATGTTGCAACTAACAATTATTCACCAATTGTTGTCTGGATATCGTGATTGATACTTTATGGTTAATTTTCATCGGACTGACTTAATCATCATCTAATCAACTTAGCTACATACTGTATGTACAGTGTGGCTATATGTTCTCCTCAACTGCTGGATTAGCTCTATTTGGTCATGGAATTTGGGAAATATATAGTGTTTTTTCAACACCAACAGCACAGGAAAAAAACTTAATGCTATGAAAATGACAAATTGTAGAAAAGCTTAAGTGTGTAGACTGTACCTGTTCTCTTTTCATAAGCGTCATCTGGGAGTTCATATTTCTCCACTTTGGAAACATCAGTGAACTCGTTCATCTGACCACTTGTATCTGTAACCTGTGATTCAGGATGAGACACAGATCGTTAAAAAAGTTCTGCATGCTTTAGTCAGTATCTGCAAAATGTGTGAGGTCAAATAAGCAAGGTAACTATAACAGTGTCATGTCCTTTTTTGTCAGCATTACATAATCATAGAATAGTAGTGCAGTTGTGAGATGCAACTGTTTTAACAACTCACACTTAGTGTGAGGTAGTGATTACTCATTAGTAAACCCAGGCGAAAAGGATAATCATTTCATTAACCACTACTAACATAGCAGGCCTCTCATTTTAAAACCTCTCACAATTGTAATACTGCAAACTCTGAATGATGAAAAAGTTCCAGATACGTCTCTAGTAAACTTTTAATTTCATACAATTTGTTGTTCTAAAAACATGTGTTATCTCATTTGAGACAAATGTGTTTTTGTCTGTATATTATATTCTACCACAATATTAAAGTGGTCTGTGCCACTGTGGTAATAGAGCTTCCAAACCAAGCAGCTACGTACATGTATTCTGCAGTTATCATCCACGGGATAGGAGCCCAGCAAAGCATCATTGTCATCCATTTTCTGCAGGAACTTGTCAGAGACACTGAATAACTCCAGGTCCATGCTGGAGGAAGATGCGCCCACAACCATCTCCAATTTTCTCTGTTACAATACAAACAAAATAGTACATGTATTCACAAGATATCTGAGATATTATTATTGTCTTTGATATCTCAAGAAGGCCGAAATTGAACAGTTATGTCAATATTAAGTGTATTATGCAGGTTAGATCTAGAAAAAAAACAACAGTAGAGACTACAACGTGTGCATCTTCTGAGGTGTATCATGTACGGTAAGTCTTACCTTTAGTTCTGCTATACTAATCCCTCTGTTGAACCTGAGTGGCACCTCAAAGGAGGAGATGGTTCTTGTTAGGCGCACACTAACAATGGGATTGGTAACTACTGTCACTCCTCCGTCCATGATGCCAGTTGAAAGGTCAAATACTGAAAACAGAGGACAGACAATGTAACATATAAGCAAATGGGTGAGAAACTGATACACAATTATTATAAAAAGGTTATTTCCTTCTTTCTGGCATAGTTACTTGTGGTCTCTAATTGCAGTGTGCAAATTTTGAGCATTTTTGGTCAAGGACTTTTTGAGTTATTCACGAAAAGCTTTGTGGACTGACCAACCAACCGACCGACCGACTGACAGAGTGACCTATAGAGCTGTGGGTCGCTGCTGAAAAGAAAAAGTATTTTCTGTATTTGAAAATACAAAATACCTGTATTTTATTTTGATACATTTCCTGGCACCAGTATTTTGTGACTTATTTTGCTACATTTATTTGAGGGGTATTTTATATCAAAATACATTTTAATGTATTTTTGCCCATCTCTGCATATACATACCAACAGAATGAAATTAGTGGACAGAGCGCAAAGACAGCTGGAATAAGTTACATATAGATTTACTAATGTAACAGGTTGTTAGCATATACCGTGTGTTTATATTCATACTTACAGACGGTAGTGATGTTTACATGTTAATAACAGTGTATAAGCTATAAAGACATACCATGTGCAGGTTATGTTCAGAGTGAGTTTGTTGTTCCAGGGTTATTTACACTAATGTAGTGAGACTGATGTTAACTGTGCAGTGGTTTTCTCTCACATTGTTCTGTAGTGAAAGATTAACAGTTATGTTTAATTTGCTAAATCATCATCTTCCTCTGTTATGTTTACATATTTTATCCTCTGCGGTTATTCACCTTTCATTTCACATGTGCGTATTTTAGCTAGCTAGTTGAGATTAGCTAGCCACAGCCTGCGTTTACATTAGCAACTTGGGTAGCTACTAGCTAGCAACAGCAGAGTCACGTTGGATACACTGAACACCACCAACACTTTTGGACGGACTACGATGTTGCTGTAGTTACCTGTAAAAGCGTCTCTTTTCTAGCAGCTCGATACAGATTTCTCTCAACAGTATCCACCTCAGAAAGCTGGAGTCTCCGCAGCAAGCTGTTCTAGCTTTGCCTCACCACGCCACAAATCACGTGACCAGCCAGACGACACACCTCGTTACGTCACACTCGCGCGCTTGTTTCTTTAATTCAGGGTGTTCTTGTCAGTCTACCTAAATATTTAATTTAAATCTCTTTAAAGTTAATCCGCTTTGATAATACAAGTCTGTTGTTGTGCTGTATTATAGTATCATCGCAACACTTCCTGCTACGCCCTGCTCTGGAACATTCTACCCGCCCCCAAACTGGAAAACACCAATCACATCAAGAAGCAAATAAATTCAACCAATAGCAGTGGAGGCACCGCCTACTCCCCGGGAGATTGACAGGATGGAAAGCCAATCATCGGACAGAAGCGAATGCAACCTCTGAAACAACCACACAGCGGCGCTGTCCTCCACTTTAAACCACCAGGGTAAACAAAGACTGAACAAAAAGTGTCTTCACATGAGGATTCATTCAAACTTGCCATATTAAACAAGACATTTTGTCTATTGTTTGGAAGTTAACGACTCTGTTATAAGAAAATACAGGCTTGTACTGTATATTACTACAGGTTTGACCTGATAAACAGCTTAATCTTAGACTCAATAATGGCCAGCAAAGCCACACAATGTTGGGCTGTTATAACTTTAATTTCCACCCTGTCTGTTGAGTATTTCATTTTATTTTGTGTATGACACTAATGTAAACTCCTTAAAAAG
Organism: Epinephelus cyanopodus; assembly: GCA_026686955.1. Taxonomy (NCBI): domain Eukaryota; kingdom Metazoa; phylum Chordata; class Actinopteri; order Perciformes; family Serranidae; genus Epinephelus; species Epinephelus cyanopodus. Next base: position 23,110,533 of record CM048918.1, on the reverse strand, counting down.
TCTTTGTCCCGCTTTAGATTGATTTTAAAAAGTCATCTTGACACAATCTCCCTGACAGAAGAGCTACCCTTTTCTTTAATAGTGGGCGTACATGTATTTCAGTAAGCCAAAGTATTCATGGAGCACAGATAACAGACCAGAGCATGTATGGGCAGAAAGAGGAGATCAAAGAAAGCTGAGAGCTATGCTGGGAGGAGTAGAGGGGGGCGAGCCCACAGTCTTACAGCAAATGATTTACATTCCTATGGTTGCTGATGAAGATGGAGGTCTACAAACCTGGAATCATTCATTCACACCTCATCTGCAGGTCATGTTCAGTTATTTGTAGCACATATATCACAAAGAACATAAAGATTTCTGTGTCTGACACACTGTTTATTAACATCTGAGGTTCAAATTAAGGTCTGTTCATACAAATGTAGTTGCTTTCAGTTTTTATCATAACAACAGCACATAAATTTAGACAAGTCACCTTTTTTTCTGAACCTGCCCTACATTGAATGAAGTGGGCACTGATGTAGTGTATATTAATGTATATAAGCTGATGCACATCCGTTGCAGAGATCCAGACATAAAGCATGTCACATATGCTAATCATACCTGCTGCGTTAGTGTAGACTTAATTGTGTGTGTTTGCACTGACAGTATTTGCATAGGGAAACAGAGGGAAACCACCTCAGGCACACTAAGCTGTGGGATCCGGTTGGAAAACTGGGAGGACAATAAGTTTCACCTGAGCAAGCACAGGGAAACTGTCTTATAAAGGCCTTATTCATTACACATGACACATGTTTTCAGATTCTACCAGGAGTGTGAGGTTAAAACTGCATGATGTGAGCTTCGGTTATTGTCTAAATTTACCATCAAAGACACACCAATACTTGTCATGGTCTGCAGTGGAGGACAGTATCTGAATCCTATGAGTCCTGCTTGTACATTTTACTTCACTATCAGTTTATTACTAGCTTCACCACCAGCAGCTTCAGCATTAAAATGCTGCCTACACTGTAATGCATCAGTTATTAACGATAGGATATCACAATCTAACAGGGGCCATTCTGCCAACTGATTAGTGCTTTTACGGCTGCAACAAACAATTTTCATTGCTGCTTAATCTGTGGATTTGTTTCTGGTCTAGTTAAAAAAAAAATTTGTTATTTTTTATAATAAATGTCAGAAAATGCTGATAATAATTTCACTGAGTTCAAGGCGGCTCCTTGTTTTATCTGACCATAGATTCAGTTCACTATCACATGACAACGACAAGCAGCAAACTCATTCTCAGATTCAAGACGGGTTTTAGCCTGAAAAGTGTCCAAAATGATTAACTAGTTATCAAAGTAATTGATCAATAGACAATTGGCTCAGCTCTTCTAACTTTAAATACATTTTGTTGACTTGTGTCGTTTTATTAAGTAGAATTGTGAATGCAAAACTTTTACTTGAAGCATGGATGGATTTCTGAACGGGCAAGTGTCAGAGGGGCCTCCTGGCCTTCAACTGCAATTGTTAAGGTCAAGTTACCACTTACCAAGTAGGAAGAGACTCAATAAGACCATAAAGAGATGCAAAGACCTGCAAAGAGACACAGATAACTATAAAGTGACAAAAATTGCAAAAGAAAGACACAAAATGACCTCAAATAGACACAAAATGACTATGTGCCACCACAAAATACCACTGCGCTTAAACAACAGCGCTCAAACATCGGTCCAAATTAGTCTGTACTGAATTTCAAAGAGAGACTGAATAAGTAAAAAGAAGCGACCACCATTAAGTTTTCATAAGCCTCCATGCTCCTCCCTGCTGTTTACCTCTTCTCCGGTCTACTGAGGACATCAAACATAACACACCAAAAAAAGACACACAAAGGCATACTTGTCTGTCTGTCGCCTTTTTTAGCAGGTTAACTCAAGTGTACCTTGTTTCCACAAACATTTGTGTATGTACAATACAAATAAATCCACCAAAAATAGGCTACAGACTCCTTTCCCATTGCCAGTAGACCAGAGCTCTGTACACAGCTCTGCAGCAGATGAGTCTGCCTTTCTGTTTATGTGTGGGTTTTTATGGTGTGTCAAGTTTGACATCACTGACAGGCCAGAAAACAGGTCAGTAAACTGCAGAAAGCAGCACAAGGCAAAGCCCCGGCAACACTTAATAGTGTTTAATACTTCTTTTGATATATCTGTTATTATTAAGTCTTTCAAACTTGGTGCAGACTAATTTGGACTGATGTTTGAGTGCTGTTGAGACAAACACGAAGGGTATTTTGTGGTGGCTCGTCGGTAAAGGAGCTAAAATGAGCATGTTCACCCTGGTGTCGTGTTTCCATCAGTACTGATGAGATGATAAATACCTGTGACTACTGCAGAGTCATTTGACCTGGGAGTGAATGTCAATCGAAATCTTTCCCACTGCATTAAAAACCCAGATGTAAGCAGGTTTTTCTGCAGTGGGAGAGGGGCTGAAGAGAGGTGATGGGGCCTTTTGCATATCTGTGCCCTGGGGCTCATTGTCTCATAATACACCCATGACTTGCAAAGGAGTATTTGTAACATGGAAATGTTGATACGAGATCTCTGTACTTGTGCCATCATCCATATTAGTTGGATGCTTGAGAATTTTTTTGTTTCATAAAGCAGCAAATGTGAGAAGCACCACAAGAACATCTGTACTGTTCAATTCAATTTTATTTATAAAGGCCAACATCAGAAATCACAATTTGACTCACAGGGCTTTACAGCATACGACATCCGTCTGTCCTTAGGACCCTCACAGTGGATAAGGAAAAACTCCCCCCAAAAAACCCTTTAACAAGGAAAAAATGGTAGAAACCTCAGAAAGAGCAACTGAGGATGGATCCCTCTTCCAGGACGGACAGACGTGCAATAGATTTCGAACAGAACAGGTCAACATAATCCATTAACTGTAATCCATATGACAAAATGATACATAAACAGAGACAGAGAGAGATGCAGGGCAAGCAGTAATGACAATAGCTATAATAACATTAATTTTAGTAATAACATTATAATATTATTATTGTAAGTACATATTAATATATGATGGTATATGTATGTAACAATAATAATCATATATGTATAATAATGGTGAAAGTATGAAACATCCGTCTTTAGGAAACGTTGGAGTCAATACAGTGAGGGTAATCACCCAGCAGGGCTCTGCCAGACTTTTGCTTTTATATTTCCCCTATACGCATATCACATACACATATGTCATTGTCTGGAGTACAAATTTTGTATTTGTACTTTTCTGTGTGATTATAATATCATCCTGAGACCCAAACATTTGTTTGGTTTGTATTTTTAATTTCTCCTCGCCATTTAGGATCAGTAGGACCGGATAAGTATAGAAAGCACTAAACATTTTCAACCATAATAAAGTCCCAGTGTCCTCAAACCAGTACCTCCTAATTAAAAGTGTCTTAGCTTGCCACTGTCGCTTGGTCAAATTTGTTGTGATATCAAACTACAAGCATTATTCATAATAAATAAACCATTTCAACCATAAAATGTGAGCTGGTTTTGTCCACTTTTGTGTCGGGATCGGCTTCAGACTGACTTGGCAGAGATGGCTGCAATCTTGTTTTTACATGGATTAGTGTATCCTGCTCTTACTACCACTAGATGGGACAAAAACGTGTCCACAAATGAGGACAACAGGTCTAAGTTAATCAGAATGATGTTTTCATAGGAGGACACAGGGTCTCAGGAGGTTAAGGAGTGGACAATTATTACTTTTATTTTTCATTTCTTTAGATAAAACAAAACAAAACAAAAACCTTTTACCTTTTTCTATTTAAATTTTGCTTTATGCACATATCACATACACATATGGACCATTTCATTGCTATTCTGTTGCTAGGGCAACAACTTTGGTCCCTGTTTACTTCCTGTCAGCTTCTGCATTAACATATTAACATACATTCAAACAGGAAATACAAAGGGGCCCATTTAAAATGTTTATGTTGTCCAGTTTGAAACGGTCTCTATCATTGTCTGTAGTACTGTTGTTTGTACCTGTACTTTTCTGTGTGATTATAATGTGGAGTGGTCAATTAGGCATATTACTTTTAATTTTATTTCTTTAAAAACAACATTTTTGTTACCCTTTTCTATTTAAAATTTGCTTTTTCTAACTAAATGGTTGATATGAAGGAGTGGATATTTGTATTTTCATCTATCTTTTTGTGTCTATGTTCAGAACATTTCTGGATATAATGTATACAGATGTTATATACAGCTGTAAAAATGGAAATGTATACGTTGTATTGTGGATGAAATAGAAATTAAGCGAAAAGGGAATATGTTGGAGCTAGAGTAGCCTAGTATAACTGACTGACAGAAAAATCTTAATATCTAAATTTTCTGATATGTAGTGTTGTCCTGTTTATGGCAGAGTAACTTTGAACAAAGACATAGGGCTGGTAAAGAGGCGTGACAGCAGGCACAGTCATGGTGTGCTGGGCTGGTGGAGACTGGGAGAGAGGGCTGCTCTGCAGAGGGAGGGAGGGAGGGAGAGAGGAGGAGGAGGAACTACTGGAGGAAAAAAAGTTAAAGTAAAAATGGCTTCCTTGTCTTTGGAGTCCACAGAACAATCTGAAAACAGCACGGACGAGCCGACAGCCGGCCAGTACAAAGAAGAGCAAGACCCGGTGCAAGTCTCGGAGCAGTTACTCCAAAGTTTCCAAAAGTCGGCTCTGAGTTTTTCCACTGACCAAGTCTCATGTCTGTGCGAGGCCCTTCTGCAGGCGGGCAATGTGGATCGCCTGTGGAGATTTCTATCCACCATACCTCCTTCGTCCGAGCTGCTACGTGGCAACGAGACCCTGCTCAAGGCCCAGGCACTGGTGGCTTTCCACCGGGAGGAATTCAAGGAGCTGTACGCCATCCTGGAGAGCTACGACTTCCACCCGTCTAACCATGGGTTCCTGCAGGACCTGTACCTGAAAGCCCGCTACAAGGAGGCGGAGAGGTCCCGGGGCCGCAGCCTGGGCGCAGTGGACAAGTACCGGCTCAGGAAGAAGTTCCCTTTGCCCAAAACTATCTGGGACGGAGAGGAGACGGTGTACTGCTTCAAAGAGAAGTCCCGAAACGCCTTGAAGGAGTGCTATAAGAGCAACAGGTACCCCACTCCGGACGAGAAGAAGAACCTGGCCAAAGTCACCGGACTGTCCCTCACACAGGTCAGCAACTGGTTCAAGAACCGCAGGCAGAGGGACAGGACCCCGTCCGGCACCCACAGCAAAAGGCAAGACCAGAAAACACATTTATACCACTGTATCTGCTTTGTGGAGTGAGTTAGGTGAAGTCATGATCCAGCAGCCAGGCGACAGCTGTCTGAAACTTCCCTTTGTTTATTCCAGAGCTTGTTACCTTGTGTTTATGACATTGTTATTAACACAAACCAGTCCCTGAAACTCCCACACCAAACCTTAATGGTAAACAAAGACCTGCAGGCCCGCTGCACAGGGCAGCACATAAAGAGTATGCACACATTAAACTTCAAAAGAGCAAAACTAACAATTAAAAAACACTGCATGTAGTGAAAAGTATGGCCAGGGGAGCTGACATTTGACAGCAGTAAAGCCACACAGGTCTGAGACCAGGAGCATGTTGCTTTGTTATGAAATGTGAGATCCAGGCGCCCACCATGGCTCAAGTTTCCTGAAACCCTGCACCGCTGCCTGGGGCCTGCAGGGTGACTGAGGTTAGAGTAAAAGCTCCATCAGGGGAAAGTAGGGAGAGAAAAATCCTCTTTAAGCTGCTCTCACACAGGCTGAAATCTCAGAGTTTTGCAGCCACTATTAATCCGAGCAGGGGGGAAGGCAAGTTGTGAGGAGATAAGAGAGAATACAGCAGGAGTTATCTTATCAGAGGGTTTGTGGTGGTCTGGCAGACAATCTGAAGGCGGTTATACATTAAACAAGGACACGCCCTGAGAGAGGAGTCTAGGAATCTGATCCAGCTTTTGCTCCAAACCGATCCACTGCAGGATGAAATGGTAAAGATGACCACAAAAGGTCAACAAGGATTAATACAAACAACTAAATGGTTGGTATCTTTGCCAGTACGTCACAAGTTAACCACTAAAAATCTGTTCTATAATAAACAAGAAGAAAGTTTTATCATTCATTCATTTAATCTAAGCATGCAACATGTCTAATGTCTGGTGTATTTTCTCCAGATGTTGCTTTAGATATGGATGATATTTAGAAATGTTTTTATTTAAGATAAGTTAAGAAATCATCAGGTGCAAAGCCACTTGCACAGCGCACTTTTTTGTAACTGCCAAAAGGATTAAACAATTGAACCCTACCCTTCAAACAAACAAACTTACTGGCAAACAAAAACAAGACAAAATAAATTAAATAAATAAATATGTAGCAAGTCACCAGTAGTCACTGGAGTGCTGGGCGGGATAATCGACCAATTGCGTCACCTCTTGGGTGTTTTACGTTGAATTGCCCATTGAATGCATCGCCTTCAGGGGCTCACAGTGACAGCACATAGAGTTAACATCATTCAGGAAATTAACAACAGTACACTGATTTATTCAGAAAAGTTTTAAATCGATTGCTGACTCTCAGAATGGATGTTATGAAAATGTTACTCATGTCATCATCTTTACATAGCCTGATAGTATGTATTTTAAAGGTCCAGTGTGTAGGATTTAGATTTTATCTATTGGATTGTATATAATATTCGTAACTATGTTTAATTAGTTTATAATCACCTGAAAATAAGAATCACTTTCATTACCTTAGAATGAGCTGTTAATGTCTACATACGGAGTGGGTCCTCTTCCACGGTGTCCCCCATGTTGCTTTGCAGTAGCCCAGAAGGAACAAACCAAACACTGGCTCTAAATTGGGCCCATTTGTGTTTTCGCCTCAGCCACTATATTAACTCTTTTCCACCCAAACTAGCGTGTGTACGTGGGTTTTTTAAACACGGGAAAACCAGGTTAATATAGGCTATAGAACACTCTCTCATTGCCTCTAGACTAGAGCCTGTTTTTTGTTTGTTCACAGGCAGTGAGGAAAACAGATTAGTAAACTGTAGAAAGCAGCATGAAGGCCTCTGAAGATATTACAGTGGTTACTTTTTATATATCTCCTACTTTACTTTATACAGTCTCTCTTTCAAACGTGGTGCAAGCTAATTTGGAACGATGTTTGAGCATTTTCTGGGCGGAGACAGACGTCATTTTGTGGTGACATGTTATTACATCTTGCCAGTAAAGCAGTTAAAACTAGCGAGTTCATCCCGGGTGTTGTAATTCCATCACTGCCGATCAGAGCCGGAGCAGATAAATACCTGTAACCACTGTGTAATTATGTGTCCCAGGTGTTAATGCTGATTATAGCCTTTCGCATAACATACAAAGCCAGATGTTAGCAGGTGTCAGTGGGTGTGTTGTGCTGTGGAAAAGAGGCTTTTTTTTCTTGCTTGCTTTTCTTGCTTAGATGCCACTTAATCCTGCACACTGGACCTTTAATTACCAGAGTCAGTACATATTTGCAAACATGCAGATGCATCAGAGTTGGCTTAAAGACATTTTTTGCCAGAAATCACAAAGTCACTCTAAAATTGAACATTTAAATATCGAACGTTACTGAATATTTTGCACTTATCACATAATAAAATCATCCAGTATTATTACAAATGGTACAGGGAGAATTTTGTTTGTCTGAGGATCTCTGGACTGTTTTTGTAAACCAGAAATGGTAATGTATGATAACTTTAAATGTCCTACAGAGTTGCACTTCTATACATGAAGACAGGTGTGGTGGTGAGACAATATATCATGATTACTATTTTTTATACAAACATAGTATGTGAAATAGCTGTTTTGTAGCCTGACTTTGATGCTGTAAGACATTACATACTCATGATGATTGTAAATGCATTTTAAAAGCTATATATTAATTTTGTTCAACACATTTCACACATACTACATATTAATCTGATTACATTTTTTGAGTGGTTTACTTTGAGAAGTTAAGAGAATTTCAATATTACTGCAAAGTAAAATGCCAAATTTAAAGGTTTCTCAGTCCTCTACACGATATCGCAATATCAATCAATATCTACCATTGTGACTCAGAATTAAATTAATTATTAAACCAAAACCAAAGTGAAAATTGGTTCTGAACAACCAGATGCCATCAAGATAAATAGTGATGGGAATCAAGAACTGGTTCTAGTAGAGGAATCGGTTCCGCATCCATCTGAATCGTATGCCTCTGAGCTTATCAATTCCTTAAGTCCATGCCGGCATGTTTTTCTATTTGTTGTGCATTGTAAAACTATGATGTGAAACTCATACATCTACACTGTTGGACACACTCACAAAAAGAAGTCATGGCAAAGAGGAAGAAACTGTTCAAAGCATGGCTTCATTTCATGAAGTAAGATGACAATAGTGTCGCTTGTATGTAAAATGATTATTTTAAATAGAGACAACAACAAACATGCAACATGGTCTTAAATTCCAAAAATACCACGTTGGCACTTTATGCATTGCTTTCGAAATGAGCAGCACATCAGTTACCGAGGGTGAATATCATAGATTGTACAAAATCATGGACATAACTACCGTGACGTCACTCATTAGTTTGTGGACTCCTGTTTTGAAGCCTTATGTTCAGCCGTCTTGTTTTTTTGGAGCCAGAAGTGACTATATTTGGGTGAGAGGGTGGAGCTGTGGAGGAGCGAGGGGTGGATCTGACTGAGAAGCCGAGGACATTATTGGCAGACAGTCTGTCACTCAAAGTGGCCCACCCATAATTATGTGTAATTTTAAACCTTAATAAAATCTTCTCAATTCCCATCTCTGAAGATAAAGACGTTTGTGCACAGATACTCCTTGTTTTTCGTGTAGATCGCCTAATGTCATAAACTCAAATACTTTAAAGGATTAGCATATTACAAAGGGAGAAGATGTTGGTGTTTACAAGCGTGTAACTGTTTGCACTCAGGTTGAGCACTGATGAAGTCCAGTGCCCGACCCTCTAAATACAAATACTTTTCTCTTATTTGACCCATTTATTTCTTCATTCCAGTGAGTCTGATGGGAACCACAGCACTGAGGACGAATCGAGCCCCATGGACGATGCCCCTGACAAACCAGAGGAGGTTGCCGGCTCCACAGCTTCCATCATCTCTCTCTCTGCCGTCCCCTGCAGCACTGGAGGCCAGCTCATCCTCAACGGGTCCGGTGGCTTCCTCACAGCCCCCCAGTCGTTATTACTTAATGGAAACTCCCTGATCTCCAGCACCGGTGCTGGTGTCATAATTAATGGGCTAAACTTGGGCGATTGCCAGACAGTCACACTGAGTCCTGTTGCAACCAACTCTCCTTTGATACTGAACGGGGCTCAGGTAATAACCAAACCCAGTATCAGTGTGCAGCAACAGCCAGTTGTTTCTATGGCACAGCAGGAGGTTACAGCCATGGAGGCCAAGCCAGGTAGTCTTCCAGCAGTTGTTCTTAGCACCAACAACACACCAGTCTCAAACCATCCATCCATCATCTCTCCTCCTCTGCACACCAAAACAGAAAGTGGCAATGCGATGGATTTCATCAGCGTCCCTGATTCAGAGGGCAGCAGCCAGACAGTATCTTCTTCTTCATCTCTATCCCCCTCCTCACCAACTCTGTCCTCCCCAACCAGTCTCCCCTCACTAGTCTTAACACAAAACCCCCAGCGCCAGGAGACCCTCACCCTCCCCGCCTCGATGTCGTCTGCAGGCATGGTTATCTCCACCTCTGTCTTCGCCACTGCTGGCTCCCACTTAAACGCCTCTAGCTCCGTGGTTTCCTCCAGCAACTCCACCCCTCAGGTTTTCTCTCTGCCCCAGGTTGTGCCTTCCATCCAGGGTATACCAGTATCCCAACTGGTCCAGCACTCTTCAGGAGCCCAGGTGTCCCAGTGCCCTCAGTTGGTCCCAGTGTCCCCCCTCACTTCCCCAGCTCCTCAGTTCCAAAACCAGACAGTGAACACAAGCAACAGACTGGTGCAACAGCAGCAGGACGCTTCAACATCTCTGTCTGAAGGTGCCACAACCATAGTCTCTATCTCACAGCTAACCAACAATCAGCTCCCACAGCAAACGGTACACCAACTGGGGGACCAAAGCACAAACTCCACACCCAGCAAAATCCAGGTCCCACAGGTCATTTCCATCTCTTCCCCGACACAAGTCGTCCCAGTCCCCCAGGCCAAAGGCACCACACCGGCACAGTTAGTCCCCCTCTCCATGCCTCAGCTGGTCCCAGTCTCACCCATCCAAACGTCTTCCACCATCTCTTTCCCCCAAGTGGTACCAGCCAGTCCTTCTCTCTCCATCCCCTCTGCTGGAGTGCCCTTACAGATCCTGTCTTCAGCTCCTGCAGGGGTCACACAGGGTCCTCTCAGGATAAACCAGCTCAGGCCCATTCAGAGTGTGGGTCAACCAGCAACCAGCGTGGCTCCGGGTGTGCAGCTCCTCAACTCTGGGATCATTCAGCTTCCCTCTGCTCCTCCAGGTACACTGAATTCATTAGATATTTGTGGATAGACTTAGTGAGCGAGACACAATGATTAGATGAATGACAGAAAATGAACCGGCAACTGTTTTGATAATTAAGTGTTTTTAAGATTAATTTTGGGGGTGATTTTGCCTTTAATGACAGGACAGCTGTAGATAGACAAGAAAGGTGGGATGACATGTAACAGAGGGCCATTAGCTGGAGGCAAACCTGTGCTGTTGCAAAGGGCTCAGCCTGTGTAGGGCGCATGCTCTACCACGTGAGCTAGAGGAAGTGCTTCTATAACTTGTGAAGCAAATTGCCAAAAAGTTACTGCATCCAGCCTCTAAAATGTGAGGATTTTTTTTGTCATACATGATATTAAACTGAATATGTTTGGGATTTGGACTATTAGTCAGATAAAATAGGCAAGTTAAGGACATGGATTTGAGAAATGATTGTACAATGAGCAGTTTTCACCATTGTCTGACATTATATAGATTAATGGACTAATGGAGACAAAATCAATGGACATTAAAAAAAAAAGTTACTTGCAGCTGTAAAAGCAAATTAATGCATCAACATTTATTGATTTGGAAAGAAACAGTATTTTCTAAACAGTCTAATTGTTTGATACTGACCTTTTTTAGCATCAATATAGGTAATAATTATGTCATTACATGGATTAACTGATGCAGAGTCACTTGATATAATCAATTGTTACTGGAACTAACAAATGTTTTGTATTATTAATTAATCTGGTGGTTAATTTCTGAATAAATTGTTCATTTGTTTGGTCTGTAAAATATCAGAAAATAGGGGGAAATGACCATTTAGTTTACTAGAGCCAAAGATCGTCATGTTCCTTATTTCGTTTTACCATCAGTCCAAAACCTGCATATATTCAGCTGATTATCTGATAAGACAAAGAAAAGCAGAAACAAACACCATAGAATATTGGTATTTCTGCTTGAAAATGATCATAATGATGAATAAATTATTATCAAAACAGTTGCCAATTAATTTTCTGTCAATGGATCAATAAACGTATCCTTTTAACTTCTGAATTATTTTCATGGCTGTTTGTCAGGTATGTCTATTAACACAGTAGGTTATTTTATGCATTACATTGGAACCTAATACCCATAAAAACAATGCCCTAAAAAAATTATAATAACGATAAAATTAAAGGTCCAGTATGTAGGATTCTGGGGCATCTATTAGTTGAAATGGTATGTAATATTTACAACTATGTTTTCATTACTGTATAATCACCTGAGAATTAGAATCGCTGCGTTTTCATTACCTTAGAATAAGCCGTTACTATCTAGAACGGGCCCTTTTTCATGGAGTATACCATGTTGTTCTACAGTAGCCCGGAACAGACAAATCAAGCACTATTCTTCTTCTTGTTTTGTAGTAGTCAGTAGTTCTCCTAAACACGTAGCAAACAAGTTTCAGTTCTGCAACCTCTCTGCTAGATGCCACTAAATCCTACACAGCTAACACAATACCAAGACAGGCAGGAGATTAGTAATGCCTGACTTATTCTTCCTTACAGCAAATGTTAATTGTGTGAAACACATGTTGTTGTGAGTACTGGTCTGTAAATTAACTTGGTTCCTAAATGTTTTATGGTGCTACATCTCACACTGGTGCGGCTCTCGTCACAACCGTAGGTAACCTTCTCCTCGGTGGAAGTCCCTACCTGAGTGTCCAGCAAGGCAAGCTGATTCTGACCATCCCAGCAGGCATTCAGCTCACCAGTTTACCCCTGAAACCAGTCCCTGAGGCTCCACCCATCTCTGCTAATGGAGTGAGCTCCGTTCTCACCTCCTCCACTCCTCCTGCAGCTTTAACCACCTCAGGCCTAACCCCCAGTGGCCTCACATCCTCTCCCCTTAACTTCATCAACACGTCTCCACCATATGTTGCTCCAGAGACTGGGACACCTGCCCAGCCCTCCCCTCATGCGCTGGACCATTCAGTCACCACGACGCCAAATACTCTGACTCCAGAAAGTATGCTCACCCTCAGTCCCATGTACAGTGGGGCGACACCCAGCACCCAGTTGTCCCAGCCAGCCTGGAGCCCTGTGCCCCTCTCCACTTCAGCTAGTCTAACTCTGTTCGATGTCCGCAGCAAGGGGGACCTACCTGTAGACCCGGCTTTGTTAGGCCTACCTGGAGGAGAGTCGCTGCTTCTGGGAAGCCCCTCGCCAGAGCAGGATGTGGAAGCCAGCTCGGCACTGGGGAATCCAGAGGAGATGGATGGGGACTCCAAGATTCTTACTCAGCTCCAGTCTGTCCCTGTGGATGATGATCTGGGCTTGTAGTCTGTTTACCCTGTGGGTCAGCAACCCAGTGTCTCTGGATAAAAACATACAGCAGGTTGCAGACTCTGCTGTCTGAGAGATTTTACTCCACAATGTTAGTCCTCTAAGAGCCAAATGTTTGTTTTTACAGTATGTTCAGCACAGAGAGGCAAAGTCTGGCCCCTTCCGGTGGACCACCATGGGACCTTGTTTCGGAAAAAAAACAACATATGGAGTGGACATATCAGTGGAGGAAGACAATGAATTTTTTGATCCCATTTGCTTTGTGCCATGAATTACACATATGATGTCTGTAGATTTAAAAGATAATTTTGCTAGTAACAAAAGTCATAGTTTGTTGTATGTAACTTGGATGACTATCCAAGTCGTTTTGGTAGCATTACACCTCTTTCCCTCGCTGAAGCTAGTACTGGGGTGTACGAAGTGCGCAATGTGTCCTGCTCGTTCTTTAGCTTCCCAGCTGATAAAAAGACCAGTATAGTCTCATGCTGGTGAAGACTCTCAGTCATCCAGGTCATGGTAATGTTATATGCTACATCGTAGGCAACTGGACTTGCTTGAGTTTCAGTTCATCAGTTCCTCAGAGCTGAAGAAGCCTCTTGGATGAGAAGTGAAACGTCCTCAAGAAAGCAAGTGCAGTTGCCTTCGATAGAAAAGCACTTATGATGACCAGTATAGTCACTGGGAGAAACATGCCACGTAAAAAAAAAAAAGAAAAAAAAAAAATTGTGCTGGGAACAAAGCTAGATTACAGAGCTAGTAAAGTTGCAGGCGTAGGTGACATAAATTGTGCGTGACGAGAAATGCAGTTCTCCGAGCAGTTTCACACACAAATAAATAGTGCTACGATAAACTGCAATGTTCTTGACTCAAAAAATTATTTTGATAAACACGTATAATTCATGGCACAATTCAAATGGGATTATAGAATAATTTCTGTTTGCTGTTGACTACCGTACATATTTTTCTTCCAAAAGAATGACACTAGGAGGAGAGGGACCTCCGCTCTCTGAGAAAAGCCTAATACCGTCATGGTCTTAGCTGGCACTTTTGAGACAAATCCTCTCCAGTTATGTTTCACATGGACGGGCAGGGTTGTTTTTACTAAAAATCCGTACGTGCCTTATCTGTTTTATCAGATCCAGACAGAAGTACTGGGCTTCGTCTGCTTGGCCCACTCACAGGTCCTGGTGGTAAAAAAAAGAGACTATATTACGCAAGGCGTTTTGGCTTTGCCCATTCTCTCAGCTCTCCTTTGCAGTTTTGCGGACTACAGACCAAGTTTGGGAAAGATGTCTGGGGTTTTTCCTGGCAGTAGAAGTACTTCATTATGGACCCACCGCAGTAACTTTACACCGAACTATCTGGCAAAGGCATAAATCTAGAAATAACTGAGTGTTGACTGCCTGTCCAGAGCTCAGAGATTCAGGACGTGTTCCACAGACACTCCAGGAATATAGTGAGGAGCATATTCTTCACAAACAGGACTTGAGTTTTATGTGAACCTATTATTACATCATAGCTTCAAGGGCTATAAAGCAGTATTTTATTACAATGAGTTACTGAAGTCTGGGCTGAAACATGCTGCCAAACTGCATTTTTATCAGTCAACTGTTTGAAATGACTCTCTGCAGTTTTCAAAAGCTGCCCTCCATTAGTAAAGCTACAACACAGGAAAGAAAAGGGTCTTTACTCTATGCAATGCATGTTTAGTTTTTTATAGGACACTATGTGGCACAATGGCTGAGTTGAACAGTCAGTACACTTGGGAGATGAGGAAAAGCTTTTTCAAATACATGAAGCATGCATGACACTAAAGCGTTTTGCTGTGATCCCACGTAGTGATGCATCCAAAACCGGTTGATACGTTGATAAGTACCTTATTTTAAAGCTTATTGGTTTAATGTTTTTGAGTTTTAAAACTATTTTTCAAATGCTACACACCTGACCAAATGTTGGTATTCACTCTATGGACATTTTTTGAATACCCACATTTCTGTGTCTGATCTCCAGTGAAAAAAATGTGACAGTTTTGGTTGCATTGTCATCACTCAATCTCCTCTATTTGTATATTTTGCACCTTTTATTCACATGATGTTTACGCTGCGTTGCCGTGTTGTTGTGACAGTGGTTAGACTCACATTCTTTCATAATCGGCACATTAAAAATCCCCACTTGACTTTACAGGACACTGATTTCCTGATTAAATCTGCCTTAAATTGATGAAGCAGGCCTTGTTTGAAACCTAAAATTGCTGATCATCATCACATGAGCTTTCCACTGTCATAACACAGGTGGCGGTCAAACTTTTGGCCAATTATGGTACACAAAAATACACTTAAGTGTCGCATCTAGTTACAGTAATGGCCTTTGTGTTGTTGTTTTTTTTTATTAGTTTGTTTATTGTTTGTCTTTTTTGTACATTTAATCTATTTAAAGCATGTATCAATCAGTAAGAAAATGAGTCCTTGTGGAAAAACGCAGATAGGAAATGATATTCATTTTCACTCGGAAGGTCACATCGTTGTGCAAACTGAGGTTTTGTAATCTTAGACTACAGGTATTAAATCAGTAGTGATGGCAGGTAGGTAACTTTCAAACACGATAGGTTATTCCTCGTTAATAAATGTTGAGGTCATTTGTTCTCAGCGGCCTCTGTGTAGAATATTAAATGGCTTGGACAAATCAATTTTAGTCTTTTAGTAGTTAGGGGGTAAAGGGAAATGTGTCCTGTGTAAAATACGGTAGTCTGCGTTTGTTTATATGAGCCATTTCTTACCAAAGTATGTAGACGTTGAAGCCTCTGTGGGCTTATGCACATTTGTACCCGTCTGTTCGTCGCCTCGGATACATTGTCACTCTCTCCTACCTGACACACGACTCCAGATTTAATAACCAAAGATAATGTGTTCTGATCGACTTTTTGATAGTTCTGAAAGGGATCGTTTGTCATTCAAGGTTCTTGTTATCTCATTTTTGTATTCAAATGCATTCTATTTTTTATATTACATATTATTGTAATAAACTACATTTACAAAAAAAGGTTTGGCTTTTATTATGAGTGTTGGGAACTGAGTTGTTGACAACGCTATAACTTGTTGACTGAGGATTTTGCTTCTAATTTGGCAAGAAAATTTTATTCAAATGTGTTTTCGCTCTGCACAGCGAAACCATCATCCTCCCCCTCGCTGTGGGTGACTGCACGTCCAATAGTGAATCCAAAGTGTGTGCGGAGTGTGCATGGATGTGTTTGCACAAGAGAAGGAGGGATGTATGGTGTGTTGTGATAACCCTGATGGTGTCAGGTTACCTGTGATTTGATTCTGCCAGGGCCTGATGAGTAATGATAAACACACATGCTCCACAGACGCTCCAGCACAAACTTAAAAGAGAAGTCTTCAGGAGATATCTCGACACAGACTTTGATTCGACTCACATCTCAGGACTTTTTTGGGGCCACCATCCTGTTTCCATAGCAATGATCTTCACCGCAGAGCAGGTGGCCTGTGTGTGCGAGGTCCTTCTGCAGAGCAGTTGCATGGATCGTCTCGCCGGCTTCCTCCATAGTCTTCCTCCTCCTTCCCTCTCCCCCTCTCCTCACCCTGGGGAGCTGGAGAGCGTGCTGAAGGCCAAAGCAGCAGTGGCCTTTCACCAGGGCCGCTTTGCTGACCTATACACCCTGCTGGAGGGCTTCCCCTTCTCCCACCACAGCCACCCGCTCCTGCAGCAGCTCTGGCTCAGAGCCCACTACATGGAGGCGGAGAGGCAGAGGGGCCGACCCCTGGGAGCTGTGGGGAAGTATCGCGTGAGGAGGAAGTTTCCTCTACCACACACCATCTGGGACGGAGAGGAGACCAGTTACTGTTTCAAGGTATCTTATTGTGGCCTAAATGTGCTCCTGAACTGTTCTTTAGCTTTCTGGTATGTGCTACACTCTGAGAGACTATTGTGAATTTTAATCAGCTGTAAAATTATTGAAGGACATGATCTAACACCTTACATTTACTATTTGTATGTATGTACTGTTCTTACTGTATGTAAGAACAATTTTGTGGTTCTTGCGTTATACTTAATTTATATTTATATGTACATATTATAGTAGGATGCTGTATTTTATTTCTATTACACCACATTTCAGGGGGAAATACTGTTCTCTTCAGTCCACTTCTTTTACCTGACATCTATAATCAGGCTTTAATTAGTTAAATTGGCAGATTCCGACTGCATTAAAAACATATAATCATCCTCTAGATGACCACAATCAGAGGAAGGCCTATTGTAGTAGCACTGCGCTCCACTTTGACCAGATACAACTTTTAAATTCTGACATTATAAATGATACTGATAAAAAGGAGCCATTTTGAATAGTTTTATTTTTGGTAGTTTCAGTATTTTTTGCTGGTGATACTTGAATAAAATTCTGACTGCAGGACTTTTACTTGTAGTGCAGTATTTTCACACTTTAGTGGTACCATTCTTACATTAGTTTAGCATCTGAACCTTAAATGTTCAACGTGAAACACTTTTGATTGATGGATTTTGAGCACTGTATTATATTTTAAAAGAATTCACTAAAACATTTCATCATGACTAAATGGTTAATCGCAACACAGCTTACATTTGCTAACATCTAAACTTCAGATTTAGTGAGCTGGGCTTATCCACAGATCTTGTTGCGAGCTTAGTATGTATTGAAAGAGATAGCTTAATTCTTTTTCTGTCTTTGTGTTTTAAAGGGACAGTTCACCCAGAAGGGATGTCTGCCTTCTCTTGAATATAATGAAACTAGATGGCACTCGGCTTGTGGTGCTCAAAATGCCAAAAAAGTACATTTAACAAACTCAACAGCAGTGTCTCTTTCCAGAAATCATGATAACTCAAGATAATCCACAGACCTTGTTGTGAGTAGTTTCATGCAGGACCTAATTTCTTTCTACCAAACTACACCCACCAACTGTATCACTGTGCAGAAGAAGGCGTGCATCTACTCATGGATGAGAAGATCGAGCTTAATTAATGGCATTGTCCCTGGCTGAGCTGTAATGTTAGCTAGCTCAGGTGAACTAGCACTATCAAACTATTTGAATATTATTGTCATTATTTTAGTGTTTATTTTTGCAGTTTTGATCATCTTGAGTAACCAGGTCAAGCATTGCTGTTGAGTTTGTCAAATACATTTTTTTGTACCACAGGTTGAGTTCCACTATATGTGAGAGGCTAATCTCTCCAAAACACACACAAAAACTATCTCAACTGATAAATAGCAAACATGTAAGAGGTAAAATGTGTTTTTCATGTATGGTTGAAGTGTTCCTTTAATACGTTCAGGCTTCACTTTATTTTTTCAACTCACCGACAGGAAAAATCACGGAGTATACTGCGTGAGTGGTACCGCCATAAACCTTATCCCTCCACCCAGGAGAAGCAGGAGCTGGCAGCGTCCACCGGCCTGACAACCACACAGGTCAGCAACTGGTTCAAGAACCGCAGGCAGAGGGACCGAAACATGGACGTTAACGGGTCAGTGGCTGGGCAGCAGGTCGCTCTCAGGGGAATTGTCTAACTTTGTCTGTCTATCTCTTGCCAACAGCAAGTATATAAAAGTATAATTACCATTGCCAAATTTGAGGAAACACCCTCAAGGCTGTCTAGAGATATTGGGTTCACGAGAATGAGATAAGCTCAAGGTCACACGTGATCTTTGACCGCCAAAATCTAATCAGGTAATTCTTGAGTCCAAGTGAAAGTTTGTGCCAAATTTGAAGAAATTCCCTAAAGGCATTCTTGAGCTATCATGTTCACGAGATAGGGACAAACAAACGGAAGGACAACCCTAAATCACAATGCCTCCAGCCACTGTTGTCGCTGGTGCAGATGCATAAAATATTGAGACATGACTTTACAACAGGACAAAACAATTAATAGCCACTCTCACCACAGCCACAGTAAACGGACTAATACACTGTGACCAAACTGTTGGCATTTAGTTTGGCGCCAAAAACAAAGAATGTTAGAATGATAACATTTCATACACAGACCTTGGTGGTCTATTGATGATTTTTTGGTTTTCCTGCCACTATTATCTTACAGTTTGAAACCAGGTGAAAGTAGAAGCACTGGTTTGTCTCTCTTTTAAAGCAACATGGACATCTGCAAAGGCCTTACAGCAGAACCAAATTTTAGAGCAACCTGAGATTATATAAAAACCAAATGGAAGTTGTGGTGTTTAACTCGCTGTTGTCTCATTTTCTATGAAACAACAGCGCCCTCTTGTGGTCAAATTAAAACATGTTTATAGACAGGATAAACCATGTTGTGTTAAGACAATCAGATTCATTTTCTGATGCTCCTCATCTCTTTGTCCAGTTTCCAAACATCACACTCTGGAGGAACCTCGGGAGACATCTACCCTTCCTCTGACAATGACTTTTCACCTCCAGCAAGTCCACGTCCCCTCCACCACTGCCCTCCACCTCCACCTCCACCCCTCTCTCACCCACCACCTCCTCTACATCACATGTGTGGAAGCCTCAACTGAATCTGCCCTTCAAATGTTTGATTTGTAATTTCTAATGCATGGTTGTTTATTTTTTTTATTAAATTTTTTAATTTTGATCTTTCTTGAATGTTATTCTAGTCTATTTTTTTGTGTCAGTGAAAAAAACAACAACTTTGCAAGTCAAGTATGTTGCCAAAACATGACTCAGCAGACATTGCTCTTTAATGCATTACAGCAGGGGTGAACAGGGGCCAGATAAGATAATGTGAAAACACCTGAGGGCCAGCTGCTCACATTATATGGGTTATGTAAAAACAAAAAAAACAAACAAAAAAAACAACAACACATACAGATGAGACGAATGCAACTGTTTATCTTTCAGTCACAAAGATCAGTGAGCTATGAAATGTACGATAGTCCTGCCATCATGAATGGAAAAAAATGCAAAGTAAACTTGCCTGATTAACCAATATTATGTAGCAGGCCATACACAGCATTAACATTGGTATAAAAAATGGTCATGATAGGCCCCGGGATGGACACGGGTGAAATGCTCCTGCGTGTACTGTATGCACAAGTTCCAGCATTTTTAGTGTCCGACTTCCCGAATTTACATCAAATTCTGAGAGGAACTGAATAAAACCACTTTATTTTTATTGCAGATTTGTCACTATACCTTTTCATATGGTGTAAAATACCATTTCTTGGATCTTCACTCTGATTACATCATTACACTGTCACAAAATGTGCAGTATAGCCATATAATATAGCTAGCAATTAACAACAGCAGATTGTAAGGCCAAAAGGATCTTCGGTCAAGTGAGGGTAAAGAATTATTCACAGATATGTCCCAGTGTTCACAGCAGCTCAGAGGCCTCAACTCATAGAGTCTGTCTTTGAGAAGACATTTGTGCAGTTAATCATATTAACGTAGGGAAATAAAGTAAACTATGATTTCTTTTTTTCACAGAATGAAGCGAAATAATAATTTAGAGTGCTATTAAATCAGACTCAACATTCCCATCTGTTCCTCTGGTACCATGATTTATAACTATTGACATTTTAAGACTCTTTCCACATCACATTCCCAGACATCTGGACAGGCGCCTCGAACTCATCTCTCACATGAAACGAAGGAGTCTGGTCAGTCCAGCAGGACCAAGTCTTTGGTAAAGTTTTAGCTGGTATTCCATTAGTTGGTCTCACAGAGTTCTTCTCTTGTGTGTTTGGGTCCAATTCATGCTGGTCATTTAGTGATTACTTGTCATCAGTGTGACAAACAGCACAAGTACTCCAGTAGGAGTAAAAAACGTAAGTACCTTCACCACAAATATCTGTGGGTGTTTGGTTTCAGAAGCCCAGATACTCTGCCAGAAACACAGCCATGACCTTGGTCAGGTTCACCACAGTGGGACGGTGCATGTTCTCCTCTGTGTCGTCCAGTGTGTGCCAGAACTGTGGGAAGGGTGTGGCGATGACGTGTAGCACAGGGACACCTGCATGTGCGTAGAGAAGAGGGAGATAGTGAGGCTGACTGACAGTATGTGTTACAAACTTAGGACAAATCTCCAGCTGTGTGAAACTCACCTTTGTGAAGGAAGGGGATGTGGTCGTCCTGCACAGGGCCCAGGTAAACATCCTTCCTAAAATACGTCTGCTCTGAGGGGTGAGACGTCAAGAGACCCTGTCGATGGAGTCTCTTCTCTGAGAGTGAGGAGGGTAAAAGGAGAGTTAGGACACACAACAGAGAGGGGATTTGATGTTGGCGATATCAGCTATAGAGACGTCTGCCTTCTCTCAAATATAGTGGAACTAGATGGCACTCGAGCCAAAAACTACATCTGAAAAACTCAACAGCAGTGTCTCTTTCCAGAAATAATGACTCAAGGAAATCCACAGATCTTGTTGCGAGCAGTTTCATGTGGGAACTATTTATTTCTACCGAACTACACCTTTCAACTGTGTCACTGTGCAGAAGGAAGTGTGCATCTACTCTCTGCAGGTACCGTTAGAGCTCAGCCAAGGAGGACACCAATAATATTTACAACTCGAGCTGTCATGATCAGGAGCCTCTCGTGTATGAGTAGATCAACCCCCCCGGAACAGCAACGTACTTTAAGCAAGCCGCAGCTTCTGAGGCTGATAAATGAAGCCAATGCTCAAGTGCCAAAAGTTACAGTTCTTTGAATAGCCACTCGAGGCTGGCTCCAAAACAGAATCAATCCCCATAGACCACTGTTTTAAAATGCTAAACTTTATAGCAGAAATAAAAATGTTTGCAGCTGGATACAAAAACAGGTTTGGTGGCCATAGTTAATTTCAACATTAATGACAACTGTACAGAGTGGGAATTTTTTTTTATAACTCATCTGTTTTCATTTTATTACGGCCCAAAGTTACGCATATTTAAAGTCTATGAGATGCCACGACAGTCTTTGAGCTAGATCCACCCCTCGTTCCTCCACAGCTCCAACCTCTCACCCAAAGATGGCCACTTCTGGCTCAGAAAAAACAAATTGGTGACAACCAAAATGCCAAACTCAAGGCTTCAAAACAGCAGTCCACAAACCACTGGGTGACATTGCAGCAGCTAGAGTTAAATTGTGAAAAAGATGGCTGTAAATCAGCAGCTCACTAATAGCTGAAGCCAGAGTTATTTTCCTACTTTTATTCATGAAAGTTAGCTTGTTAGGGAGCTGGGGTTAAGGGAAACACCAGTGCTTGCTCTTTGAGCTCATGGATGTGAAAGATCAGGATAATTTTATACCTGTAACTCAAAGAATTTGGGCTCCATGCACCACTGACTAACTTCCAAAGTGATGAACAGGACCCCGTCTCCAAGGCTGTATCCAGCTTTTTTATACATCCATGAATAGATCCACGCTTCCTTGTGTGGCTGTGATACTGCTGGCAGGTACAATTCAGTAGAAAGAAGCACATCCTGCATGAAACTGATCACAACAAGCTCTGTGGATTATCTTGAGTAAGTGGTTTATGATTTCTGGAAAGAGACATTGCCGTTGAGTTTTTCAAATGTATTTTTTGACACTTTGAGCACCACAAGCTGAGTGCCATCTAGTTCCTTTGTATTCGAGAGAAGGCAGACATCTCTACGGCTGACATCTCCAACACTCTGCGACTCACACCAAAGCAATCAAGGCAGATAAACAGCACTACAGGTAAGAGGAAATGATTTTGGGGTGAAATGTCCATTTAAACAGTCATGCAAATGTTGGAGCCAGGGTTACCTGCAGCGATCAGACGGTCAAACCAGCGAGCTGTGTTATCAAAGTGATTTGCAATCAATGGATCAGGACCGCCCAGCAGGTCGAGCAGCACAAAAAGGTCCTGGAGAGAAAGTGCAAAGTCAAAAATGGCTACTGAATATTGAGTTTTCTTTTAATCACAGTGCAGTAAAAACACACACATAAACAGTAGTGTTAGGTTACATGACAACGAGGGTGAAGTCAGAGACTGTAACTAGATTTGGGCCGTTAAATATAAATTCAGACCTGTTCTAAATTACTTTATGTAGTAGGAGGGTCAGTTCATGAAGGCATGACAGACCTGCTGCTATTCTTAAGTTAAGGCAGTCTGCTAAATTCAGCCTGCTCATTCATAATTTAGAGTGTGTCTGGATCAGGATGTGAGGAAGACCATGAAGGACGTGTATTTTTGTTTCCTCACCACAGCCTGGAGCATGGTGGTGTGTGTAGAGCCCGCAGGGTGAGGTGTGTTGGCCATGCGCTCGGCCAGGTGACGGGAGCCGTACAGGGAGTCGGTGGCGGTCCACTCTTCAAATGACTCCTCGCCATCGAAAAACACCAGCTGAAGAGTCACTGGAAGTTTCTGAGAGGAAAAACAAAGAGAGGAATTAAAATGCACTTTTCCAAAAAGCAGCAATCGAGGCCAGTTTCTCTTTCTGCAGTGCTGTCGCAGTGTGTAGTCTCACAGTAAGTACATAAATCGCAGCCTCTGGAGGGATACTGCTATTTACAGATGACTGCTGCAAAGAAAACAAGGAGCTGGGGTCAGCATTTTCTATCCCATACTGCAGGCACAGGGCCAGAGGGACGAAACGAGAATAGGAGAAGAAGGGGGAAAAAGTGAGAAGCTCCTCGTCAGCATCTCATGCATTTTCTCTTTGTCATGGGAAGGATTACAGGAAATAGAAAACTAATCTGCTCCAGCTGCTGTCTATAATTTAAGTGCTAACCACTGCAAACTGCCAGTCAAGACAAATGAACACCACTGAGCACACACCTGCTGTTTGAATGATCTAAGCTGGGCATCCAGAGAGGTGGCGAGCTCCAGGATCATAGCACAGGGCACTGCTGAGTCACTGGCCCCCAGAAACACCTTCTCTGGGGCCCGGGGGTCTGGAGGCAGAGCCTTGGAGTCGTAGTGGCAGGCCAGGAGCAGCCTGCGAGGGGCCGAGGGGTCCAGAGTGGCGACGATGTTGGTGAAGGTGACCTGGCCGCGAGGGGTTGAAGACTGGAAGGAGTCTAAGTCCACGGCCCAGCCGGCAGACAGCGAGGACAGAGTGGAGGTGATGTGCTGGAGCAGAGCAGAGAGGGCGGATTAAAGACGAGGGAGGAACACGTGTAAGGAGGAAAACTATAAATATGTACACACCTGCTGTACTGCCAGGTTGCCCTGTGTTCCTGGGAGCCTCTCTATCAGGATGGGCCTCAGGTGGGTCTCCCACAGGCGGGTGCCATCCACCTGAGAGGCCAGACGGCGGATTTGAGCTGGAGAGCACTTGCTGGGTTTGTGGGACAACTGCATGGATGAGAGATGAGATTATTGATTAAAACACAACTATGGGAAGTGGCAGCACCTAAATGTTGTCATTTCAGTCCAATCTATTCTGTATATACGGCAAATCTTGCATGTCTGCGAGGAGAGGTCACTCCTCTGCTGCTCCTGGAGTTTCTCCCTGTTATTTTCCTATTAAAGGTTGTTTTTGTGTTGCTTTTTTCTTATTCAGATCGAGGATCTAAAGTCCTTTGAGGCACATTTGCGATTTGCAGGGTTCCTACACATTTTTATGGACAAAATTTCAAAACTTTTCCATGACTTTTCAGTAACAAATAATAACATTTCACTTGTTATAAAACAAACTTTGTTCCATATCAAAAATGCAGAACAGTTTAAAAGTAGCAGGTATGGAAACTCTATCACACTGTCATAACAATATTTTTCTCTTATTCTATTTATTCAGCCTTTATTTAACCAGGTTTGTCCCACTGAGACCAAAGATGTCTTTCACAAGGGAGACCTTGTGAAAGACTGTGTTGCTACCTTATAGTAGCAACACAGAGTTTCAACAACAACTAAAATTTACATCAAAGCACATAAAAGGCGACAGATTAGGGTAGGATAAAAGGATGAAACAGCTGCACACAGACAGCCTGTACTTGATAGATTTCACCATGGTTTAAAGAACAGGATTTTATTCAAACACAGAAGATTCAAAGTCTGTTCAAACACAATTGCAGCTAGCTTGCATACATGGAGGGAGAGACGGGACGCAAGGAGAAATGAAGACACATGCATGATGGTAAACAAAATGTTGTCACACATCGGCTCATATTAGAGCTATGTTGCATCAACAGTGAGCCTAAAGACGATACATTTACTGTTATGTGACATTGAGAGGGAGGGTAATAAAGCAATTTCAATACACAAAACGTTCAAAGGTTTTAATAGTTCCATAACTGTCTCAGGCCAGGACATCAATGTAATGAAATTCCATGACTTTTCCAGGTTTTTCCATGACTGTGGGCACCCAGAATTTGGGACTATATAAATAATATGCATTTAGTTTGAATGAAAAGAAATGGGCCAACAGTGAAAAGACGAATTGCAGATGAATTACATCAAACACAAGACATGCCTGATGATTGCAACTTGTGATTACTTTCACTGTCAGTGCAGAATATTTTCTCGCTTAACTGTCTGGTGCATAGAATGATAAAAAACTGTGAAAAGTGCACATCACAATTTCTTAACATCCAAGATGGTGGAATCAGACTGCTTGTCTTGTCTGGGCAACACCTCCCCATCCGATCAACGATGTGTTTTTTGTTTTTGTGTCTTGACTTGGATGTTTGACCTCCACTGTGCCGAATGATGTTTGAGCAGAGTTTGTTTTCACACTGACCTGCTGAGGGAGAAAGTTCCTCTGTGCCCACCTTAGATGTGAGTTTGACACGTGCATTGTGACATCACTACTTGTTTTGAAGCCAATCAGGGTCCAACAGGCAACCAGATTTTTCAATAAAGTAGGAAACATCTTGACTCCAGCAGCAAAACTTTTTCAATCTATATATTTCCGCATATCCATATGTTCTGGATTTTTCAGAGGATTAAGATGATCTAAAGAGTTTAAATTTACTGATATTTACTGGCCCTTTAACCTCATGCATCCAGTATAAACAAAGGGGAATCCAAAGCTCATAGTTCAGCTTTGTCACTGTGAACACGTCTCATATCTGGTTACTATGGGATGTTATAACACAGATATCCAGACAGTGCAACATAATCTGCCTGTGGCTATTATATTTCAGTGACACTGAACTCTTACAGGAAGAGACTAGCCCCACAGCACACAGGTGAAGTTTTAGAGTCTGTGTTAGTGTGTCTGTCATTCCTCTTACCCTGTCTTTGGTCAGGTCTGCAGCTGGCATGCGGTTCACATCGGTGGTGTCGTTTGACAGATAGATTCCCAGCACCACCGCCAGCACCAGGACACCGAGGAGGCACAGCAGCAGTACCCGGGCCCGGGGCATCCGCACCCGGTCACAGCCGGGCAGAGAGCCGCTGCCGTTGCTCTGCTGCAGAGACTTGTACCGCCGACTGGACCTGGACATGACTGACTGACTGACAGACAGACTGGGACGGTGCAGCGTCGAGCAGGCAGTCCTAACAGCTACGTGTCCAAACCGGCTCGTGGAGCATGCAGCGTGCAGGAGGGAGCTCACACAGGAAGTCGGGGCAGGCTGTGATGTGGAGCAGCCTCGAGGGGAAACTGGCCGTGTGACAGCTCGGTCCTTAACGTTACATCTGCAACAGTCTGTAGTCCTGCTTCAACATAATGGTCCATGTGATGGTCTGTCTGTACTGGTCCCAGTCTTCAATGCGAGTCCTGCAGCCCAGCTCTTCGAAGGCATCATTGAATTTAGAGCTGCTTCAATCAAATCAATCCAGGATACTTCAAAACAAATCACAGAGACACATTAACTCTTCCTGTCTATGACTTCTGTTGTTTAACGAGTAACTCTTTACAGCTGTGCTGAGCTCATTTCACCCAGCAACAGCTACTGCTGAGCAAAAATAACAACAATCTGCAACAAAGAGATCATTTAATCAAACTTGTCCCAACTCCTCTGGAGCAGCAGTCCGTTTAAAAGTGTCCAAATCTAACGCCCTCTCCTTACAGGACATCTTTGTGGTTTCTGGTTTCTAATCAAATGGCGTTACTTCTTTTAGGTTTGTATTGTGTGCCAGGAAAACAACTGTGTGGTGCTACTGCCATCTACTGACTGGGAGGGGGAACTGCAGGAAATTAGATTAATGATTAAATGGAGTTTTTCTTCCCAAACTTTATTGAATACGTTCAATACATGCAGGGACGCAACACCAAATTCTGGGAACCGTGCACTAGCTGTCCCCCCTCCTGGATCACGTCTCTCATGCACTTTAAAGTTGGAGAGACATGAGAGTGTATGTAGGTGCTCCAGCATCACAAGCAGTCACTCACTCGGCTCCAGCTGCATTTGAGGAGTCCTAGTGCAGGGCAGGTTAAACCATTTTACGCCTTTAAGGGTTGAGAGGGGCCCAAGAGAGCTTCAACTATATAAG
This sequence comes from Epinephelus cyanopodus, assembly GCA_026686955.1. Classification (NCBI taxonomy): domain Eukaryota; kingdom Metazoa; phylum Chordata; class Actinopteri; order Perciformes; family Serranidae; genus Epinephelus; species Epinephelus cyanopodus. Next base: position 23,083,294 of record CM048918.1, on the reverse strand, counting down.
ATGAAGATCAGTCTTTCAAACAATTCATTCAGCCAGTTCTTATTCGATTATGACACGTATTATTTATTTAAAAATAACTGCAAACAAAACCAAACATTTCATTTCAAGCTTTTCTCTATCGTTGTTGGTGTGATATCTTTTTAAAAATGTTTTGAAAGGTTCCTCTGTAACTGAAACCAAAAAGAAGTGGCATTAAAACAATCTACAAACAGATGTTCACTAGTTTCCCCTTTACAGTTACAAAAAGTGCATCTATTTTTTGCATTTGGGGGAAAAAATACATTTTATGTACAGTTTAATTCAAAATTAAGATGCAAGCAGTTAAAACAATGGAGTTTAGGCCCTGCAGAGTCTTTGTAGTTATCACACACAGGTGCTTTTTGACACTTCATGTGTGCCTATTCCATTCTGCGGAGGCCTCTTTGCATGAGAGGAATATGTTCTCAGTAAGGAATGTAAAATGCATGTTTCCTTTAAAATTAGTTGTAGGCACACTAATTCAAAATGCCTTTATGTTACTTGATAGCATGTATTTGTGGTCATTTGAAATACATACTTGCATTTTAGATTCTTTATTGAGAACATATTGCAGCCATGCAAAGAGCCTTTCACAAGCTGAAATAGAATGCAAGCAATGTCGCAAAGTGACTATGCACATTTACTTAAGTATTGCATGTAGATACAAATTTACAATTACAATTACAATTTCTACTTTATTTTAGTAATTCCATTTTGCACTACTTCATACTTAATACTTCTATCCTGCTTAATTACATCCTGCTTTAAAAAGCCTTAGTTACTTCCCATAGTCAGATTATAATACAAAAAATGTAATAAAGTAATTCAGACATATTGTTATATATTTAACTATCCAGCAGTTAATAAAGAAGTGTACAGTTTTAAAGAAGGCCCTTTTTATTACTTCCAAGGTTAGAAATATTAAGGACAGAAAGTCCAGTACATGACTCAGAGCGTATCAAAGTGGTCTCAGATCAACTCACTGCAATACATAGAGACAAAAACCATTTCCCTTGTGTAAACCGAAAGATGAGATATAACTGATATTTTACATTCAATATAATACCAATCTATTATTGATCTATTGCTTACCTCAACTTCATCTGTGAGGATGGTTAACACACAGAACCAACTATAGCATTGTCACCTAATCATAAGTTTCCGAATTTCTTATATTCTTACAGGAGCCTGTGTTCAGTCTCTGACTATGATTTACATACATGAAAGATCTGCAGTATGTGTGGTAGTGCCCTTTGTTTTAAAGAAACCTGTTTCCTAATCTTCCTTTTCTCTTACACATCCACCCAAACCATTGCGTCATTGTCCTCTTTTTGTCCCCAGCTTGCTTTAATTTGCAGAAATATTGATGATTTGATGAAAAGAGCGATCGTATCTGTAATAAATTCCAGAAGTGGTAGACATAGTCCAGTAAAATGTGTAAGATATGGATTCAATACATTCCTGTGTGTCAGTAATCTTGCATCAGGTCAGGACAAAACAAAACATGTTATATGACCCACTTCTCGATCCCGCCAGATTTTCGTCCGGGAAAATAAGCGGAAAAGGAAGCTGACAACATAAACTGTTCTGATTGGTCCAGGGACACGAAGCCCCGCATTCTCTTGCTGCTGATTGGTCAGAAGGCCCGTCCATCTTCACCCACAGCGGATCCGCCTTCCGTACAAATGCGACGTTAGCGGACTTTTAGAGACATTCGCGCTTTCTCCTCCGAGCCTGACTGCATTGTGTCTCCAGACCCGCATCCTGACACCGAGGAGAAGATAAAGCTGTAGCAGGACAGCGGCTGTTTTCTCTGGGGACGAGTCAACATCACACTTTGCTAACATGCATGTGATCAAGCGAGGTGAGCTCTTTTCTGTTGTCATGGGTCAGGCCTGTTAGCCTCAGGGCTGCCACTGTCAGGAACTGGACCAACCACATACTGTGAGATAACAGCGGCTGATCTGCTGCCCGTGTCTGACTCATTATGTGTTTTATCACAAAGCCGAAATTTACACGCCATGCTTGTGTCAGGGCAGCAGCGTGAAGCGGCTAGCTAACGTTAGCTAGCAGCACTTAGTTAAGCTAGCTAGTGAGTGTGTTACATAGGAGGCTAACTTTACAGCCACACTGTCAGCGTTTTATTCAGATAATCACCGCCAGGCTAACAAGCATGTCGTTTTAGAAAGTCTATATTAATTATCAGCTGGCCTCACAAATGGCCTTTGAGTGATAGAAATATAATATTGGCCCCCAGTGCTGCAGGTTTTATTGCCTTTGTCATAGTTGGCGCCAAAAGATAAAGTTATAAGCTCTACCTGGATGTCAGTGTTGACCTCTGAGGTTCTGGTTGTAAGAAATGTTAGTTAACTTACTTGGGTTACACACTTTTGTCGATCAGTCAGTTTTGTCTCTACAGTTATATCAGACTTTACACCACAGTGTCAAAAAGGTGCGTTCACTGCCACAGGGTCTTAGTTATAGGTTTAATCCAATCTGCACACATTTATAGTTAAACAAACACTACCGCACAAAATCTTTGATAAAAGTCAAATACTTTAAAACTATCCGAGTACTTTACAACATCTAAATAAGTAATTAAAGACCACAATAAGGTGATATATCATGTAGTAATAGCAGCGGAACGTCACTCCACCACAGTTTGGAGGCTAATGTACTTTTTTACTCTGCTGCATTTGTTTTATCGCTTTTATTACTTTGATGATTTAGATCATTAACACACAATATAAATCATCTACTAAATAATGTTATCAGAGGTTAAACTAGTAGTAGCCTACATAAAGTCATTAACATCAGCCCCACCCTTACAGCTGCAACATTACAGTGATTAAAATGTAATAATCCAGTACTTTTCCTTAAGAGTAGTTACATTAATAAAACATATGTACTTTTCTTAAGTAAGATTTGAATGCATCACCTTTTAGTTGTGACAGGATTTTCACACTGTAGCACTGCTACTTTGACTGCATGATAATTATTTAATGACCAAATATGATTCATTTTATGAACTATATTCAGTTTAATAGACACTATTGCTATTATTATGTAAATATTTATATTTAAAAGGGATATTTCACTTGTGTCGCTTAAAGAAACAGCAGTAGCAGTAGAACAGGAAAGCTAAAAGGAAATTGGACAATAGACCCAAAAGAAGCCAGTTGATGCAACAAGATGTCTTTGTTATGTTAAAAGGATGGAAGTAAACAAAAGGTTAGAAGTTTATTATGTGAAATATAGTGTATTGTTTTATCTAAATAAAAAAAAAAAAAAAAAAAGTTGAAAATCCCTGACGCATAACAATCCCTGGATTTATCATGATTGAGTTTTATCACAGTTTCATTACTCTTTATTGATTGTGTAATTTTGCTGACTGACATCTTTAGTCGGTGGTGATTGTGTTAACTGACAGGTTTTTTTTTTATTTGTTTGTTTTTCAGATGGGCGCCAAGAGCGTGTCATGTTCGATAAAATCACCTCTCGCATCCAGAAGCTGTGCTACGGACTGAACTCTGACTTTGTAGACCCGGCCCAAATTACCATGAAGGTTATCCAGGGTTTGTACAGCGGCGTCACCACTGTGGAGCTCGACACGCTGGCCGCAGAGATCGCCGCCACTCTCACAACAAAACACCCCGACTATGCCATTCTTGCTGCGCGGATCGCCGTCTCAAACCTGCACAAAGAGACCAAGAAGGTGTTCAGTGATGTGATGGAGGATCTGTACAACTACGTCAACCCCTTAAATAAACGCCACTCTCCCATGATCTCCAAGGAGACGCTCGACATCGTTCTTGAGAACAAAGACCGCCTCAACTCTGCCATCATCTACGACAGAGATTTCTCTTACAACTTCTTTGGCTTCAAAACTCTGGAGCGCTCCTACCTGCTGAAGATCAACGGCAAAGTGGCAGAGCGACCGCAGCACATGCTGATGAGAGTGTCTGTCGGGATCCACAAAACAGATATTGACGCAGCTATCGAGACCTACAACCTGCTCTCAGAGAAGTGGTTTACCCACGCTTCCCCTACGCTATTCAACGCAGGCACCAACAGGCCGCAGCTGTCCAGCTGCTTCCTGCTCGCCATGAAAGACGACAGCATCGAAGGCATTTATGACACGCTTAAGCAGTGTGCCCTCATCTCCAAATCAGCTGGAGGAATCGGCGTGGCGGTGAGCTGCATCAGATCAACAGGAAGCTACATCGCTGGCACCAACGGCAACTCCAATGGGCTCGTCCCCATGCTGAGAGTTTACAACAACACGGCACGGTATGTTGACCAGGGCGGCAACAAGAGGCCCGGAGCCTTCGCCATGTACCTGGAGCCCTGGCACTTTGATGTGTTTGACTTCCTGGAGCTGAAGAAGAACACAGGAAAGGAAGAGCAGAGAGCCAGAGACCTTTTCTATGCTCTGTGGATTCCCGACCTGTTCATGAAGAGAGTGGAGAGCAACCAAGACTGGTCTCTGATGTGTCCCAACGAGTGCCCTGGGCTGGACGAGTGCTGGGGGGAGGAGTTTGAAAAGCTCTACACGTCCTATGAGAAGGAGGGGAGGGTCAAGCGTGTGGTGAAGGCCCAGCAGGTGTGGCACGCCATTATCGAGTCCCAGACAGAAACTGGAACGCCGTACATGCTGTACAAAGACGCCTGCAACAGGAAGAGCAACCAACAGAACCTGGGCACCATCAAGTGCAGCAACCTGTGCACAGAGATTGTTGAATACACCAGCGATAATGAGGTAGCCGTCTGTAACCTGGCCTCCATCGCACTCAACATGTACGTCACCCCTGAGCGGACTTTTGACTTTAAAAAACTGGCACAAGTGACCAAAGTCATCGTCAAAAACTTGAACAAGATCATCGACATTAACTACTACCCAGTGCCTGAGGCCGAGTACTCCAACAAGCGCCACAGGCCGATAGGAATCGGCGTCCAGGGTCTGGCGGACGCCTTCATCCTCATGCGTCACCCATTTGAAAGCCCTGAGGCTCAGCTCCTGAACATTCATATCTTTGAGACCATCTACTACGCCGCCCTGGAGGCGAGCTGCGAGCTGGCTGCTGAGCTCGGCCCCTACGACACGTACAAAGGCTCTCCCGTCAGCAAGGGCATCCTGCAGCACGACATGTGGAAGAAGACGCCCACCGACCTGTTGGACTGGAAGCTGCTGAAGGAGAAGATCGCCAAGCACGGCGTGAGGAACAGCCTGCTGCTTGCCCCGATGCCCACGGCCTCCACCGCCCAGATCCTGGGCAACAACGAGTCCATCGAAGCCTACACCAGCAACATCTACACCCGCAGGGTCCTCTCTGGAGAATTTCAGATCGTGAATCCTCATCTGCTCAAAGACCTGACGGAGAGAGGACTGTGGAGCGAGGAGATGAAGAACCAGCTGATCGCTCACAACGGATCCATTCAGGTAAAACATCCTCATCTGTCACGCCCAGGTCGCAGAGCAGGAAGCAAACTTTTTACATGACAAGATGCTGATTGGTTACTTTGTAACGTGTGGTTTGATGAGAGAAAACTTTTGTTTCAACAGAACATCAATGAGATTCCAGATGATCTGAAGCAGCTGTACAAAACCGTTTGGGAAATCTCCCAGAAGACTGTACTCAAGATGGCTGCCGACCGTGGCGCATACATCGACCAGAGCCAGTCCCTGAACATCCACATCGCTGAGCCAAACTACGGCAAACTGACCAGCATGCACTTCTACGGCTGGAAACAGGTAAGTGAGGACAGGAGGAGTTTAACAGAGAGAACTTCCTGCTGTGAATGTAACAGGTGTTAAACTCATGTCTCGCTCTCGCCACAGGGTCTGAAGACGGGGATGTACTACCTGAGGACGAAGCCTGCCGCCAACCCCATCCAGTTCACGCTGAACAAGGAGAAACTGAAGGAGACGCAGGAGCCGGTCAAACCCACAGAGGAGGAGATCAAAGAGCGTAACGTTGCTGCCATGGTGTGCTCTCTGCAGAACAAAGACGATTGCTTAATGTGTGGATCTTAGACTTGTTCTCTCTCTGTTACCTGCTGAGGCGTCAGGTTGTCCTGTGAATCCACCTGATGCTACTTCATCTTGAAGCCTGGTGTCATGCAAGTGCAAATATCAAAGCCAAAACTTGAGCATTTTTCATAAACCTCACTGTAACGAGCTCTTTAATGTATAAAGTTTTAATAATAAAATGGTTGTCAGCTCACCAATGTCAAAAAGAGGAAAGCATTCACTTACTACAAAATGTATTTTATGTTTGAAATTAAATAACTTTGTAATAGAGAATAAAGTTTTACATGCAAGTTTAATTGGGTGTGTGTGTACGTGTGTGTGTGTGAGCTGGTGAAAGAAAAGCCATCAGAGACCAAAGCAAGTGCTGCAGAGCTGCAGCTACTTTTATTATAATGAATTATTTAACCCCTTGAAACCTGGCGCAACATAAATTCCTGTGCTGTTTTCAGGTTCTTTTTTTGCAAATATTTAAAAAAATTTTTTTTCTTTATAGATTTAGACCTTTTTTGAAAAACTACAGAAAAATTATTTTATATTAAAGAATTGCAATTTTAAGCTGCTTTTCCAGTTCATTTTGTTTTCTTTTTTCATTATTTTCTTTGAACTGTTTGTTTTTATTTTTCTCTGACTATTCTCACAATTCTTGGGGTCATTTCTTCTTTCATTGCTCATGGCTTTCTTTTTTGTTTTTAATTAAAAGTGAAACATAGATATAACCAAATGTCTGTGACCAACAATCCAAAAATGAAAATTCTTGCTTACATACAGCGATTATTTTCAGTTTTGGATTGTTGGTCACACAAGACATTTGGTTACAGTAAGATTGAGAAGAGCAGCAGTTCTTGAGCCTGAAACCAGTAAAATAACATTTTTTAATTGAAAATAATTGCCAATTGTTTTTTTTCTTATTAAAAGTTGGAGCTATTATTGCTGCATGTTCAAAGTGTACAAGCTACTGTACTGTTGAATTGTTTCAGATGTTTAGGAAGTAAAAGTGCCAGATGATTTCCTACTTTTCATGGTCTTAAAATGTGAAAATTAAATGTTTTAGGGCTTTTAACATTTGGTCAAAGAAAACTAAGACGTCACCATGGGCTCTTTAAATATGTATGTCCTGATGTTTCATATACAAATCAGAAAATGTGAACTATTTAGTAAAATACTTCTAAAATGATTGCATTTGCATGGGTTTAATGGGTTAAAACTTAAAGTGAATGGGACTTAAACTGGAAATGGGCGGGGCCTAATCATCAGAAGTTATTTAAAGCCTAAAATTGATAGGGATTGATCAGAAGTTGCTCTATCATTTATTAGAAATCTAATCTATCACTTTTTACTCGGATGACAATCATACTCCTAAAAAGTACATTATCAGTATGGGATGCTTGTTTCGTCAGAGAATTCAGCACAGCCCTATTTACTACCACTTGTGTACCTTCAAAGAAATGAGATACTATTGTCGATTGAAAAAAAAAAAAAAAAATAGAAAATCAGCCAGTGTTCTGATAATTATTTTTAATATATTTTTTATAAAATAATGAAAACATAATTTACACTTTTAAATGTACAAGTTATTATTACAACCCAAAGAAAACAATGTCCAACCAAAAACATTTTGCCTGTGCGTCATGTACCCCTGCGACACGCAGAAAGCACCAACACACAAATGGGGAAACGATGATGCCAGAAAATAGAAAAACGACAAGGAATCATACAAATCAGTTTTTGTACAGAGATCAGAAGTAAAACGGCATAAACAAATAAAAACACAGTACCCTCTCGTCTTCACTATTGTCTGCAACAGTGGGAATGTGTTAAAAAATAAATTATCAAAATATTTAACATCTAAAAAAACAAACCTAGTTATACAATATTACCGTTAACCATAATGCATTATTGATTTGTTCAACAGGGATCATTGTGTATGCTATAAATAGCTTAAAATTATACATAACATTAACTATATAAAAAAAAGAAACCTTGCCCTTTTTACATAAGCGAACTAAAGACACCTGCAGATACTAAAGTCACAGCTGAAGCTGCATGGATGAAGCAGGAATAACAGGAGTGTGTCACTTCAACTCTGAGACTCTGAACCCCATTAAAGGTTCACACAGGTACAAACATTACTGGTATCAAAGTGACAACTTGAAACTGGCAAACTGGCTGCAGAGGAAAAAGGAGGCAGAGACACGAGAGCAGGAGGAAGTGGCAGTTTTCTGTCCAGCTCTAAATCAGTGAAAGAAAAGTAGTTTTGACAGTAGGAGTGGGCGACATGGATAGAATCTGTTGTCATGGCATCTTAAATGAAGATATCAATATGGTCAACTTCATGAAAAATCTTGCTGATGAATTTGCGTCTCTGCCTGTAATGACCAAATACACCCAGATATATTAAAGGGATAACCACAAAAGGTATAAACTGTACGGCTAAACGCAAATTGCCTCAGGCTGCGTCACATCGCCCACCCCTAGCTAATGTTTAGTGTCCTTTAACAGCATCTTGAGGAACCTGAGTGAGTTGGGATTCAAAATTCAACCGTTCCAGTCTGACCAGGGAAGAAAGCTCCTGACGACAGAGAAGTAGCCGTCCTGCAGGGCAGAGCAGGACGTCACCATGTAGTACAATTTTATCAGCATATCTAAACCGACAGGAAGATTAAAGAGTCACCCTCTGCAGGGATGTAGTGTCCATTCGGTACCAGCGTCCAAAAAAAAAAACACACATTGTTTCCGTATGAAAAATAGATATAGTAGACAATATCGTTAAGCAAGCTAGCAGTATAAATAGTGTCTTTTGTGTTCATCTGGGGTCGTCACAGAACACGGGGACAAATCCGCTCACACACACAGACAGACTGGTTCTGATATGACGGAGCTTCAGTGTTGTCGAGTGAGTTTCATGTACAGTAAATGTTTTCTGTCAGCACACGTTACGGGTGGCAGCTTCATCTTGATTAGTACGCAAAGAAGACGCAGTTATAAGAATAGTTTGACATTTTGGGGAAATGCAGTTATTTACCTCTAGTGGAGAGTCATAGAGAGTAGAGATACCACTTGTGTTGGTCAGTTAAATATGAAGCTAAAGCAAACAGACTGTTAGCTTAGCTTAGCATGAAGACTGGAGCTAGCTCTGTCCAACAGAAACAAAGTCTACCTACCAGCACATCTAAAGCTCATTAATAAACATGGTAAATCTAGTTTTTTTTTATACTTAATACTATGAGGGGACCCTGTTTGGTAGCAGCTATCGAAATCAAGTATGTATGTAGCCTGACAGTCCTTAAAGGTGAGATTTTTTGCTAGATGGAATTGCTTATCAGGTCACAGAGTTCTGTTTAACACCCAATCGGCAACCTCTGCGGCTGAAAAATGAAGCTAATGTTGAAGCGCCAAAAACGCAATTCCTCAAATGGCCACTAGGGGCTGGCTCCAAAAGCAAGTTAATCCCCATAGACCTCCATGTTAAAATGCCCAACTTTACAGCAGATTTACATGTGTGTACAGCCTGGTACAAAAAGTGGTTTGGATCTCTAGAGCTAATTTACTTGTTCATGATAACACAGGAGGTTAGGTTTTATATGACTCGCCCATTTATATTATATAAAGGCTTAAAGTTGCGAATATTTCAGGGCAGGATGCTTTGAGTGACAGGCTGTCTGTGAGGTGTCACTACAGTCTGAGTCAGTTGCACCCTCTCGTCCAAATTTGGTCACTCCTGGCACCGAAAATTAAACAAGGCCTTTAATTTGAACTTAACACCTGTGAAGTTTCGTGACTGCATCCTGCATGGATGTGACACTGTCGCGGTGACAATATCTGTCCACAGGCAGTCTAATAAAAACCTGTCAAAGTACTAAAACGGCTGCAGTCCACAGCTGGTGTCACCAGGACCACATTTTGCCATGATGACACACACACAGACTCACAAGGTGAAGCTGTCATGGCTGTTAATAATTAGTGAGCTTTAGAGGTGCTGGTAGGCAGATTTTGTTATGTTTGCGCAGAGCAAGATCAGCTGTTTCCCCTGTATGCAGTCTTCATGCTAAGCTAATAACCATTTGCTGGCTGTCCCCTTAATGTATTTAACAGAAAGTCTCTGTGATACAGCAAACACAAAATGTCAAACCACCGCTTTAAATATATATATAAAAAAAGATCATCTGTAAGACGCACCGAGACAACGACTCAAGGTTAAAATAATTATCCAGTACATTTAGATCTGAGATGATACGGCACTGCTGAAAACAGTGAAAACTAAGTTCAAAACAATGCACTACATTAGAGATATGATACTATTAATATCACTGAGCTTCATGACATCGACCATTTACACTCGCTCAACACGCTGATGGCTTGTTTCACATCTAAAGGGCCGCGGGTTCATCCATGTAAACGGAGGAAAGAAAAGTATCGTGGCCCACAAGTGTTCATATTACAGTAAACTAGTTTGTTCATCACTCAACACGTCCTATAACAGACCATCATACACACACTCACACACACCAGAGGGTAATAAAATGCATCTTGCCTCGAGCACAAACACTGTTGTGCCATAATGCTTCTGAGTGTTCGCTGTACCATCAGTTACACACACACATTCACTCACACACACACACACACACGCACACACACACCTCTTTAGTACAACAATATCAGTACAATATAGGTAATATTGATACATGAGAATTGTACCACAGGCATGTATCTACAGTACCATGTCTGTAGAGCTTCCATTACTTCTAGTGCATTCTGGGAGATGCAGTCTGTAATGAGTCTTTTATTTGGCTGATTGGCTGCAGGAACAGTATTAGGCCTCTCCAGGTGATGTAGTGTTCTCGAAAACAGTCTCCTCTCCGACTCGCTCCTCTGGCATAGTAGCATATGTATTTATATATATATGACAGGTATATAAGACTTTTGGACTTCAGTTTATAAAAATAAACGGGCTCAGAGAATAGAGAGGGAGGGTCTCTGCTCCGTCTGGGAGTGTTGCATTTTTAAAAATTTTTTTTTTTTTTTTGTCTTGCTCTCTCTACGGTTTAAGGCAGTCCAGTGGGAGCTGAGTGAGGTGACGTCAGTGTGACCTCTGCCGCCGCTGTGTGCAAGGAATCCTGGGTGCTCTCACAGCCGCCCTCCCTCTGTGGTCTCAGTCTCTTCTTCCTCTGCAGGCATCACTCCCTCTTTGAGTCAGATTCGTGTGTTAAGGAGTGAGGCTCGTGGTCACTCTCCGTGTTGTCGGCGTTATTGAAAAGCCTGCTGAACTTGCGCAGCTGCTCGCTGGCCGTCAGGCTCTCCTCCTGCAAGCGCTGGTTGTTCTCTCTCAGGTTGGCCATCTCTGCCAGCAGGACGACTTTATCCTGCTTCTCCTGGTGACAGCAACATGAGGAGAGAAGAAGAGTCAGTATCAGTTTTGCTGATATTAAAGGAATAGTTTGACCTTTATAGGAAATACTCTTATTTGCTTCCTTGCTGAGGGTCAGATGAGAAGATCGATACCACTCTGCTGTTTGTCAGCTAAATATGAAGCTACAGCCAGGAGAACGTTAGCTTAGTTTAGCGTATTTACTGGTCTATGAGCACCACAACCCCCCTAAAAAATCTCATCTTGTCGTTTTTAGACTTCAGTTTGTGAACAAATTAAAATGACAATAATTTTGAGCACTGATTAGACAGCTTTAGAGGTGCTGGTAAAACTTTTTTGGTAAAATACAGGAAATACAAGAATGCATTTTATTCAAAAGCTGATTTATTACAGCGTGAGGAGGTAAAAGTATCAAATGGTATCCTGGTGGGTGCATGTAACATTACTATCGTGCTCTGGGTTATAATTTTTCTACTATTATTACCTGTTTATTAAAGAATATATGTGAAAAGCAAAAGATTCTCACTCTCTCCAGGTCATTGTTGAGCTGTTTCAACATCACTTCCAGGTGGTAGAGCCGACCAGACAAGTCGTTGGGCACCTCGTCGCTGTAAACACAAACACCACAAATGACTCTGCATGTAAAGCCAACAACGCTACTGACAGAGAAACACACACTGAGTGCTGTGCAGGTTGTGCAGGTGGTTAGAGAACAGGTTTTACTGGTGTCTGTGTGAGTGCATTAATTCTTGTGTAACACTGTTTGAGCTGAAGCTCCTCAGTTTCAATAATATATTTAGTACTGCTCACTGGGAGGAAAAATAAACATCCTGTCTGGAAACACAGAGACTGAAACAACAATTCAAACAACAAACTGTTTACTTTAGTGAGAATTCACAGAGGAGTTCACAAGCTGGAGAGTCTGCTCACGTTCAGTTCAGTAAAGTACCACAAGGTGGCAGTAGTGACAAAGAGACGAATTAATAGAGCTTTCTGACGGCACAGTTTCATAAGACTGTCAAGTCTGCCTGAGTGCAATGAAAATTAAGATCCCGCAAGTCATTATAATGAGAGATGTGCTTAATAGTTGAGATACTATCTCATGATTTTGAGAAAGGTTCCCATTATTTTGAGATACTAATCATTTTAGGAGCTTCTCTTTATTTCTGGATACTGTGTTTTTGATACAACATCCCCTTGAGATACTTAGTCATTATTTTGAGAAACTAATTTATCATTTTGAGATACTAACTCATTATTTTTGAGATATTAAGTCATTATTTTAAGATACTAAGTTTAATATTTTGAAATTCTTTCTCATTATTTTGATATCTCATGTCATTAGTTTGAGATACTAACTCACTGTTTTGAGATAATGACATTATTTGATATTTTATGTCATTATTTTTTGAGATGTTACATCATTATTTTGAGATACAAAGTCATTATTTTTGATATTTTATGTCATTATTTTGAGATATTACATCATTATTTTGGTATTTTATGCCATTATTTTAAGAGACTAACTCAATGTTTTGAGATACTAACTCATTATTTTGAGATATGTCATTATTTTGGTATTTTATGTCCTTATTTTTGAAATATTAGGTCATTATTTTGAGATAACGTCATTATTTTTGAGATATTAACTCATTATTTTAAGATACTAACTCACTGTTTCAAGATACTAAGTCACTGTTTTAAGATACTAACTCATTATTTTGATATATGTCATTATTTTGAGACACTAAGTCATCATTTTTGAGATATTATGTCATTATTTCGAGATACACAGTCATTATTTTGATATTTTATATCATTATTTTAAGATACCAACTCACTGTTTTAAGATACTAAGTCATTATTTTTATATTTTATGTCATTATTTTTGAGGTATTAACTCATTTCTAATGACTTACAGGATCTTTTTTTTTTTTTTTTTTTTTTTTTTAAATCACACTGGTGAAAATGGGCTTGCACAGGTTGACCTACCCGCTAAAGGTTGGTGTGGTCCGTGGTGTCTGAGGAGTCTGAAACTGGACCGGACTGACGACTGGTCTCATGTCTGGACCTCCCCCCTGCGGCTCAGTCAGTGAGAAGAGGGAAACTGCTCTTTGTGCTGCAACAGAGACACATAATCGCACTTTCTAAAAAGCTGTATACACAAGTCTTTTTTTACACGAGCGTCCCTTGGGACACGTGACACAATCACACCTCAGCACAGAGGAGCTGGAAGCAGGTAAGGTTATGGATCAAGTGTTGGCTTGAGTCTGGTGTGTTTGTCTGTGCTGTGATCGTCTTTGTGGTTGCAGGGGACACGAGGGACGGGAGGGAGACGCAGAAAAGGAACAGTGGCTGGGAAGCAGATCAGGCAATCGTGTAGGTAGATGAAGGCACAAATCACTCCCTCTTTCCCAGGAGTGTAGTGTGACAGACGAGAGCTGAGACAACATCCGACACCCAGACAATACGTCTCACATCCACCAGGGATTTTAGATTTTGTGCTTATTAATTACATTCAATGAATCCAACTCTTCTTCTTTAAATCTTGATAAATTTTGATTTGTTTAGCATTAAATCGATCAATTACATGAAGTCACTTTCTGTAAGCTGTTGTGAGTGTGTAACTTTCAGCCAAACAATAACAGAAAAATCCACAAAATCCCACCTGTTACATCAAGAATCTCACAGTGAGTTAAACAAACCTAATCCTGAAGCGTCTCCATCCTCACCTTCATAGGCCTTAGCAGCATTGACCAGGCTGGACCACTCCAGTCCACAGGCTGTGTCAGGAAGAGGCATCAGCCCGGGATCGAGCCTCCTCAGCGGGGGAACTTTGTCTCTAACTTCTGTGAGAGACAGCTCTGAGGCAGACAGAGGCACTGAGGGACAGGAGACGAGAGCAGCTGCAGTGAGTGAACAAACCTCTACATAAAAACAAGCGCATCTATGTACAGGGTTGTAGAAGTTGTGAAAGCCACAAATAACTTGTGCATAACAATGATAAAAGGATTACTTTCACTAGGGAGCCTCTTGGATCCCCACAGAGAGAAACTTGGCAGCTAACACACTGAACACAGCAGTGTTGGCAGCGAACGCTCAACACCATTTTCACAACTTTCGTCCACCTGCCCGAAAGCAAAACGACAACAGTTGCTGCAGTTTAAACTCACCCTTCTTGCTCTGCATGTGGTTGGAGGAGACGGCGTGTCTGCGCGTGGGCAACGTGCAGGTGAAGAGTACGTCAGTGGGCGTCGTCGGATTCTCAGAGTTGGCGAAGCTGGCCTCTCTGCGCCCGCTGCACAGTGACTCATCTGAAAAGGTGCGCTGCAAGGTCCGTCTGGGAGACTACAGGGAGAAAAGTGACCAGAGATCAGGGAGCTGTGTGTGCAGGTTCATCAAAGTAAGACTGTTGATTGATAACATGTTACAGTGTCAAATATTAGTGTGTTCCTCACTGGGTCTCTTTGTGGCGTCTCTCCCACATTGTCCATAATGATCAGTTTCTTCAGGTCATCTTCGATGGTGCTTTTGTATGTCCGTCGAGGAGAACGCAGGTCCCTCAGTGAGGCTCGGAGCCGAGGTTGTCCAAAGACGTTCTTTGAGTTTGTATCCACTTGCCTGGAGAAACGAGACATGAGCACAACAAACGCAAAGGATAGTGTGTAATTTCTCCCCACACTGACCCCTAACCCATTTTCACTTCCAGCCCATTTACAGGTCAGTATTTTAGAGGCTGGTTTCAGGCCCAAACGCACTGGAGACAATCATGGTTTCTACTAATGTAACCTGTTCCATGTTTACATTAATTGCTAATCTGTAACTGAGGTGACCTGAGCATCATTTTGTATTCACCGATAAGTAAGAACTAGAAAATTCGCTCCATTTCAAAACTTAATGATACTTGAACTTAATGATTTTAGGTTGAGCTTCATACTCAAGACACAACGTCATGGTTAAAGCTGCAGGTCATTGAGGTAAAAGGAAGTCAGTAGAGAGTTTGAGATGCAATTTCAGAGTCTGCTCAGTGAACTCAAAACATTATATATTAAATTATATATTAAGTATTATATAAACAACATTTGTGATATTCCAGTAACTGAAGTTGTGGAGACAAAAAACTAAATAGGGTCAAGACACCTCAACTTCATTAGTGAAGATAATGTCTCTTCATAGTGCCTTCAGACCATACGCATATACACTACAGAGCCACATCCACCCATTCACACACCCATTCATACACCGGTGGCCGAGCCCAGACCACCTGCTACTCAGTTTAAAATTCATACACAATCACACACTACTGGCACACACACTGGGAGCAATTTGGGTTTCAGTATGTCGCCCAAGGATCCTTTGACATGTGGACTGAAGGAGTCAGGGATCGAACTATTGATCTTCCGATTTGTGGACGACCCACTCTACCTCCTGAGCCACAGCCGCCCTCAAAGCTGCTCATTTGAAGCTCTCAGTTACTAACTTACTTCTTGTTGTTGCTCTGAGAGGAGGTTGCATTTGAAGGCGACGGGCTGCTGTCCTCGTTCTGCCAGGCGCTTGGCCTGCTCTTCCCATAAAAGGCCTTGGGGGCGGAGCTGGACAGAGGGATGGAGCTCAACTGAGCTGAAGTAGGCGTCGTCGTAGCGGCTCGGACGGGCCGGGCTTTCTCGGCTGTTGGAGTCTTGTAACCCTGCGGTGTGTAGGCCCTGAAAGGACGGACAAGGCACACAGATACACATGCGATTAATACATCACAATCTAGTGTAATACAGGAGGGAAAGCCTTTTTATAAACTGTTGAAAAAAGTAGTGAAGAAGGTTTTCAAAGGCAGCAACTTCAGTATAATTAGTTCACTCAATATCTTTAAGAGGGTGGGCAATGTCTGCTCGTCTACCCCTCTTTTCACAGGAAAAGATTAATATCATTAACTCAACAGACGATTTCACAGAGAGATGAAGCAACTTTAACATTAATTAAATCTAAAAGAACAGGATATTTAGATCACAGGAAGGAACATGCAGATAAAATAATTTTCTCCAGCTGAACAAAAGATTAACAAAAGATGAATTATGTACTAAAAAAAGCATTTTACATTATATGGTTTAATTATTTGCCCCTTTGCAGGATCAATTCCAATATTACAAGTCACAAAAAGATCTATCGCTCGTCAGCAAATTAAAGGAATAGTTCAACATTTTGGGGAATAGGCAAAAATCAGCTGACCAGTGAGCTTTAGTGGATGAAAAGTGGGTGAATTTTTTGATAAATTTGGACAGAGCCAGACTAGCTGTTTCCCCGTTTCCAGTCTTTGTGCTAAGCTAAGCTAAGCTAAGCTAACCATCTGCTGGCTGTAGCTGATATGAGAGAGTTAGTGACCTCCTCATCAACTCTGGAAAAGAAAGCCAATAAGCATCCTTCCCAAAATATGGAACTATTCCTTTAGGAAAGAAGACCTAATAATCATGTGATTGAGTGAGTGGGTGATCCTCTGGCATGTAAGTCTGCCATTAACATGTGGAAAAAAATTTCAGAGCACAGATACTTAGTTCTGCTCACACAAGGTAAACTGAGTTGTTGTTTTTTTTACTGCTCTTTGTGTTTGTCTTTCTACACAAGCATAATTTATTCTTGTAGCACGCATCTTCCTTTCCTCCTTTTCATTGATCAGGCAATGAAGACAGAGTGAGCAATTAAGTGGAGGTAGTGTTGTCTGTATCACACGGCAGATACTATGCTACTGACTGCTGATACAACACCACTGACAGCAAAGGTAAACAGCAGAAGAGTAATGAACTACAACTGCTATCATCTATCACCCAATAACATCTACTGTAATAATGTGACCAAAACAAAACCCCCACATCTGTTTAACTGTGCACAATACCTGTGATGAATCATCTGTGTCCTAAAGCCTTTTGTTCTAAATTTATGTCTATATTTTGTTGACGGTCCGACACACCCCAGGCACAGACTGCAACACCAGAGTCGATGGCGCTCAGGGTTTAAACACAGATTGTTTTAATCCAGCACAGAGCGGTCGAAGCCTGTGCATGTTTGTGTTTTGTGCCTGCATGCGTTTACGATGTGGGGGAGGCAAGTGCACCAGCAGAAGAGATCACATGATGATCTGTATGTTTCACAAGGATTAGGCTGCTTTAATCCTTAATGTACCCTTTAATGGTAGATTTGCATGTTGTTTGAAAAGGATCTGGTGAACGCTGCTGCTTTATCATTCACGAAAGATTCCTCAAATTATTACCAAGTACGCATATTCTCCATTAAGCTCGGCAGCGTTAAAGATTTATAAATGTAAAGCAACACTCAGCGCAGATCTGCGATGTCATTCATTGAGGTTAATGGTAGTTAATATAAGCTTCATAAAAAATGCCATAAAAGATGCATCTCATCAGTGACTTGTTCTCTTACCTGGGTTTGAGAGCATCCATTTTATCAGCACTGGAGCCAGGAGGCGGGAATGTCCTGGTCCGGTACCCTTTGTTCTGATTGGCCGCAGCTGGTATGATGGGCGAAGACTCCCGTCTCCTCGCTTCTCCGCTGCCACTGCTGCCACCACTGCTCCTTCCCACGGACAGCTCCTGGACGCCACTGTAGGCGGCAAAGCCATGCATAGGCTTGAGGGATTGGCTGTTGGACATGTTTCCGTGGCGAGTGTTGTTGTAGTGAGTCGAGGCATCGATGCCGCTGTCGTTAGACCCCCCCTTGTTGAGAAGGTCTGGGTCGGGGTCGGCTGGGTCACCGAGGCAACCCCCGCCTCCTCGCTCTCCTCCAGCTCCTCCGTCAAACCAGCGCTCGTCGCTGTGGCTGCTGGAGGCGTTACTGGACAGAGTGTTACTGCTGGAGTGGCTGGAGTACTGAGTCTCGCCCTGCAGAGGACACAAGGAAACATTCAGACACACTCACAATGAACAAGAGAATTAGCAAATAAAACTGGGCGGTGACGAGTCTGACCTTCGAGTGTCTGTTTGGAGAGTCTTTCCCTGGGACATCCTGTCTGGTTATTCTCCTCTGCCCCCCTCCGCCACCGCCCGGTCCCCGAGACGATGGTGCTGGGACATGCCAGAGGGGTTCTAGACAGAAAACACACACAGACACTCGCAGGATTAAAGAAAATTACAACCTCCATGGTTGGCAAAGAGGATTAAATACTTATGGCACATTTAAACACTGACCTCCACCCACCCACAAAATCACCCTCCGTTATCTCTACTGTACAACACACACACTTTGAAACAATATAGAGACCATGAATGTGGTTAAAGAGAAGTCTGCAATAAATTCTTTTTGTTCACATATCACCAACTTTTAGGTTGATGCGGTGAATGTGTTAGCAAACAGTTGCCAGTTTACACATCAAACAGATACAGGGTAAAATTATGATTCATTTGGAGTCGTGTTTTTGGCCACCTGATGAATGAGTCCAACATTTACTGTTTTTGGTCTCTACTAACTCCAGAGAAGAGTATCTGCTCCAGTATGTTCACCAGATAGTCGCTAACTGTGTCTGTCAGTTGTTTGGTGATGAGCAGGTACTGTACAGAGAGTTTAAAGAGCTTTTTTTTCTGAAAACAGCTGCTTGCTGTGACTGAAAACACTGATGAGAGGTTGAATGTATTTTGAGGAACTAAAAACTAACACTAAACTAGCCAAAACACCAAAACAAAGAGCTTAAAATCCCTAAAGCTCTACGGAGCTGCTGAGTCAGGTGATAATTCTCTGTGTTTTGTGAAGGTGGTGTACCTGTTTTGCAGCGCTCCATAGTGCTATCCTGACTGGTGAAGCCTGAGGAAGACTCCCCGCTGGAGGTGATGTCCACACTGAGGTGGGGCTCATACGGCAGCAGGGAGCGCTGTCCTGATCCATATCTACACAGAAGGATCACAGGAGGGGGGGCAGCAGTTGATTAATTAACACATTCATGCTACTGTCTGTCATATACGAAATAAGTAAAATATGTGGGTTAATTAGATGCAGTCATACATATTCATACAGTGGTACCCACACACACGCGCACACAGAGGATAATGTTAACTAAAACATGCACAATACACGAAACTAACACTTCAAAGCAAGCCTTAAAAATGTTTGGATTTAAATTTCAGTTTCTGTTTTGCATCCTGATGGCAGCTGAATAAAAGACATTTCTCCTGTTGGGCGAGATGTTATCAACCTCCACACAGTGAGGAAGAGCCGCCCACACAACAGATCCTTCCTCGAGGAGACAGTGTGTTCATACACGCCTTGCTGCAGACCTGAACACATTATTCATCCTCGTCTTACCAACAGATATAATCCACCCTCCAAGCAGCAAAACAGTTGTTAACATTGGACATGTTTAATCGAAGATCAAAGGAGGAGAGCTCGGAGAACAGAAGACCACACACACCTGTCGGGGGAGGGTTTGTAGCGCACGAAGGGGCCCGGTGTGATTCCAGGTGGCCCCATCGTGGCGAGGTTGACCAGGCCTGAGGAGGGCGAGGAGAAGCTGGCTGAGGGGTTTCTGTAGGGCAGTACTCTGTCGCCTCCTGCAGGAGACAGACTGTAGTGGTTCTCTGGGTAGCTCACCGGCCTGCTGGACGACCAACAGAAAAACAATCAGACCACAGCAAGGTGAAGCAGGCGAGTAAGGCTGCTACAAGAGTATGCGTAATCTAAATCTAAATAAAGTGAGAAACATGCTGCAGAAGAAAAGAGTTTTAGTTAGACCCTGTCAGGATCTGTTTTAATATATTCATTCCTTTAGAAGACTATCCTCAACAAAGTACTGAAAGGTCGAACACTTACAATCTACTGAGCCTTTGCAAACTGGATTGTTAGTTTTTACAGAGGAGAACCACATTTAAAGGTCAAGTATGTAGGATTTAATGGTATCTGGAGGTGAGGTTGCAGAACTGAAACTTCTCCCCAGTGTCAAGTGTGTAGGAGAACTATGGTGGCCGACCAAGACGCAGAAATACCCCTGCCTACAGCCACGAGTAGATACGTGCACTCTGGGCTGCTGTAGAAACATGATGGTGCAACATGGTGTGGAAGAGGACCTGCTCCGTATGCAGATATAAACATTTTAAGGTAGCAAAAACAATGATTCCTAGTTTTTTAGCTCACCTCTTGAGGTGCTGTGGCTCCCTGTAGGGAGCAGGCATCTGGTTCTTGTATGGGCGTGGCAGTGGATGAGGTGGGGGACCCATTGGAGCCCAGCGCTGCGGGTTGGGGGCACTGTGGAGTCCTGGAGGAATGGGTGGGCTGTCCCATCGCCACATGGGGCGAGGGGATGGTCGGTAGCCTGCCGCTAGAGGCTCAGGTTCTGGCTTCTGCTCCATGGTCTTCATCTCATACTCCTCTGTGCAGCCCCTAACGAGACAGAAGGAGGAAGGGACGTCCAGCACAAATTAATCAAATGCTTGACACAGCCGTCATCCACAGATTTTGATCCTCAGCTCAGTAAAACACAGTGATCCTCGCAGCGTCCTCTCTGAAGACCTGAACTACAGCTGAACCAGAACTGAGGCTTCTGTGTTGAGTTCAGTGTGAAAACTGTCAATAAATCTTTATTTATCAACTAAAGACACAACTCTCTTCTGAAATGTCTTCGTGCTAGCCTCCAGCTCGATATCCAGCACATATCTTTTACACATCATCATTATTTCATTCACACAGCCTATTACAGGAGGGCAGGAGGCATCAAATATGCATAGAGGATGTATTCAAGACAAGACGAATGCCGAGAGGAAGAGAAAGGAGATGAAGGAGAGAGAAGGGCAGCCATGACAGTGGAGGAATGGTGTCAAAGTGGAACAAGGCAGGAGTAGGCTTAAAGAAAAAAAACTTCAAGAGAAACAAACACAACACAGCGAAGATTTAAATAAGTGTTTTTCTGAGACTGCAGCCGGCTAAGTTTTGAAACTACAGTTTACAACCACAAACATGATGAAGAACAGCTTTCATGGGTATATAACAAGTTACTCAGCAGACATGAACACCATCCAATCGCCAAAAAATGCAATTCTTACAGAAACCTAACAAATATCACAAGTTTTTGAGACCAAATCCCAGCATGGATTTTTTTTATGGCATTCCTCAAGGTCTTAGTGTGTTAATGTGGTATTTTGGATGAAATTTGATCAATTCTCGAGGGGTCAAAAATGTTTAAATTTAGCATCAAATTTGGTCATCAAATGGTACCAAACCAAAAATTGAAGAGGCACTAATGAGACATGGCCATTATATCATAGCCCTAAACATTCAACTTTCAAACTCTGAAGAGGTCCCTAACCAAAACACAATGTTCAATACAGATTTGTGGCTTGAAAAACTTCATGCACAGAGCTGAGGTGAATCTCAGATTAATCTTTTGGTTTCCAGCTCTCAGATGATGTATTCCACTTCTATGTGACATGTACTGTTGACCTGTCATTTGGGACTATGGTGGATCAAGAGGCTCAAAGCTTCTCACCAGATAACAGTTCCAATTAAAACTGTGCCCAATAAACAGTTAGGTTTATTCTGAATAACACGGCCATTATTTGAAGATATAACATGCAGGGTTGTCCTACACAACAATGTATAGACTCATACAGAAGCAATCCCTCTCAATCATCACTTATGAACCACTGTAAGTGTGTGGCGGTGTATTTATCTGCAGAGACTCTGCTCTCTGTCTTTATTTTCTTCTTTGGGACGTTTAAGGGTGTGTAGCCCGACATACTCAGCTGAGGTCGGGGCTTTATAAAAAGGCAGCGACCAGGTGCCAGACTGTGGGCAGCTGGCATTTAAGAGACAGAGCGCGGAAAAAGTGCAAATATAGCAAGGCGAAATAACAAACAACATTGTATCTGGGACTGGCTTTTACTTTTATTCTCCCTGGTGAGCGTGTTTACCTACAGTAACCAAAAATCCTGCATAGCGTACCTCCAATGAAAGATATGTTGATGTAGTTTTGTGAGCAGAAATGATGAAATTCATTAATTTGGGTGAACTGTTTCTAGCATATTTAACCTGGATTCATTGTAGAGCCCGGTCAGACTAAACTCTCTTATTCACTCTGCTACAAGAATGTGAAACATCATCAAATAAAAGCCGGAGAGATGCAAACACAACATACACACAAATTTGAACACTAGCACAAACAGATGATGATCACTAATCAATGAACATCAACACAACACATGGTCAAGACGCTTGGATCGATCAAGAAATACTAACTCAACCAACATCGACACAGTTACACAGCAGCAGTACAAACCTTAGAGAGAGCAGAGCCTACCAATGTTGACATGCAGTGTTTCTTCCATCACACTGGCGGAGGTGACACAGCTGGAGCGCCCCAAAACACACACACACGTGGTCAAACACACTACAGCATCACACCTTTCCTTCAGTGTATCCGTCCATCTTGCGTGAGCACGAGTCGGAGCAGAAAGGGAAAAACCACTTCCAACTCTAGTTTCTCTTTCTTTCTCTCCTCCACCCACCTCTCTCACTCTCGGTGGTGTTGAGACACGTCGTCCTCACCGAGCGCTTCTCTGCCTCTCCAACTCGATAAACCCTGCCTCTCTCTATCTCTCCATCCCTCCCTCTTTTCTGTCCTTTTCATTCGCACAGGGCATGCATTTTTAATTAATCACTTCCACTCCTTTATTTATTTATTTATTTTTTGTGGTCTCCGTTTTTTTCCCCCTGCAGATTCCAGGCCTTAATCTCATGCAATCTGCCTGCTTGGCACACAACGACAAACGAGTTAGAGTTAGAGAGAGAGGAAGAGAGAAAGAGAGGGGGAAAGAGTGAAATACAAGACTCTAATTATCAGCTGCTACTTGAGAGAGAGAGAGAGAGAGAGAGAGAGAGAGAGAGAGAGAGAGAGAGAGAGAGAGTGTGTGTGTGTGTGTGTGTGTGTGTCAAAGGGATTTAAGTTGGTGTAATTAAACTGCCTCCAACATTAAAGATATCTAACCACTGTGCGATCACACAGCCAGCCACAATTACTGTATTTAAAAGCTGGTTCTCAGTCAGAAACACACACACACACACACACACACACACACACACACACACACACACACACACACACACACACACACACACTGTGGTTATTTCTTCACCTCCGTAACCGTTCTGTAACACCACATCAGCGTCTCATAAGGCCTCGTTATTCTGTCTTTGTCAAGGCTGTGTGTGTAGATGAAAGGTTGGAAAAGGATGACGGCAGGGAAAAGAAATAGATTGTGGGAGGAGGGGAAACAAGGCTGAGCGAGATGAGACGAGATATGAAGGAGGGAGAGACAAAGAAAGGCAGATTTTGGTTAATTCCCGTTAAACAAATGCTTCTTTCTTTTTTGCCTCATTCCGCCTATTTCCTCTCGAACCACACATCGTTCTTTCTCTCTGTTCGCTCGCTTCCTCTTTTCACACACTCCCACACAAAATCCTCTCAGAACATTGGAGTCTGGCCACTACCGCTTCCATGCTTATGTGTGTGCGCTCACTCTGGCTCGCTGTTGTCCTTCCACTACTGCCTGCTAACACTCAGCAGAGCCGTCACCTGCTGCCTCAACATCTGTATTCACCACGGCTGTTTAGAAATGAATCATTAGTTTAGCTTCAAAGAGATCTCAACACACCTGCGAGGCCCCCCCTCTTCATACGGAGGAATGATGACCACTTTGACCGTGACCGACGTCCTCAGCAGGTCAATCATCTGTTCATGAGTCAGTGTGACCGCGGCCACCTTGCAAATCTCCACCAAACGGCTGCCCTGCCTCAGTCCCGCCTGCCAGGCAAAGCCGTATTCCTCCACCTGCATCGGAAAACCATCAAAAAAAAAAAAAAGAAAGTCTTAAAACAAGCCAGTTATGTGCAGCCAAGAATCTTCATAGACGAGCATTTGAGATCTGGCGTGGCAGATGGTCATCTGACGGTACCTCAGCCACAGTGCCGTCCAGGCGAACATGGAAGCCCAGTTGTCCCAGTCCATTTCTTCTCAGAGTCATATCCACCGTCTCACATCCCACGGTCAATGACTGGCCAAGGAGAGGACACGATGTTAGTAAATGAAAATTAAAATTGCAGTGTCATCATCTTAAACAAAGGAAACATCATGAAACAGCCTGAAAGAGGAATTAAATCTGCATGAAGCGCATTAAATACTGAAATCCATCAATTATATAATCACACAAATTAAGAGGTGACATCACTAAAAACTATGCATGTATTTGGTACTTCCAGAAAGATTAACTTATTTTACAATATTTTGTTTTCTGTTGGATTAACACAAAGCTCAATAGTCGAGGAAATCTCCTTTTCCCAGCATTGAATTCAACAAATTTTACAGGGATTATCACGATACGTCTTTCATCAGCCAGCACATGCTGCCGCACAACTTCACTGAAAAAGTGAGTGACAGTGTATGTTTGCATGGAGTACCTTCATGCAATCTCTCTACAATACTTGAGTTCAAATTTATTATGAATCTAAAGCGCCTGGATTACACTTTTGAGGGTTATTAGCTTTAAGTTGACACATTATTCAGGGCCATTCAACAAAACACTTGCTACTTCTTGTAATTATCGTCACGGTTGCTGCCTTTAAAAGTCTTGAATTTCCTAGTTTCCAGGATGCTTGGGAAAACTTTCAGGAAATTAAAAACATTCCCAACTGTGGAAATCCTCTGAGCAGATGTAAGAGAACAGAGGTGTTCCAGATAACACTGTAATGAATGACAGATTAACTAAACGCAGACTTGACAGAGAATGATTTAAGTCTTACGGTGGTCTGAGGACAAACTTTTGAACTGTGGCATGTACTGTGCGTTTGTGGCATGACATTTAAGGTATCAAACAAAAGCAGTGAAAAGGAAAACTGCAAGTAAATGGGTGAGAGCCAGATGCAAGTATTTTTAAAAAATCAGCTTTGACTCAACACATTTGTCAGGCCTCAAGCGTACACACAATACCTTTGGTGAGAAACGTTGAACATAAAGATAACTGTTTACATCCTACTACACACCACAGTCTCTATTATATAACATAATAATGTTACTCGGTCTGCATACTTTCATCTAAGAACTATTAACTGTCTTCGCCCATCACTTACACTTCAGAGCGCTGCTACCCTCGTTTACTCTTTGGTTACATCTCATGTTGATGATTGCAATTCTGTCCTCTTTGGTCTCCCTCTCAAGTGTCTTCATAAACTCCGATTGGTCATGAACTCAGCCGCCCATATCATTACCAGAACCCGCTCCACAGATCATATCACTCCTGTTCTCCACTAGCTTCTCTAGCTTCCTGTTAAGATTCAAGTTGATTTCAAGATTCTGCTTCTCACCTTTAAGGCCCCCTTCATATCTACACACACTTGCGTACACTTAGATCCTCTTCTGCACTCCAGCTCACATCACTATCTGCCTGCTTGACTACCATGGGTTCTAGAGTCTTCAGCCGTGCCCTACCTCTCTACACATGAACTGGAACAAGCTCCAAACTCTCACCTTTAACCTCTGCACCATCTCCCTGATGTCCTGTGCACAGCCCTCAGGTACCCGCACAGCAATGTGGTCTCCTCTACCGTAGAAGATCTTCAGCGCCAGCCGCTCCGGTGTCCAGCCAATCACGTCCGCACAGAAACAGTTAAACACCACCTCTTTGGTGGAGCAGTCTGTCAGGAGGACGTATTCAGCTGATAAACCCAAGGCACAGGGGAGCTCCGCCCCACCTCCACTGAAGTCTTGGGCCTGGACCCTCCAGGCGACGGCCCCCGCAGCTCCCAGCTCCGCTCCCTCTCTCGCCTTGGAGCGCTCCCGTTTTTTAGACGCGAGGGAGATGAGGTTGTTGAGCTTACCGGCTGAGTCGAGGGGCGTGCTGCTAACGTAGTTCTCAGCCAGGTCACGGAGGTACTCCTGCCGCGTTCGTGTTGCCATGGTGTGGAACTTCTCTGACTTGTGTGCTGCGGTTTCTGCATTGATAACTTTGGCAAGAAGGAAGTTACGGAAGGTTTCTGGGTCACGGAAGGTGACGCCGCTGGGGATGGGTGGGCCGAAGGGAGGCACATCCTTCATTCTTGTCACAGCAACACTGAAAGAAGAAGGTGACACAGATTTGAAGTGTGAGAAACTATTTTAGTCATGGCTCTGTGTATGTGAACACTTCTGTTTAAGACATTTACCTGTAGCAGGTGCCTTCAGAGCAGGGGTTATGCACACGGACAATGACAAAGACGTGCTGGAAGTGTGAGCGGATATTCTGCGGGGTGAAAGGCAACGCTCCCGGCTCCTGAAAGATTATGGTGACAATGTCGTTCCCTATATGCCTCTTTCTCAGGAGCTGAGGGACAAGAGAGGAGAGATAAAAAATGACAAGTTAATAAAAATTAGCTAACACAAACTGGCACCAACACAACTGACAATAGAAAGAGTCTGACAAGGGAAACGAGAGATTGAGACGCTCACTACGAGACACCAAACAACAGCTCTTTATGTAATTTGTTTTTCGGATTCTGTGTGGGCTATTTGTGTCTGTGTGTGTATATGTGCTGGTTTGTCCGTCTATCTGTGTTCGTGTAGGAGACGTGGCACAGAGTCCAAGCTGTGTCTGTGGTGCAGTGCTTGCCAATCCTCTCTTCATCTGCAGAGGGAAGTGTGAAAGTACCAATTATGTAATCCAGCCCACTGTTTGGCCACAGATACACACATTCTCCAGCATGGTGCCTCAGGAGCATCCTTCACTCGCACTGAGACTGCAAGCTCTGAAATTTGGATTATTGTGCCTGATGTAGTGGTTACAAACATTAACTATAACTGATGGAAGAAAGATGTTTGTTGTATCTTACATCTGGCATCTTCATCTATTTTACCATCCATTCTACACACAACTAAATACAGCTGATATGCAAGATTCAACAGATATTTACTGCACATTTAACCACTGGTCATACAAGTAAGTGTGCTGGCTGGTGTTCTCCTTTTCTCTTCTGAGTGCAAGAGCCTCCACAGTATGTTTATTTCTACTTCACTCCTCTTGCATCCACTTCTGCACCGCAGGTTATATTTAATGTCAGATGCTGCCACCTAGAGGTTCATCTGAGCAAGTAAATGTGCTGGCTGCTGCAGTCTCTAAACCTCTGGATGGAGTTATTGTGCCATTTATAAAATTACATTTTCTGATTTAATAGTTGACACTAATATGAACTGTTCAAACACATTTATAAGCGACTTTATTTAAAAAGTGCAACCCTCACATTTCTTGTTTACTCACCATTTACAAGATGTTTAAGAAGGTCATGTAAAAAAAAGCTTGTTTGTAATAACACACGATGGATTGCTGCGGGGATAGTAAAGTATGGCTCTCCGATTCACAATCTTTGTTGATATTTGAGGAGGAACAAATGACTTCCCCACACTGTACACTAATCCTGAGCACCCACAGGGGCCTGTCTGAGCACATGTGTTCACCCGTGTGAGCCTCTCATGCAAAACGCTTACACAAACTATTAAAAATACCCACACGCAAAAAAATGTTATCTTACACACAGGTCACTGACACACGCAGAACACGCTGCAAACACACAGCACCCTGGAGAATGTGTAGGAAGGCAGCTTTATTTTAAGAAAAAAAAGAGGGAGAAAATAAAGACACTACTCACTACTGAACCCCACCCATATGATCCAGTTAAAGAACAAGAGGCAGTGAGACAGCAAAAGAAAAAGCCAGTGAGTAGGAAAGGACAGAGAACAAAGACTATAAAACATAAGAGGCTGAATAAAAAAGGAAAGAGACTCTACATGAAGAGGGTGACACAAGTCACGAGTTTCCACTCTATGAATTCTTGCTGTTGGTTTACGACCCGGAGCGAACAGAGGAGGCTTTAACTAACAACCACAGACCGACTCTGGGTGACAAGAAAGGAAAGTTGTGGATGTATTTTTCAGCTGTACGCACCACACCATGACCTCACGAGACACAACATACAATAAGAGGGTGCTGTTAAGCTCTCACCTGCTGTGGGTTGTTGGGCATGTAGGGCAGCATGGTGGACACGTGGAACATGACCTCGTAGCCCTGGTAGGTGGTGTACAGGGAGTGGGTGCCTGTGGAGTCCGCTGGAGAGAGATATTTTAAGTTCAGGTCAGATGTTAACTTCAGATTTAGAGTCCAAACACTTAATCGTACAAACAGATGTTTTTCCAGGGATCATGATGATGCCAAAACTGTCATGTTGCTTGTTCTGGGGTTGTGACACTTGGCCTGATTATCACTGTTACGTATCACTGCAGGCTTCATCTGTCTTTTACAGTAATGGATTTTGTCCTCTTAAAAAGACAGTTAAAGTGGTGTGTACAAATCTGATAATTCAAATTTTGGTCGAAGAACCTATGTTTTAATGTCACAATGCTATTTCTCAAAGATCTCTAGAATTGTTTTGCCATGTGACTTGATGTAGGTTTCTGCATGATGCCGTTACGACATATAAAACTCTTAGCCTGCCTAATGTGCCTCTTCGTGACTGAACCAAGCTTTCTATGTCATCCAGTGAGAGAAGTTCAAGGATGGCTGCTCATGGTCTTGCATCTACTAACCAAACAACCAACAGAAATGCAACATGAAATGACGCACTGGTGCTAAACCCAAACAAACAGACGGACAGCAGCTCGCCATGGAGGCAAAATGCACAAAAAGACCTGTGGTATTCCAGCAAAGAGTAAAACCTTGTTGGGTTGTGGCAGCAGAGGCCTTGCCTGTATGATGCGTCCTCCAGTTCATACCATGATCGTGTAAATAAGGATGGAGCATGGAAGGAAATAGCGGCTGAGTTGCAGCTGCCAGGTGAGCAATTTAGCAGCTAGCAAACACATCACAGTATTTAGTGCCCACAAAACTTTAGGTTATTAATAAGGTGACATTTCATGTTGTGTTTTACTGTTATAACCCGTGTAGCATCCTTGCACACTCAGTATGGGAAGCTATCGTACTTCATAGCCTGTGATTCAGTAGGCGCTGTCGTTGTACAGTCTGCATACATCAGATTTGATGTCATACCCAAGTTTATTAGATCCATGTCACACAGTGTAGCTGCAATAAACTTATAAGATTGCTAAATTTGCACAGTCTGAAGGAGGCTTTACCAGCAACCAAGCTAATCAATGTACTGCTGTGAACACCACATTAGTTTGGGTCTAGCTGATCGAGGCAGCAGTCGACCAGCAACTCCTTGTATTCTGCACGGTATAGTTACTGTTTTTCTCAGAGGAGTCTGGCAGCTTTGAAAAGAGAGATATAACAGCTTCAGTTCCCCGTCAGAAAGAGCTGTCTGACAGCAAGGTCAAGCGGTGAAAATACAACACTGACTATGGTTAAGTACTTCATATAACCCCACTTCAACAACTCTGATCTATCCCTTTTCAGTTATTATTATCATCAGCACTTGTAGCTTTAACCTACATCGCTACTTTTTGCTGACGGCTATGTGGGAGTTTTCATTTGAAACCCCCAGAAAAAAACAGAGACAAATGAACCCCTCCTTTGAGTAATGAAAATTTCCTCATTGATATAATTCTGCTGCCTATTTTAAATTGTCCTACAATGGACAAGCTACATATGGTGTGACATTCAGCCGGGACTCTCATTCAATATGGATGAAAGATGAAAAGAGAGAGAAAATGGGCTCATTCACATTATTTCATAACTTATTAAACTGCTTTTATTTTCTCTAAGCTAGTGAGATGATAATTAAGTGATGAATGTCTTACTGTGAGCTTAATCTGGCGAACAGGAAGTGCATGTGTAACATTGTGCTGCCGCAAGCTGCAGTCTTGACTTTCATGTACAAGTGAGTCAGATGCTTATGTAGACATGTGATCAACATGTTAAATTATCAACACATGTACAGGATGTGATGCATATCTGAGAGGGGATGAGGACTCACTCTTTGTGTCGAGCTGTGCAGCGTATTTGGTGAATCCCTTGAGAAGCACCTGCTCCCCGAGCAGCTCCAGGAAGGCAGAGAAGGCGGGTGACGCCTCCTCGTTGTTGTACATCTCCTCCTCTGTGCTCTGGCCTGCACGGCACAGCAGAACACCCACCTTGTGCTTCTGACTCAACTACAAGACAACAGAGAGAGAACATTAACATCACACACACACAGACAGCTGAAACACTGCAGTTTGAGCCTTTTAATACAACTCATGGTTGAAGTGGATGTTACACAGAAGAATTTCACTCTGATGTTAATCTGGGTGCCCTTAAACATTAAGCTCCACTTCAGCGTTGTAAAAAAAAACACCTGCACAAACAAAAACAAGCCAAACACCTCCGCCTTGCACTTCACCCTCCATTAAATAAAAGATGAGATAACGTGGCTAAACATTAAAGCTTTTATGGTTACACACTCATGCTCAAACACACCACACCCTACTCCAACGATTCTGTACTTCGCACCAACACTAAATCAGTTACACAGGTTTCAGACACTTTTATACACAATATCTGAGCATACCATATGCCACTGTGTTACTTATCAGCTATTATTTCTTTAGCCAGCCTGACTTTGAGTCACTGACTGAGCATCTGGTCTCAACTGTCGAATTTCCAGTTTTAGCTCACAAGCCCAAAGATGAAATGCAAAAACCGGCTTGTAACTCACCCCCTGTTCGTCTAGTTTGAGGAGCTGCTCTGTGACTTTGGGTGTGCTGAGCGCCAGTCTCAAACAAGACACGTTGAGCTCGGGGACGACTTGTTCCAGGACCTCCTTGAGCGGCAGACCCCGCACCGTGCCGTGCCTCCCCGTCGACGCCACAGCATCTTCTAAAATGGAGCCTCGCAGGGTCACAAGCTGGATGTGGGAAAGACAAAATGTTGCAATGCTTCAATGATTTTAAAACATTAAATATCTTAACTACGATTAGTGCCTCTCAGGTTGCAGTTTACATCCATGTCTGTCCACACTCATATGTTTTCGAACTACAAATTCGAAAACATGGATGCCTCACACACATTTTTAACCCGGCAGCACAGAAGATCTATACAATCAGCACAGTTTAAAGATGGACACCCAAGATTAGTATCACCGATTCGGCAACCCACCAAATGCCCCTTCTGTTCCTCAGTTACGACACTGAGTAATGGCCAGAGGGGTGTTTTGCAGAACATCATGATGTCACAGTGAAGTTGACCTTTGAGCTTTTGGGTATAAATGTCATCACTGCATCATTTTATCCTATTAGACATCTGTGTGAAATTTTATCAAAATTATTATATGAGATCTTGAGTTACGTTAAATGTGTTTTGTGAGGTCACAATGATCTTTGACCACCAAATTCTAATCAGTTCATTCTTGAGTACAAGTCGGACGTTTGTGCCAAATATGAGGAAATTCCCTTATGGTGTTCTTGAGATACTGCGTTCACGAAAACGGGACAGACAACCGGAAAACACAATACCTCTGTCACCAGCGTGGAGACATAAAAATGTCAAGAAGTGACTCCATTATCTTAAAGTTTTGTTTAAAAGGTTTTGTCATTATTGGTTTCATGCCCACCCTTACTTTTACTGTTTATCTGTTTAAACCTTTCCTGTCTTAGGAACAGAAAACTTGCTGACCAACTAACCAACTTTGTTTTTTACTTATCTCCTTTTTATCTCACTGGTCTGGTTAAAACATTTCTTGTGTTGTGTAAAATTGTTTTCTATCACAGATAATGGCTACAGTAATTTTACATGTCTCATT
Organism: Epinephelus cyanopodus; assembly: GCA_026686955.1. Taxonomy (NCBI): domain Eukaryota; kingdom Metazoa; phylum Chordata; class Actinopteri; order Perciformes; family Serranidae; genus Epinephelus; species Epinephelus cyanopodus. The sequence continues at coordinate 23,051,150 of CM048918.1, read as the reverse complement.
TGGAGAGAAATGTATTCTCTGTGTGCTACTTGTTAAAAACATACTTAAATCAAGCTCCTTTCATACATGCACTGCTACAATGTACTTATCTAGACATTACCAGAGGAGCTGTAAGTGAAATAACCAATGTCTGAATCAGTTGGACGTTTAACGGACTTTACCCTGCCAGTTCCCTAGTGAAAAGTCAGTGTAATGTCTGATTAAACTTGTGTAAACAGAGCAGGTCATTGTCTGGAGAATTCAGAGTGAGCGAGTGGGTGTGTTGATGACATTTCTATCATGAGACTGGCAGGAAACCGGAAGAATACAAATATCCAAGGGTGAAGATGAAGGGTCATTTAGATGGAAAATGTCTGACTAGAGAGACAACAAGATTTCGGAACATCTATTGCATGGCCGGTGCCAGGATTTTTTCTCTCCCCGTGCTACAGGTGGAGGTGCTGTCACAAAAGATTGTCATGACTTCAGAGTTACTTTATCTGAAGTTCTTGTTTTTTCACTTTGAGCAGATGTGGGGCTCTGTACATTTGATATAAATGTTGTTTTTAGTTGAATTTGGCCGGAGAATATTCAACAAAACAGCTGTAGGTGGGGCTGACCGAGACAAAGCCTGGACAAACACTAACACAGGAAAGACACAGGAGAACATACACAGTAATAATTCTGATTCTGAGATATTTGTATTGTGAAAGGTCAGAGGTCAGGCTCAGCTACAGAACCACGCCTCTGTGAAATGGAGGGGCGGATGATTGGCTGCCTGGAAGCTTGAAGTGGATCCATCAGATGAGGGATGGTCTCAATATTGCCCTGCTGCCCCTGAAGCCAAACACACACACACACACACACACACACACACACACACACACACACACACACACACACACACACACACACACACACAGAGTGCTCTGTGTGGAGGATTTAAAGTCGAGCTGTATTGTGAATTAATATTCTGCTCAGTATTGTGCTGCCACAGAGTGCTGCTCCCTGGTGAGAGGAAATTGACCTGCTTCAAAACAGTGAGGCTATAATAACCTCAGATACAGTTGGGAGGAGTGGGCTGTTCCTTCCCACCACACACACACCCGTGCAACTACACACACAAATGCGGCTTCATTAAAAATGCATGGCAGACTGTAGAGCTGGCAGGGGCCGGAGAGACAGTTGAACCTCGGAGACTCGGGTGTGCCGCAGAGAAATGAAACCTGATTGACACGCAGCCGAAATTATGGAGCTTTCCTTTCAACGCGTCAGCCTCTGTGCAACAGTGCAGCGAGTGACTGCGACATGCTGAGCAGGAATGTCAGAGGGCTGCGTGTATAAATGTGTGATGCAGGGAAAGGGGGAAGTCTCCGCACCTTGCTGCGTCAGCACTGCTGCACAGAATTAAATGACAGACTTAAGGGGGATGGATATTTGAGAGCAGCTGCGGCTGGAGAGAATAAAGTCTGCAATCAATCTCTTTTTTTCTGTGTGGGAACAGTAGGCCTGGGTGTGTTGGCTGTGTCTGTTAGCTGAGCTCTGTGTACTTAGATGGCGGAGAGGCTCTATTGTTATACCAGAGCTAAGGTGATGAGGCCAGGCAGCCATGTAATCCAGCTAAAAACAACACAGTGCCGGAGGAAGACAGGCGGGCTACATGAACACAATGAACACAAGCAAACTTTACTGTTTGTTTGAGTGAGCTTGACAATGCTACACAGGTGTTTATAAAATGTTAAATAGATCAAACTGACTGTTTGGAGACCGCAGACCTCTCTAATGCAAACTATGAAATAAAAAAATGGAAGAAAAACACAATGCTGTCTGTGGTCAAGTGATTTATGGGCTGCAACTAATGATTGTACGCCATGTGTAACAGATTAATCTGCAAATTATTTTCTGGATATTTGTTGTTTTTGTGTAAAAAAAACAAAATTGCTGATCCCAGTTTCCCGGGGACTTTAATTTTTTGTTTTGAGTAACCATCAGTCCACAACCCAATGATTTTCCATTAATTATAATACAAAACCAAGAAAAGCTTTACGTTTGAGAAGCTGGAACAAGTTAATGACATTTTTAGCTTGAAATCAAAATGATTTATTGACTTTATTCCACTGCGTATAAAACTTAAGACCAAGTTTACAATGGCATAAATCAAAGGGGGAAAAATATGAGTTGATATCAATAACTCAGTATGAGGGACAACTTTGCCAGAATGTTTATTGCAACATAAAACACAACTTTTTTGTCTTGTGGTAGAGACGAGGGTGGAACACGACTGAGAAATAACCTGCTGTTTGTTGGCGAGTTTTGTCTTGACGATTTTGTGTTTCTCACTCTGCATGTGGGATTCCACTGCTTTGATTCTCATCATGCCGAGTTTGAAAAACTTCTTGCAGAAAATATTCCGAGTCTCATGTGCATTGCCTTGTACTTGTTTCAGCCATCCCGCGAAATCTTGGTTAAATGGCCAATTGTTGTTTGCACTTCCCATGGCTTACAAGGTACAGTGACAGTGGCTCACAGACAGGGGATCGTCGTTTTGGAAACAAAATATGAGTGTTGTTGGTTCCACTGTCCTGATCTGCGTGAATTAAATGTATTCAGGAACATTTAGAAAACTATCTTTAAAAATCCTATGAGACTTTTGAAAGATTGATTTCAGCCATTTTATCACCAATTAATGCCTTATTTTTTGGATGAATAAATTCAAGGCCTTTTAAGACTTTTAAGGAACCACTGGAACCCTGTATCTGAACAGTTGCAAATTAATTGTCTGTCAATAATGAGCCCATATTTGTTAGAGTTTGTTGCTTTGGAATCAGAATTTCTCTAAGTAAATGAGCATAAATGACATGTTTGTTGTCCTTGAACACATCTTTATTATTCCTCCATAATCATCAGCCCATCATTCAACACATTATGAGTATTTGACCCCTCAAAGTGGAAAAGTGGTTGGGTGTGCTCCTGGTGAGAGGAGGTCAAACACTCTGGCCACAGCAGCCAGTGTTTGGTTTGGCTTTGCTGCACTGAGGCTGGGCAGGTGGAATTTTCCACTGGCAGAGGGGACAGGGGGGTGAGGGGGGAGGTTAAAACCAGGGCAGAGCGGGTTGGAGTCACAGGTAAGGACACAAAGGGAAGGCTATGTGACATTAAAGTGAGTAAAAAAGAAAGTAAGCGTGCACACTTCACTGACTCATCACCGTCTCGTCACTCAAAACAAACACACACAAACGGCAGATGGTTCATACCTCGCTTGTTCTGACGATGAGGCGGTACTGGTACTGGTCTTTCAGGTCTTTGGTGTCGTCTAGTTTTTCCCTGCGGATGCTCACGGCCACAGGGCCCAGCTTATCGTCTGTCCCAAAGTAGTTTGAGTGCTCTGGTGGAGGATGACAAGAGATCGGGATCAATGATAAAGTTTGTGTTGAGGAGACACGTGCTTTATCTACAGTATGACTGGATACATGAACAAGAGACTGGGTTGTGGGTTTTATACACAGGAGCGTCTGACTTTCTTTTAGACTTGAAAGTATTAATCAAAAAGAATCTTTTCATTTTGTTAATGATTTTAGCAAACTTTCAAGCTATAATACAATACAGCAATTCACCAGTTTTAGCTTCCAAACGTATGTATTAAGTGTTTCTTGGTTTTCTAACTCTTCTGTAATAGTAAACTGTTTTTGGACTGTAGGTCAAGCTAAAAAGGGACACCTATCAACCAACACTTTATAGACTTTTATGAATTATCATAAACCTTTTATAGACCAAAGAATTAATCAATAAATTACTATCCATGAATCTATGAGACTAAGTAAATATTTTTAGGCTTCTAGGCTGCTAATTGTCAGCTTAAACTTTGGGAAACTATGATGGTTATGATTAATCATTAACTGTGAGAAATGATGCTTTTCTGCAACACCCTGTTTTTTCATTAACAAAAACATCAAATTTCTGAAGATGGTGCTTAAAAACAAGCCGCTGTGCAAAACTATTACCTTCATAAAATCCAGTCTTAAACTGAAAATATTAAAGTAAATATCTCAGTAAAAAAAGAAGTGAACAAGATTCCAAATATATCCACGTATTCGATGCGAACTCTGGGCGGTGCATTAGGCTTGGTTCTACAGACCCATTTGTGTCAGGAAAAAAAGGAGTAGGTTAAGTAGGAATGCACAGTTACTTGAAATATTATCAAAATCAGACATCAGGGAACATGTGTGTTCAGTACAGACCCCTGCAAGCATCACATCATTTTAATATTTTATCAGTGCAAATAAAAAACAAAAATTAACATTCGCATTAAAATCGTGACTTATTGCAGTCGACATATCTGTCAAAATAATCACGGTATGATTTTTTTTTTTTTGGTATATTGTGTAGCCCTAGCATGGAGGGTTGATATAAGAAAAAAGTACATTTAACTTTCAAGAGACAAACATGAGATGGATAAAAAAAGAGTTTGACTGAAGAGAAGATGCCAGGCTCTGTAGTAATCAGGACTGACAGAGGAGGGGCACTGAGTCAAGGTGAGGACTAAGACAATGACATCTAGTAATCGATTCTCACATAATTACAAAATCAATTTAGCCAGCAAAAGCCATAACCCAGAGAAAATGATGATTGCTACTGAAGAAAGGTGATGGTTAAAGGGTTAAATACTGTAGTTATGTGGTCACAGAGATGTTGAACATATTTCTGATGGCATGTGTTGGAGCTTCACATTCATGACTATAAAATTTGACTGTTAAACAATAAAACTATAAAAGACTAAATATGTCCTCGGTCTTGTAAATACAGGAGACAAACAAGATGTGGTGTCACAAGTCGCCAATTAACATTCTGTGGCTTATTAACCGTGTTGGCACACAACAATTTCATCCATTAAGAGGCTGAGACAAAGCTATCGACCCACTTCACAAGGATCTTGCATGTCCTCTTCTAAAGCTCCTAAGCTAAGCCTTGGTAATGCCAACGCCACAGGCAGTGTGGGAGTCGTAAGACAAATTCTCCACTCAGGGAGGAATCTAGCTTGACAAGTGTTCCTCCTCTATCCCCCATCTGACGGGAATAAACCAGGACGACGTACACGTTAGAGACTCAGGCCTGCTTAGCTTCCATGCCATGTCCTGTGGTGAAAATGTCAGCTTTTTGATGAGGCTCTCTGACACAACACAACACACACAATCACACTTGCGTACTAGGGAAACGAGTCAGCAGATGAACATATTTTTGGAATGATAACCTTTATCTGTGTGACTGTAGGCCTCTCTCTGTCTCTCTCTCTCTCTCTGTCTCTCTCTCTCTCTCTCTCTCTCTCTCTCTCTCTCTCTCTCTCTCTCTCTCTCTCTCTCACACACACTCACACACACACACACACACACACACAAAAACACACGGTTGCTTGCACACATGTGCTCCTAACAGCATCTGTCACTAATTAGGGTGCAGCCAGATGATGCTTGCCAAGAGGAAGTTTCATCCGCAGTGTCTGAAGAGGTGATGTTGACAAGAAATTCCAACAAACCTGCGCACCGGCAGGCACACATTACGCATCTTTCCTTTCTGAAGTTAGGTGTTACTTCTGACAGTGAAAACCAGATGTAAGACAAAGCTGCATGGGCTGACTATGTTGAGTGGTACTTGTGATTGTGCGGAAAGGCAGGTGGTGTATCATCAGCTCAGAGTTTGCCAACAGTCCAGTGGCAGGTACATGTGTAATAAAAACTCTGGGAGCATTGCCAGCTTGGCCCACTCTGCTCTGCCCGGGCCCAGCTGGATATTAAAACAGCCGCAGGATGACATGTGGGGAATGACATTGGGGAAACGACATCTATGCTGTCTAATTCAAACGGACCAATAACAGCAAGGGGCCTAAATCAGATTAGAAAATGGGATCAGTATGTATATATATATATATATATATATATATATACATATATGTACTGCATAGCAGTGACACTCAACTTATAGGGTTCCTGGTTGCCTACCAACCATTTTCTAATTCACAATGAAAATAAATTGATTGTAAGGCTGTACCCAACTCAGAATTGTCATTTGAACCAGATTTGGCTGTTCAATATGATTATTTGATTATCCGTTCCTTTTTCTCATCAAGAGTTTGAAAGGGGTTCGTCAGTAGCTTCAGGGTGACATGATGTAAATACACCAAGTTAGCCCTCCAAGCTAACGCAAGTTAACTACATTAACAACAACAACATTTCTTGCCGACTCTAGATATCAACAATGCCAGGTTAGGATCCCACAGACCCCAGACAGGGACCGGGCAAATCCCCAAATGTCCCTAAGTGTAACCCTGCATACACCTGACCTGTGTGGGGCTGCTGCTCTCTGGCAAAGATGAGTGAGGACAACTATCTTAGAAAGGTTGAAAACAATGCAAAGCATTTATTATATATACTGATAAATATGATTAATGGTTGTTTATTTAGTGGCCCCTGGCCTCCTGTCTAGGGCTACACCTTACATATATTTTTTATTGTCAAATAATCTGTAAATAATTGTATTAATTAATTCATTTATTCATTTCCGTAACAGCTTATCCGGTTGGGGGTTGCGGACGGGCTGGAGCCTATCCCAGTTGACACTGGGCGAGAGGCCAGCTAGACTATCACAGGGCTAACATAGAGAGACAACCATTCATGCTCACATTCACACATACGAGCAATAAAAAATTTAATGTTATAGATTAATTAATTAGTTGTTTGGTCTTAAAAATGTCAGAAAATGGTGAAAAATGCATGTCAGTGTTGATCAAAGCCCAAAATGACATCCTCAAATGTCTTATTTTGTTCACAACTCAAAGACATTCAGTTTGTAGAATGTCCTCATAGAGGAGCAAAGAAACATAATGTCCACATTTAAGATGCTGGAATAAGAGAAGTTTTTCCTTATAAAAACACTCAAAGCCATTAATCAATTACCAAACTAGTTGGTGATTAATTTAATAGTTGACAACTATTCGATTAATTGATTTCTGTCATTTTGCAAAAGTGGCCCCTGGGCAAAGCAGGTTGAGTATCGCTGCTGTAGCACCACTAGTCATTATTTTCACTATCAGTGACTCTGCCCGTCACTATTTCCCCAGGTTAAATTGATAATTTAGTTCAAGAAACAGTCCAAAACCCAATGTTTTTAAATCTATGACATAAAAACAGAGAAAACCAGCCCATTCGCACATTTATGAAGATGGAAACGAATAATGGTTTCGATTTTAGCAATTTTTCATAAATAACTCCTCAGTCATTAAAATATTGGCCATTAATTTTCTGTTAATTGACTAATTGACAAATGTACTGAATGTTTTGTCACATAGTGCAACTTAAAATTATTTTCATGATTGATTAATGTCAATATGAGGGATATTGTATGTATCTTGTTTTGCTTGACCAACTCTTTAGTCCATAAAATGTCAGCAACTATTGAGCCCAAGTCATCTTCATGTCTTCACTGAATCTTTAATGTCCAGATGACTCAATCATTACTTGTTTACTTGTTGCACAGGTTTATTCTTGTCTTAATGCCTTTTTATGTTTTATGCAAAGCCATTTCATTTGTTTTTTAAACCCTGCTACCCTATATGAGGTATGATCTCAATGTACTGCAAACCATAACCAGGTATAAACGAAGTTTGTTTGTTTGACTCTTGATCATTTAATAACACAGCTGACATCAACATCACTGAATGTTTATGGTTTAAGTAGTAAATGTGTTTCAGTGTTACCTTTCCCATGGAAGTAGTCTCTGTAGTACCTGGCCCCCTGGTCTACATGCTCTATGCTGTACAGTTTCAGTCTGTCCAGTCTCGTAACCTGCTGTTCAATAGGCACCTCCAGCACTGAGACGCTGGCGTTACTCCTCCTCAGCCAACCCCTAGTTCCATCTCCTCCTCCTTCTCCTCCTCGCTCAGCTGACGAGCTGAGGAAGCTAATGTTGCGCTCCCCGTGGCCCCCAGTCTCATTAAGGAAGTGGGGGCAGCAGAGGAGCAGTGGGCTCGAGCTCTGGGCACCAGGAGGCCCGTCCAGAGGGTCCATGCCCAGGGAGGGTGTCATGGAGCCGGGGTCGAGGCTCAGGGTCAGATCCTCGATGCTGGAGTAAACTGGGTCATTCACCGCAGAGGATCTAGAGACGGACAGGGACACTGACGCAGCTGATGCCCCCGTGGCGGTGTTCCTCCTCTGGGCGGCATAGCCCCGCTGCACCGCCGCTTCGTGGAGGTCAAACAGGATGCTCTGAGCATCGAAGTGGACGAAGCTCTTAGGGCACACCCACTGTTTGTAGGAGGCATCTGCTGAACCCCGGCTTCCCCCGTCCTCATTAGAGTCTCCTTTCCCTCCGTCCAGCTCACCACGACTAGAGCTCCTAAGCTTCCTGAACAAAGAGGAGGTGCCCAGTGACGACTCTGTCCCTCCACTTTTCTTCCTCACTCTCTCAGCTCCTTCCTTCCTTCCTGTCCCTCTGTCATCCCCCCCTGCAGGACCAGGTGAGGGAGCAGAGGGGTGGGCCGCACTTGGCGGTGAGTCTGGGGAGCGCAGCAGCTCCCCTAGGCGTATGGGTGCTGAGCTGCGCTGGTCAGGCCTCTCCTGGTGGAACTGGCTGAGCATTTCAAAGAAGCTCTGCTCGGGAATGCCCTGGATGTCAATGGAGGAGGTGCTGCCGTATTCTCTGAACAGGTTCCCCATCCCACCGCCTCCGTGAACCTCCACCTTAGAGCAGAGAGGAGAGAGAATGTTCAGCTTTTCATGGGGAGTCAGTGAATACAGAACAACTCTGTTTTATTATTAATACTGGAGAAAAAACGTGAAATTCGGGTGATTTATTATTACACAATCTGTTTGGCTCACTTCAAACAAACAATTAAGTTCAGTTAGTTTAGGCTGGTGAGAAAACTGTCAGCTGAACTCTGTAGCTGTTTGTTTGTGGTGTGAAAGCAAAACACACCGACCACAGGATTTTAGGAGAGTAAATGTGTGAATTTCGCATGTATTCAAAAGCTAAATTACTGTTAACCGTGCCATGAACTGTCATGGAATAAATCTGGGTAAACAACGCACATATTTATGCAAGAGTATCTGGTAACCATGGCAACACTTACTGTATGTGTATGACTATAGAGAGCAGATTGGAGTGGTGGCCACACAGTAATAATTCCCCCCAACAGTAAGGTATTTTGTCCTTATGTGTGCACGTTCGTTATTATGAGGTCAAATGCAGTCGTGTCTAATGATGCTCATAATCTTGTTATTTCTTGACAAGCTTTTGTGACACCAGAGAAGATACACAAACAGATTTAGTGCAGGAGAATGCAGCATGACCTACTGCCATAAACTGGAATTTCCCTGTTTGGGTCCAAGCAGCACTTTTTCAACATAACTTCATGTTTTATCCTTTGTGATTGTTTATACAAAGTCAGTGTCAGAACTAAAAAGGCAGCAACATTTTTTCCTTGAAACGCACGTAACGTGAGAGCATCTGAAGATTAAAGACTCACCTCATTTTCATCATGTTCACTCAGTGTCACCTCGCTGTTTGAACGCTGTCTCAGTGGAGGGAACACTCGCAGGCTGAAAGGTGGATTTCTTTCAACGCCAAACCCTCCTCCTCTGAACTCTACATCCTTGGACCGTCGTCGCGGCAACCTGGTAACTCCTCCTCGCACCAAACCCATGTCAGATGACAAAACTGATGAGGAAATTGAAGTGGAGCCGTCATCTCCGTGGCGAATGCCGCCAATTTGCCCGTTTTCAAGCAGCGACTCCCTGGACTGCGCACGGCGAGGGGGCCACTCTGCAATCCGCGCCCTGACACCCATTTTGGGCACAGAGACACGTGGTTGGATGCCCGGGTCTATGGGGACAGGAGCCGGGTGGCCATTTGGGGTGTGACGAAATGGAGTGTGCTGGGGGAACCCTCCTCCACCTCCATCCAGGAGGTCCGAGGAGGTGCAAGTGACCCCTCTGTCTCTGTAGCTGTTCATGGCACCCCAGGCGAGCTCAGGGCAGGGAGGCAGGGGGCTGGCATCCCATGTCAGGGGGAGTGCTGGGAAAGAGGGAGAGGAGGGGCCCCACACACACTCTGCTGACGGTGCTACGGCCTCCAGCTCCCAAAATCATCGCTTTTAACTGGCAGGGTGGGAACGATTTCACTGGTCCATGGAGGACCAGCTGGAGTCAAGGCCGGTCGTCTTCTTCTTCTTGGGCTATTTTCAGTCTAATGCAGATCTGAGAAAAGAAGGAAAAAAAACAATCATTCTAACAAATCAGCTTCAGACAATCAGCGTCATTTAAATCACAGAGCTTGTGTGACCCAAATTTTCTCCACAGGCGCAAAAAAAACTGAGCTCTGAATTTAGAAAAGAGCAAATCACTCAACTGTAAAACAATGTAGGACTGATAAGACAGCGAGGGGAGGAGGAGAATAAGGTGAGGGGATATGACAGAGGATTTCTTCCGTTGAGGCTAATCTTCAGGAGGCTGACAAGGGATATTATTATCACACACTCTGTGCACTTGTGTGCATGTGCGTTCACACACACAAACACTCATATACCCAGAGGACATGAAGGCTGTGACCGCTCTGCTGCAGATTAAAACCAATGAAACACTTCAGCTAATATTATCAGACCACAGAGTAAAGCAGATCCAAAAGGAAGGCACACATTTAAACACTTAAATAACCACGGGAGAATATCCTCCACTCGTGCCTTGTCTCTTATTTAGGGGAGGCACACAGTGATAATGTAGCTGGCTGAGACAGAAGCTACTCTATTCTTTCTACAGATTGACGACAAACAAGCAACTGCAACACTGGGAGAGATGAACAGGGGCGAGAGAGAAAAGGGTGAAGGCATAAAGTGACCCAACAGCTGGAGGGTTGAGGTGGGGTAAATCCAGAAATAGAGTGATTGGACAGAGTCAAGAAAGAGCAAGGAGGAGAGCAGTACATTGCTCAATGAACCACAACGGCGTGCTTTAATATGACAGTCACACCGCATCAAGTCTTAAAAACCCACCAGCCTTGTAAAGACTCTTGTTTACACAGCGGCATCTTCTGTCTCACCGGAGGTTTAATGTAATGATTTTTACAGACACCGCACGGGTACAGGAGCACTGTCAGAGCATTCTGGTTTTATATTATTGAGTTCTTAATGTGGGATGATCTAAAAAGTTAAACCAGTGTTGCAATCATACAGTTCCCAGCAGCTGAATCATTGCACCCTCTTACTGTCATCATCAGTCCAGACAAACGTTTTAACTCATGGTCACATGAATGTTGTGGTTGTTCAGAGTGACCGGCTGGGAATTCATATTGGAGAATGTTACAACGTGGTTATGACTCCACTGGATGAACCATGTCATGAGCACAGCGAGCAATGACAATATGCTGACAGTGGTCCAAATGCACACATGAACACGAGCATTGTACAACAAACATGCAGTATCTGTGCTGTGAAATTGGCTGTTAAATTTTAAACTTTTTATGACCTTTTTAATACAACAGTGAATGAATTCTATTATTCGTTTTATACTAAAATATGAGTGTATGAAACCAGTCAGGACAATGTGGTCTTGAATTAATTATTTTCTTATCACGTTTCACTTCAACCCCAACTACGCTGTGTAAATCATAAATAAAAACAAAGTACAATGAAGTGCAAATCCTTTTCGACATATATTCAATTTAATAGATGAACATATTTAATGTTCAAATTGATAAACCTTGTTGTTTTTCATAAATATACACTTAGTCTGAATTTGATGCCTGCAATACGCCCCAGAACAGTTGGGACAGGGGCATGTTTACCACTGTGTAACATCACCTTTTCTTTTACTATCAGTAAGCGTTTGGGAACTGGGAACGCTAATTATTGAAGTTTTGAAAGTGAAATGTCTTTCTCAAGTTTCCCAAGTGGGGCCCTTCAAGATTTAGAGTCTGTGTGCAAGAACGGGCCCAAATCTCATCTGAACACTGAGAGAGACGAGTCTCTTCAGAGTCTTGAAGCTGGCATTGCGAACAAGGTTTCTCCAATTATTAAATCAATTTTAGTTAGTTCAGGACATTTTTCCTGTGTCATTCCACTTTATTGCACATCATTTTTATGGAGTGAAATGATACAAATTCTTTATCAGATAAGTTTTAGTGAGTCACAGTTTCATTGAGTAAATACTAAAGTCTGCAGCTGCATTGAAATTATGTGTAATGGAAAAAACTTGATGTGTTGAATACTTATTTCGCCCACTGTATGCCAAAAAATGCAAAACCATCGCATTGTGTTTTTATTTACGTGTTACAAGGCATCCAAACGTTTTTGGAATCAGGGTTGTACTTGCAAGCAATATATCATAATTTCTAATGATATAATCAATTTAATTAATCCGACCTGGACCTGGATAAGTTGCAGAAAATGGATGGATGGATGGATGAACCATGAAGACTAATTAATTCATCCAAGTTCATTTATGTTTTTGCAAACACTGACACTAGCCCATGACAATAAGCTTCTACTGGTGCTATTGTAGCAAACAGTATGACAGTGACTGAAACTCCCCAAAAAAGGATTGAATTGCACAGCAAATCCACTGTCAAAACAATTATACTTGTATTTTATGGGTGTAAAATGTCTCCTAACAGCCTGCAATCGGATACAAAAACATTTTATAACCAACATTACTGGTTATAGCAGAGAATATTTTACTGAGGTCTTTTTGAAGCAAACGAAATTAAATGGTTTTTAGGACTCTTCAAACCCAGCAGACAACTCGCCGTGCAATATGGAACACATTATAAGGACGGGGGGTTAGAGCTGCGGCTAAATGTCTAAAATGTAAATGTGCTCAATCCATCTCTGCTACTGCTCCTTTCTCCTGATTTTTCTTTTCCATTCTTGAGTTTCTGTCTAATCTCATTCTCTATTTAGCTCTCCATTCCTGGATTTAAGCTCCTTTATCTGCACAAGTCTCTCCTCAAACCGCCAAATTCATTCAAATATCTACACTAAATTTGCTCAGAGGGTTAACGCACATCATTTGCACATCTGCCTTTTAAAAAGTGCTCTTCTTAGGTTTTAGTCTAGCTAATTTAACTTTTTCATTAGCTTTCTGTCGTCTGTGAAACCCTTGTCACTCTTTTCTTGCACCTGTTAGTCTGCATCACAACATGTGATTTGACCACACATTTCACAACGCTTCTCTTGTCTGTATGTTCAGCTTTTAGTCAGATAATCACTGACTTTTCAAAACTTCACAACTGTAAAACTATTTTCCATGAATAATCTGACAGGAGGGGTAACATTTTTCACTAGGAATTAAATCCTATGATTCAACCACAAGCAGAAAAACAGACACCCACACACCCACACATCTAACCACATTAGAATCTATGCACTTTCACCTCTACTGCTGTTTACTGGGTTTAAAAAAGACTTGCCTGAAAAGAGGAGCTAAACATTTGACTCTTTCAAGTAAGTTTAGCAGCCTGCAGAAAGCGTACATTAAGAACAAATCTGTGCTTGTCTCTCTCCAGCTGCCTCAGTTTTTGTGAATTCTACAAATGTCGGCTCCTGGGGTGACTATCTCGTTATGAAGTCCAATTTGCATAATGTTGAGCTTTTCATTGTGTCAGGGCAGCTCACAGTGGTTTGTGTGTGTTTTATGATACACAATGCCTTTTATGAGTCCTCGCTGAATTCATTTCTGGCCTCAAGACTGCATTACTCATTCACTCATACACGCACACAAAACTCAATTCACAGCAAACAAAATCCCCCCTATAGTCATACAGCCATGCAAATGTATCATGTCTTTGTTTTAGGAGAACCACAGGCACTTCCGGGCCAAAGGCTCCCGCTCTGATCATGCTTTCTGACAGTGTCCTTCCTCATCCGGGAGGGCTGTCCTGTGATCCACTATCAGACCCAATCCCAGATTATCCGGCCCCAGCTGCAGGAGCGGCAGAATGGCTTCATTATGTGTCTGAGGTGCTTGATGAGAGAGAGTGGGCTGATCTTCACCACTGACTTCCATCAGCACGCAGCCCATCAGAGAGAAACATACCTGATTACATTTAACAGCCAAATAGTCAGAAAAGTAATCTATCTGACAAGTTAAACACCTATAAATTATGTCAAAGACGGTAAAAAAATTCACAGTATGAATTTATTATAACCCTTTTTATACTGCCTGTTCAAGGCACCATTATCCTAAGTGCAATTACTGAATGGAGTTGCCTTGTTGTCTCACCATTAAGCCAGCAGCAGAGATAGTAACAGTGTCAAATCAACATCTGTGTAAAAGGGATAGCTGGCAGTACGGGACCATGGGCAGGACTGGTGTGACGTTTGGATGACGCGATACTATGTGTGTGCAAATGATCACAGAGAGATTTTAAAAAAAGCAGCTAGCAGGGCGTCGGTGGCATAGTGGATAGTGCAGGCGTCCCATGAGGCATTGCCTCGCTGCAGCGGTCGTGGGTTCAAGACCGGCCTGCGACCCTTTGTTGCATGTCAGTCCCCGCTCGCTCTCTCTCTCTATCCATTAAAGGCAAAAGCCCACAAAAAATAATCTTAAAAAAGCAGCTAGCAGCATTTAGCAGCTAACTCACAGAAGAAGGACGTAAGCCAAAAATGTCCACAGGTTGGGGAGACAATGAGGTCTAGGTGCTCCTCACCCTCCGAGCAGAGGACGAGATCAGCCACCATGTAACAGGGACGGTAAATGACTGGTTTTGCCATTTAATGCTACTGTTATGGTTTAAAAGGTGCTGCCGACACATATGTTGTATGTCCTGCTAGAGGCTGACGCTGTTGACTTACACGTAACACCTATTTTGCTTCTGCAATGCCGGCATGCTGTCTAAAATAACACACTGGGGAGGCATGATGCTGCTGTTGTTTGGTTCTGTGAAAAAAATGCAAAGGCAACACAAAGAAGGGACTTTGTAGCGGCCCTACAGCACGAGCTAGTGTAAAAAGGGCCTATGATCTCAAAGATCAGCATATCAAATCTGTGCAAATGAATTTACTTGAGCATGGAAGTTCATTCCTGACCTTTGGGTCAATATGTGTGACACAATATCATCAACTCACAGTCCAAGCTTTGTCAGAGCTTTCAAACACATCTAACGGCCTTTAAGTACCCTTAAAGTGATAGCAATACCAATAAAGTACTTGTGCATGTGGTAAAGCCATATTTTCAAATTCTTTAGTGACATCGCAAAACACTGATCTACCAACTCTATCAACTCACCGCGTTGACTTCACCACACCACAGACTGTATGGGTTGTAGCTGCTACTGCGGGATTATGAGCTCCATGCCAGGGACAGTCGTGAGAGTCCAGCCCACTGTACACACACAGTGAGAGGGCCAGCATCACAAGATTAATGTTACCTATTGATTACTAATAGGTTAAACGACAGTCAAGCTGTTGGTTTTGATGAGTTTGTTGGGACCGTTTAATGGCTCAGTGTTCGATCATGGTGTTGCTGCTGTGTGAGCTTGTGCTAACCATACAGACGTTGAACAGACTGTTTGCCCAGAGGGGCGCGGCCCCGGAGAACAGCAACAGAATGTTTGCTGGTCTGGCAGAGAGTCAAGGTGGTCCAGGTTCAGACACCTGGCACGAAAAGGATCGAATGCAGGTATCGTGTGGCTGGAGACAGTATGATACTACTTGGTACTGGAGTATTTTATTCAATACCTTAGAAGATAGTATCGATAATCACGCCTACACAACAGCCAAATGTTACCCCACCGATACAATGACATAACATCAGATAGTACAGAGCCACAACTACACTTACACTGCACAGAGGAGGGGAAACCACATATGTGCTCCAGTGGTAAGATGGAGGGGAGAGCCAGGAGCTAAGTGTAATCAACAGCACTATAAAGTATGGTGATCAACACAAATAATCCAGAAAAAAAACACACCAGAAGAAAAAACTAATCTCCATGAAACACAGTAAGAATTGAGCAGACACATGCAGCTTTGGCCCACACTTCACAAGATAATGAGCAGACATTTAATGCCTTTTAATTACTCACATACAGTAATTATTCAGCTCTTGGATGTACCTCCCCTTGTTTTGATTCTCTCCCATTCATACTCCTTCCCTCTTCTCCTTCCACACCCGCTCTGACTTGCTCTGCATGTTGCAGGATTGGCCCATGCACCACAGACACACACCAAGGCTGGTAATTACACTGGTTAGTTAGATGGTAGTAATGACAGAGTTAGCAGAGGAGTGCAGCTTCCAGAGGAATGAGTGTACTCTGTGTGGAGGAGGTGCCCACTGATGCTGCTGCTGCTTACTGGTATGTCATACCGGTGCAGGCAGACCTGAGGTCAGTGTGGAGAGCAGAAGAGAGCTTGTCACAAATGTAAAAGGATCAGAGATGAGGAGAGATAGACCTGCCATATGTTTCTGTGTCGCTCGCTGCCAAAACAGAAAGCAGCCTAATTATATCTGTGAGTGAAGCAGGGATGTACAGCAGCAGGCAAGCGTCAAATAAAGAGATGTACAGGCAAAGACCAAAGGCTTCTGAAAACCAATAATTATCTAAATGATTAAAAAAAGGCAAACTGCTGACGTCGTGTTAAGGCAGCTCAAAACACGTTTTTCAAAATCCTTAAAGAAAAAAAATCCCCAGACCTAAAACATCAGCAGCAGTTACTGTAAGTGTTTAAATTATGCAAACGATGCCAAAGAGCAAGCTAGATTATGGGCTGGTTTGAAGAACAGATGGTGGTACATATGACTGGCAGATGGCAGACAGGAGCAGAGTGGAGCACGACACTGTAATACAGCACAATACAGTGCTGGCAGGGACGGCACATCCAGCATTCGTGCCACTATGGCTTCTGAAAGAGCCGACGGACCAGGAGGTGCTTTCAGGTCTGACCTCAACTCATCCAGACGTTACTGAAGTTAGAGCCAGCTGAAGTGATGAATTAAAAAGAAGCCTCTAGAGGTCATTGAACCTGAGACACAAGTAAACATAAAAATAACCCCGGGCCATGTGAGACAGTTTGAAAGGTGTGTACTGTTGGCAACATAGAAGGTTGTTTCTATTTTATCAGCCAAAGAAAATAAAAATCAGAGCTGCAGACTTGAGACCTGGACTTGAGTCAGACAGAAGGACCTGACACTTAACTTGGACTTGACTTACTTGTGACTTGGCCTTTGCTCCCATGGGCTTGCAGAACCACAGATTTTCAATATCTTAATTATTGGGCCTGTACATTTAAAGGACTTGGTTATGGCTAAGAAGAAACCTTCAAATCAAAGCTTTGAAGTGCAAAAGTCAGATGCTGTGTTTTAAGTCTATCCATTTATTTCTTACAGTGTAGGTGTGACACAAAGGGATCTTTTCACAGCCAACATTGATAGGAGGAAGAATTGCAATGACAGACAACTAAAAATTGGCTTATGAAGACTTGTGACTCGAGGTCGGACCCCAAAAACACTAAAAAAAACAGCTCTGGAAGAGTCTAAAATTAAAAGACATTAGTGTTTTGCTAAAAGGAAGTGGTGGAGATGAGGCCATCTTGGATCATCAGTGAAGTTCAGCAGCCCGGATGTCTCATTGTGCCGTGGAGTAGAGAGCAGTTATAAAAGCCTCATGAAGAGCGGTTACAAGATGACTGTCGGTGTCTGTCTGCGTTTCCCTGATGTGATTGTAGAGGCAACCTGCTTTCCCTTCTACAATGACAGATTTGATAAACAAATCTAACAAGCCAAATGGAGCTACAGGGCTCTGCTTCTGACCAGACATCACACTCTGACCCAGCTTTTAAACTGGGTGTAGACCCTACGATTTACTGCACATTTTAGAAATGTTGTTGAACTCCAACTCCTACTTTACAAGTATATCATTTGAGATGTAAAGCCAAAGCTCATGATTTATGTGCTCAGACTGTACGATCCCAACGTCAAACCCGGGCTGGAGTGCTCAAGCTGTACGTGTAAAACAGACGATAAAATTGCCCACTGGCTCCAACGTACGGTTCTGACTAATGACAATCGCCAATAAAGATTTGTTTGAAAGCTCATTGCACCAGTAGATTTCACAATTATTGCCACATTTCTCTCGTTCATATCGGTCATGATAGCAGGAAGAGGAAACATGAAAGAGGCACGTATTCTGTTACCACTGTTCAACCAATATGGACTTTGTATTTTCTGTCCGCATGACACATTGTGTCGCCATGGCACTTTAGGATGTTTGGTTGCCACTGAGCACAGGCGCAGTGTGAAAAATGCTGATCTTGGGAAATCAAGTCTTGGCTCTGCAATAACTGTGTGGGAGCTTGATGACAGCCAAACAAAATTTCTGACATGTCTGAAATTCATCCAAACATCTGATGGTCGGTAGGGAGCAGTTGATCAGGCCACCATCAGTCCTTACTCTCCCCATCCACTGCAAGACAAACGATCCCCAACACAGCAGAAATTCAATCAGACTCATGAGGTCATGCAGCTCAAAACTTTGGTCAGAAACAGGCTAAAATCCTATAATGTACACCCCGCTTCAGAGAAATGTTTTCTTTCCCAAAGGCAGGAAACTTCCTTCCTTCCAGGCGATCCTGGAGGTCTGAAACTTGAGTATCAGCTACAAACTGAACCCCTCCATCAACAGCAAAACTCTACAGGAAACACTGAAAACAACATTGACATATCAGAACATTGTACTGGAAGGAAATATGCAGATGAAGCCTCTGGCTCTAGTCTATATTGAGCCTGTAAGTGTGTTTGGTTTATCTGGAGGCGACATCTCTCCCTCTCCGACTGGAGCTTAACTAAGCTACAGCTCTCTCCCTGTCTCCCTGTTTTCCTCTCCACTCACTTTCCTTCCCTAGTCTTTTCCTCAAGTCTCTCCCGACCCCGCTGTCATTGTCTCCACTGATTTCTGTCTACATTGTTTTGCTGAATCCCGCTGATGTCACTTGTGTCACTTCCATCTGCCTGTCTGTCTGTCAGGCCGCCGTCCCATGACACTGAGACAGCTTGAGAGGAGGAGGAGGACCACACGCACACACACACACACACACACACACACACACACACACACACACATTCAAACATCCACAAAACAAGTCTAACAATTTGCATCCAGCTGGAGGATCACGAATCTCGGCCCACATCACCATTCATCATCATTATCATTCACTGGTTTGGCTGCAGGAGGTGGAGCAGATGAATGGTGGTGAGAAAATAAGGAGAGATGGAGGTGGAGAGGAGAAACAGAGGGGAGGCTGAGATGAGTAAATATTCAGACACTGCAGCGCTTGATTAAAATGTTCTTGCAATCTTTCTGGTTGCCAATTATTTTTCAGAACGAATGTATTTTATCTTCACAGAGAACATTTCTTTACACAGTCAAGGAGGTCAGATGAAAGCAAAGTGGTAGCTGGAGGAGAGTCAGTGTGCCAAATGTTGGTACCTGAGAGAACATCTAGGTGAGAACACCAGGTTTACATAAGAGGCGGAAGTGCTGCAAAGAACCTTGAAGTCTGGATGCTGGGAGCTGAGAGGCTGGCAACAGAGCTCAAAAGAGCTGCCACCAAAGTAACTGGCAACTGGAGTGATTAAATACATGCAGTGAAGTAAAAGGCACAAAATCTGCTTCTGAAATGTAGCGCAGTTGAAAGAAGCATGAATTAGAAATGTTAAAGTACTTCAAAACTGTACTTAAGTAGCGTGTAGTGTCATGTAATAGAATACCAGACACACCTACAAAATATTTCATGAAAATCACAGAAAAAATAATAGCTCAAAGAGTAAAACATTATTGAGTATTTCAGCTCTTGTGGCTAGCACCTTTGTTGACACTGAAGCTAAACATAGCTAACAGCAGCACAGACGGTTCAGAGGCGGGTCAAAGTGCTTCCTGATGTCAATAAACAACAATTGTGTAAATCAGAAGAAGCTGCTGATAACAAGTTCATGACGACAACCAAAAAAAGAATCAGGGTGAATTATCATAGCATTGTGGGAGTCCCTAATAATATGTTGTGTTGTGTCTGTGGTTGTTACTGCAGCTCTCCTTCATGGAGCAAAGTATACAACAGGTGACCTGCTTTTTATCATCAGTATAAATTGCAGATGAGGAAGGGCTTTATCTACAATAAGCAGACAGCTCAGCCTTACACTGCAGGAAAATATCCAGGTCATCAAGTTAATTAGCCTCTTATCAAGTCTCTCTTTTCTTATAAGTAAACACTGGAAGAGTGATATGAGTTATGTTCACAGTTAAACCAAGCAGAATAAAGAAGACATGACAGAGACGAAGGAATCAGGCATGCCAACGGTTAACCGTTGATTGGTGGTTTACCCTTATTTGATTATCAGTTAACTGCCAAGAATATTTTTGACCAGTTACACCTGTCGGTCTGTCGGTTAATTTAACTGCTCCTCAGGCTACTGCACTGCGCAACACCCATGTCTGGTGGAAGATAACTAGCAGTACCATTCATTAGGTGATTACTGCTTCAAACACTGTCCCAATCCAACAGTGTTGCTATGGAAACATTGTGTCCACCCTCTGGTCTCCAGGTCCAGCCTGGTGAGTAAGCAGCATCTCCGCCAACGCCGACACCGCACACCGCTGTCATGCAGGTATATTTCTCTCCAACGTGCATTCGCTGGCCAGTAAACTGGATGAACTTCAGCTACTGATGGTGAAAAATGGATACTTTTCTACACCTGCAGTTTTGTGCCTCACGGAGACGTGGCTGTGTGGATCGATACCGGACTCTGCTCTGCAGCTGGCAGGCTTCCAAACTCTTGAGCGGATCGTAACACGGAACTCTCCGGCAAAACTATGGGTGGAGGCATCTGTTTTTACACTAACAGTGGCTGGTGTTAATGACGTGATAGTGATCCAGCAGCACTGCTCTCCTGATCTGGAATCTTTTTTCATCAACTGCAAACCTGTTTACTCCCCCCTTGAGTTTGCTTCATTCATTCTGGCCGGTGTTTACATCCCACCGCAGGCCAACGTGCAGGAGGTAGGCTACAGCGCACGCTCGCCGACCACATAGGCTACTGTGTGTGGAGTGGACTCCTTAGTTATGGTGACTTTAACAAAGGTAACCTCACCCATGAACTCCCCAAATACAAATAAAATGTCCGACCAGAGAGAAGAATATCCTGGATCACTGTTACACAACTGTTAACAACGCCTATCACGCTGTCCCCTGCACTGCACTGCACTGGGCCACTCTGACCACAACACCGTCCACCTGATTCCCTCATACAGGCAGAAGTTAAAGCTCTGTAAACCTGTTGTGAGGTTATCTAAGAAGTGGATGAGTACACAGAGGCTGTGACATCACACATCAGCTTCTGCGAGGACTGCTGTATATATACCATCACGCACTACGATGAGGTATAATGGAGTTAAATGAAATGAAGTTAAATTAAATGAAGTTTTATAGACATTTTTTTCTCTCTCTCTCGTTTTTTTACTTGGGCCAGTAAGAATATACAAGGGGCCAGTAAAACTCTGAACTACAGGCCTGAGGGGGCCGGTGGAGAAAAAAATGTTATGCTGAACACTGCACTGTTAGCACTGTTAGCTGTGTCAGCATATCTAATTGTGCTAAATGTGCTAACTGTGCCGCTAGTTAACTTAGCTCCCACCCAACCCAGGTGGTAAGCAATGCAGAGTGGCCAAGGTTAAAGTTAACATCATAATTAGATCAGAGGGTGGGCAGTGGCTACTATGCATTCTAACGCAACTGGCCAGCTGTTAAGCTAACACAAAATAAAATAAAAGCCAAGACATTTACATCAGAAAACATTTAAATTTTCCCGCCTCTAAATGGATAGTGCTTTGAAAGGCAGGGCTAAAACTCAGTGAGTCTGTGGAGCACCAGACTAAAATAAAAGGCATCTGGTGTTTCACATTAGGGATCGACCAATTATCGGCTTGGCCGATAATATCGGCCGATATTCGGCATTTTTGCGATCATCGGCATCGGCCGTTTTTTTCACCGATAACCGATAAAATGAATTAATGTAGTTTAAAATGCGCTCCTTCGGCTCTGATGCAGCCGTCTCTGCCTGAAGTCGCCACTCTCTTGGTTGTGTAACAATGTCCCGCCCACATCCCTCACTGAGCTATTTTATTTATTTATTTATTTATTCATTCATTCATTTGAGTGAGTTTTAAGAAATGCTGCCAGAAGGCCCCTGCACTTTGTTTTAATATAATTAAAAGGCATTTCAATTAAGATTATTTGTTCATGTTATGCTGATTATGAGAACAGTTCAGTTCAGTTTATTTTGTTGATTTATTCAAAAATTCAGGGAGCTATTTTATTTATTCATTTGAGTGAGTTTTAAGAAATGCTGCCAGAAGGCCCCTGCACTTTGTTTTAATATAATTAAAAGGCATTTCAATTAAGATTATTTGTTCATGTTATGTTAATTATGAGAACAGTTCAGTTTATTTTGTTGATTTTTTTCAAAAATTCAGGGAGCTATTTTTAATAATTGCAAATAAATATCGGTTATACATATCGGCTATCGGTTTCGCTTGGTTATTAATAATCGGTATCGGTATCGGCCCTGAAAAATCCATATCGGTCGATCTCTATTTCACATCATTTTGTTTTTTCTTAAAAACTAATCAGTTAGTTACCAGTTATTGGGTGTCAGGCTACCAAAAGCAAAATTAACCGAAACTGACATCCCTAGACAAAATGCATTCATACTACCTACTCATGCAGATGCATACAGAAATAAATACAAATCAGAACCAGACACAGAGAACCTAAACATATTGGAAATCGCAAATTAAAACAATAAGTTAAAGATTACAGTGATTAGAAGAGAAATGCTTACGTTAAAAGTATCAAGACAATTGAAGAAAAGTGGATCACACAGCCCCAAAACAAATGTTTGGTTTTAAGTAAGATAAATGTTGCAGTCTGCCAAATCCACATAAACAAACCCCAGATTAATAAAAATAACATCTTGATTGCACACACACATGCAAACACAGATGTGCAACATCTAATGTACTAATGTTACCTTGTTCTGCCTTCAGCTGTGCAGTGTGCAGGTGAAGCAGGTGAGGTTTGACGTCACAGTGCAGGAGGGGAAGGCTCAGTATTTTACTCTGTAGGACAAAAAACAGAATTGGACATCTTGTTAAAATGCATCTGAGATACATCTTAACTTCTTCATAGAAAAGCTTGCTTGCCTTGACACGTGTGATGAGTTTTGTATCAATACTGACCACTGAATCAGTGTGAATTTTTTAATATGTTAATCTGCATACATTTGCCATATTGTGTTGTGATGTTTTTAACCTTTTGTTTGTCACACAGTCTGTGTGTGGTAGTGGCAACTGAGGGTGTGTTTCTGCAGAGCAGCTGTAATCAGTTCCACGCTCATCAGGTCATCCACATAGACATGTCTATTGTTTGAGGAGGAGTCTGAACACAGATGCCTGAGGCGGTTTCTCTCCCCAGCATCTGTACTGTAAACACGTTTACATGCACACACACACTGGCTTGCACACAAACAGCACACCCTGTAGGTTTTAATATTAGCTTAAATATTGAACTTGAAATCAAAACAGCTGATGGATTCATCCCTTCACCTGCACACTAAAGTAAAAAAGAAACATATGCCCTGATACTGTCTCCATCGACCTCTGCGTCACTGCCTCCATCCTCCAGCTCCTTGGAGAGCATGGATGGACAAACAAAGGAGGAGCAGAGGTAAAGTGAAGGATGCTGCACTTTGATTAGAGGTCAAAGGGGCCTACAAGCAGAGGGGGGAGGGCAAATACAAGTAGGACATAAGAGAGGGGTGAAGTGGGGCCAGAAGTGGGGGCGGGTGGGAATCAGCAGACATAATGTCCTGAGGGGGAGGCCCATTACTGTCTGACAAATACAGTTCTAATCAATACTGATCAATCAGGGTCCACTTACCCAGCCACGGCAAGCATAATAACGCTGTCTTTAGCTGTGGGGGGAGAGCAGGGGTGGATGGGGTCAATGATTGTTTGAGTGTCTATTTTCCTACAGCAAAGCGTCAGTCCTTAACAAAGTCAGCAGCGTCAGCATGGCTTTAAGGCTCAGGCTTCACTCCACTGCCCTGAAAATGAAATTAAACTGTAAGTGAAAACTTCCCAACCACGGCAGACTGCACCACAGACCCTCAGCCTCAAAGTGATTACACCAAAGCTTTTGTGTGAGGACTGTATACATCCGTTATCACACACACTCAAGGCCACATATTACATTACTGAAATCAAATCCCAAGCGGATGAAAGCACAGAAATATTGATGTAAACTAATAAAAACTCCTCATCAAAACTGAATCGATTACATTCTCAGAGGGCACCTACACCTAAATATAGGGTTCTTTAGCTTAAGACAAGTTAGATTTAAGACTTTTTTGGCTAAATATATATCGTAACGTAAAACATGACTGCTTTTTGTCTTAATGTGGGGACTAGGGTAGAACAGACAGAAAAATCCTTCTTCCCATGTCTTGACATTTTTAAGACTTTTCAAAGATCGATTTAAGATATTTTAACACCAACATCAAAAGGCCATATTTTTAGATAAATTAATTTCTGTGTGGAGTTTACAATTCAGCATGGGTTTTCTCTGGGTACTCCGGCTTCCTCCCACAGTCCAAAGACATGCAGGTTTATTTGTGACTCTAAATTGGCTGTAGGTGTGAATGTGAGTGTGATGGGTTGTTTGTTTCTATGTGTCAGCCCTGTGGTAGTCTGGTGACCTGTCCAGGGTGCACCCTGCCACTCGTCCAGTGTCAGCTGGGATAGGCTCCAGGCCCCCGTGACCCCTAACAGACTTACATAAAATAAATGAATGGATAACCGCAGGAACTCTCCAAATAAATCAAGCTGAATGTAAACACGTAGGATGCATCAGCTATTAAGAAATCGACTGTTTAAGAATAGGGTTTACTCAGTATTTTGTATGCAGAAGATTTCATTCGTCCAGTTATCCCTCAAGGCAAGCTATAAACACAATGTGGTCCTTTCAGCTCTGAAGGAGGCCAAAACAGCGCATGGAATAAAGTCTTTATAAAGTTATTATACATGCTTTCTATCTAATGCTCATTGTGCATACTGTACGTGCCTTTCAAATAACAGTAGTAGTGTGGAACCGGCTTTTCTGGAGAGCTGATGCGTCATGAAGCAACCAGTGTGTGGACTTGTCAGAAAATAATAAGTGTGGGCGTTTCTACGCTTATTTTTTGGCATTAACAGGTTTCCAAAGAGGCCAGTCGACACCTGACTTGTGACTCAGAACCACAAATGACTTTGGCAAAGTGGCCAGAAGCTCAAGAACAGCAGGAGTGAAGAGATTCACACCAACATAGCTGGTAAACCACACGCACGCGTCACAAAACTACAACCTGTCAAACTGCCACAGGGTTGAATCATCACCTCTGTGACACAGACTCGGCTCAAAATGTTTTGTGTGAGGATCAGAAAGCTGGTATCTGTGGAACTGCTGCAATACACACTGCAGAACAAGTTTGACAGTGGAATCATGAACACCGGGATGAAGACAAATGACCTCCACAAACACCACACATCTAAACATCGCTGGACCTTTACGTGAAGCAGTGGAGTGCAGAGAGCAGAGATGAATCCAACACGTGCCTGGTGGAAAGTCGATTTGTGCGACTGGGACTCTGGTAAAGTGAGAGTCTGTGGTATATTCAGTCGTGGAGGCTCTGAATCCTGCCAGACAGAATAACTGTCACACAGCCAGAACACAGTTGGCTTACTCCTTATGCGTGTGTGTGCTTGTGTACATACAGTATGCTTTCGGTACAGTAGGACTGTGAGTTCAGCATAAATAATTCTATACATAAATAAATCCATCTGCTAGGATGTTTCAGTGAAGACGTGCAAATCTCCTCTCATTACAGTAGGAGTGCAACTGCCACTGAAGGGATAAAAAGAGCATCGTTATACGTGTCAGTGCCTTCGCCATCACTGCTGTTGTGTTGCGATTAAGATGCGGATTACTGTCACAACCGTGATGCATGAATATTTCAGAGCAATATGCTGTGTCAGTACTCCTCCAGAGTTCAGCCTACTCAAGTTTTAATTCATACTGTGTGTTGGAAAAGAGCATCACAGACTGTTCTTGTCTTCAGCATTGGGCATCAAATTACGCATGATATGATAAAAATCTATTCCTCCATTAACTGTAACCTCTCATCACTTACAGGGTCTCGGGGGGCTGGAGCTGATCCCAGCGGACATTGGGAGGGATGCGGGGTACATCCTGGACAGGTTACCAGTAAATCACAGGGCTGCATCTTATGTTGATGCACAGTCAATTAAAAACTTTCAACTGGAAATTAAAAAATGAACTTTTAATACCGTTGGCTTTAGTTTGTTTAATAATAGATGCCATATAAACACAAAAATCATAAGTTACAGCTATTTAAATTAGATCTTAAACAAGTAGTTGATTAATTGCATGGCAGATGGACAGAAAATTAATTGGCAACTATTTTGATAATTAATTGTGATTATTTTACCAACTTGGCAAAACATTTGATGAATCCATTTTCTCACATGTGAGGTATTTTTTGATTTTCTCTGTTTCTTATGTACTGTAAAGTGAATATTTTTTGGTTTTGGACAAATTTTGTTACATGTCACACCCTTCACGCCTCTTTTG
This sequence comes from Epinephelus cyanopodus, assembly GCA_026686955.1. Classification (NCBI taxonomy): domain Eukaryota; kingdom Metazoa; phylum Chordata; class Actinopteri; order Perciformes; family Serranidae; genus Epinephelus; species Epinephelus cyanopodus. The sequence continues at coordinate 23,024,455 of CM048918.1, read as the reverse complement.
CTTCTGAGATATCGGTATGCTGTCTAAAACCACACACTGAGGTGGCTTGATGTCGCCATTGTTTGGTTCTGTAAAAAAAAAATTATGTCGGGTCATAAGGCAGCCCTATCATGGGGTCTCCGGCTAAAAAGGGCTACTGAAAGGTGTTGCCATGGTCTCTGGGAAATTGCGATGCCCTTTTTTCAGTAACTAATGATGAAAACAATGGTTGCAGCACCATTTCAAAAATCCACTTCTAAAAACAATGAACACATTCAACAATTATCAATAATCATTTGACAATCACAGACAAACTATGCTGCCTCACGTCAACATTTACAATAAAACAAAAGATTTGCTTTCATTTTTTCCTGCAACTTTCTCATTTTGACAGACTTTTAACTGAAAATTCTACTAAAGGTGCAAACAGTGAAATAAACCAGCAGTGGCACCAGAGTTTACATGTTCTTTATGCTCTAGTGTGGAGTGTGTAATATGAACACATGCTGCAGGAGAGGGAGAGGACCCCCTGCAGAGAGGGGTGGGCAGCCCCATTCATACTCCAACACTGGGAGGTGGGGACTGCCACACTTTCATCCCTTTCACATTTCCTTTCCCCTGCACACCCCTCCGTCTTCCGCCGCGACTCTCGCCACCTCATCTTATTCGAATTGAAATGAAGCAGTGTGTGCTTTGAGGAAAAAAAGACCCTGCTTTGCTTCCTGACACGTGGCTCTGTCCTGCTGTAATGCTTCCTGCTGTGAAGATCTTCATTACGACAAAATCAGGATGGAGTGGGAGTGTCGCATGAGGGAAAACCACCGGAAAAAGTAAAATGAAACTAGACAGCGTGCTCTTAAAGCATCCTTGTGTACAAGCTGAGAGCTGAAGTCCAAGCTGAGATCAACGTGAGTGAATGATGATGTTTCTGTATGAATTTGTGAAATAAGCGTGCACAGTTTGCATTATCTGATACACATCAAGCACTGTATTATTATTACTGATTTGTAACAAGTCAACAACACCATGTTTACTGCCATCCATCAAACCTGCTGTGGACTGTAATTATCTAATCAGAAGGCATTTTGGAAAGAATCCTAAACTCACTGCAAGTACGCACGTGGGTGTGATTAAAGGCTCATATCTTTAATTATTACTTGCTAAGAAACTGATGACTGCACCATGTTAACAATATTCCAATCTGAGCTTTCTTGACACAAACAAAAAACAATAAGCCAACCAAAAATCATTAATTTCTTAATATTTAAATGACTGAGTGAAGTCCATTGGCTGCGTGCTTTAACTCTGGGCAGCATTAGAGGAAAATACAGTGATGAAGTCATATGCAATACACAGAGCTCCTTTCACCAAAAACCACTTGGAAATGCTGCTGTAGCTGTTTGATCGCTATGCTGGTGCTGGTTGCCATAGGAACCGGAAGGTGCACCAGCAAAAAGACGTATGATGTAGGCGGTGGGCCACAGGCAATCAGGACACACAACCTGACGAGTGGAGTGGTAAATAATAAGACGCAGTAATCCACACATCCAGCATCGCTTGGTCACTTTGCAGTCTGATGTGTGTCACTGCAGCACACTGCAGCAAAGCTCACATTCACAGCAACTCACACGACATGTGCTCTAAACTTTGCTCATTCAAGATGCTGCAGGGGAGCTTTTTTTAACCTCTATGTTAACTGTCCCCAGATCTGCTACTTCCCTCTGTGGTTTTATCAGTCTGTCAGTGTCCCTTCACTGTCTCTGCTCACGACCACGTGCCATGCAGGCATCAAAGCATGTCAGAGAGAGCTATAAACTCTTCAACGACATGAAAAAGCTAAGGGCTGTAAAAGTGCACTCATCAGCAGACTTCAAGCATCTGTTACTTGTTTTTGTTTCCATAGCATGATCTTGTCTTGCAAATTCCTTGCATTTTCTATAGATGGTCGTCTTAGACACTATCTATAGCAGATAAACCAGCCATACGCCAAACTCCAGAGCCAGCTGTGAGGAGAGGCTTTTCAGTTACATCTGCAAAGCTTCAACCTGGTGACAGTAAGTAAGGAGGATTAGAAGAGGAGTTTAAAGGGTAAAATCTAGTTACTTTATGACTGGAAGTTGACAGGTAAGTGCCCCTAAAATGCCCTCTTTCAACTAAAACGCTTTCTGTAAATGAGAGCGAATTCCTAGAGAGTCCAGGCCTGCATGTTCGCTACATATCACATCATGAAGGGGGGAATTCGTCACGTCAAAGAACCAACACGCAGCTATTCTCCTGGCTCATCAAAGCATGTCACCTGGCGTCAAGTTGCTGTCGATTACCATCTAGATTTTGTCAGTTAGTTACCTGTTGCGGCTGCTGCAGGAGGCCGGGCCCGCATTTTAGGTATCTAACAAACTGCCAGATGCATTCCTGTGCAGTGACGTGCAGGTCAGACACAACACCAGTCGACCCCTTTCTGTAGAAATGAACACATCGCTACTTCTCTGATCCAAACTCAGGCCAGAGGGCAGATTCCTTATAAGACTTAGATGACTTTAAAGTAGAGACGACACACAGGAAATAAAGTTGCCACTCAGCACTTAGACACATAGATATCATACCTAGGTCTTTGATGTTGAAACAGCTGATGATGTGTTCAGCTTAACACCCATGTAAAAATTACTTTAAAGCACCTAGCAACAGCTTAGATTACACAAACCACACAGAAATAATAACAGTAATAATAACAATGATACTTGGCTGCCTGCTCACAATGCAAAAACATATGGACGCAAGACAATCCGGAAGCTACAAGCCCTCGGCTCTGCCCTTGGCCTCTATCCTCATGGGTGTGTGGCGAGACTGGGTGTGTTTCTGTGGATGTGTGTGTGCGTACAGCGGTAACAACGGGTCCTCGGGGTGACTTACACCGTCACAGCTGTTGCAGCTCCCACAGAGACGTCTCAGGGGAGAACAGCGGGGCTACTGCTGCTCCACACTGATTAACCTGAGGGCGTGCACATGGCCCATCGAGGAAAACACTTGCTCACATGCACATTTACACACAAACTGAGGCAGAGCTGCATGTTTACTATGGCACTTAAGACATTACGGCATGGCTTATGTTTAACATTCATTAAATAATTCAGCGGTGCTCATCTTCCATGGCAACAGATAATGGTCTGGGGGTTTATTTTTGTGTGTTTTGCTCCTGTATTGTAGTTCTGAATCATTTATTGTCTAAATAAATAATTTAATAGTCTGCTTAGATGGCTTAATTACTGTGCTACTAAACTAGCTTAAACCCATTTTCCAGCTGTGTCACTATTGTGCTTCTAAACGACAAAACAGCAAAAATTAAAACCATCAAACTACAATAATTACCAAAATACCAATGCTGTAAAAATATAAATATATAATGCAAAATAAAAGCATATTCAGTGCTTGCATGTACTAATTTTCAGTTTAATGATCTACTACCAAAACTAGTACATGCTAATGAGCTATATTACACCAAAGACATCATAAGGAATTATGCAAAATATAACTTCTTGAGCTAATGATACCTTAAATCATTCAACTATTATTTTGAAACAAATCAAAGCATCAAAATGACTGAAAAAAGGAGCAATAAAAGCTCGGATCTCAGACCTCTCTAAATGGACATTGTGCCCTATGGCCAGCTATTCACTGTACCGTTTAAAAAAAAAAACAGACTTCACTCTCTGTGAAAAATTATTATGCTTTGTCAAGAGACAGCTGGGCAAGTATGCCTACCGGTGCACTGTATCAGTGACACATGCTTTTATAATTGGGAATAATGTTGGATTCATGTTTGCTCACCTGTCAAGACGCTGACAGCTCTGAAGGCACATCGTGAGAGCAATTCTTCTACAGTAAATTCATCTGTCATATTCAATCTGTCTAGCACAATAGTGATTAGCTGGCGTTCCCCCTTTCATACTCAACAAGTGGAGCTTGGCAGAGCAGAAGCAGGCGGATAAGTGTGTGGTGTGGCAGCAACAACAGATTAGCAATTTGTGCTTCTGTGTCTAAAGATGCTAATTTGCTCAAATGAACCAGAAATATATTGACCATTTATAAAAGCTGTGCGCCAGATGATTGTGATTAAGGGGCTGGTAATCATTGGACTATTACCATAATCTCACACAAATCCCATAAATACACATAAGAGTGATCAGAGCAGTAGAGGCTCGGCTCAGGATATTCAGTTTGGTGCCTGCAGGTAACAAATCATGGTCTCATTTTAAGCCAAGATCAAAAAGCTGGGACAGTGGAGCGGCAGACATGTTTGCAGCTGTTGTGTGTATGCACATTACTTCTCTGACTCGAGGTTTCTCACATAATGTTTATTTCTGTGAATTTAGATTCCACTATGCGTATTGGTTTTGAAACTTAACACCTTTTTGATACAAACCAAAATGCATCCATAGTACAAAGCATTAAAAATATGTTATGTTTGTGATAATTATGAGCATTAGATTTACAGTGCTTCCAGTCTTTATGTTGAGCTAAGTATAAAGTAATTTATCCAAAACTCTCGGCAAGTAAGCATTTAGGGGTATTTCCAAAAACTATTCCTTTAAGCTGTGATAACTTGCATCAGATATCTGGTCTGCATTCTGGTCTTGTTCACTCATGCTTCAATCAGATTTAAAATATAATTTGCTTACCTGTATTTTAATTTGCCTGTTTTATACGGGCCAATTTATAGCTGCACTGTATGAGGACAAAATAAACACCGATTCATTTCAGACGCTCATCTTATCTTGTAAAATATAACGAAAATATTTTGTAGTAAAACTCAAAGCAGGAAACAGAAAGATTTGGATATCTGAATGAATCTACAGTATTCCCAGGTAGTTTTCCACAATAACGCCTTCGCAGAGGAAGCAAGAGCATGAGTGCTTCGACATTTAAGTGTGTGTGAGCCTTCTCAACTGCTGGTTATTTTCAAGGTTCTTCCTGTAACCGAATCAGAGCAGTGACAGACTAATGAGGCTAAATGATGATGAGGCTTCAGGAAGAGAAGGCCTCCAGCAGGGAGAAGAGCTGATGTGTCAAACAGCTGGGCAGGAGTCAGAGCTTTCGTCCTGGAGCTTTACTTTTATAGAAACACTATATCTGGCAGAGAGGAGCTTGTCTCATCACCAACAACATTCACCGGAAGTCATGGTTAGAGCTGTGCAACAGAAACTGTCTGAAAGGCAAGTAATGATTATCATGTGATGTAATATTGATCGCCCTAAGGAAAGTCCCTTCTTCAAAGGGAGGTCAGAGGTCAGGGTTAACAGCCTGCCCTGAAGTTCACTCCTTCTTCTAAATATATACACTGTGCTGCTGCAGTCTACTGACGTAAACAGATGTAGGCTCTCATTCAACAGCCCCCCTGATCAGACCGCCGGCCAAGCGACAGACTTAAGAGTCCATCTCACTACTTCCAGTGACCGGATCAGGGAGGGTGAAACACGGGGTAAGCCTCAATCAAAAAATTCCTAAAGCGCATTCCTCCATGCACCTCGCTAAAAACAGATTATTTAATCAGTGCAGGCACAGAAACCAGCCAAAAAGGGTATTTAAGGCTAAGAGCGGAATCTGGAAACATTCAAGACTGACTGGAGAAAAAGAAAACACAGTACAAACAGTAATAACTGATCCAGCTGAACTGGTCTCTGGCATTACAGTGCCCCTGACAATGAGCATGGGTGCTGACTTTAGAGCTGAAACACTATGTCGATGAATGGATTGATTGAAAACTAGGGGTGCGCCGGTGTTTTAGGGGCCAACGTCATTGATTTATTTCCAGCCACGGACCTTTGTTGCGCGTCATTCACCATCTCTCATTCTCTGTCACCTCTCTACGGTCTAAAGAAAGAACATAAAAAATGTGTAGATTTGCAGCTTTTCTGTTTTATATCATTGTCAACTTCATTTTTTGGTTTTGGACTTCTAGTTGGGAAAAACAAGCAATATGAGGACATCACTGATGGATTTTTTCCACATTATTTTTCTCACAATTACAGACAAAATGATTTCTTCAAATGATAATCTGCACATTGATCACTAATGAACATTGTTTGCTGCAGCCCTAGATGACTTGTGGACATGAACATTTCTTGGTCTTTTTGACAGAGCCCTCATCCCTGCCAACAGATTAACTAGTTCCTATACATGAATTAGAAATACTGCTGCAAATGCCACCTTTAGTTCCCACTGTCTCCTCGCCATCATCCTGGTCACTGAAGACACAATTTTGAAGTCATAGTCAATGAAAAACTGCTTCCGACAGCATGCCATGCGAGCATAGACTCATTTAGTGCTTAAAGGTAGCATGCCTTCTGTTAAACACAATGGCGATGAGCGTAAAATTGAGTGACATGTCCGTCAGTTCTGTTTTTAAAACAGCTGATTAATGAGAAGTGACACTGTCCTCTTTACTGCAACCTACTCTGCATGACGCATCGACAATAGCATAAGAGGGTCAAGGAGTGTGTGTGTGTTTGCGTGAGTGTGGTGGGGTTACAGTGCAGTCAAACAAAGAAGGCCTCTGACACAAACCCAGCCAGTCTTTCTCCCTCTCCTTCTCTTTTTTCACGAGGCCTCTCACTGTTTGATTTTTCTCCCTGAATGGTGCCATTGAAAGCCGAGGCAGTTAGGACCTTATTGTATGACGACTTTGTGAGCTACCAAAGGAGACAAACCTGACTGTTGCAGATCATTTTTCCCGCAAGCACTGTCTCTCGAGCGCCAATGACTCAAGCAGACGAGCACAGGGGGTCAGAGTTTGTCACAACACTTGAAAATCAAGACAGTAACAACGTGATTTATGATGGAATCATGTCCTCTGCCTGATTTGAGCTTTGAGACTATGACTGCAGCTGCCTCCACCCAGCATTTGTGTGGCTGTATGGCCTAGATAAGCTCAGCTGGTGGAGAGACAGAGTGTGGCAGGGCTGAGAGATAGTGGTCACAGATAGAGATAATAGTGCCCGCCAGTTCCTCTGATGTCTGTGAAATGACGGACTCCTTTGGGGTTTTCTACGCGGACAGTATTTACCCTAACTGGATTTGTACCATAGTGGTTAGGCCGAGGCAAAGTGTGGGAAAGGCTCGGCATACTGTGGGTGTAATACTGTAAGGTCAAATTAATCTCAGAACAAGTAAAAGGGTTTAACCGCTGCGGAATTTGACGATTATTCAGTCCATGAAATGAGGAACAGTAAAAAAAAAAAAAACAGAAAAAAAAAGGAAGCAGTTTTACAGGCTCGTTTTTAATTTGCTTCTCATTAGCAAAACCTGACGCTGACTGCTTGAGCTTTCTAAATGAAGGAAGTCAAATATACTGGCCTGGATAATACAGTTAAAGGCTTTAAATTCATCTCACGCACTCTCAGGTTCAAAGTGTGCACTCAGGCCAAGTTCACCTCGATTCCAGGGATGATGCAGTGAGTGACAGGATAATATGTCAGCAGTAATTGACATATGTCTCTCACAGGACAACACAGCTCGAGAAAGGCCTGATAAGAGATGGACCCCACTGCCTCTGCATAAGCCTTCCACTTTCCTGCAGGACAGTCTTTGCACAAGGATACCAAACACACTGCTCCGTATTTCCCCCTCTAATCTTTCCTATTTTGGATTTCCAACTATCCTCTGAGAAATCCTTGAGAGAGACCAGAGGTGAACTAAGGAGTGCTGGGCTCTCAATCACCTCTATAACCTTGACACCACTGCTCCTGAATACATGTATTTTTGACGGTCTGCGCTGAGTAATTCATGTATAAATGTTTGAAATAGAAAATTTAAACCACTATTTTTTTAACCACAGGACTTAAAATCATGTGGGCTGTAATTTTCGGGACATTTATGGGACAGATGAACAAAGACACTCTTCTGTGCCACTGCTTTAGGGAATAATGGGAAGGGAATAATAAAAGGGTAACTCTAAATCAAAACATTTTGAACACATTGATGACAAATTGAAGATACGTGTCCTCTTGTAAATGTCAAACCACTATAAAGTGGCAAATGTTGAACTGTCAGAAAGCAGAACATTTAAATGTGCAACTGTGAACAACAGAACTTTATCTAATGGTGTTAACAATGACCATGCAGCTGACGTGAGGGTTATAGACTCGAGTAGGAACAGGAAGTCAAAGTTGCTGTAATGTGAGGAACAGGAGACTTTCAGAGGAGCACAGAGTAAGAGACTGTGTATATTTGTGAAAACACTTCTGAGAAAACATGCCCTCTCCTGTCCTCACCCAACCTCTCTCTTGGTGTGCATTTGGGCCGATGGCATCCACCCTCCACCGCCACCCTGTCCCGAGGTGATCCTGACCCAGACCCCTTCAATCCACCACAGAGACTCTCGACAGAGGCAGCAGAGCAGCAGAGGCAGGCTGAGAACTGCGAGAGGAAATTAAAAACACAGCCACCACTCCCTTGTTCCTCCCTTTTCCTTTCGCTCCTCTTGAATGAGGCCAAGTACTAGTACCTCCTGGTAAAGTCTGCGTCCTAAGTTCAAAACATTTTTAATATTTATTGCTGCAACTCCTGAGTCCCACATTATTAAAAGAGAAAGAGACGTGTATATGCCATGTCAGTGTCTAGATGATAAGGACTCCACTGATCACAACTGTTTAATCACAAACTCTTGCTCATATGAGGGCTAAAAATCATTCCCTGAAAACTCAAATTTACCCGCAACGTATATATAATACCCTGAGTCACTTCTCTCACTGTAGACTCTTCTGTGGTCAGGTTGGTGAGACATGTCTGGGATCAGCTTGCTTTTATCCAACGAGAGACGTTCGGAGACTTGGAAATGCTGAGCAAGATCTACAAGCAAGGAACATGGAAAATACAGGGAGGAGGAATGCATGGGGGAACCCCAAAAATATGATCCTCTATGTTTTAACAGCCACTCGAGCAAATCTTAAACGGCTGACTGGAATTTCTCACAGCCTGAAAGTTGGCAAGCTGAGTGTCTTTCAACACAACTGATTTAAAAAATAAAGTGTGCTATACAGAGCATGGACAGCATGTGGACTTTCGACAACTTGAGTCAATCTCACCTAGCTTTGTTGCCATTTTTCTGTCACTACTCTTCCTAACTGTAGCCAGTGTCAGTGTTATCAAGACAACATTTATCTAACTAATCAGAGATGTGAGTGGAGATTCAGAGGTCTGGAAGCAAGCAAGGAGATGTAACATCCTCTGACATAAATGCTAAATCTTGTTTGTTCCCTATCTTCAAATCACTTTATCTATTTCTGACAAGCAGGTTAGTATCCAAACCGCATGCCGCCAGTTAGATTTTGTCTTTCACAACTTCTAGATGCCAGGATGAGCAACACTGTGTCTCCATTTTTACAGCCAGCTATGGTTGTCACTCTTCATGCTGTATATAATCAGACACATTAAATTTCAGCTGTTCGGGAGCTCTCATGGAACAACAACTTTTTGCCAAGTGTGTTGCATTTGCAGCATTAAACCAGACATATATTTCTGCATTACGGTGTCACAGAGCATCTGTAGATCTGCTGGAGCTGTCATGCATTGACTATAAAATATAATTTAACATCAAAACTACTGTAGCTGTGGTGATGCCACATTGAGACCACAAGAAGTGTGATTGATCCCCTTTCCATTTTACTCTTCAGTGAGGCCATACTGAATATTAATCTATAATATATATAATGTCTCCGCGGTTTATTTTCCCCTAGCTATAAGAGAGCAACTGGTCCTCACTGAGGCGATCTCACTGCTGTAAAGAAAAATCAAGTCATTTTTTTTCTGTTTATGCATCTGTGTGTCTCCATGCCACACACGTCACTCTTGTGGAACAGTTTCATGTAAACACGTTCAAACGGCCCAAAACCCACAACCCCCAAACAAAGCCGCCGGTTGCTGGAGCTCCTGGCAAAACTGGAAATACAACTTCATCGCAGCAGCATACACGGCACAGGATGACTTTGAGCAAACCAGGCAATCGAGTTTCACTATGCCGTGAGTCAGTGCACACCTCCACGTACAAGGAGTAACAATTTGTTTCTTTGGCAGTCATACCGACGGCGTGTTGGCCTACATACACTCACAATAACCTCCTGACTTAATACAAACAGAAACTGTAGGAGCGCTTTGCTTTTATAAATGTCAGCTGATCTTTTTCAAGGTAGTGTGCTGATAAAAGCTGATATATTCGAAATGGCATTTTCGGGAGTAAAGAAAATACTGGGAACAGATCCAAAAACTCTATAAAAATGATCAGTCTTTGCAAGAATACGCTGAACCTTGTTCCTAAAACTTCCTGTGCACTTTAACTCTGCTTGGTTGGGGTGGGAAATGTTAAGCGACTGGGAGGTCTGGTTAATGAGAAAGTCTCTTTACGTGCCACATGTGTTGCAGAATCACACTACGTCCACACCTTTCGGCTCATTAGTACCTCCTCGATTTCTTCCTCCCAATTTTTCTTGGCATCCTCATCTTCTGCAGTCTTTTCTCATATTTCTTTTGTGTCACGCTGGCTGCTCTTCCCACCTGTGTACTGTTCATTTTCTCTGCCAGATGGACAGAGCAGAGGGAGAAAGAGAGAGTGAGAGTGGGTGACAAACAGCAGAGCGCCCAGTTCTCGCTGGGTGGCCTGCGTCCAAGCTGTCTGGTGACGGCGTGTAACAACAGCAGCTCACAATGCAAATGTTAAACTACAGAAACACACATACGCGCAAGTGCGGCACATTTGAGCATCTAATGAAGCCTCTGCTGCAGCCACCCACTAACCACTTAGTGCTGTGGTTTTGCTCTGATGCTTTTTATAAACACAGACCTGGAGAACATGGGGAACAGGTGTCGCACATACTCAGTGGCAGCTGTAGGAGGTTCAACAGTGGAGCTGAAACTCTGTACCTCTGTCTAAGAAATGTGCCAGACCATTTTAGTTTGTTCTCCTGCCAGTGGCTAGGCACTAACTGAGGCAAATATTGACTGAGGGCTGGCTTAGGCCCTGCCTCTGTGCTCCACCACATCACCTTGGACTCAGAATGTATCAGTACATGTCCAAAGCCACACCACCCACATCAGCCTGCTACTCACTGAAAAAAATAAAAGAGAACTGTTTTGTTTTTTTTTTCAGTTCCACATTTCTTTGAAAAAAGGCTTATTGTCATCACATACGGGGAAGGTCAAAGGAGTGATTCACACCGTGACTAGTTCAAACAAGCTCATAATTTCTGATAAGCTGCAACCAGCTTGTCTCGAAATTGACTCATACAGGATTAGAATCCGGGATCTCTGACTTGGCAGATGTGTGCTTTACCAACCCAGTTAAACCCAAACTGAGGCAGCAGCCAAACTCAGTCTGCGTAGCTGTATTCTGCGTTGGTACATGCTGTATTTTTTTGTATTCTTTGAAGAAAAATGGACAGACTGACAGTGAAACTGATCATGTGCTACTGACTTTCTGTGGTTGTGGTTTTTTAAACATTTCTTTCAAGCTGGCAAAGTTTAACAGTTTACTATTTTTGGAAATACTTGTGAGTTAGATGAGTAGATCAATAACACTCAGATATAAGGCTGGCAACAATTTTCTAATCTAACAACTGCTTCACCTCATTACCTGAGGGCCCAGACACACCAACCAGACATCAAAGAACAAGTGGCGACAAAAGCCGACTTTTGTGTCGCCTCACCCTGCCTGTGTCTCAGCCAAAAAGTTGTACATGAGCACACTGCAAAGACTACAGCCAACGACCAACTTGCCGGTGCATTCTGCGCCCACTCTCCATACCAGCAGGCAGCGGCAGTCTGTATTCGTCATTTAAAAATGTTAAACCAGGGGGCCGACAGGACAGATTCAAAATGCTAGTTAGCCAGTTAGCACATTTACAACACAGCCCAATGTTGAAAGGATATAATTATATTCATAATAAATGCAGACGAAGGCCGAGTTGTGCAGGATACACCGCAAAAACTAGGGCAACAAATACTCACCAACAGCCCGACATTGACCAACGGCTGACCGCTGGCTCATTGTGTCAGGACCCTAACACAAAGACGGGAACCCAAAGTGAAAGTCTCCTAAAGACTGTGAGATTTTAATAATCTCATTAGTTCAGTGCAACCCACACTGTGCGACATGGATCTAATAAACTTGGGTACAACATCAAGTTGATGTATGCCTACCGAATCGCAGGGTACAGCATACCTCCATCGGGGTCAGTGCACAAGAACAAATCACCATCAGCGTGTGTCATCCATCTACGCTACTGTAGTGGTAAGAGAAAAATCAACACAAACATGAATCAAGCCCTCGCTATAGTGGCATTAATGTGCATTGAAAAAGGTCTTAAAAAGAAGAGGAGAATGCTGACGCAGTCCTGACTGGAGAAAAGAGGCCAACATGGCATGCCAATTTTGCAATGAGAGCTCAAAGTATTTATTAGGATCTACTAGCATTTAGCATTCACTAGCATTTAACATTAGCGTCATTTTTATACTGTATTTCTATTGGTTAGTTAGTGTGTATATATATATATATATATATATATATATATATATACACACACATTGTCATTACAGCAGTCACACGGTAAGATGGTCATCCATCCCGCAAGACTGTAACAACAGCCATCCTTGAACCTCTCTCTTTGTGCAACGCAGGACCGCTGTTTTAGAGCCATGACCAAAGATATCGCCACGTTTCTTTCACATTTGTCATCTTTCATCTTTCATGAAATCACACAGTGTATACCAGGCTTAAAGGATAACTATTTTTCAACCTGGGCCCTATTTTATCTATTATTCCCCATGTGTATGTGTGCGTATGATTCATAGGTACAATTCGTTTTAAAATTGGTTTAGTATTGAGGGAGGCAGATGTGGCCGGCAGCCGCGAGGTAGATATGGGGGCAAATGCGTCCCGTATAAGTTTGCGCATTAAAAGTGCTTTTTTTCCCGCCACTGACCGGTTCAGATCATATGCACACAAACACATGGGGAAATAGGGCCCAGGTTGAAAAACACAGAAGTTAATGACAGTTTTTGGTTTTAAAGGGTTTACATGCAGGACTATTATGTGACTTCCTGGTAGCTTGTTTAGCCAAACAACAAATAGTTTACACTTCAGATTTTGTAAGGAATAAACATATGCACAGTACTGTGTTAACTACTGATCTTTAGAGATGCTATAGATTAAATTCGCTACCTCTGAACAGAGCCAGGCTAGCTCCTCCTCTCCTGATTGTGTCTTACACTAAATTAAATGGCTGCTGGCTCCAGCTATATGAGAGTGGTATCAGGCCTTCTCATCTAACTTTGTGCAAGAAAGCAGATAAGTGCTTTTGCCAAAATGCTGAACAACTGCAAACACTGATCATTTACTGCAGGCAGCAGTAAGATCACCATTGGGGTGTATCCTCAGGGACAATAAAGTCTATCACCTTATATTTAAGAGGCAGGTATCAGCTGTACTGTATGTATGTACATAGAAGACGCCCTGATGCCAACTTGGAGCCCAGATGGTTAAGAGTCTCTCTCCACTACACGCTGGTCTGCTCTGAGCCATCTGTTTAACCAACCAGACTGTGCCGTGCCAGGCCAGGCCAGGCCCTGCCTTATAGCTTCAGAGCAGGCCTGCGCCCTTAGCAGTGCAGAGGGTTAGTTTTGGATACCATGCATTCCCTCTTTCAAACTGCCTCCTTGATTAAACAAGTAGCGTGGCAAGTATGAACCAACACAATAAAGAGTACTGTCCTGTGAAGTCCACTGTTCCACTGCCTTTATAGGAGAAGTTCATTAAATCAAAATCTAGTCATAAAGCCTGACCTTTAGAAACACATATAGCAGAGTGTAATTGTGCTATGGAAGTACAACAGCATCACTAGTGGTTATTTCACCAGAGATAATGCAGTCTTAAGGGGACAAAGATCTTTTATGAGATGGTAATGAGTCTTCATGGCTGCCCGAGCTCATCAGAGCATTTATGCAGTGTTGGACTACATACCAACGTACTGTAGGCTGCTTTTAAAGTGGAGTTCTGCCACGGCTAAGCAGCTTAGACTTGGCCAAAACTTGCATGCAAAAACACAAACACAACCTCTTTTAAACCACATCACTCATTGTGTCTCATCAGTGTGCTTTTTTCCCCGTCTTCAGCATCTATTTGATACTCGGTATAAAAAGCCCAATTTGTTCACCATCCCCACCCAGCGCTCCCCTCCACACAGACTCTCCAGACAGCTCTCCCTTTCAGTGCTAGAATCAGCCTTTGTTAATTATAAATCTCACCCTGTCCTCTTCCGCTAACAGGCACGAAAGTATCCAGAGTAAATGCATGAGATGAGGAGGCTTATTAAGAAGGGTTGGAGAGGGAGAAAGAAGTGAGACTGAATGATTTGAAGGGGGATGTCACATACAGAGATGACCGACATGACACAGGACACAGAGAAGACAGAGTTTGTTTTGGGGAAAGAGGGATAAAATAAGGACCGGGTAGCAACTGAGGAAGCGTGGCTGACCCCGATTCTGCCATGACTCCACTCTGCTAGGAGGAGGGGGGAGTCCAGACGTAAACCTACAGTGACAGGGCTGCTGTTGCTGCTCCAACAACGCACCCCCCACCACTGAATCAGCCTTCACTTGTTCCTGCTCCCCCTCCTCCTCTTCCTCCATCTCTGCTCTTCACTTTGCACTTCCACTTGCACAAAACTTCTTCAAGTGTTGTGTGGATATCTGCTATGTTGTGAATGTACTGTATTGACAAATAAACAGATCTAAAACTCAAAAACATTCATCCACACTGAAAGCTTTGTGTACAGTTTGGCTTCATTAATGTTGTGGTCTGCATTTCTCAGTGCAGCCCATCCATGCATGTGAAAAAGGGAAGAGAAGCCTGCACATAAAGAATGCAAGGAACGTGGCGTTATGAGCCTGTTTTATTAGGAGAGGGAGCCCAACATAGTGTGTGTGTGTGTGTGTGTGTGTGTGTGTGTGTGTGTGTGTGTGTGTGTGTGTGTTGGGGGGGGGGGGGGCATGTGATGCTGGCTGTGAGCTGGGAGAGGATGGACTCGAACTGGACCATAGTCAGACCCCTGGGGCAGAGGCTAGCCCAGCACAAACCAGTCTGGAGGGGGGCAAATAAACAAGCCTGGCTGGCTGGCTGTGAGCACTGAAAGGGCCAACAGGGAGGCTCACTTCAAACCACAGCAGGGCTACTTCACTACTGTGTTTATGACCAGGAAACTGCCTGACAACTCACACACAACTCCCACAAATTCACTGCGAGATGGACAGATCTACACTCACATGCATCCACTTACAAGACAAATAAAAACATCACGATGGTGCAAATAATCATAAATTGTAAAGGGAGAATAACAAAACCTCACGCAGATAACATTTCTAAGCAGTAAGGCAAGACAGCAGCCGCAAGCAACAAACTATCAGCTCACTCTGGGAAGAGGATTAAAAGAACTAAGCTCACCGTTTTGGCAGGAGACCCTGAGATGGTGTGCTAAGTGGGTTAAAGCACACCCCAAGTCTCATAATCGCTCCGGCCTCCCCTTCCTTCCCCCTCCTTCTTCCCTCCATCTGCCAACACCAGCCGAGGGGAGCAATTTCAAGTCCCACAGAATACTTGGAGTTGCCGAGGTGGAGGGAGTTAGATTAAATCGAAAAGACGTGCACCAAGATGTGATCACGCAACTTCATCTGGACACAACCAGACATCAGAATCATTTGGCGGTCAACAGCTTCGTCTTCTTGTCCCTGAGGGGGATGCATCTTTCTTTTACAAGGGTCTGCAGCTCTTCCTCTCACACCTACTGTAATGTGTGATCTAGTGTTTCCACCTCCCCTCCCCTTACCCTGTCTCTTTTTGCAAGGACTGACTGCATGTGGACCTGAAACTTTAATCTATGTAACTCTGTTTATTGATCTGTATGCCCTCTCTGTGTGTGCGTACAAAAAAAAATTCATTTGGAGTCCACACTGACTCCCTAGCCAACACTCGTAGGCATACACAAACACCCCCACTTCTCACACAACGTCACTATCCAGACACTGTGGTAACATGAGTCTATGGTGAAACTGTAGTACTGTGGCTCGGCTAGGCCTGGCTCCGCTGTAGCACAGTCCCAGGCCCCGGAGAGACCAGGCACTGTTTGCCTGCGGGACTTTGACTAGTGAGAGCAAACAGAGTACAGTACAGTAGGTCCATTGAGACTGAGCTGAAACACAGAGCTGCAGAAAGTACTGTATAAACTGTGAGAAAAGAGAAACAAAGAATGCAGCCAGTGAGCCAGGGAATTAAAGCAAAGCAAATAGCACCAGAAGTAAATCTTATATCTGGTTGTAAATCTCAAATGCATACTGTAAATGTGTTAAAATGCATACAAGGGCCTATGCAGCCAGAGGTCCTTTGTCTACACGTTGCCATCTACTCTGTCAGTAAAAAGTTTGAGATCCCTCAACCCATCTCCACGCAGCAAACCATTAAAAATAGGTTGGTTATCTTCTGGGGTCTCATGTTAGAAGTCCCGGAAAACAGGGCTAGTAAATAACAGAAAGCAGCATGGGTGTCAGTGAAAATGTTACAATGGTTAACTTCCTTTTTTCAAACTCTTACTTATTCAGTCTCTCTTTAAGTCGATGCTGACTAATTCTGAACAATGTTCAAACACTGCCTAGACAGAGACAGACAGCATTTTGTGGCAGCCCATCATTACATCGTGCCAGCAAGGGGGCGAAAATTTGCACGTCCACCTGGGTGTCGTATTTCTATTACTGCCTATCAAAGCCAATCAGAGCTGGAGCTGACAAAATACCTATGACTACGGCAGAGTAATTTGTCCCGGGAATAAATGCTGATTGTACTCCTTCCCACTAAATACAAAAGCAAGATGTTAGTGAGTGTTACTGTGATTTAATTTTTGCCCAGTGGAAAAGGAGCTTTACACAATATAAATTAAACACCACTGCCTTTATGTTTGCCTGAAGACTGATCCTTCTAGAATAAAAGGAAGAAACCCCATCGCTTATTGGATAAGGGATCAGATACTCTCTATTTCGAGTTGGATGTCTCACTCTGAATGTGGTCTTGTGTGGAAGTGAACATTGCTGAGCTGCGCAGAAAATTGACAGGAAGATTTGTTAGAATAAAGGTGTTTTACATTAAGTACAGAAATGTAGGCCTACTTCTTATCTTACACTGAATCTATTTTATCTTTTGAATCTATTTATTTATTAGTTTTATGTATTTGTTCAGAGACACACTATTTGTTCTTATTCAGTTGCTACAATTGACATCCTGTGTTTTTTGTTTGTTTTAAAGATGAAAATCGCCAACAAAAAGAAGTCCTAAAAAGCATGCATGCACATGAAAATGCTTCTCTCACACACACACACACACACACACACACACACACACACACACACACACACACACGCACACGCACATACGACTACAAAATGAGAGGCAGGTGGCGAGCACAGGTGAACACAGTCTATTCAGAAGATATAAAGGGGGGTTTGTCTCGACCGGGAAGGATTACAGGAGCAAGGTGTGGCTCCTTTTAACTCACACTAGCATTGTGTGTGTGTGTGTGTGTGTGTGTGTGTGTGTGTGTGTGTGTGTGTGTGTGTGTGTGACTAGCCGATATGAACCCCCCATTATGGAAAGTTAAATGGAGACACAAGATCTGCCTGAAGTTCTGTCAGCGCCTTCCCCTCTGAATCTAGAGTTCAACCTCGACTTACTTTAAAACCTGTTTCCCTCTAACAGCATACGGGTCTGATGCTGAGGGAGAGGTGATAATTTATGTATGCTAGTTGGTTTCAGGTTGCAGTATCGAAAACAGTGCAGGCGAGGGGGAGTTTTACACGCCGATAGAGATCTCAGCCCCTCAAAAGTATCTCAGGCATCTGGACCGACAGCAGCATCTCCGAGGTGGAATTTGGCCAGTAATAACAGCTGAGTAGCTGAAGGTGTGTCTTATCCAACCAGCCTCAAATAAAACTCCAACAGAGGAACTGTACCACCGTATCACCATCATCACTTTTGTTCCTCAAACTTGGCCTGTGCTACAGAAGCAGGAATGGCGTGAAGGCCTACACGGCTGTCACTTTGCTCATTCTTCACCCTGCAATCCAAAGTCATCACCGTCCTGGGCCTAAACTAGTGCAGAGCGCTGTCACAACAAGCTAAATCCCTCCAGAAGTCGCCTCTCTTTCTCTCTGTGTTTGGTTTAAAGCGTGGCGTGAGTCCAGGGTGTGGTTCTACAGCCATGCGCGCACTCACGCATGCATATGCAGTGCACCCACACTGAGCTGCACATGTGCTCACAAAGGCATACACTAGCCTGGTTGTTTTTCAGGCGCAGACAGCTATGAAAACATTTTGACTAATGACAAAAAGTTCAGAGAAAGGAGAGGAAAGGTGGAGAAGGGAAGTGGAGAGTTGGAATTTGACATTTGGGAGAAATGCGCATATTCGCTTTGTTTTTGGCTGAGGGTTAGATTAGAGGATCAATAGCGCTCTGTGTCTATTCATTAACTTTGGAGAAAGATCCCACAGTGGATTATCTTATCTTAGTATTGAGAGCTGCAGGGATGGCGTTTATTTTTGTAGGCAGCTGTGGAAGTTAGCGTCACTCTGGTTCCCTCGTCAAAAAGCGAATGTGATTTTTGCATTGGATTTTGGAATATTACAGAAAAAAGCTCTGTGGTTAACAACGTTTATGATTCTTACATGCTTGGTTCAGCAAAATAATCTTTACAAATTAACATCACTTCTTTGATTTTTGAAGTTTAGATGCTATCACCGGAGGTAAAAAGCTAACATCAGGCTATAAACAAACTACATCACAGTCACATGACTCAATGTCGCCACCACATCAAGGCTGTAAAGCCGTGTTCAGCGTGATGATGCTGTATTGTCTCATTTAGCCACCTGTTAGCAACCACATCTTTAATGACACGTAAAAGCTTCAACATCCACAAGGGAGGTATTTACTGACACATTTTGTGTCGTAGAACAAAACATCAAAGTCTCTTAAGCTTATGTTAATGACAGACCTTATTCCAGGCATTTAACCATTCAAAAAACCTGTTGACTTCGAGATAAGGGAACCGGGAGGGCTAAAATGCTAACTTATTTACAGGTTTCAGGACTCATTCCTGCAGCACTCTATGAAGAATAGAGACAGCGAACAGCTAGCTCAGCTCAAAGAAATACTCCAGCATATAATCAAACCAGATGCAACATGTTAGTTAGCGAGCTTTAGAGGTGATGCTACGTGACCCAGATTAGCTGTTTCCCCTTGTTGACAGTCTTTATGCTAAGATAACCTAAGCATCTCCTGGCTCAAGGTTCATATTTGACAGAAAGGCATGACAGCGATATCGATCTTCTTATCCAACTCTTGGCAAGAAAGCGAATAAGCGCGTTTCCCAAAATGCTGATTATTCCTTAAGAAACTGTGAAGGGAGGAAAAAATCCACAGCCCGGAGGCTCCCCACTGGGCTGCCAACATTCCTGTCAAATTCAGACGTGGGAACCACTGGAGAAACACAGCCCTCTGTAGACAACTGTGCATGTGAGTGTCTACGTGCACATGAGGGGGGTGGGGGGGCGTCTGCAGTAGTTGCATGTCAGAAATGTGCTTAATGGACGCAGCCATGTGTGTGCTGAGGTGTTTGGGCTGAGAGCAGTGACAAGAGTTCACAAGGTTGCCTGAGTGCATGTCTGAGGCGGAGGAGGAGGGAGATGTGGGTGTTGGAGCGCCTTTGGGCAACAAACTGGGTCAAGCGAGTTTTATCCAGAGGCGGGGTGATAGCAGTGACCTTCAGTGCGCACACAAGCGCTCACCTGGTAGCTGCGGCACAGAGACAAAATGTCCACTGTCCTCTCTTGTTCTGAATCTTTTTGTGTCGCATGTCTTAATCGTACTCATCACAGCGTGAGGAGATCCGCTCCACATACACGCCCTCTCCAGAGGCAATCACGCAACACACAATACACCCTCGGGGCTCTAACCTTTCTCTACAGGGGGATTGTATCACATTCACACTTTTTTATGGTCACTCGCTTCCACTGTGCTTTGTTCTCCCTCTTTGTCTTTTTTGATTATCATTATCATTTCTCAGGTGGAACCTCGCCTCGCACACTGAACCAGACAGTTATCTAATCAGAGCTCGGCTGCAGAGGTCATGGGGAAAACAGAGAGAGAAAAGGGAGGACGAATCGAGCAGGTGAAAGAGGAGATGGATAGACATGGGCTGGCTTTCTTCTACCCAAACAGGCCTCCCTTTTAGCCTCTCCCTCTATTCGTGTCCTCCTATCCCTCCTCCCCTGTCAAGCCGTGTCTCTCCCTTTGAGTTATCAGCTCATCCGTCTCCTCCTCTCCCACGATGATAACAGGCTCTACTGTTGTGAGCAGAAACACCCAAACTTCTGTCGCTTCCCTCTCCCCTCCACTGCTCTCTGGCCTACTCCTAAGGGACAGCTAACAAGGCTGTCACTGCAGCACACTCTCATAACAAAGCACTCACGAAACACTCACACGCTGGAGTGGAAGAGATTTTGTATCACTATCTTAGGCTCCATCATTTAATACATTGATAACTAATGCTTTTGCTTGGAATAAAAAAGAGTAACTTTCAGCAGTGCAGTGCATGAGTGGAAAGCAGCTGGGCAGGAGCCAAGTGTGCAGAGAAGAGTCGCTTCAAACTGAGGACTAAAAACAGTCAAAGAGCTGAGCATTACAATGCAAGTGTTTCAAAGGGTGGCATCAGCAGAGCTAATTACAATTTAATCAAGCACTTAAATAAACAGCACTGGAAGGCACACAAGTTCTCACATGTAGTGGCTCAGGAGACGTCTGCACTCAGGCTCAGCAAAAAAAGGGCTAAAAAAAGAATATATATGTGTGTTGTGGTAGAAGGAGACACACTATAGTTTTCCTTTCAACACTGTCTGAAAGATGGGGACACAGTTGGATGCCGGCTCCTTATAACTACTGTGTGTAGTAGTCACATTTCAGTAGCTATATTAAAGATGCTGAATATCAGAGCATTTATTTGAGATGGAGGAGATAAACTTCTGACTGGGATAATCTGTATTTATCTCATGCTACAGGCTCCAGTTGTTGCTCTGAGAAGCTAAAAACAAATTTAATATGGCTTAATGTGAAGATGCTTTCACTTTATTTTCATACTTTGGTAAAGGCATCATCAAGCCAGTCAGAAACCAGAACTGCCATGTCAATACATTATTATTAATTTTCTTGAAGTGCCCACAGCCACTTGAAGTCCAGATGAAAGGGCATTTCGAAAGTATCCAGCTTTAGCATCCTGATGAATCTGCGAGAACAGGATAGGCAGGTGGGATTTAATGTTGGGAGGAATCAGACTTCATCAATGGAAAGTGGGTGTGTCATAACAACTCTAACAGTAAGGCCAGGGTAAGCCAATCAGAGGCGGAGTATGCCTGATCTTTTTTAGGAAACATAAATTTGCATCAGCCAGAGAGAGACAAAGTTCAATGTATGCTCTATGTAACATTAGTAGCTAAAGTACACCACTGTAAAATGCATTGTGCATAATGTGGCGCTGTCATAGATACTTCTTACCTCAAAATATGTAAATTCTAGCCAGAGGGCCTGTACCCAGTGTATTTTGGAGAAATGAAAATGAACTGACATGGCGTGCTGTTGCTAGCTAGTTAACTTAATCTTAGCTCTGTGCGGCTGGACTAATGGGTGGATGTCATGAAAGTTGAAATTGATTGGTACTAGCTTAGGATAGCAGGACGAAATCATGACTAGATTTCAAAATAAGAATCTGAGGATATTAACTTTTTTTGGCATATACTGTCAAATATGTGCACAATATGACCAGCAATGTGATCTAAAGGGTACAAAAGGGCTTTTTATTCATCTCGCCTTACAGTCTTTGTTTGTGTTAAAATGCAGCTGAAGTTTTATATATAAGAGTTAGGCCATGTTCTGACAGATATTAGCACTGCGGGAAAAAATGCAGCCCATTCATTAATTTCTATGAGGCCACTGCCTTGACACAGCAGGTCAAAAAAGTCATCTAACAAAAAACGCTGAAGCTGGCGCATCATCTGGCAATGCACTACTTTGGCTATTCAAATGTCTTTGCAGATTCCTGGTATATCATTATGTAATATCACTGACTGTACCCTAATTCTACCCTTTACTTTGTAACCATTGAAGTGGAGGATAAAACCAATGCTGCAGTAATATTTCTTGAGTTGTAAAATCTTTCCTCAGAGTTTTATAAACTGCTGTGCAGTGTTTTGGAGTGTAATACCACTTCAAACTAATAGATCTATAACTCAAACTGGCCCTCAGGTATCATATTTCATCCTCTCACCTTACCTAAAGCAACACACCCCCATCCCATGCACTTTTTCAGTCAGTACACCCACTAATAAAGGCAGCGAGCTTGGTTATCTGATGACAAATTGACCACGGGAAAGACCAATCGATTATTTAAAAATGTTGACTATATTAAATTATTCTGATTTATATAGTCAGCATGGACACAGACACAGACACAGACACACACACACACACAGACACAGACACACACACACACACACACACACACACACACACACACACGGTGGATTACAAACTCAGCAAAAGCCCCGAAACAAAACAGCTGTATACAGTATGTTTCTCTGAAATCCCCCTATGTCCCACTCATAGAGTGGACTTAACGTATAGCCCTGTCTCAGCGACAGCACAAACACATTAGCATACCAAACACACTCTGTGCAGAGCAGACCAAATGAACTTGTGTGGAAATAGCCTGCTAAATAGCCTCCATCCTGGTATCAAATCTGATTTGGAAATGAGGAGAAAAGAAATGCACATTTTGATACAGTACCATAAAAACTGGGCCAAGAGGCACTCGTGGAATGACCACATGTTATACTCAATTAGCATTAAAACAATGGCTCCACAGTCAGCGGTCATAGCCTGAGATCTGAGCTGTGAAGAGGCAGAGGGACTTAGGGAACATATGTATGTATGCATGCCTCTTTCAGTGGCTGCATATATCTATGCATGCCTCTCTGCACACATACCACAAAATGAGGGAAAAGAAAGACACTGGCTTTTGATGTTGTTTCATAAAACATTTTACAATGAGACAGAGAAAAAAATAACTAAAAGCATCTTCCCATTCCCACCCAGACACACAACCACACAGATACACAAAGCTGTGTGTGTGTTTCAAACAGACATGCAGGTCAGTCAAAGCAAAACATCCTGAGGGGAAGGGGGAAACATGCAAATCTATCCACACGTTTCCTGACGGTGTTTAGTGTTACGCCCTTTTCTCCAACCGCTTCTTTCAACAGCAGTTGGAGATGAGCTAACCCTCGACTATGAATGGGTAAAGATAGCGTCCAGGAAATCAGCTGCATGCCAGAGACAAATTGTGTTAACATTTTTCTGAGCTTGGAAGGAATGTTTTTGCTCACGTCCTGTGAAGTGGTCATTCGTCTTCGTGACTGATCTCTGCAGCATAAGGCCACTTCTGTCCCTGATGCCTATTGTCTGATTCATAGCAACACTCATCCCCACAACACACTCGCATCCTCCTCAGCACATACTCACTTCCTGTCCAACGGCTTGACCTCCAACAGGCAGCACGGAGAGCCAGAAGGAGCAAAGAGGCCGCAGCGCCTCCAAATAAAATACAGATGGAATTTCACATGAGGTGTCTAGGGGCTACAAAGATGCTTTTATTGCTCTACAGAAAGAAACAAAAATGTGGTCATACAAATGTCTTTCACGAAGAAGAATTGACTCATTGTTCAGACATAGTGGGCTGGGTCATTACAATCTTTTGTTGTTCCAGTGATTCAGGCCATTGACTAAGATGAAGGGCTTTTAAACTTCCCCATTCACATTAACATTCTTAATCAGCGATTTCAAACATCCTGCCATTATAGTCCCACATGAAAATCTATCAGTTAAAAAACAAATGTCATCTCTGACCAGCACAAATATTTGAGCAAAAATAAAAAGATCATAAGTGTCTTATATTCGGTCTCTGCTGGCTGCATTTCTCACTTCATTATGTGTCATTATCCCTCTACACGTCCTGTGACAGTACGTGTGAATTAATGTTCCCTGGTGTGATTTAGAGCTGGAACGATTAGCCCATCACTGGTCAGCAAGTTGAAAGAAAATTAACTCACATCTCTGTTTCTAATCAAGTAATCATTTGAATCAATAATCAAGCATACAGAAAATATTTGCTGGTTTCTGCATCTCAAACATGAGCAGAGCATTTCTGTTTTCTTTAGCCTAATAGTTAATTGCAGCTCTCATGTCATCATATGGTCCAAGTAACACAGAAATTAGGACTGCCAACTAATAATCATTATCAGACAGTTTATTTTCAATTAATCATTTAGTCTGCAAAATGTCAAAAAGTATTGAAAAAATGTCAAACACAAATTGGTGATGTTTTAAACGTATTGTTTTGTCCAATGAACAGCAGGGCTCAACAATAAGAGCTGCCTGATTGGTTGGGGCAAGTAATAGGCCACATAGGGCTAGTATCGATGCACAGTATTGATCAGGTACCCTTGAGAAAATGGCTGAAGTAAAGAAGTTTTTATGAGCTGAGACACAAGCAATCATTTCAGTTATCCTGGAAACAGGAGTTTAGTTGGAAGGATTTAGAGCAGTGGTTCCCAGCTGGTGGGGTACAAACCAAAAGTGGGCCGTGGGTCCATTCTAAATGAAGTGCAAGTGACTCACAAACCTGTCAAGTTTGTAAAAAACACACTTTATTTTGAAGTACAGTGAATTTCTGGAGCATAGCTTTTACTTTGAAGTGCTCTTACCTGCTGTAGAGTGAACTAACGGACAGCTGCATGACAGAGGCAGCAAACTAGCTCGACAACATGGCCAAATGCAAGTATGACACTGAATGTATTTAACTCGTGGACCTTGAACTAATGACGAAGGAGAAATCTGGACCCTGTGGGTGGACAAGTTGGGAAGCACTGCTTTAGAGGATGTGGGCGATACAACTAGGCTATGTGTTGCACAGTTTGCCTCAAGTTTGAGAGCAAGGCAGACACAGAGGGGTGTTTTTAAGGTGAATTACCTTTAGTCTTTGCTGAGATTTAATAGCCACTAATAAAATAAAACAATCTGTATAGGGACAAGTAAAAATTGACTTCTGGCAAGTGGATTTCTGTTACCGACTTACCCCACAAGGCAAGTAAAAAAAAACATTAAAGTTGGACCCTGTGTAGTCTAAAAACCACAATATTCAGTTTATAGTGATATATGATAAAAAACACAACAAACCCTGACATTTGAGTAACTTTTGCTGAAAGAATAAACACTGAAAAGATAGCTGAACTCTCACTGTAGCCTTTAAATTCTTTGCTGCAGTTCAGACTAGCAAGTGAGCTCCTGCCTTGACAGTTGTGTGATGGTCAAGCTCATGTGTATGTGCGGTGAACAATGTTAATTTACTCTTCCTCACTCCATAAAAACAGATGGAGACAGAATCAGCTGTTTCTCTATCCCGTCATGCAGGATTTCCTCTTTCCAGTACATTGCTATGTTGGTGTGTGATAGAGCTCTTTGTGCGCGCACACACACACACACACATACACACACACCACCTGTCAGCCCAATGTGTGAAGCCTCAGTTAGGGACAGACATGAAGCAGGTGTAACAACACGCTGTTCCTCTTAAAGCAGCAGACAAACTCAACTCCCAAGACACAAGAAACCAGAAGTCGGAGGAATAAAGGCGATGAAGACATTACAGTGAGAAAGGTGGCTGCTCTCAGCTGCATGACAATCCATATCAATGGATGTGTCTCTAAATGCTTTGCAAGTCTCTACAACAAAGCCCGTTCCCCGGAGATCGGATGCATGATTTGTGCTTCTATCATCAACCGTCTCTTACAGCGGAGCACTGAAACACCATTTAATAACACCAGTCCCCTCTGAAAGGAGGGATATAGGCTGGAGAGAAACATTATAAAAGGGGGGAGAGTAACAGATAAGAGCTCAGTGTTATGGAGATGAGCACATTCAGCACTGCTCGGGGACTTAGCAGGCCTATAGCCAGTTATGGCAGCAATTCCTACCCCTCACTGCCTTGGATTCAGTGTGAGAATTGAGAAATAACCCAAACAGTCCCGTCTGGATTTCTCTGAAAATCTTCAAGCTCTCTTCTATTTCTATAAACACAGATCCAAGTTTAAACTCAGCGCCTGACAGGGCTGAGTACAGGCTCTTTGTTAAGTGGACATCCATTTGTAAATCTGAGTGGCCTCCACTTTAAATTGCTAAACAGGCAGCCTGCGTAAATCACTCTTTATGTACGGCACTTTGTCGGGCTGTCTAAATGATTTTCGGCAAATGTCTACATTCTATAACCCTGTCAAGAGCTTAGTGTTAAGTCCAATAACCCTGTTTAAGTGTGCTGTGGATGGATAGTGGGGCATTCCCTCTCCCTCTCTCTCACTCTGCTACCAACGCTGACCAGGGGGAGGACGCAGGCCGACCTGTGGCAAGAAAGGCCTCCTCAACATCTGTGTTTATCCTCTTGCTAAAACCAGCATGCTATATTTACCCTAGTCAAACATACCCAGAGCAGAGAGAGGAGTCAAGAGAAGAGAGATGTAGCCTGGGACACAGCCTGTGTTACGCCTGGGACACCTACTCTGCCTTATATCCACAGGGAGAAGACCCTAACCTCTGTAAGAGATATAAACTGCATAATGTCAGCGCTATCAGC
This sequence comes from Epinephelus cyanopodus, assembly GCA_026686955.1. NCBI lineage: Eukaryota > Metazoa > Chordata > Actinopteri > Perciformes > Serranidae > Epinephelus > Epinephelus cyanopodus. The sequence goes on along the minus strand of CM048918.1, from coordinate 22,997,662 downwards.
CGAATGTAAGCACATTTTAGACATTTACGCGCAGCGCTGTGATTCTCTGATTCATCCTCCTCATGGAGAAGAAGACACAGATTGGTAAACAACACCTTGAGGGAATCTGACCTCTGCAGCAGTGAGAAGACGAAGAAAAAGGAGGAGGGAGGCTCGATAGATCAACTGCCTACCTAGCAAATGTTTTATAGCCATACAGAAGGCCATAAAGCAGAGACTCATTTCAGGAAACATTGGTGCGCTTCTCTTTCTGTAAATCTCTGACCTCTTGACACTGTCATGCACGCTGACTTATGGATAAAACCCTCAAGGGAGGCGAATACATCAAAGAGAGTGGATACAGAAGGGGCTTGTAATTCTGTTGGTGGTCTGATGCTATTTCATCTTTAACTGTATCACCTGGACTCTGACTAATACACGTGTATGTCGCAGCTCTACTGAACATACATTCACAGGTGCTGTTTGCAGTTAATCGTTGTAAAAATACATATGTACCAGGACAGTTCGGTTGTTCTGCCCTCTGACATACCTGTTAGATATTCAGGTGTACAGACATGAGATTGAGTTTTTTGAGGCCATTCCTGTTCACACACAGTTCAGTCTTCCACTGTAGTGCCATACTTGTAACAGCTAAACCACAGAATTACATAGAACTCCACTACATTACGTAATTATCAAATAAAATTTCATTTTCAGTTTCTCTCCACATCCACGCTGGATCTCGCCCACACAGTGTGCTCTCTTGGTTCCTGTGCTGCTGTCTCTCAGTCTCTTTCTTGTGGATAAAACGCTGGTTAAATATCACGAAAAACTTACTTTGGATGTTTGTATAGAGTGCCTGGAGGTTTTAACGTTAGTGCACTGTAACTGTCTTTCTAGTCCTTACTTTTTGTCAATCTGTGATTTCATATATGACTTATATAATGCTGCTTTAATTGGTTTTTGTTTTAATTTTTGCTCTGTTTTAAATTATATGCATTCCTTTACCATACATAAACCACTCTGAATTACACCTAAGGCACTATAAAAACTTGCCTTGCTTTGCTTATATGCTGTTTTTAGTCCATGGTCATTCTGTGTTTGCATCCAAGAGGTAAATGTATGAACTAATTGAGTTTGATTATTGTGTCACAGTGACTTCTTTGACTTAGGAGATCTTGTTGCCAGTATAAAAAGGGTTTGTTCACCTCCTGTGGGCCTTTTATTTGTTTGTTATAAATGTATTTATAAGTGTTGTTCTGTAACTGATACCAATAGATGAAAAGCCACTGAAATGTTGGATCGCGTATCAGACAATAAGCGAGCTGATGACCAATCCGATACCATGTAATTTATTAGTAGACAATAAAGTAGTTTCACACTCTGCTAAAATAGCAGTTTTCCCAGAAGTCAGTTCTTCTTCCCTGCTCTAAAACAGCAGCCTACACAGCAAGTTGTGCTGTCCAGTCACTGGTAACTTCTGTTTTAGAGCAGGGAAGAAACTTTTATTTCCAGTAAATTGTGTGACGTCAGTTATCCGAAAAATGTCAGTAATGTGGCAATATTTCACACTGGAAAATCCTGCTATTAATGTTTTGTGACAAAGTCAAATTAGATAATAAAAAAGTTCCATGGAATTCATTCTCTGTATTTGTTCATGTTTTACAAAGGGTTTAACCTGAGACATACCATACAACAATGATAGAAATAATTTCACATCCATACAGCCTTAGTAGTATACAGCTGTTTTTTTACGCAGTGATATTGAATTGGTATTCCCTATCGGCTGATACTCAAGTTCAGGTATACGAATTGGTATCAGGAAGGAAAAAATTGCACTGGCACATCTCAAGTATTTATTATTAATTAAATGATCCGAAAACTATAAAATTAAAATAAATTGCTAACCCAAATAGAAACACCTGTTCACCACAGTCAATTACTCTCCAAACTGCATTCGACCCCAGTTGGGAGGATCCTGTGATGCCAGGTGTGATGACGTGCAGTGACCCACTCAGATTAACCACTGACACGGGTTGAACCTGCGTCACGGTGTTAATTTAAAAGGAGTATAAACCAGCAGCATGAAACTGCAATAAAACAGAGAGAGAGAGAGAGCGGTTTGAAATATGCTTCTACAACTGAAATCTATAAGCTCCAGTTTATTACTATGATACATGTTCAGGCTCCCAGAAACACACACACACACACACACACACACACACACACATTCAGCCGTCACTGTGCACTCTGACACAGACCAGATGGGATCTTCAGCCTGAGCTATCGTCCTGTCTCCCTGTGACCTATCAGGATCCTCCCAGTGATTGTGATGGATGTTGTTTGAGGTGCTTGTGTGTGTACCTCTGCACACTGAAAGAACACACAATTGTTCATTTCTATTAAACAATCTTTAACTAAGAGTAGGACGCCTCCGAGGATTAAATAGAAACCTGGCAAGAAGCTTTTCATTCTAAAATTACAAACAGCAGGAGGGCTGCCAAGGTGTCGTGGTTAGGAAGGGAGAACTTTAAGCAGAGCTGGTGCCAAAAACAAAATCTTTGCTGCCTTAAAAACCTCACAAAAGACTCTTGGAAATGTATTATTCATCCAACAGATGACCTGTGTGTGAGTTCTTTAAAAATCCTTGTCAAGAATAAAAAGAACAGGGAGAAAAATCAAACAACTGATGAGTCACCTCTATCAAGATACGACATGGTGATTCAACGTAATGTTTACAGGCGAAATAACTCAGGTGGCCCACATTCAGCTGCCTTTGAAGACAGGATCCTTTGTTCCTGCAGCTGTCTGCAATGAAACACCGAAACAAGTAGCAAAAAATATGAGATGTTCCTGGAGATCACACACTGAAAGCGAGTGTTATCTGGTACCCAGTGGAGCCAACTACAAGCTGACTGCTGGAGGTGCTTTTACGACTATGTGACGTTGGCCCAAAGTTATGAAATTAGTGTAGATTAGTATGGATAATGTGAAACAAACATGGTTATACGGACATTATGGACCTGGCAGGACTCCTCAGAACCATGCACTATTGGCGGCAAAACATATTCTACACAAAATCTAAAAGTACAAACCATATTTACTGGAAAGGTCAAGTTTCATTAGAGAAATTGGATCTGGAGAAGAGTTCATATTTATAGCTTCAGAGTGGCACATTTTTTCCAACCAAATCCAAAACTAAGAATTCACTGCACTGTGAATACCTTAGATTTTGTCATTCTCATCTCAGTAGCATGAGGTTTAGGATAGTGATTTTAAAGATGTCTTGCAATGACCTTAATTGAGTTGCATGACCGAAACGATGCAACCCGGAGAACAATAAGACATTTGACACATGGTTTGTTGCTTGAGCATGTTACACAGCAGAAATGCAAATCTTTAAATGTCAAATGGTAGAATTTTTATGCAATGTAAGTGCCAAAACTTTCAGAATTGGATATTCAAAGAAGAATGCCAAGAATGTGTCAGTGTCAAATTTTATGTTGTAATTTTAGAAGCGCCGTTACTGGCCCCTTGCCTTGACACACAATGACAACTGAAAAAGACCTATTACACCGCAACCATAGCAGCATCACACCAAACGGTATATAGACCAACACAATGGTGGATTTAAGGAGGAAGCTCCTGTTGTTTTCTTTACATCCAACAAAAGCAGCTTGCAGGGACATGCTGCTGCACTCACTGGTGTAATAAATCACACTGAACTACATGTGTACTGCTACTGTTTTTTCGCTCTGTCTGACAGGTAGAGAGTTTTGAAAGAAGGCAGTAAAGGGACATAAAAAGTGAGATACAACAGTGAGGGTTATGAGCAGTAAGACGGCCTTGTGGATGTCGACTGTTTTAAAGTCTAAGGTCTCAAGAGCAGTCTTTGAATTTTTCAGCTACAACATACAGCACTGAAGTTGCACAGACTGATAAGCCATAAATAGCAAGTCTACTTAGTTTTGATTTGATATGGAGCATTTTCAAACAGCCGTTTAAAGGATGGAAATGTCTTCCTGGAAACTATGAACAGACAGCATTGTGTGACTGACTTCTGCAGTCTGGTGCACAGCCTTTGATCCAAGGAAACTGGATTTACAATATGGAGAACCATGTCATTATTATGCAGCATAAACTTCACAGCTCAGAACTGTATTCAAATCTGATCTCCTCTCAAACAGTGGATGACATGCTGGATTTCCCCAGTGTGCAGCAAACAGTGGGCAGTGCTGAGCTCAACACTTGCTGCTGTTACAGGCGGGTAAGCAGCAGGGATAACCAGGGTGAGACACTTGAGCATCGTTCTCAGATTTTCCCCGGTAATAATTATTCCATTAGTTCCAAATGGGAGGCAACCAGAGCAAATGATGCCCAGAATATGTGCAGTGCTGCTATGCTCTGCTGCTCTTGCACGGCAGATCCATCATGCTGATACTCGACGTGTCATTTCCTGAGGGCTGGGGAATACAGCAGCAACACGGGGGATCTCTATGAAAGGGAGACGACACGCCGAGACATCATCACCTCCCCATTCAGTGTACACACTCGACCGCACACACATACACACACACACACACAAATCTCTACTATGCACTTGCAAATCCTGCGCACTGTGCACACGTCTTCTGACAACTGGAGAGAGTCTGCATGTCCAACCACATAGGATAACGATCAATTCCCATTTGTTAACACATTTAAAACATGTTGCACACAGCAAACCAGCTGCATTCACAACTACTCCTATAAAACAATAGGTCTGTGTAGCCACCCAGCCAAAATACTCCCCATGCAGCTCACTCTGCAACAAATCTCCAGCCAAGGCAACTTCCGATTTGCAGCACAACTACTCGAAATTCAAAGCTCGTCCAGGCTAACTAGCTGGCTAGCTCCGCTCCCAAACAAAGCTCCCATTGTCTGGAACTTGTAGTCTTGCCGTTTTCTCTTGGCCCTCACAACTGTGATTAACTCAGGTACAAAAAAACTACAAATCCGAAGTCTGCACAGCACCGCGAGCATGCGCACTGGAGCCTTAATGATCAGGAAGGTTGTAGAATATTTAGTAGTTAATGAATTGTTGCGGGTAGCGGCATATTTGAGGCTTCATATCCAGCCTGGTGAATGGCCGGAGGTGGGAGTGAAGCGTTGAGTCGGTGTGGAGGGTTTCAAGCGGCGCTCAGCCCCACAGCTGAGCCGTAGTAAGGAGTCTGTCCTCTGCATTGACTGAAGTTGGTCGGCTCGGCTGCCTTTCGGTGTTTGCCCTGCTCGCTAACGTTTAACGTTACTTCGCTCGTCACTTTTCAGCCCGCACAATTCAACTAAAACTGTTCAGAGACAGACAGAAAAAGCACACACCTTACCTAACGCTGCTCCGGTGTTCCTGCCCGGCTCCTACTCCGTTAAGATAAACCTCCAGACATTGTGGAAAACACTCGTCGCCGACGGAGAACTGCCTGTTTGCCGAGCGAGACGTTGCCAAATGCTCAACCGAAACCACGGCGAAGCTGCGCCCGCCCGCACACTCACTGCGCATGCGCAGCTCTGGTTGGCGCAGCCTACTGATAGTAACACACAGGGGGCAGCACGCTACTACCACCGAGACTGTGGACACACACACACACACACACACGCGCGCGCAGTTATCGTGAACATCTGGTGAAATGTCTGTGAATATCAATGGGAAACAACATCTGACTGTAAACACATGTGAGGATAACATTAGGGAAGCATTCTCTATATTAACCAGGCTGCATGCTCGCGTTTTAATTATGCAGCACACACAAATTAGTCAATAGCACAACCTTGTGGTTGTAAAGCAATATCAGTACTATGTGTACACACACAAGTAATCTGACTCCGGTTCTTCATTGCTCTTAATGTAGGCAACTTACAAAGAAAATGAAATACAAGTAAACACAAATATTATATTATATATACACAGAAGGAAAATGTACATATATATGTAAACATGTACATGCAAGTCAGCCTTGTACATAGACCTTGGACATTGTAGGTCTAACATTGCATCTATCTATCTATCTATCTATCTATCTATCTATGCTAGTGTTTCAGTCACACAGCGTCAGGACCCCTGTGCAACAACCCATAACACCATACACCCACAGTACCTGTAAATCATATATTTTATAGTTTAAATACACACTTTTCAAACATCATTTCAACAATATCACTGTCAGTGTCAATCAAAGTATACTAACCTCAACTTTAATGTCACTGCATAGTGTACAAGTATTGTGCAAGACTGGGCAATATGAAGAAAATTAAATATCTTGATATATTTTTCCCAAAAAATTTGATATTAATATTGCAACGGATTGGCAGCGAACGTTTGATAGTGAACACACCTGATTTTGTTATCACAGATAAATCATTGTTCAATATGGATAACAAGGTAAGTGATTAAAATTTCGGACAGTTAATTGGTCCCAGGGCAGACCCAGAACACTCTGGAGGGATTACTTATCTCATCTGGCCAGGGAACGCCTTGGGGTCCCCCAGGAGGAGCTGGAAAGTGTTGCTGGGGAGAGGGACGTCCGGGGTGCTTTGCTTGGCCTGCTGCCCCTGCGACCTGGCCCCAGATAAGCAGATGAATATGGATAGATGAATGGATGGATGGATGGATGGATGGATAATTGTTCACTTAAAGGCAACAATTTACAGCACTTGTATTTCAACCTATACTCTTGAAATTCACAGATTTATTCAAGATCTGTGTGAGTGCATAGAGATTACTTATAGAATTCAAAAATGGTTTGTGTGCACAGCACCTATAGCCAACTGTTAACAGTGTCATCAGATCTTTAACATGTAGATTTTTTCACAGTCCCATCCCAGTGAGAAGTGATTTGTTGCCTGGTTCTACGACCCAATAGTTTTTCATCCTGTCAGGTTTTATCAGATGAACTAGGAGAGATGAGGTGCAGTGATTTGGATCTGACCCTGCTCACATCAGAGACTCGGGACAAAGTGGTCACATTTTATCTCCAGTATAACAAATGAGTGAGTCTAAGACCCTGGTTACACCTGGTATTAAGATGCGTCCTGGCTGATTGGATCATAAATAGACAGCTCTGTAGGTGTGAATGCAGCAAATGCGTCTTGAGATCAGATCACTCAGACTACATGTGGAGGTGGTCTGGGCTGGATGTGGCCACATCCTGTCAGCAGTGTGTACACTAATGTGTTCTGGGCCACATTTATGGACAGCTGCCATCCTTGCTTATCTTATCTTATCTTGCTGGTCTGTTCAACATCTTCCCAATTAGCACAAACAATAACAGCAGCTATTAAACTGTCAGAGAAACATAGAGCTGAAATGTGATGTGATCGTCAACAAAGTAGAGCTGAAAGTCGTGTTTCAGCTCTACTTTGTTGACTCTGATATGTCCTGGGCTGATATGGTTAACCAAGCACATCCTTTTTAATAGTCATGGGAGCACAGTGGCCCAAGCCATCTTCCTGTGAGGACACCAATGTCCTCACAGGAAGACGGTGGAGGATTTGGTTTACAGCCTTGGTCCTCTCTTTGTGGAGTTTGCACGCTCTCCCCAAGCTGACGCTGTGTTTTTCCTGGATGCTCCGGTGTCCTCCCACATTATAAAAACATGCAGCTCAACTGGAAACTCTAAATTACCCACACAAATGCATTTTATCTGGACTTTAATAAATGCTAATGACAAATACTAAAACTCTGATAAATCTGCTTAATGTGACATCTTTACCATCACTCACTATCAGAGGCAGGATTACAGTAGATTCTGGGCCAGAGCACTTTCTACAGAAAGGTTTGTTAAGTTCAAAGTAAAGAGTCAGCTGGTCTCCAATCTAAATCAACCACTAGATGGCCACAGTAACTATCACCGTTTCTGCTAACTCTATATCCCATTGGGACATACACAAGTTGGGCTTAAAGGTGTACGTATATCTGTACATCACACACACAAAGGAACATACAAACTCATAAAAGGCTCCATGGTTGTTGGAAAATAAAAGACAAACTTGACAGAAAGAAACTTGACATTGTCATTAAATCCTTCCTGTGACCTTCCTAATTCTAATCCTACTTTACTGACTTTACTCTCTTTATGCTTCTACTCCATTACAATTCACAGGGAAATATTGCACTTTTTACTCCACTACAATTATTGGATAACTTTAGTTACTAGGTACTTTACAAATTAAGATTTTATCACACAACCCATATGAAAATATACAAGTCCAACTAAAATAATTATTCGACTGATTATAAAGCTAACTGGCAACTATTCTGATAATTGTTTAACACTTCACAGTTCCAGCTTCTCAAACAAGGGTGTAGGCTTTGTTTAAATGTTGAGGGGGACGCGTCCCTGTGTCCCTCTTAGATCTACACCTGTATGTGTTTTCAAACAGAGGACTTTTTGCTTTTTCTTTTAATTATTTGAGTTATTAAACTGGTTTTATTGTTTTTGTAACTGGGTACTTTCCTTGTAATATTGTATTACATTTTTTCTGATTGTACTTACATGCTTTTACTAAAGTAACATTTTCAATGCAACTTTTCACTGGTAACAAATTACTGATACTTTTACTTAAGTAAAGGATCTAAATACTTCCTGCACCGCTAAGTGTGACTCCAATGATACCACTATGTGAAAATTCACAGGGCACTGAACCACCACTGAATACTTTGTGTTTCACTCATCAGGCACCAGGGGTCAGTATAGCTTAAAAATTGATGGGCATGACTATTACACTGTATATTGATTGTATTGTGCAATGTAATGGAATTCTGACACATTATTGTTTTGTTCAGATAAAACAACAGTATTCTGGTATCCTTTGTTTTAATGAACATGTTGTTTTATACACACTGTGATCCAACAACATCTTGTGTCAGTGTGCACAAGAACCACATCCATATCATGTAAATGTCCTTTTTTTTTCAGGAAACACAATCTCATGCAAAGTCAAAAAAAAAAAAAAAAAATTCTGACAATAGTTTTCCAAATGTTATCCTCTCCTTGCATAAAAATGGCATTTCTGTAGGTATGTTCTAATTCCAGTCCTGAAAGCTCTCATCATTGTAATTATTTAAGGTAAGAAGGATCTTAGATTTACTGATCTTCAGCTGCTCAGAGTGACAAAGCTGATGCTGTGCTGTTGACCTCTGACCCCTGACCATGTAAGGGGGCAGCAAGAAGATTTATTTTCCAGGTGGGCCAAATTAAGCATGATTCATCATTGTATGACGCTATGGCAATGAAGTCTAGTTACCTACACATAAACGATCACATGTCCTTTGTCTTATGATTCTTACATTGGTCATTATTTCGTTACATGAGCTGCCACAATGATGTAGGTCAGCAGGAGATCCCTCACAAACTACACTACCCACAATGCAGCAGCACCACCTCACCACCAGCAGTCTAGCCTCGTTCCAACAGACTGAACCATCCTCCTCTCCGCCCTGCACGGTGAGCTGCGCCCAGATCTGCACTCACGTGACGGGGCGTAAGTGCGCAGACAGCCCGCGCGCTCCATCCATCCCCATGTTTTGTAGATCGGTGACAGCAGAAGCACTTGTTCCCACGTATGTGGACTGCGCCCCGGTGTATTTGGATGCAAAGTCAGCCCACAGACTGACAGCTCGGTGCTCGAAATGTCACGTCTCTTTGGAGGAAAAGCCTGTCTGGATACGGCGGAGCTCCGGACAGCTGGATGAGCAGCACGGACAGGGACTCCCGGGAGCGTTTTAGGCTGTCGCCAAATTGGGTTACTGACCTGGATGGTCCCTCTTTACTCGGATGCAACCACACGCCCATGCGACGATGTCGGTGGATGTTGCTGCCCTCAGTGTCCAGGTTAGGTTACAGTAAACGCTAATTGTTTACGTATTATAATAAAGCTGTGGAGGGCGGAAGAAGAAAGCAAGGACTGGGTACGCACAATATTTTGCGCGCATAACAAATAGCTATATTATCATTGTTATTATTATTATGGGGGTCGATCTATTTCTAAGGGAAACATGGAGCCTTCATCGCCTTATTTCATCTGTTCCACTCGGATCACAGACACTGTAATGCTGCAATGCCTCCATGCAAGCCTTCGCTGACAATATTTTCCACCTTGTTGCCGCCGTGTGATGCTTTCTGTCTCTCCTAAAGGAGCCGTGGACATTTAAAAACCCTCGCTATTCGCTTGATGATCTGAAACTACCATGCGTGCTCTCGAGGCTGCAGGATAATAATGACAGATGCTGGCATCCCTTTACTGTCTCCAGTGCAGGAGAGTTTCTTTTCTCACCGAGGACTCGTCACCATCACAAATGTAGCCCAGCAGAGGCGACTGAACCAGGCCGCTGCACAGAGACAGAGACGGAGGCGGGTTTGTTGTGCTCAGACTTGGCTGGATGCTGAACATGGTGCCACTTTACAGCTCTGTCTGTACTGAATACCTGCCGCCGTGCCGTCGGCTTGTAGCTGTAATTCCCCAGCTGTCTTAAAATGGACGGGGCCCTTTTGATAAAAGCTATTCGTGGACGTTGAACCCGGCTCATGAGTTGGGAGCATGCATGTACGATTTAGCCTGGACCGGCTTGTCGGGATGTAGGGCGAATATCCGCGGATATTTCCAAACGCAGTATAGAAGAGAAATCAGCCCGTGTTCATGGGGATGGCAGGCGGGGGAGGTGCATGTACACTGGGCTGGATGAGAAATAATGAGGACCCCTGCTCAGAGGATTTCATTCACAGACTGCGGGTTTTATTGGCAGCCTGAATACTCCATATTCAATAATAAAATCAACCAGTTGTGGTTTTGTTATCACCTCTGAGTGCAGCCCTCAAAGTCAAGACATTAGTGCTCAATGGGCTGATATTACCCTCAGAGGAGGTTATGTGTTTATTAGGGCGAAGGATTCAATATTATAAATCATGAGCCCATTGTTTTTAAGTTTACTCTGCTTAAGTGTAAAAGCAATGTAGGTCATTGTTATGGTAACTGTTATGTTCATTGTAGGCAGCAATTTAGAGACCAGAATTCACTCAGCGATCAGGAACTCATCAGACTGAAGGCATCTGTCTAAATTTCTCTTATCAGACCTGCTGTCTCGTAGATAAACACATATTCACGTCTCCTGTGAGAGTCAGTGGCAGCTTTCCAAAAGACACAATAGTGGAAACAATCAATTAGGTTTCGGGGGGTTACACTCATGGATCTGCTCTGCTGAGTGTCATTGTTTGACCTAATGTACATTGTCCCTGAGTGAACTTGCCTTTGGGAATACATGTTACTTACACACTGCATAGCAACAGCACAGCAGCAACCGGTGACAGGATTTGGCAAAGTTTCAACAGCGAGATGTGGTGATGGGGGAGAGCAGTTGCGGCTCTCTGATCCTCTGATCCCCTCTCCCCCCCACCGGTGGTCGAGGACCCCTCGTCTCTGTCAATGGGCCCTGTATGGATTTTGTGCCTGAGTTGACAGAGGGCAGGCCTATAGCGTCAAACAGCAGTCGGGCTGCCATGAACCCATACGGCAGAGCGAGCAGCACAGCAGCCCCCCTGTCCTGCACCAGCTGTGGGGGCTGCTGCTCCCCGCCTCCCCCTTGCCTAATCCCACTCGGGCCTCCCACCTCTACTACCTCCTCCTCAATGCCCCCGAACATGACCCCTCCGCCACCGATGTGTCCGGCCCCGATAGTGCAGGTGGAGAATGGCAGCAGCTGGAACTCCTCCACCATGTCCTCCTCCGGCTCCCCAGACTCCCACCCTGGTCACCACTGTGGTGCCAACAACCCCTACTGGACGGCAGTGTTCGACTATGAGGCCACAGCAGATGAGGAGTTAACCCTGCGGCGAGGGGACCTTCTTGAGGTCCTCTCTAAAGACTCCAAAGTGTCTGGGGATGAGGGTTGGTGGACGGGCAAGATCCAGGACAAGGTGGGTATCTTTCCATGCAACTACGTCACGAGGGGCGACACCGCCAACTACCAGCAGCTGACCGCAGGAGGGCTGGTGGCAGGTGGCGTGGGTGAGTGCCCCTTGGAGATAGACTTCTCAGAACTGCTCCTGGAGGAGGTGATTGGAGCTGGTGGGTTTGGGAAAGTGTACAAAGGAGTATGGCGGAATGAAGAAGTAGCTGTAAAGGCTGCCAGGCAAGACCCAGATGAGGATATTAGTGCCACAGCAGAGAGCGTACGACAGGAGGCCAGGCTGTTCTGGATGCTCCGGCACCCCAACATAATAGCGCTCCGTGGGGTCTGCCTGCGGGAGCCCAACCTGTGCTTAGTGATGGAGTACGCCAGAGGAGGGGCTCTGAACCGAGCACTGGCTGGGAAGAAGGTTCCCCCGAGGGTTCTGGTGAACTGGGCGGTCCAGATTGCCACAGGGATGGACTACCTGCACAACCAGGCATTCGTACCTATCATCCACAGAGACCTCAAGTCCAGCAACAGTAAGTACTGCAAACAAGTGAGACTTATCCTCACAGGGGCTCCTCATCTGTAGATGGAGTTTACTCAGTTGTCATGTGACCTAAAATGGTCATGTCACAGCAGGTGTTTATAGGTTAGAGATCACATCCCTGTTATCACATGGCCAAAATGTGGTTGAAGGTGCCAGGATATGAGTAGACCTCGCACGAAGATATTCTTTGTCACACTATTGGCAAAGTCAATAATAAACCTTAAAGCTGTGTGTATTATCTGACTCACAGCTGAGAGGCTCAGTGAGGACAAGTTAGATCAAACACCAGGTGTTATGAGGTAGCATATTATGCAATATAGATTCAAATACAGTAAAAAGTGACACAACAAATGCAAATGCAAAACACAGCTCTACTGTATGAGCTCTATTGTTTCGGTACATGTAGCTAAAACTGACAGTCCTGCGTCATGAAATTTATACTGTTCAGTTTTTGCTAAGGTGTTGATTTAACTTACTTTTAGAGGCTGCTGTTTGTGCTGTTGTTGAATTATTTTGCATTACACTGAAAGCTGTGTTTAATATATAGTCTATCCTGGCTGATATGGGGTAGACAAACTAGAACAATAGATACATTACAACGTTAGAGCTGTGATATGGCATTAAAAGCCACAGATGAAGCCAGTAACTTGATCTTGACTCATTATCAAACTTGTTACAAGAGTTTCAACAAAAGCTGAACATTATAACCTTCATGAAGGGAGGATCTATGGCAGGACTGCTGTATCGGAGTGCATTAGCCTTAGTCAGGTGTATCTAATAAACTGGAAACTGCTTGTCTGCTCTGACGGGAAAAAAATAGGGGAAAGACAGTATTTTGTTGGTTTGACAGTGATATTGACACGAGGTGGGAATAATAGGGACAACATGTTATCGATGTGATTTTTTTGACACATAACATATTTTCAGGACTCAAACACGGCCTTAAAGAAATAGTTTGACACTTGGAGAAATTTGTTTATTTTTCTTACCAAGTACTGGATAAAAAGGTCAATATCACTTTCATGTCTCTACGTTAAATGTAAAGCTAAAGCCAGGAGACCGATAGCTTAGCTTAGCATAAAGACTGGAAAAGGGAGAAAAGAGCTAGCATAGCTTTGTTTGAAGGTAACAAAATCAGCCTACCTGCACCTGTAAAGCTCACTAATTAATACATTATATCTCATTTGTGTAGAAATTATAATGTTGTGGCTTTAACTGGGGCTATGTCTCGAACTGTTTCCTGTTCCAGGTGCTTTAAATTGCATGAGTGAGCTTTAAGGCCCAGACGCACCAAACCGACACCAAAGAACTCGTAGTGTCAAAAGCTGACTGTTGTGTCGCCTCACATTGCTTTAGTCTCTGCCAAAATGTTGCACTGGAACACACGGCAAAGACTACAATCAACAGCCAACTAGCATGTACATTCAACGCCTTTGTTAGTGGGAATTAGTCTTATACAGCAGGTGGTGGTAGTTTGTATTTGTCATTAAAAAAGGGAAACCAGAAGACTGACGGGATGAGCTCAAGACGCTAGTTAGCACATAGTAACAACACAACCCAATGTTGAAAACACAAATTGAGATTTTGGTACCTTTGGACAGAGTCAGACTAGCTGTTTTCCTGCTGTTTCCAGTCTTTATGCTAAGCTAAGCTAACTGTTATAAGCTTTAGCTTCATACTTACGGCACAGACATTAAAGTGGTATCAATCTTCTAATTTTGTCATCATTGTCTCGTAAAATGGCAAAATCTTTCACATACAGCAGAGATAAATCATTTTATAGTACTTAAGAATAGAACAGAAAACTCAAATAAGAGTAATACTAGTGACAAGTATAATTAATATACTATTAAAAAAGAGCACATGTGTCCCACTGTCCCACTTCTGATATTGACATATTTTGGTGACATCAATCAGTTTCTCTGATCAGCCTGTGTGAAATCCATTGGGACAGATAAGTAGGCAGTTACCAATGTACAAACATTTGGCCCTCTTGTTTCCATTTTTCATCATTACATAAATGTGATTGTCAAGCGTCATTGAATATTAACTCACAGAGTTTCTTTCTGGGAGCTGAGACTGGATGAGAAACTTAAATTGAACCCGGCAGGGAGGCCTAAGTCCTGGAGAGCTGGTCTCCTTCTGCCATCTTTTCCCTGTCATCTCTCACTGCACCTCCTCCTGCTCTTCCTCCTCCTCGTCCTCCTCCTCCTCTTCTTTCCTCCCCTCCTCAAGGAGAGCAGTTCTGCTCTGCAACTCACTGAGCTATTTTTGGTCCTTTGTGCTACTTGCTGTTTAAAGACGCAGTTGCAGTTGTTGGTGCATCAAAGAAATAACACACAGCGTGCATCTAAGTGCATTTTGTGTGTGTACGTGCAGGTCGGACTGTGTGTGTGTGTTTATCCCAAGTGACATGAGTGATGGGGGGAGGGAGTGTACAAATATGGGTGGAGTGTGCAGGATGCTGACTAAAGGCCTTTTAAAGAGTGAGACAGGCAGAAAGTAAGTATAGCTTAAACACACTCGCTGCTGATCTGCCGAAACGTCTCCTAATCTTCAATCCCTGTCTTCTTGCGTCTCACTTTTAAACATGCATACCCTGCTCCCATCTCCTCGCTCTCCCTCCTTGCTGTGTGGCTCAGTAACAGTAACGACGGGGGATCAGATGCGTATTGGACAGCAGAGCCTTGGCAACAACACCATAACGCTGCCTTTCCATGGTGACATGGGCACTGCTTCTGTGTCACTGAGTCATACAGCTGCTAGCCGCTGTCAGCTGCTGCACAAAATGTCAGTCCCCCAATTTAGAGTATTGTCTGTGTGAAAATAGCAACAGAAGAAATGCAGGAATGTCTCACGAAGGGCTCAGACCCTGCTTTTTCCACCCTGAATGATGACTGAAAATGTGTGGGTGCTAATCGTTAAGTATGTGATTAGACTGTGACTCACAGGCCGCGCTGAGGGATGTTTGCATTAGCCTGGCGATGCCCAGAAGGGTGAAGAATGGAAAGAAAGCTAGAGAGAAAGGCAGAGAATAAGAGGGTGGAATAGATCATGTTAAGGAGGGAAAATAAGCTCGGGGACCAGAGAGAGCTGAGATGTACGAAGCGAGAGAGGAGACTGATGGGAAAGAACAAGAGAAGGAGAGCGCAGGGGATAAACAGCGGTTCATCTCAGTTTAGGGTTACACCTCAGCTCATTGTCCAGGTGCGCTGGTCTCAGGTGTCCTCTTCAAACTGCCGACCACTTGGCATCACTGCGGTGACAGAGCAGCTCAGGCCCCCGAGCTTCTCTGTCGTCTATCTCTCTGCGCTCAGTAAACACACAATGTTCATTCTCCCTCTGAAGAATTCATCAAGGCAAAACGTGACACTGCTCACAGAGTCTGTGTGTGTTTGAAGCTTTACAAACATTTTACAACACAGGGATTTTATTTTTGGCTCACTCACATGCTTTCATCTATTTTTGGCCCAGCCAAGTTAAAGTATTTTTTAAGGCGTGTTCTCGTGCGTGTGTGAGAGTGCTCTAACCTGCTGAGTGTTGCTGTCGGTCGAGACCCACAGTGAGTGAGTGAGTGAGTCTGTGTAACATGGATAATCTGATTACCATGACCTCCTTAGAGTGATGTCACAGCATGTTTGTGGATTGGCAGGTCATGGCCCCCGTGGTCACGCCTTACCTGCCACTCTGATCCTGGATCAGTCTTTAGTCTCTCAAAGCATAGGCCACCAGTCCTTTTTGATTGGCGTGATTGATGTGTGGGATTAAAGTAGAAACAATAGAAGGATTCAGAGTGTTCTTCATCTCTGCAAGCATCAGTGTATTGATATGATATCAGTATTATAGTATGAGACTAGGGCTGCAACCTTTGATTAATCTGCTGATTGCTTTCTTGATTAACCAAATAATTGTATGGTTCGTAAAATGGTGAAAAAGGTCAACTTGACATATTAGAATGTTTTGTTTTTTGGCTGACCAGCTGCGCACAGCCCAAGGATATTCAGTTTACTCTCACAGAAGAAGAAGGGCCCTCAGGGTCAAAGCCAACGGTCGGCCGACTGTCAATGTCCGGCCATCCCTTAGCATTAGACGGCCCTTGTCAGCCCTTGTTTTTTGGCCAATTTAGCATGTTGAACCAGCATTAGAGATGACAGAGCCTGTTGGTGAGCGAAATCACTCTGATTGGCAGTTTAGCTCAGTGTCTGAGAAGAGAAACAGAAGTGAGGAAAGTAAACAAAAGAGAAGTCAAGAGGGCTTGAGGTCTAATCAATTGTGATATGTTCGGTAAAATTACTATTTTTTGTGTTCTTTAGCAGAAACGTTTCATAATTGTTTGTGCTCTTGTTTGCTAGTGCACGGTAAATATCCTTTGTTCGTTCAACATCGGGTTTTGTTATTAATGTGCTAACTGGCTAATAAACGTCTCCCAGTTTCCCTTTTTAATGATGAATATAGACCACTGGTGCCTGTTGGTATGAAGAGTGATTTCCTCTCATGCAGGCTTAGAACATACATGCTAGTTGGCTGTTGGCTGTAGTCTTTGTGATGTGTTCATGTGCAACATTTTGGCTAAGACACAGGCAACATGAGGCGACAAAACAGTTGGCTTTCGTCCCCACTAGTGCTTTGATGTTGGTTTAGTGTGTCTGGGCCTTAAGAAAAACCAATACGTATTCATATCCCAGAAGCTCTAACAAGTGCATTTTGGGCATTTTTGCTTAAAATACTTGTTGCAGATTGTGAGACTCAATATTGATCTTGATTTAACCTAAATATCATTTTTTACATAATTATAAGACTGCCTAACATTGAAATTGTACAATTTAATGATCCGGAAGTAAATGAGCAGTAATGTTATATATATCCACACAACTAGTAATGATTTCTTTAAAAACTCTGATGTAAATTTATTTTGAAGGCACCAATAGTGATCAGTATTATAACAGTATCGACACAGGTGTATTTGGTCAGATGTATTGCAGTATTTGGCTTTGTTTTGTGTTTCCTAGCCTGAGAGATATGTGGTCACTAACCCACCTCAGCAAGTGTGGATATGGATTCCTTTTTAAGAAGATTGTAGGCCACAGTTGACAGATGACAACTAAAGCTCTAACTAAGTGGTTTAGTGACAACAAAACCAAACACAGATATTACTAGAGTCCTCATTTAAGTCTGTTCACTTACTTTAAACTTAATCTGCTGCTGAGTACTGTGTGATACGGTCAAGAGCCCCAGAACAACACACAATACACTATCTGCTCCATTACTGCTGCCAGGATATGAGAGTCATGGTTCCCTTTTAAGGGAACCATGACTCTATGTCACTGAGAGTTACTGATGACACTTTATATAGAGCTCTATAGAGGCTGTGACTCAGCTGCAGGTAAGACAATACAGGTGGGATGATCACCTGTCGCAGGAAGACACAGGCCGGGATGTATCTGTACCTGCAGCCCGCACTTACAGTAAATGTCATATAGTCTGACCATGTTCCACTGTGGACGTTTATATACATACAGCTAATGTTTTTGTCTTTTACTTTGAACACTGGTTAGATAAGATGTTAATTAATGTTAATGTGTAATGTTAATTCAACACTTATTATAACAACTGTGAATATAAGTTGTTGATTTATGGCCCCAGATGAAGCATCTGTGATGTTTTAAGGTGAATTCAGAGGCTTATAGACACACTCCATAAAGACAGAGGGCGGCTGACATTACCTGCTGTTTTGACTGCTGTAGTTTCAAATGGACGCCATGTTTACACAGTCAACAATCATCTGAATAGCGGGAGCCCCATGTCTCAAAGCAGGCTTGTCAAGGGTGCTGTTTGCTCACTGTGTATTTAGATTACAAAGCAAAAAAGGAGAAACTTATGTAATGGATTACCTGGGTCTTTTTCTTTTAATTTTGGTGTTTAACTACCTATCATGACATCAAAAACAGCACATGCTGTAATAGCCTAGTTAACAGATTAGCAAGGTGAGACATGGCAAATAGTCGCCGTCATTGAAAAGCCTGCATCTGTGTGTGTGTGTGTGTGTGTGTGTGTGTGTGTGTGTGTGTGTGAGAGAGAATGTAAGAGTGAGTCTGTTGAGGAAAGGATTAGAGTGGAGGCCAGTGCCGGCTGATAATCCCTCAGAGAGACAGAGCGGTGGAGGCTGAGACTGTGACTAACTGGAGTGTGAGCTAGCAATACGACTGCCACACAAAATAGAGACGGCGAGGCCGGTATCACACGCCTTTTAGCCTTAAGTGTTGAAGTATTTCATTAGAATCAGAAACGGCTTATTATTGCTAAGTAGGTATTTGCTATGGTGTTTTGTTGCATCAACAAGAAACAAATATAGAATAGAAAAATTGCAATGAAAATATTAAAGAGTATTTTTTAAAATGTACAACGTAGCTGTTAAAATGGAAAAACAAAATATATTCTAGAGGATGTGCAAAAGTTCACAGTATTAAGAATAAAAAGAAAATGCAATTTACAGCGATAGTAGTCGTTTAATTTACTGTAATGCAAAGATGTGAAGACGTTAATGTCTGAGGGGTCCCAGACCTTGTTGATGAGGCCCGCTGCACATAGGAGGAAACTGTTTTTGTGCCGCGAGGTCTTCGTCCTGATGGGCCGCTGCCTCCTGCCAGTGGGGGTGGTTCAAAGAGTCGTTTCTGGGATGGGAGGGGTCAGCTGCAATCTCTCCTGCCCGCCTCAGGGTTTTTGAGGCTGTACAGTTCCTGGGGGGATGGCAGTTTCAGCCAATCACCTTCTCCAAAGAGCAAATGATATGCCGCAGTCTGCCCTTGTCCTTGGCAGTGGCAGCAGCGTACCAGATTCATGGGCGTGGATTTGAAGAATGATATGCATGTACGATATGTGCGGATATGACTCCTATTGATTCAGTGTGTGGTTTAGTTTCAAATATGGTCGTGGAAGATAATTGCTGTATTATTAATAATACACTAAGCCCACTGAAAATAACTTCAGTAAAATCAGTTTTCAGCAAGAAGAGACCTCAATCTAAACTGACCCTGTTTTTATATTAAAAGTTTACATTTTTTGGACGAGATGCAGCGATGTAACTGCTTTCTATGAATATCTTCACAGATCCATTCAGCAAAGATGATAGATCTGGCACAGATAACTTTCCATGTTTTCAGTCAGACATGTATAAATCCAGTGTAACAGGCAGATTTGTGACCAGAACCTTAATGTGCAGTGAAACCTTTGTAATGTTAAACTTGCGTATCATAGAATAACTTGGATCTCAGAGCAGAAAGGTAGGCTTACAACCTCTACCTGTATTTTCACTTTGGTGTTAATTACAGATCCTACACTTATGTTAGACTACTGTTTTTTGCAAGTACTTTGGCACTCTGGGATAATTTAATGCAAGTACTTGAATATAGACGTTACTTAAAATGCCCATCCTTAGAGTCTATAAATTGTTTTTTAGGAAGATTCCTCATATTAAACCAGGCATGTCCAAAGTCCGGCCAATCATGGCCCGCGGACCAATTTTAAACAGCCCTCACCTTGACATTTCAAAAGATACTATATGCAGGTAGCAGACATGGCCACAGAAAAGACACCTAAAATGGACAGTGAGGGACGCTGTTTTCAGGAGTGGTGGAAAGTCAAATACGTTTTCACTGAAAGATGAAACAGTTGTGTTTGTTTGTGGTTTCTTTAGTAACCCATTTGATGTGAGAAGCAGCGTGCCCCCAGGTATTTTCACATGATCTAATCTGCACCCATTCAAAAACGTTTGGACCCTCCTCTAGTAAACTTTTAAATGACCTAACAACTTTAGCCAGGTTAGCGTAATCTAAATATTCCCACTGATTCTAGACTGATTGAAAAACAAATGTAAGGCAGATAAAAGATCTGCACACTGTACTGATAGCTCCCAGCTAATTAGGTTCAACAGATCAACGTTTTGATCTAACAGAGATCTTTGTCAGGCATTGTCAAAAGTTTTGTTTGACTTTTACTAAATATTTACATCTGGTAACTGGCAGGTAAGTAGCTTTTATGTTGCTAATTAAACCAACTGGCAAAGCTAATGCTAATGTAGCATTTACCGATTCAGGGTGAAGAGAAAAAGAGGTGTGGGAAAAAGTCGACACATCTGTGCTGGTGCTTGATTAAAATGTGGTGTAATGATGTAAAGTGAGAGGTTTATATTAGAATTCGTATTTGAGTTTATAATCTAATACAGCTACTAATATTTCTTTTCAGCCCGATCTTCAGTTGTTGATCGATTTTGGAACAGTTTAAGAATTTTAAAAAGTGAAGGGAACATGTTCACCAGTGGAAATCAGACTCTCGGACAGAATAATTACACCACAGGCTGTGTTTTAATTTCTGCGTCGCGTGTGCAGTTGAGTATGAGGGCCTGTGTGCGTATGGAGGTCGGACAGTAGGACATGCTGGCGCTAGGGCAGAGAACTCACACTCCTACTATCACACACACACACACATGTACACACTCATGTGCACGCTGCAACAGGGCAACAATGACCCCATTCTCACACAGCAGCCCAAGACAGAGTGAGAGCACAGGGCTCACAATGGCAGGAGTCACTGCAGGAAGGGATGTGGGGCGAAGGATGGGAGATAGAGGCAGCGAGGGGCGACTGTAGGCCGTGAATGACAGAGCGGTGGAAGCAAGGCAGGATGGGTAGAGGAATGCAGTGGCTGTGGAGAAACCCCTGGAGGCTCGGTTGGGAAAGGGAATAGAGAGATGGATGGGGGGAAGGAGAGATGGAGGCAGGGATAGGGAGAAGTATATAAGGCCAGTTAGAGAGGAGGTCAAACCATTCTTTTTCCTCTCAGCGAGCTGGCTACAGATTAAGGTTAACGCTCTTGATGGACTGTAGACTGCAGCTTTCCATTATGTGTCTGTCTGTACTGCAGGCCTCATTATACCAATACACTTCAAGTTCAAGTGAAAGGTATAAATCATATAACTGCAGCCATATGAACACCAGCATGTGCAGGTAATAACCTGACCACTAAAACAAATTCTTTAGGTGTGAGGTGATGTAGCATACACAGCTTTTCCACATTATCTTCTACTGTACATGATGTAAATTTATTACATTATCTTTTGTATAATTATATTAACATGATGCACTTAAATTAGCTTGAGTGATATTGACTGATCCAAAGCAATGAGTATCCTTGTTGCTGTTCTTTTTAGCCACGTTAGCGGCTAGTGGTCTAACAATATTTGATCCAGACTGAAATATCTCAACAACTGTTCAATATATTGCCATGGGATTTGGGACAAATATTCAAGACCCCTAGAGGGTAAATCCTAATGACTTTGGTGATCCCCTGACTTTTCCTCAGGGGCCACCAGCAGGTTTTGAAGTGGTTTTGAATAAAATATCTCAACAACCTGGCAACAGTAGATTGCCGGGAAATGTGGTGCACACATTCATGTTTCCCTTAGGATGAATTTATATAACTTTGGAAATCCCTTCACTTTCCATCAACCTCCATCACCAGGTCAAAGTCTTTATTTGTGTCAGATATTTAGTTTATAACTAAATATCTGCCAAACTAATGCTACCTCCCTTGGTGACAGCTTACTGGCTCCAAACCGTAGTCAAGAACACGCTGGCTTATTAACATTAATTTTAGCTTGGCTCGTTGTTAGCTGGTAACTAGCTTTTGGCAGTCGGTACCGCTCTGCAGAAGGAAGGATGGCGAGGCGTTTAGGTGCCGTTCACCAACAATGGCTTTATCCTCCTGAACTTTTGGTTCACATTTTTAATTTCTCCTTGCTATTTGGAATCAGTAGGACCTGATAAGCATAGAAACTAAACATTAACAACAATAATTAAGCCCCAATATAATTGAGTTTATCTATCTAGACACTTCATTCTGCTGACTATCATCACTCTTTGCCGCCCGCCGTCTTCGCCATAACACCCCAAGAGACCTGCTTCACTCCACACTCGCTGTGAAGTACACGTCATACTCGCAGGTTACCCACAAGGCCACCATCATTGAAGGGGGAAAAAGGGTGAGCCAGTAACACTAATGACATTACTGTCAACCTTAGCTGTGCTTTGCGTTTAGTGCTAATTAGCAAATGTTAGCATGCCAACGCCCTAAACAAAGATGGCATCCATTGTGAGCATGCTGGTGTTGGCTTTATCTTAAAGCTGTAGGCTACTTTAAAGGGACAGTTCAACTGAAATGTATTGCACACTTATCTTATCCTCTTATCTGTCGTGCTATTTATCCATCCAGAATATTTTGGTGTGAGATGCTGAGTCTTGGAAATATCAGCTGTAGAGATACCGCCTTTTCTTCAATACAATGGAACCAGATGGCACTCGGCTTGTGGTGCCTAAAGCGCCAGAAAAATACAGCAACAGAAATAATGTCATTGTTACTCAAGATAAGATCCACAGACCTTATCGTGAGCAGTTTCATGTAGGAACTATGTCTTGCTACTGAACTACACCCCAGAATAGCAATGAACAGTTTGATACTGCTAGCACCACTGAGCTAGCTAATGTTACAGCTCAGCCAAAGGAGGACGCCATTGATGTTTACATCTCGTGCTGTCATGAGGACTAGCCTCTCGTTGATAAGTAAATGTGTACCTCCTACAGCTTGGTGACACGGTTGGAGGGTGTAGTTCAGTGGAAAGAAAATAGTTCCTTTATGAAACTGCTCACAAGAAGAGACAGAGATCTCCATGACAGATATCTCCAACACTCTGCAACACCAAAACAATCCAGATTGACCAATAGCTCTACAAGTCAGAGGAAATATACGTATTTTGGGATGAACTGTCACTTTAACTACTGGGAGTGATTCATCATCGAATCTTTCTCATGTTGGCAATATCCATTCAGACTTGACATCTAATGTCAGGCTGAGATTCAGCATCTCCACTGCAGCTCCAATAGAGTTCATTTTTCATCTCAGATATCAAGTGTGGGTACAAATATGTTTCAGGACTTCATTTTGACTTAGTGTTATTATGGCAGCTGCAACAGCAGGGATGAAACCAGAGATAAATTGCAATGCTGCAATAAGACATGGTACACATTGTGTAGTAGTGGACTGAAGATGCAGGTTGAGGTAAATTATAGGACTTGATAACTTGATGATATCAAACAGTGGAAAGTATCCGGATTGTTTGAGGGACTTTGGACTATTTTCACCACGTGAACTCGGCCCACACTGCTAACAGATGTTTGTATCGCCTCACTGTCAAATGGGAACGCTGCCGAGTTTCAGTCTGTCTCAGTGAGTGAGAGACACAGGCAGAGCCACAGCGACACAACTAAACCAAACAGTGACACCCAGTCAATGGCTGCATGATTACAAATGAGTACACATGCATGCGCCCACACACATCACAATTATTTTCTCCACTGGTCAATAAAAAGTTGATTTGGGGCCAGTTAGCAGTGAAGACTCCCCACTGCTCTCTTTTACTGCAGTGCAGCTCAGGCTCTCGGTGGACCTGCCAAGCATACTGACACACATTCACACATCCTCCTGCTGTATGTTGTTGTACGCTATGAATTGCGTAATACAGCTGAGTAACAGTATTAGTCATAAATTCAGTGATGTGTGCAGCGTATGTACTGTGGGGTTTGATTTGTGCTCGCCATCGCTGTTAAAATGTTCATTAAGATTTTGTCACATTTTGGATCATGAAACTGTATCCACACACACACGCACACACACACACACACACACACACACACACACACACACACACCAGTGGATTATATAAGTGCAGTATATTTGCATAAGCAGACAGAAGACAGGAACATCTTATAGCTTCTAGTGTTTCTGAGTCATTGTGTTCAAAACAGGGTCAAGGAGTGTTTTATTTTACTGTGAGTCAGGAGACAGGCAAACAGTGGCGCAGTAAACACCAACGTTAAACGCCACAGGCAGCGCCTTTCCTCATCATCGCCTCTAATCCACCTCAGCTCTTCAGTCAGTCAGAGAGTCTGAGAAACAACGGCACGAGAGGTCGTCTGAAATTAAAGTCAAGATGACAAAGAATCGTAACCAGAGGGGCAAACACTCAGCCAGAGCAACACATTTGTGTTTCTCTTATTTTTGCTTTTGTTATTAGTTGAGTCTCTTAAGGTTCCTGTGGAATAATCCTCATGAATATACGCACAATATGGCTGTCTGTTTCTCGCCACTGCATGGAGGCAAAGCCGTACTTTGCAGTAGACAAACACAGCAATGTCACACACTCACACTCGTTACATTGGCACCTCCTGGACTGTTGTATGTTGACTTGCTGTTGACTTGGCTGTTAGAGGGTCATTGTTATTTGCCAACAGCCTGGCACGGAGGGTGGGGAGCCGGGCCATGCAGAGAAGGCGCTGGGTGTCCCCCCGAGCCAGAAGTCCTTCACCCACTTTTATAGTGGAGTCAAGTGGAGGACACTTCTGTCAGCCAGTAGACAGGGCACTGCGATGTTTGCCAAAGTCAATACTAGAATGTCATGTTTTATTCAGCGTTTAAATCCCCTGTGGATAGATTTGACATGTAAATATGTTGTCATGTTGTACACTTGATCAGGTTCATCCATAACTCATGGATGTTAGACACAAAAATTGCTCTTAGCAGTTAAACCTTGTGCAGTGACTTGTCGGGGTTTTACTTGTTTAGAGAATGACCAGCTTTAAACTTGATTAAGTTTTATTTCCAGTCCCATGCATCTTAAAACAAGTGAGAAACTGCGCATCTGTGAGAGTAGTCCACTAGTCACAGAAATACTCTTAAAGGGTACTTTGCTGACCTTCAACCAGCTTTGTATCATAACAATGTGAGCAGTATATGTAAATGAACTATCTTAAACCTCTCTCCATCTTACCAGCGTACAGATCTCCCTACTTTTCTCTTAGCACAAATTCACTGGATGATGTGAATTTGGGCTGGCTCTGAGGCTGTTTCTCGAATTACAGGTCGTACTTCAAAATACCTGCCACCACAAACACAAAGGATATAGAAGCAGAGCCGCCTCTCTTTCTGTCGGTCTCTCCGAACTGAGATCAAACGGTAAAACTAGGCAGTTCTGATCAAAGGTAAATCAAGATTCTGTTACAGTATTGCCTATTTCTCACTTAAAATGGCATCAGAAACACATATTAGTGCACTGTTTAAGTGTAATGTGAGAATTTGTGAACAAGAAGTGGGTGTCATACTGTTTCCTCTATTGGAAAAATGGAGGCTGAAAAAACTGAGCTCAAATGGTAATACTAAGCAGTGCTGATGAAATATGAACCAAGATTCTGTTACTGCATTGCAATTTTCTTGCCTTGGATATTTTCAGAAACTTAGTTTAGTGTATTGTTTGCCTGTAGTTGGAGATCATTTGTTACATTTCATGCTCCAGAACAGCCAAGCTTGCATTAAGTCACACACCAGCTGGAGTGTTCGTTTGTCCGATGTGGATCAGTACATTCTTAAAGTTGTACATTTTCTACCTCATGAACAAAAGCACATGCCCTTTTTTGCCTTTTCTGGTCAAATAGCATCAGTTTCTTTCTTTAAACAGATTTTATTAGCATTTTAGGAACTGTCATGAAACCATTTAGGGACATGAGTTTTTCCAACAATGAATCTTCACCTTTCTCCTTCATCCGAGGCTGAGGAATGGCAATAAGAACAACAACATATCAGTTAATGATAAGAATAATGACTGTGGTACATTAATGAAAAAAGAGTGACAATACACTTATGACAAAAATAAATAAACAATAATACATAGAATTAATTAGATAAATATGTATATATAATAATTAAAAATAGTTATATTAAGAAAGGGGAAAGTGTACATGTATGTTCTGTCAGAATGGAAATTTCAGCAACAATTTACAAGTATTTGCACATTTCTACTCCATAGACAACCTGGTTTTATGAAAAGACCATCTTCCCAGCAGTGAAATGCGTCTTTAGGTCAGAGACCTTTTCATGCTACAAAAGAAAAAAGTAGTTGCAGTGTCTAAAGGTTAATTTAATCTTGTTTTGCATCATAATTAATAAGAAGAAAATGAACACACTTGATTTTGTTTGTTTCTCCAAAATAGTGTGAGGAATTATTGTCATGTCTTGGTGGTTTTTGTTGACAAGTTGTGTTGTGACTCCTTCATCAGAGCGCGCTCATCAGTATCATGCTCTAAAAGATACTTCATGACAAAATGCATCTGCCTTTTGTTAGTCTGTGATAAAGACATGAAGTTGTTCTTTTGTTTTTTGTCAACTGAATCTTTTTGGAGCGACAAAATTGCAGTTGTTTTTTTTGCACTAAAGCACCCAACTAAAATTTAGTCATGGAGAGGCACCTCTGTTTTCATTTTCTGCCCACTCAAACATCAGAAATTGTTTGAATTGGCCTTGAATTTCATGAGTGCTTTTCTTTTTCTGTCCATGGTAGTGAACAGTTAACTATTTCTCAGTTATTGCACACAGAAGCACTTTGGCTCTGTGCAATTCAACAAAAGTAAAGGAGCCATAAAAGTTCAATCTGTCATGAGTAAAAAAGCTCAAACCTCTCTAAAAATTCCCACACTGTAAGTACTCAATTTTCTCATACCACACACACACACACACACACACACACACACACACACCACATACACTCACTCCACGTAAAAAAGAGCCAAGAGAAAGCCGCCTGATTTAATACCTCAATCTCTTTTGAGAGAGAGGCTGCCTGGTCACACGAATCTGGCAGCTGTGTTTGTGCGGAGACAAAGTGAATGGCTGCGGGGTGAAACTGTGCCACTGCGCGGCTCAGGATTAGAGCCCCGATGGCCTGTGGTGGTAAAAGTGGAGCCAAACCTGGGTATCAATGACATGGGAGCATACTTACTACAACCTCCATATCAAAGCATGGGGGCAACATGGAAGAGACCTGCACGTCTCACTCTGGTGTTCATCGGTTTTTAGTCTTATTCCACACTGCTGTTTTCTGACTTTTGATAACTAAACTGAAGGGTTTGATGGAGAAACATCATCTTTAAAAGTGTTTTTAAGCTGTATGTGTGTCTGTGTTTGGGTTTTTCACACTGCACTCAAACTAAATAGACTTGGATTTTAAGAGATTTGAAGTTTTGCATGTGTGTGTGTGTGTGTGTTTGGAGACATGTTTTATCTCGTCCCGTGCTTGAAATCTCTTGAGAAACGAGATGTGTGAAAGCCAAAGGAAAATGGAGAGACCTATTGAGATACAAAGACATCTGCTACGTTCTGCCAGGAAAATGACAAAAGCTCTCCCTCCAGTCATCTCTCTTTACCTCTAGCAGCCCGCATCTTTTCATCCACTCATTATAACCCTCTTTCTCGCAGTGCTCGTTCCTCTTCTCCCCCACCTCGCTCTCTGTTTCTTGCCTTTTCGTACTCTCCTGCACCGCCTCGTCCTCCCCTTTCAGCTGCTCCTTCCCCATATTTCATTCTCCTCTCTTGCCCTCATTTCTGCAGCTCTTCCCTCTTGTCATTTGTGTCCCTTTCTTGCCTCCTTCCTCCTCTCATCCTCGGTCTCCCCTCCCCCATTCTTCATCTTCAGACCGCCACCCGTTTGCCTCCTCATCTTCTTACCCCCTCCACCTCCCACATCATGTACACACAATCTACCTCTCAGTTACTCTGTTTTTTGACTCCCTCCACTCTTTTGCTTTCACTGCGTCTCTTCTTCCATTTCTTCTCCCCGGTGTGTTGTGATGGTAGCCAGGCTGGCGACAGCTGCAACAGCAGACAGTCAGGCAGTGGGCACTGGCAGAGGGGAGGGAAAGAGGGGAGGGAAAGAGGGGATGGCGATATGGGGAAAAGAGGGCATGTGAAGATGAAGAGACAGTCATAAGGCGCTAGGGTTGGAGGGGGAGGTTGCTTTTTTTTTGTTGACAAGGTTTTGATCTTTTGCTGAAGCAGAAACAGAGACGTCTGGCCTGCGGTGCGTGGGGCTGGCTGCTCAGCATCCCACGGGCCTGTATCTCATCTGTGTTGATGCACCGTGGGCTCGCCGCCGCATCAGTCTGGTTGCTGAATTTGTCACCCTGACAGACAGCTGGGACCAGAACTGAAGTGGTGATGTTGTGCCTAAATAACCAGCAGCTCTGAGCATGCAGGGGATAAGATGGTGTGAAGGTGTTCTGAGGGAGGTGTCAGAGACTCTGCCGGGATTTTGCCGGGACCTGATTTGCTGACTTGGCGCCACGGCAACAGCTGTTCCACCCTGCAGGCTACACCTGTTTCTGCATAAGAAAGGAAGAGGAGGGTGCAAAAGCGACTGATGAGGGGAGAGGAAAGAAGGATGAGTTAGAAAGAGGAAAAGGGAAATGTCTGCAAAAAACTTTGCTAACGGTTCTCATGCATTATTTTCTTTGTGTGTGTGTCCGGGCGAAGTTTATTCCTCAAATATTGGATGCCAAATATTTGACATACCAGCTGGTAGAACTGTAACTGTTGCATACTTTGTGTATCAACTGAACTTGAATGAGTACTCCCACAATTTAGTATTGGATTACATTTGGTGGACTTGGTCAAAAAAAAAAAAAAAAAAAACCAATCGATCTGAGACATCCTTACCTTAACTTTTCCCGATCTCAAGAGTGGGTCATATTCCCAAAACTCTGGATACTGATTGTATATTGGCAAGAATCTGGCAATACAGTATGTCTCACGATACTCAAATTTGGGAAACTGTTAACACAGGTTGTGCGCCCTTTATCACTGCCTGTTCCTTGTATTCACATTAGCAATATGTTGTTACCAATGCTGGGGTCATTACTTAAAAAATGTAGTGCCTAAAACAACACTCGGTACCTTAAAAAGAGAAATGAATTATTTTACTAAATCACTCCCTGTAGAAAGTAGTTTGTTTCACTACTAGTTATATTGCTGTTGCCTTACTCAGCAACATTGCCTGAGATGCACTGTCACGTAATTACAAGTTAACAATTATATAATGTTAAAGCTTACACATGCCTACATATCAGAGGAATCAAGACGGCACTGCAGTAAGCTATAATTGCCTCAAAATGAACCTATATCAATATACATAAGAGGTTGGCCCTCCTAACACAGCATAGTTCTAATATCAATTGTCACAAAATATTATATCAACAGGCCTAAATAAGATAATATCAGAGACAGGCCTTCTTAACCCCATTAGATGATGAGAGACTTAAACTGTTCAGAACCCAATTATGTTCCAAACACACACGAAAGTATTAATTGTGTCAATGGACAACAAATTTTATTACAGCTATCACCTAATAGTTAAAATTACAATAAATGCTCTAAACAGACCTTTTTTTAACACAAAACAAGAGTTTATCATTTTTTACATATGGTTAACTCATATTATTGAATCAAGTGATGCTTCAACCACATTGTAGCCTATATTTATTTTGTATTGTATTTCTCATCAAATGACTCAAATTATCCTCAATTTCTACAGTATTTCTAGAACAATATTTTCAAAACCTCCTGAGACTGATATTGTGTATGCATAGTAATCAATAAAATGTATTATAAACTGATAATGTATCATTAAAAAATTAAATTAAAACAGTATTTCCATATTTAAACAATATTTTCCCTGTTTATTTTTGGTAACAGTTGAATGTTTGCTTCATCCATTCCAATGGACGGATATTTTTGAATAAAAGCTATAAGGGTATTTTATAAGGGTATTTTATTTATTTTATGCACAAGTGATATAACTTCTCATGTTTACTTTAAACATAGTTTAAACACAAATTATGTACTTTAATAATGTGATAATAGCCTTCAGCCTTGTCTCATGGTCAGCCATGTTTGTTACAAAATGAGGCGTGGATCTACTGCAGTTCACTTTAGATGTTGTGGAACACTGTGATTGGCTCATGGACATCCCATCAAATAAGTTTGTGCATTAGGGTGGAGTCAGATGTCAGTAAGGGGAGATGTATCCTAGAAAAGTTATGTACATTGAAATGGACAAGAGAATGTGAATGAGTTCAAAAGAAAGGCAGTTTAAATGCCACATAAACAAAAATTATTTGGCCAAAAACCACTGACTCGAGTAGCCCGCTCAGCCTACCACGGCTTTATAGACGATTAATCCAGTTTACTTGAGTTGTTCATCACCAATGCAGTGGTTATGCCTCATGAGGGGGAGTCTCTCAAATCATTCATCAGACAACCTGTTCCTCCTCGCAGTCTGCACAAGACTGCCCAGGCTGAACAGCCTCTCCACAGGCACACTGGATGGGGACGCTGTTCTTGGCACCTTCTGATGATTCTTTTCTATCTGTCCACTATACAGACAATTAAAGAAGGTATGTAATGTCATTACCTTGTAACGTGTAGCAGCTGGAGTTAAAAAACAACACAAACTGAACAGTTGCCACCCATCTTTGCATGTAAACAATTATTAAAAATTGATAGGCCTAGTGTTTTTTAGAATCAATACAGTATCAAAAAACATAATATCACAATGTTCAAATGCATATGTTACTATTATTTGTCAGACTCTATGTTCTGACATAACACTGATAACATCTTCAGTGTTCTTTTCCCAGTCTTAAAAAGCTCACTGCAAAGCCACAGAAAAGACTATTCAGCTGTTTTCACAGGATGAATCAAACTCCTTATGATGACTTGTAAAATCAGTGGAGTGTCCTTTTAAAGATAAAATTAAGGGAGAGGAAAAAAGAAAACAAAGCGTCCTCATAGGGGCATGAGGGCTTTTT
Organism: Epinephelus cyanopodus; assembly: GCA_026686955.1. NCBI lineage: Eukaryota > Metazoa > Chordata > Actinopteri > Perciformes > Serranidae > Epinephelus > Epinephelus cyanopodus. The sequence goes on along the minus strand of CM048918.1, from coordinate 22,966,473 downwards.
CTCCTCTTTCCCAGCGTCATAGTATCAGTCTGTGACCTCTGCCCTTGTTACCATAACAACAAGTTAATGACACAGCAGACTGAACTGCACCAAAATAACACGAAACAATAACAGTTAACCCTTCGAGCTCTGTGTGTCCTTCTCTGTTCATGTCAACTCTTTAGAACAAAGATTTGCATTTATGAAGTTTATATCCACATGAAGTTTCTGTCTTACATCTTATGTCAGGAAAGAGCAGAAATTCAGAATGCAATTGTCTTAAATGTGATGTGAGGGGTATTTGATTTTTAGTTCTCACAAAATATGAAAGTACAGTCTTCATGTTTGTACTGACTTTAATTTCTTTTTGTGCACATGATGAGAAAGAGTAGATTTCACCTGAAGATCAACTGTAGGATCGGCTCAGTAAAAGACAAACTAAGATAGTCAGAGTCCCAGAATAATCTACTGAACATACCTGACTTTGAGCTGTTTTTTTCACGTAGAGGTCATAAGAAAGACTGTGGTTTAGATAAGAACAGGCCAAAGAAAGCAGAACAAAACAGGGAAGGTCAATGTTACCACATTATTTATGAAGTCACAAAGTTACAATGCAGACGACAAATGACAGACTAACAATCCCTTTAGCTCAACTCTATATACACATCTGTGGACTTCAAAAACCTCCATACTAAACCTGTGCTGTGTCCCAGCTGCGTATTCTTTTTCCCTGGTTCTCTTCTCCAGGGACTTTCCAGATTAGAGCCACCACATGCCAAACATGTTTGTTTATGGTGTTATAAACTTTGATGTAAGTGGCTCTGACAGAAATACCACCACTCAGAGGAGCTTTGATTGCATTCCTCTGTGGTGAACCATCTGAGTGGGCTCTAAGCTAATGTGTCACCTGTGATCACGGCACTGACTAACCAGTCTGCGGATCATTAGTCAGGTTAAAGTCTCACTGGTTACTCTTTCAACAGTGTTTGGACAGTGACTCAGTGGCATTGCTAAACACTTACCCGGGGTCAGGGTCCAAGGATGGAGGAAAGAGTGGCAGCAGTATAATGTTTTGAGCAACACTTTATCACACGTGGCAGGAAGCTGCTGCTCTGTTTGTGGGCCGAGAGTGTGACAGTCAGCAGGTGTTTCTGACAGCTGATCAGTAATACATGTGTTGTTTTGACGTTTCAAAGTTATGTAGGTTAGGTTAGGTTTAGGAAAAGAAACATTGTTGGGCGTCATCACCTCATGTACTAAAGTTAAAGCTACATACTTAACGTGTCATTACAACTTACCTTTAGATGACTCATTTGTCTCATTTGGGAGAAGAACACCGGTCTCCTGCGGGAATGTCCTGGGTTTGTTTGACCAATCCACCACCCCAACCTACCTCCTAACGCCAACTTTCACTCTTCATACTTCCTTCTTTTTTCCCATCAGCAAAATGTCGACAAGCTCGCTGTGAGACGTATTGGCTGTGGGTTATGTAGGAATTAATGGTAAATTAATGAAAAATGAATGAATGGATGATTACAAGGGTTAGATATGATTTCTTGTGCATTACACGAACCAGGTTTTATTTTCCCACATTATCTTTGAAATTAGGGTAATGAACAGGATCACCTAACAATACTATTTATTAATTGACTTGATTAGGGATGTCCCAATCCAGTTTTTTCACTTCCAATCCGATACCGATATTACAGCCTTGAGTTTTGGCCGTTACCGATACCAATCCAATCCAAGCGCGTATTATACATATTCACTTATTTTGTTGTCAGTCATGTTAGAAAAGGTTTGATCAAGTAATATTACTCTAACAAGAACAACTATTTAATCGGGTTAGTTTGAATGATCCACAACAGTTGGTATGAGAAACTGACCTGTTTATTGTGAACAGGGTTAAATAAACAAACTTTAAACTTGAACATTAACATTAAATAAAAAATATAGCTGGTTTGCTTTGGCTGTTTTGGCCCCTTAATAAATAGAAAATAAATCAACACAAGAAATCTTTAAAATGTCTAACATTGAAATTAAAATAGCAGCAAGACTCCACACACTTGTGCTTTGCCCCCCTAATAAATAAAAAATAGATTAACACCACAAGACATTGTTGACATTTAACAAACAATGCAGCCTTTCCTTTTCAGTTATTTTAGCAGTGTCAGTGAATATCGGATCGGGACAACCCTAAACTTGATACTCCTATAGAAGTTGTTTAATGGCAAAATGTGATAACTGCACTTTAGCGATGTGGCTCCAGGGGTAGCAAGACCTGTCAGTCTCAACAACTAATGGAGGATTTGTGAGAAGTTTGATGAACCCCTGATGTTTTCTTCTCGCCCCACCATGAGGTCATTGTGACCAAATACCTTCAAAATTAATGACATCACTGTAACTGTACTTTAGTTCTAATTAGCAAATGATAGCATGCTAAGATGCTTGATTAAGACAGTGTGCATGTATATTGTACTTGTTTAACATGAGCATAACTACTACTACTACAATTTTACGTTTGCATGAAGCTAAAAGGGGCAGCTCACCCCAAAAGTGTTTCCTTACCTGCAGTGCTATTTATCAGTCTAGATTGTTCTGGGTTGGGTTGCCGATTGTTGGAGATATTGGTGGTAGGATTTCTGCCTTCTCTTGAATATAATGGAAGATGTCACTCAGCTTGTGGTGCTCAAAATGCCTAAAAAATACATCTGACAAACCCAACAGCAGTGTCTCTTTCCAGAAATCATGACCTGGTTACTCAAGATAGTCCACAGACCTTGTTGTTCGCAGTTTCATGTAGGAACTATTTTCTTTCTACCGAGCTACACCTGCCAGCTGTATCACTGTGTAGAGAAAAGTGTGCATCTTATGCTAGCACCTAGCACTGCTGAGCTAACTAACTTTACAGCTCAACTGAAGAGGACGACATTGATGTTTACATGTCGAGCACGAGCCTCTCGTTCATGAGTAGATGCACTCTTCCTTTTTTTTGGTGCTGAGTGCCATATAGTTCCCTTATGTTGGAGAGATGCTGACATCTCTTTATCCAGCATTTGGTGACTCACACCACAACAATCTAGATTGAGCAACAGCATTACAGGTGGAGGAACTGTCCCTTTAAGATGAAAAAAAAAACAGCAGCTTGCAACAACAGGTCATTGATAAGTTAAAGTCTGGCTGATTTCATCCTTCCACAGCAAAGTCTAAATGACACATTCAGGCCTGTGATATTTCCCATAATGCTTGTTGCTATGGAAGACTTCGTAGTAACCAGGGAGCCTGTCAGTTGTATTTCTTGCTTTCCTCTCATTCGTATGCTGTACTCTATTTTGGGATAACATTTCCAGCAGCACTGCATTGTGTAAAAGCCACACTATCCTTGAGGACTTCTTTTCCCCCTCATTGTGATAAAATGTGCTGTGATGCCTCCGACGCCCTCGCGGGTGTTACTTGTGTATGGCTGCACTTCAGGTTTCTGAGTTGCCAGCTGAATACAAGCACGTCGATCATTTTATCCAAATGACGTATAGATGAAACACTGGCGGTATAGTGAAAACCTGCGGCAGGATGAATGAATGAATAGTTGGTGTCAAGAAGCTGCACGGTGACGTTCTCGAGGTGTGAAAGCAACACGATGATATTATTAAATCAGGAGGAGAGCGGGAGCAGGTGGAAGTGCTGCTTCGCTCACACGTTCAGTTCCTGTGAACAGGCCTCCCTTCAGTTTCCTTTTTTTCAATCTTCTCTGTTTCCACTCCACCTACAGGCCACCATGTCCTTTTCCCTGCGTGGATGTGCTCCATATTTATACACACAAAACAAACCAGGAAAGGCAGGCTGTGAGGAGGACACACCCATCTAAAGCATGCAAACACATCCCGTCCTCTCGTTGTTTCTGAGTCAGCCTGGACTCCATCTTTTGTTTTTCAGAGACAGAGAAAGAGATAGCCTCGAGGAGACAGCTGTCCCTCACAGACACAGCAGCATCAGAATAGAAAAGGCAGCTGGAGACAAGTTTTGAAATACTTCTGTCCACTTTATGCCTCTTCAGACTTCTACTGCATTTAAAGGAAAAATATACTTTTTATTCTGCTGTGTTTCTGACAGCTGAAAATTTTACCAAACATATGTCCATCTTATAAACATTATACATTTTTGTACATTTAACCATTTAGCACTACAGGGAGTCGGGCTGCAACTAATAATGTATTTGTAGTTTCATCTGCTGCTCATTTTCTCTGTTAATGAATTATTTGTTCAGCCTATTACTTGTCAGTAAATACTGAAAAATACCCGTCATAATTCCCTAGAAATATTGACATGTTAAATAAGATAATAAGATTCAATTTATTTTAATATAAGACTAACAAAGCCAGCAAATATTTGCTTTTAAGAGACATGGAATATTTATTTGGCATTTTGCCCCAAATTGTTGCCGGTTAACTTTGATTAATTTGTGACTTGATGATCTGATTAATTTTTCACTCATTTATCCATGAAAAATTAATCTGCAGATTAATTGACTGATGTAAAAAGACTCAAATATAAGAAAATAAATGCTGCGTTCAAAGTATTATCAGCAAATGTACTTAAAGTATCAAAGTAAAAGTACTTATTATGCAGCAAAATGGCACTGTGACTGATGTTATTAGATTGTTAAAACTGATGCTTTAATCAGTGTTTTAATGTTGTAGGTGATCAAGGGTTAAGATAGTTTAACTATTAATACTGTCACTGTTTGGTAGTTTAGTCCAGTGATTCCCAACTTTAAATATTTCACAAATGGAAAGATGATCTTTTCATTAAACTGGACTGTTGATACCATGGACAGGTGCAAATATGTTTGAAATTGGTGCCACACCGGACCAATAAAGGCTCCTGCCGGTTGGTAACATAATGTGAGCTTGGCCGTCTTGACACAGGAAACAATATGGCGGCCAGCTGATAACAACAATCTCAAACTACAGTAAGCCAAAATATGTTTCTGAAAATATTTCAGGGGAGAAATAGACAACGCAGTACCAGAATATTGGTTCATATTTGAGCACACCTGCTTTTACTGTTTGATCTGATTTTTGTCCGAGGTGGGGCAGTCTCTCTGCTTCTATAGTCTTTGTATCTATGATGGCGGGCAGATGAAAATGTAGAAGTACAGTCCGTGGTTGGAGTAACATTCTCTTTATACATCCATAATGACAGCCTTAGAGCCAGCATAACTCAGCTGGATTTGAGCTGAGAGATGAGCAAGGAGATCTGAGCCCTGGTGAGATGGAGGAAAGTTCACCGCAGTTAATTTACACGTATGACCCACAAAGCTGGTTGAAAATGAGCAAAGCATCCCTTGAACGGTCACAAAATAATCTGAGGGGTCATGAGATGATGAATGCGACTCTGTTCTGTTGCTCATTTTTGGACTTTTCACTTATCTGCCGTGGAAATATAGGATAATTTTTCAGTTATTTGAATAAAACCTTTTAGAAGTTTAGAGGGGAAATGTGTTTGGGGTCCAGCTATACACTGCTGATTTATAAGGGTACACAAGCCCCAAAAATTTGGGAAACACTGTTTTATGTTATATAAAATTATCATATATCATGTTCTTTTAATTTTTTAAGTACTTGAGTAAATGTACTTTCCACCACTGTTTTTTTTGTTCAACCAACAGTACCAAACCCTAAATATATTCAGTTTAGTAAAAATAGAAAAATGCCCGTGCGCAGCTGAAGTCAAGGTGCTGGTATATATGATATTCAGTTTACTGTCACAACAAAGAAAGAAAAACTGAAAACCTGCAAAAATCTAGCAATTTTGCTTAAAAAAATTATAGATGCAAGTAAATTATTTAAAAAATAATTGATTATTCGAACAGTTGTTTCAGCTGTATTTTAAAGGAGTAAAGCCAGCTGCAATATAAAATAAATACCTGTTAATGCACCAGTATATTCAGTATACTTTATTATAATATAACTCTCTGAATGTGGCAGTAAAGTTCAAAATGTGTTACGTGTACTTGTAATGGAGTATTGTCACTGCGTGGTATATAGTGAGGATGTGAATACTTGTTTCTGACTATGGAAATATGTGCTGACTGGCCTGAGATCAATTCTTTATCACTGAAACTGGTCTCCTAGCGAGCCTGTCGACAGAGCAGCGCACAGAGAGGCACACCTTTATCACGTGAAAGGCTGTGTGTGTGCGTGCGTGTGCGGGAGTGCATGTGTGTGTAAACAAAGACGCCGCTGTGTGTGTGTGTAGTCTCTCCACCACCCTTTGCATACGCCTGTAGATAAGTGAGAGAGACACAGAGCAACCCCCACCTGCCTCTCACTGCCTGTGAACTGTGTACACTCCAAATATTTCCATAGCCAGCCTTCACACGGAAATGAAGGAGGAAGTCGTACATGGAAGAGAGAGAGGAAAAAGAGAGAGATGAGGGTGAACGCTAACACTGACAAGGATGCTTTATACATTAAATGACTGTCACTGTATGAAACATATACGCGCGTCATACACCGCTGGACCAGAAGTGGTGCATGTGCCCTCTAGCAGAAACCTGACGAGCACACTGGTGCGACCACACCTGTACTGTAAACATCACTGTGCTATTGAGCATGAACACCTTTTACGTTTTGTTTGTGAATGTGACAGAGGTTTAGATATCGGAAGTATTAAACTGATGCAAGACATTTCTTTTTCAGTTTTTGTTCTCAAAAACCCATCAGTCAAAATAACTTAAAGGTAAACAATGCTGGAATTATTGGTTACTGTTTGTAAAGAGAGCATTTAAACTCGTCTCCTTCTGCATCCACTGCTTGTTTGTACACTGTAAACTTCTATTGCAGCAATGTTACATTTGCTGTAATGGACCAGCTGATACTTTAACAAACTAACTAAGCTAACCGCCGGCACCTGCTTGTCTAACAGAAATACAGGCCAGCTCCAGGTTGCTTCCCGTCGTCTCCATCAGTGCTCGCCAGATAAAGTGAAAGCCAACCCCAGATTAACTTGAGTTTTGTCCACTTGGCATTTTGCACCACTTAATTGCCAGTTTTTCAGCATGTTGTCTGCGATTTTCGTAGTTTCCTCTTGGATGCCAGCTGCTTATGGCTACCTTTTTATAAAGCCCCAGTCCTCACCTGAGCACTGAGGGGTAGATTGCCAATAAACATCTCTAACATGGGATTTCTCTTGGAAAATCCTACATAGTGTACCTTTAAATTGACTTAAAGGGATATGGTACCGATTTTCAACCAGGTCTGTGTCACTGAGGTGTGGGGAGTGTGTTCATAGCAGTGTGAAGGTGCCCCCTGTGCGGCCAGCTCTTGAAGTTCTCTCCTTGTCTGCTAGCCAAAATCTGCAAGATGATGTGAGACACTTGGAAAAGTATATGTTTCATGTCATCCGGTGTATTTGTGCCCACCAGACAGACCAACTTTCTCATTTTACAGCTAAACAGTACGCTAAAATATGTTTCTGAAAACATTTGAGGAGAGAAACAGGCAATTCAGTCACAGAATCTTGATTCGTATTTGATCAGCGCTGCCTAGTTTGACAGTTTGACCATAGTTCACGAGCAGTTAACATGACTGATGCGTTAGAGACTTTTCGTTTATGTGCAGAAAGACATGCAACAACCCAACTGAGTAGGCAGAGGAATATGATTTTTTTTCACAGATTAAATTTTTTATTTAATGCTTTGAAAATTTAGAGACAGTTTCTGCAAATATAAAAAAAAAAAAATTTCTTTAGTAGTAGTTACCAACTACAGCTTTAACACTGTTAACACTGCATTGTCCTTGTTTTGTCCATAAAATGTCAGAAAACTGTAGGAAAAAAGTGCATTACAATTTCCCAAATACCAAGCTGAGACCTCTAACCTGCCTTTTGTTTGGCCAACACTCCAAAACCTGAATATATTTAATTTGCTATCATAAAAAAGTAAGAAAACCATTACAAATTCATATTTAAGAAATTGAGACTAGGAGTTTTTTTTGTACTTCAGTTAAAATAAAAAGCTAATAATTCCTGACTTGTTGGGCTCTCTTTGCTGTCTGTGTAGTTTGACCTCTTGTCAGAGAACGTTTATATATCTGAAAGTCCCAGAAGCAGTTTAGTGTTGCTGTCTGATAAGTTTTGTGTGTACAGCAGTGTCATCTTTTAACACAAACTGCCCTTCGTCTTTGCCTTCTTCCTTCTCCTCAGTCCTGATCCTGGAGCCACTGGAGCGGGATGGCTTGGGCGGCAAAACCCTGAAGATCACAGACTTCGGTCTGGCCAGAGAATGGCACCAGACCACCAAGATGAGTGCAGCAGGGACTTACGCCTGGATGGCCCCAGAGGTCATCAAGCTCTCCCTCTTCTCCAAGAGCAGCGATGTGTGGAGGTACTGCTTTCGTCTCTCTGTTTCAACTTGTTGCCCCCAATTTATACAAACATCTTCAGGCAGACTGTCAAGGGAGACGCATTTGTGGCCTTTGTCAGCGGAGAGTTTGCTCAGTTGTCATAGAGATGCTTCGGTTGTTGCATGAACTGTAGTCATTATCGTCAGGTGTGACATGAAAACATAAAAAAATGAAAACAACATAACGATTTCTTTGTTTGTCTCTCGTTACAGTTTTGGTGTGTTACTGTGGGAGCTGCTGACTGGCGAGGTTCCCTACCGGGAGATAGACGCGCTTGCAGTTGCTTACGGTGTCGCCATGAACAAGCTAACACTCCCCGTCCCTTCAACGTGTCCTGAACCTTTTGCTCAACTGTTGGGAGGTAAGCCAGAGACCACATTGACACCATGGGTGGTTTTTAAAAGGGGCCTATTATGCTCATTTTTAGGTTCATACTTGTATTTTGGTTTCTATTAGAACATGTTTACATGCTTTGATGTTAGAGAAAACATAATTTTCCTCACACTGTCTGTGCTGGAACACCTGTAGTCACCTTCTGTCGCTCCATTTTAGCGCCTGTCTCTTAATGCCGTCCCCCCAAGAAGCCCAGTCTGCTTCGATTGGTCAGCTCTTGGTGCCTCTGCATTGTCATAGCAGCCAGGGAATGACTGTAACGCAGTATAGCGGCGCTTTCTACAATGAGAAATTACCAAAGTTTCTCAAAACACCCGAACATGAAGGAATATGATCCAGAATTGGCGAGAAATATACAACATCAGCCACCAAGATTACATGTTACCCTGATGTTAGCATGAAGCTACAGGTAGCCTTCCTATGTAGACTTGCAGTAGTGTGCCTGGAGCAGATGACCATATAAAGAAATCCGTCATGAGATGATGTCATCTTGTCTCGAAAGTAGAAAAAGAACTGAGTATTCTGAGCAGTTCTAAGCCTGAGGTTTTTGTTCACAGGGATTATTTTTACATTTGTTTAACTCATTATTTGAAACTTTGGCCAAGTTTAACACGAACATCTGACATTGTAACATTATGTATGACAGAAAATTAGGGGAAAAGGCACAATAGGTCCCCTTTAAATCCTGGAATACAAAGTCAATACTTATATTCTTGTGGAGAAAGTAGTTTTTGAGTTGTCTTAAGCCTATTATACACTTGGAAAGTCCAAATTTTGACACCCTCTCACATCTAAAGCCAATGTGACCGTTTAGTCACACACTAAAGGATTTTGCAAAGACTGGAGATCCTGCAGGGTCACTGTTTGCAAGACTACAGCTAGGTTACTTTGAGATTATTTTCTATCCTACTCCTGTCAGAAAATATGATGGCAAACTCCCTTTAAGAAATACGACATAGTAACAATTCTTTATGTGTCTACAAAAACACTTAGCTCTGGAAATACTATAAAAAAGGCATCATATGTAGACGGTATTATTATACCAGCATGAGAATAATCTATAAAGATAAATGTATTTGTGTAAAACTTTACATTTTGGATTTTGTCGCCTCAACTTGCAACAAGCGTCCGTTAGTTAGCTGCACTATTTCAGTGGAAGAAGACTGAGGGATTGAGAGGTGAAACATTTCAAAAATTAAGATTTCTCACTAAAATAAGTGCTGGTTAGTGGATCAGATACTTGCCGAAGTAAATACTGACTCTTGTTCACTCCACAACTCCACCACTTTCTCCTCTTATTCCACAGCACAAGACAACCTGAGACCTGTTCACATTCTTGCACCTCCCCTGAGTCCCCTTCATGTTTATTGTAAACCTGGTCTGCCGCTTCTTGTTTGGTGCTGGAGAGAGCACACCCACAGGTTGTTTACAATGTTCACAGCAACTTCAGGATTTGCATGAGTCAACACTGAAAACTAAGGATAATATTAAACATGTTTGATTTTTGTCGGAAGGTCAGGACGAGATAAAGACAGCTCGGACTTAGTTTTATGACGACCTTGCACCAAACGAGTGAATCACTCGCATGATATAATTCAGACACTGGAAAGTTATCTGCTTGAGACGTCATGTGGTGTATGGCCGACATTAAGATGTCTGAAGAAGAACAAACGTCTCATGAGCACAGTGAAAACAGCTTGACCGCAGTTTGTTTTCCGATTGCTACGACCTCCTCCTACTAGTCTCACTTGTCCCATTCATTCATTGTTGACGAGTAAACTTTCAGGAGCTTTTAGTGCCCTTGTGTTTTATCTTTTGGCTTTGTACTGTGCATTAGGCATCAAATTTGACCTCAAACATGTCACTGATAATACAGAGACTCACTTTGAAGAAGGCCCTTTGGGTGTTCACATCCTAGGACTTTAAAATGGTGCAACCTTACTTGAATTTTCGAGGTTACAGTTTTTACTCTGCGTCTGCAAGCTGAGATGAACACCAAGAGTTAAAATAAATGGAGACAGTCTGAATGGTTTCATTAAGTTGCTTTTTATACATCCTCGTGCAGTCCTGCGCCCGAGCTCCCCTGGGTCGAATTTCTCCTTTTCACCTTGCAAATAATCCAGGCAGCAACTCTGTTAACAGTGGTGGAGTATTAACCAGCTCTTGTTTCACAGTGCAGGTCATCTCTGCTTAAACACACACACACACCTGCCTTATATCCAAACTGCCTTAATGTGCTTATTCCCGAGCTACTTTAAAGAAAAATTCAGACGGGTAAGCTGCGGGCCGTGTTTTAGCTGTTTCTCAAACTGTCAGCCAACTTCAGTCACCTCCCTCCGCTTCCCTCCCACTCTGCTCCTAAAGCTCTTTTCCTCCTCATTTCCCCTCTCACTCCACTTCATCTTATCCATGTTCATCCGTTAATCTCTCCTTTGTCATCCCTCGCTGCTCCCTGTTTACTCCTGTCATCATCTCACTTTCATCCCCTCTCCCTCCAACTTTTATCCACATACTTTTTATGCTAATTTATTTTACCTAAGAAATAAATGCTTCCTGCTATAAACTATATTTTTTTCAGCCTGTGAGACAGCTCTTAAACTGCATGCGACTGAGTTTTGTTGATGCTTCTTTGGGCATGTTTTAGTAGACGGTTATGGCGGTGGTTAAGTGTGGCAGAGGCAGCACTGATCGCTGTAGGTGAGCACCATGTCTGCAACACTGTCAGTCAGGGTTTGGCTCATGATGGTTGCCATATGCTGTCCCATCCTGCTCCCTTCCACTCCTGTTATTGCTGTCTTTACTGCCAGGAATGAAAAAACGGAAAATTATATGCAGACCAAAAATTCATGGTTCACTCCTCTTTAGATTATATTATATTAATAACTGTAATAATTACAGGATGATGTGCTGTTTATTTGTTTTAGTGTCATACCTTTTTGGCCCCTCTGACGTGGGATTACAGGACACTATTATGCTATTATCTGCCTGCACACATGAAACAAAAAAAGGAAAAAATAAAATACGAAAAAAAAAAATAGTAACATCTCAAATGAACTGTTCACGAGGAACTAATAAATCAACAGATTATCTCAATAAAAGAGCTTTCCTCCAGTTCTCAAGGCTATCTCCAGATAATTGTTTCAAACCTGAATATCCATTTCAGTCTATGTGTATTTTCCATAAATCAATATCTACTTTTTTCTTACGAATTTAGGCATCACACAGTTCACAATAAAAAACAAAGTAGTAAACTGAATGGAATTAATCATCTGTATGATTTTAACAGCACATTGGACCAATCTGCCTAAGCATGCCATCCAGTTTCTGACAAGTTATATTCACGATTCTGCAAACAATAGTTTCTATTATTGTAAAAATATGCAGTTTTGCTTTGCATCATAGCGACGCATACATTTCCCAGCGTGCTGGACTGAGTAGTTTGTAGTTTGCTGTTAAGTTTTGCTGTTTTCTGTTTCATAACGCAAATGTCATTTGCCCCCAGCTGTATTTTTCTTTTGAGTCTTTCCACATCTAATGTTCATCTGTTATGTGTCAAAAACTGATCACTAAACACAGAGTTGCAAAATATTGTACTTATGAAGGGCAGATTGATGAAATGATGAATGATGATGAATTATAGTGAATATGGTGAATTATAAATCCCATTGAAGGAGATGGACCACACACAAACATCTTGGTTTTATCAGTGTAGTGGTGAATAAAAAGCTCAACGTTGTGTCATGTGTCTTCATCAGGAGCCAGACATGAATACTTGGTTGTAAAGAACTTTTTATACATTTTCAAACATTATAATCTTATGAAAAGACCAAAACCATCAATGAATTGATCCTAACTAAATAATTGCCTGTGTAGCCAAAGTCTGACATATTTAATTCCTCCACTGTTGTTCAGAAACTGTTACTAACTCATCAGTGAGCCGCACTGTCACAGTGAGTGACATGTTCATTACCATGAGCACACACGCTGTATTTACTCTGATCCCACATACAGCGTCCTGCTGTAAACACTCATGAGAGCGCCAATTGTGTGTCAATCCACCGCTGAAAATAGTCCCCAACAAATGCACTATTTTCACTCCTGTTTAAGTAACATTCGATAACAACCACAGTGCCCAGCTGTTTTAGGGAATTACTGAGCTTTTTTTTTAATAATTAAACTATATGTTTAAGACCTGTTTTTAAAGATATATGTTTTTAATGGGAACAAATGGACACCAGGCTCAGTGCTACGGACAGAGCAGGAAAATCAGAATGATGGATTTGACAGTTTTAGTCTTACACAGAACAAAAATATAAACACAACACTTTTGTTTGTCTATTTAATAATCTAATATTTTTATATTTTCTTCTGTGCATACAAAAGGCGTGGTCCTCTCAAAAATTAGTTCACAAATTTGTTTAAATCCACGTAGGTAATCATTTCACTAACATAATCCGTAATCCATCCACCTGACAGGTGTGGCATATCAAGATGCTGGTTAAACAGCATCATTACTACACAGGTGCACCTTGGGAAGGTCACAGTAAACGGTTGCTCTAAAAATGTTTAGTTTGATCGCACAATGCAATGTCACAGATGTCACAGGTTTTTAGGGAGCGTGCCATTGGCATGCTGACTGCAGGAATGTCCCTCTGAGCTGTTGCCCGTGAACTGAATGTTCATTTCACCACTATGAGCCGGCTCTAGTTTCATCTCTGTGAATCTGGCAGTACATTGAATTGGCCACACAACCTCAGACCACATGTCACCACATCCATCGTCTTCACCTGCAGGATGGTGGATTATCTTGTAAGTGTTTTGTTCAGTGTGTAGAAAAGCACCTTATCCTTTGAGCATGTGTGTCGTCTAAAATTCCCTCTGTACAGTAAATGGCCTTTTTATTCGGGCCAGTGTTAACTGTTAGAGTTGGTGTTTTGAGAATTAAAAGGGTCATGCACCAATTTTCTGGACAGTATAACAGGAACCAAAGCCAGGAGAAGAAGCCTCATAAATACAAACATACAGTAGCTACAACTAAGTCAGTTGTTTCAGAGGCAATATTAACACACAAATAAACACACATTTTAAAGACACCTAGCTGTGATTTATCTGGAGATTAAATGTGTCTGTAAGTCACTTGTGTTGAAAGCATCTGCTAACCTCACTGTTAACTCTACTATTTGTCTCCGATCCCCTCAGAGTGCTGGAGCCCAAACCCCCGCAGCAGGCCCTCCTTCACCAGCATCCTGAGGCGACTGCTGGCCATCGAGCAGTCGGCCATGTTTCAGATGCCTCTGGAGTCCTTCCACTCCTTACAGGAGGACTGGAGGCTGGAGATCCAGCAGATGTTTGACGAGCTTAGGGCCAAAGAGAAGGTGAGAAACACGAAAACACAGATTCATTCATGCACCATCAGAGGGAAGTTAATTATTAGCTGACCACTGTAATTACAGAGAAATGTTTAGGTTTTACAATGAGTCTTTGACAGGAAGAGATACTGTAGTTTAACAAACTGCCAGTGAACAACGGAGAAAATATATGTGCGATTCTGAGGATCTTTATTTTTCATCAGAGTTTATTGAAAGAGTGATTTCAGCAGAAGAATTGAGGGTGGGAGGAATCTCACCATGTCTCCGTCTGTCTGAGGTGTTTCTGCAAATAACAATCACCTTAGCAACAAGCCCATTGCCAAAAGAGGTGTCAGAGGAGGTGCTGCTGTGCTAATAACCTCTCCTCTCCTCTCCTCTCCTCTCCTCTCCTCTCCTCTCCTCTCCTCTCCTCTCCTCACCTCTCCTCTCCTCTCCTCACCTCTCCTCTCCTCTCCTCTCCTCTCCTCTGCTCTTCTTTTGTCTTCCTCTTATTGTCTTATCACCTCATCCTTTCTTCTCATTCTCTTCCTCTCCTCCCTTCCCTTTGTCCATTCCTTATTCCTCTCCTCTTTATCCTCTCCTTCCTCTCCTCATTGTCTCCTCTCCTGTTCCTCTCCTCATTGTCTTTGCTGCCCTCTTTTCCCCCCTTTGTCTCCTCTTCTCTCATCCTCCTCTCTTGTTCTTATCCTCATTGTCTCCTCTCCACTCCTCCTCATCCTCTTTTCTCCTCTCGTCATTCTGTTTCTCTCCTCTCCTGCCTTTATCCTCTCCTCCTCTTCTTTTCCACTCCCTCTCACTTACCTCTCCTCATCCTCATCTTGTCCTCTCCTCCTCCTCCTTCCTTTTTTCTCCTTCTCCTCTCTTGTTTCTCTCCTCATCATCTCCTCTTTGCTCTCACTCTCCTCCTCATCGTCTGTCCTTATTGTCTTTCTCTCCTTCTCTCCCTTTACCATCTACTTTTGCCTCTCCCCCTTCTCTTCTCCACTCCCTCTAATTCATCTCTCCTGCTCCTCCTCTCCTCTCTGCAGGAGCTGAGGTCCTGGGAGGAGGCGTTGGCCCGAGCAGCTGAGGAGCAGAGGGAGCAGGAGGAGCAGCTGAGGAGGAGAGAGCAGGAGCTGGCGGAGAGGGAGATCGACATTGTGGAGCGAGAGCTGAACATCATCATCCACCAGATGTACCAGGAGAAACCCAGCGTGAAGAAGAGAAAAGGACACTTCAAGAAGAGCAGATTACTGAAGCTGGGCCGAGACAGCAACTGCATCAGTCTGCCCTCTGGTGGGTGGATCAGGGAACTGCATGCAGATTGTTTTAATCTGGTGACTCTGGTGCACTGAACTGGCAGAGCTCCCAGTTACATGGTGTGTTTTCCAGGTTAGAAATTTAGGACTTAGACGGCTCTGAGAGATTACACAACAGTAACAAAGTTTGTCTACAACAACAACACACTGCAAAGTCAGAGTCATTTTAATCTCCCTTATCAGAAAGAGAGGAAAACAACACATTTAACTCCAGAGATTCATCAACGTTTCACACTTGATTATGAGGCAAAATGTTGATGATACAATGGAATTATTAGAAAATTTTGCAGATGTCTGCTCTTCAAAATAACACCTAATCCTTCACTCATATTTATTCTCTTATATTTTCATCATTTTATTAGAACATTTAAGAAAAACATTTTTGTGAAGCTCTTACCTACAAATATTATAAATAAATGACAAAAACATTAACTGACAAAATTAATTTGAAATAATACATATCTGTCCATCAGCTAAATGATTAATGGACTAATTGATTCAGCATCAGTTTTTAACAAGCACAGTTGTATTAAGGAAGTTCACAGTATGTGTTACAGTCCAGGCAGACAGGAAGAGTTCAGCAGTATATTCACAAAGAGAAGATTTATCAGCTTACAGGCAGTCAGGTCCAGGCTCAACATTAAAGGTACATATTCATGTTTAGATGGCTGGAAGGTAAAGGCTTAAACAGCATTAAAAGTCTAGCGGGGATTGAGAGGAAACGTGACGGATATATACTGCACAGGTTGACGAGGAAAAGTGGAAACGTAAATGTGAGAGTCAGGTGACTGGGACAGGTGGGTGAGTGTGAGGGCATCTGGTGGATGGAGGGAGAATGGCATCACAGGGGTGAGAACCAGGACACCTCTGTAACCCTTTTTCCACCAACATGGATCCAGTTCTGGTCCGTTCATTTTTACCAAGAACAAATTTGGTCAGAACCCAAAAAGTTGGTTCTCAGCTGGAACCAAAGAATAGCAGGTTTTCCTTGCGTGTCATATTCTACATTTTGGAAAGAGGGAGTGGAGAAGTCAGTGAAGACTCTCAGTCATCCAGGTCAATTTAATCCTAAGTGCTTTATCAACTGGACTTGCTTGACGTTTCACTTCTCATCCAAGAGGCTTCTTCAGTTCTCACAGACTGGTGCAGTGTTGCAGGCTTTAAACTCTGTGTGGGTTTGAACCCTTACAGAGTCGTTGAGGTCACATGTGAGTCATGGCCACCCGGACATCTTGTGTGTTGTTAGGGTTAGATGGGTCCACGTGTGAATGGATGTTAAGTCGACTGGGCCCTCTGTTGATGACACATCCTTGATTACAACAGTTTTGCTTAATACTGGTGGAAATGTGGACAAGGTTCCAGGAATCATGAACAGAACCAGATCAAGAACGACGGCTATTTTAGTGGAAAAGGGACATCAGTGACTTACAGTGAAGCTCTAGTGTGCACCACTGTGTTCTCGAAGTTAGGAAATGTTTGACATATGATTTATGTAAAACAAAAATCTCTGTTCTTGCTCACTTGTAGGCTTTGAGCACAAGATCACAGTCCAGGCGTCTCCCAGTGTGGACAAGAGGAAGACTCAGGGGAGCGAGAGCACCACCCCGCCCGCCAGCCCGGGGGTCATACCCCGCCTGAGAGCCATAAGATGTGAGTGCAAACACCTGAAAGTCAGACAGCATCCTGTGTGAGAGAAGGTGAACTTAAAGGCTAAGTTCGGTTTTTTGACATCTGGGCCTTATTTTTAGGAATAAATACGCTCGTAGACTCACCCAGACGATTTTGGTGGAGCTCGGAGCCGTTTTCGAGCAATTTAGATCCATCCGACGGCGTCTTCTCTCATGCCATAGAAGCGGACGGGGCCAGACATCGAAGCCCCTAAATTAGACATTATCTGCTGCGAAACTCGCTTATTTCACCTACATTTTATAAATGAATGGCCAGTGTTATCACCATGTCCGCTCAACGTCCTTGTTATGGTCATCCGGGGCTTTACAAACGATGGTCACTTTTGGTGACGTCATAGACGTGCGCCGCAGGAGCGCAGCTGAGTTCCGCCGGCGCTAGGCTAGGCTATACAGCTACACAGCTATTCTTGTGCAACATGACGGAATATTTATCCGAGTAAACGTGTCTGATGACGACTCCGAGTATGATGGATGCCCGTATCGTTTTGAGCCAGAATACACCGACAAGGAGCTATTGAAAGGAGGATGCAGAGGGAAAGAGCCGAACAGCTGGCCAGAACAAGCGACCACTGCACGTCCATGAATGGGGCTAACTGGTGTTGTGTTGTGGACACTGCACGCCACAGACCACGAAGAGGAGAGCTTTTGCTGCTCAGAGTGGGACTTGAGACCAGAGGAACACGTATTGATGCCCCCCAAAATACGTGTCTCACTACACTGGAAGATTTTCTGCCATGACAAACCGGGCTGTGGTAGAGACTTTTTTATGTCCGAGAGTCAACTTGCAGACGCAGCCGAAGCCAGCAGGACCGAACGGACAACTTTCGATAGAGTAAGTAGCCCATACAAATGCAAAAAGGGTATATTTCTATGAGTGTTTACTTTATAAATAAATAACGGTCGAAACAACTGACAATTATTTTGTGGAGAAAGCATATGACTACTTGTAAGTGTGCGCTAACAATGCAGACCCGTGGTGATTGCAGCTCGAGTCACAATTTATTGTCTGCAGAGAATAACCATATCATATGCATTGCGAGTTAGTTTTTCAAAAACTAGCATGGACTAGAGTAAATTATATTGCGTACAGTGCAGTAATTCTTTTGCAGGAATGTATTTTAGAAGGCTACTCCTGCTCAGACATAGGTCGTGAAGATAGCTATTCATTTTATACAAGGAGCTTTATACGCTGGCCGACGTGCACTGGTTATCGACCAATATTATTACATCTTCAAAAGAAATGCATTACCTCCGCTGCGTCTGTTTTGCCCTCTGAAACAATCGGGATGGCATTCCTCCTGAGGTACTGACGCTGAGCTTCCTGGCCTTTTATCTT
The DNA here is from genome assembly GCA_026686955.1 of Epinephelus cyanopodus. Taxonomy (NCBI): domain Eukaryota; kingdom Metazoa; phylum Chordata; class Actinopteri; order Perciformes; family Serranidae; genus Epinephelus; species Epinephelus cyanopodus. Next base: position 22,948,005 of record CM048918.1, on the reverse strand, counting down.
TGTCGTCTTCGTAATGAAGTCTTCTGGAGCGAAGTGAGCGCTGCAGACCCGGTGACTGACCCTCCTCAGTTCTTCCATAGCAATATTCGGGTCCATTTTCAGGACAACAAGCAGAGCTTTAGTAACTCCGGGTTTTTCAAAGGAAGCCTGTGGAATGTGAACTTTGTCCACCTAGTCATTTTGTTTGGACAAAGTGGAAAAACGCAATGACGAACCATGTTTGTACCCGTGTAGCCGTATAGCTCCTAGCCTAGCGCCGGCTGGACTGCGCTCCTGCGGCGCACGTCTATGACGTCACCAAAAGTGGCCCATCGTTGTAAAGCCGCGGATGACCATAACAAGGAAGTTGAGCGGACATGGTGATAACACTGGCCATTCATTTATAAAATGTAGGTGAAGTGAGCGAGTTTCGCAGCAGATAATGTCTAATTTAGGGGCTTCGATGTCTGGCCCCGTCCGCTTCTATGGCATGAGAGAAGACGCCGTCGGATGGATCTAAATTGCTCGAAAACGGCTCCGAGCTCCACCAAAATCGTCTGGGTGAGTCTACGAGCGTATTTATTCCTAAAAATAAGGCCCAGATGTCAAAAAACCGAACTTAGCCTTTAAGGCAGAACTGTAATGTGAGTTATCTTCATGTCCTTCAGTGACACCGAGTGATGGCAGTAAGACGTGGGGCCGCAGCGCTGTGTGTAAGAAGGAAGACCTGTCCACCAGCAAGAAGAAAGGACGCACCTGGGGACCGAGCTCCACCCTCCAGAAAGAGAGGGTCGGTGGGGAGGAGAAGTATGTGCACAGTTTACATACCAACGATGAATGTAAAATCACTTTTGCATGATGAAGCCAATCACACATTACAGTGTGCAAAACCTTTGCCTCCTTGACTAATGGGGTTGAGAGGATCTACACAAACACAGCAATAACATACACACAATGAAAGCTAATTTGCAGCAGGTAAGCTATGTAGCCTATAGGGCTGGGTATCGTTTAAAAAATTACGATAACAGTACAAACACCACTCCCTTAACAAGTGTCCGTCAGGTCAGGGATGCAGTGGTGGTTGAAGTAAAAGTACAGATATCTTACCAGAAATTGACTTTTGTAGAATTTAAAGTCACCTATTAGAATATTACCTGAGTAAAAGACTTAAAATATCTTATATTTACTGTATTTAAGTATCAAGCTATTTTATGATATTAAATGTTCTTAAGTAGCCTATTTAAAGTAAAAGTTCACGTACATGCGCTCATTTAAAAAAGCAAGTGGTCAGATTTTCAAGGGATTATTAAGTTTATTTCTTCTTAACATGTACACCACCTTAAAAATGGAGTGTACATTACATTCTCTTAAACGGCGTCTTGTTTACAACTTAAAGAATTCAAAGAAAACTTTTGACTATCTAGCGCTGACACACTGCAGTGGAGCAGTCACTGTGCAGTTATCTTTATCTCATTGAATCATTACCTGCCCTCTCTGCTGTGGGACGCCATTTTCTGCTTCCATCATGAATTTGGTTTCATTGTCTAGTGGAATGTCGTCATTAGCGTATGTAGCATGTAGCGTCTAATCTGACATGCAGCCAGGGCTTGACTGCGGCTTTGAGGACACTTGTTTGCACTTACCGTCATGTGATTAACTTATGATCTAACTGCAATTTCAGACCACAGATTCACTAAATCTTCTGATTTTATTTTGTAGTAACAAAGATGCTTAGGACAAATGTGTTGGAATAGGAGTTTATATTTTATTTAGGAAATATAGTGAAGTAAAAGTGAAAGTTGACACTCAAGGAAAGTACAGAGACTTCCAAAAAATACCAAGTACTACTGGCATGTAGCATAGCCATACTTTTGAATGTTTTGGTGGCATCTTGACATGCTGTACTCCAGCTCTGTCAAATACACAGTGCTCGACTGCCAAACAGTGTAGTGTTTCGCTGAAAGCATAACTGTGGCTATTTTTTTTCTAGATCTGTGTACAAAAAGGATTGAATGCAGGTATGGTTTGACCGGACAAATTTAGATATTACTCAGTACCCTAAAGGTATTGAGTGCTGATACCCAGCCCAAGCAGCCGACCTGTCCTCCCAAATCTACCCAGACACTGACAGATAAAAGTAGCAGAAAGTCAGAAACTCTTTGTGAGTAGGACAGTTGGGCAGCGTTTTCCTAAAGAGGAACACAATGTACCTGATGAAACTGCAGTGACAAAAATTGGATCACGAGGATCACGAGGCTTGCTTTCTGTCACAGGCGAGAGGAAACTGCCTTTGCTCATATTTTTCTGTACAGAATATTTCTTGTAACTCAAAAAAACCCAACCCTCTCAATCAATATATCATTACAGCATGTGGAGCAGACAGAAGCAGAGCATCTCTGAAAATGTGGTTGAAAGAAATCTGTCGTAGCTGTTCTCACCTGGCGTGAACCTTTCTATCTGAATACACTGTAGTGCTTTGTTCTGTGTTTTAGAGGTTAGTTGTGATTGGTGGTGTGTTGACATCATGGTGTCTGTTTGCAGACTGAAGTCACTTGGTGAGGGATGCAAAGTTTGGTCATCCAGCGCACCAAATCTGGGCAAGTCCCCCAAACATGCACCCATGACCGCTGGCTTCTCCAGCCTCAATGAAATGGGTAAGTCTTCACTTTTCATTGTAAGTTGGTGACAAGAATCGGATCGTCTGAACTCTGTTTCACTCCCCTCTGTTCCTCTCTCTGAAACAGAGGAGTGCTGTGAGTTTGAGGAATCACCAGGGTCCCTGCAGCCCTCAGAGACCAGCAGTAACGGGGCTGTGGATGACTCAGGGTCCCTGTGGGGCAGCCTGGGGCCAAACACGTTGCCTACCGTTGTTAACACGAGCTACTGTCAGGGCCCCGTCGGGCTGGGGACGGGGGTGAGCAACCAGGACTCACTCCGTCGCTGCAGCCAGAGGAAGAAAAGCGATATGTTGCTGTTGGGTTGTGCCTCTCTGCTCGCGTCTGTTGCCCTCGGACAAGATCTGATGCAGCTGGGAAAACTACAGGTGAGAAAACAGCAGACAGAACAGAGAGAGAGAGAGAAAACTGGGAAACATCTTTACTTTAGAAAACCACAAAAGAAGAAACCAGCCGATCAATATTGCTCCTGGCACAGTATACCTTGAAACAAAGTATTTTTCGAGGTCAGCCCAATTCTTGTAATTGCTAGAACTTAGTCTACATAAAAATAGATGAATAAATGAATTAAAGCATAGGAGAGCTCAGAACCCATTTTTAGTTCCACTGTCTAAAAAAGATATATACAAAAAAGTAATAAAACTAAGAGAATAAAAACACCACAATTGTTATGAAGATGACATCAGCGTGAGATGTTTGGATGATGGTGGATTTTGGTTGCTTAACAACACAACTTAAAATCAAGAAAATATCAATTTCGTCTGTCGTCAGTATTCTACGTCAAATTGCTGTTGGCATTAGACGTTGTCCTGACATCAAATTTTGGTCTCCTTAAATTCAGCTAAATGTCATTGTCTAATAATGTGGCCAGCTGAGTTAATATGTCCAATAAGAATATGATGTTTTATATATATTTTAAGTTTTAATATCTAAGGTACGAGTGTTAAACACTGTAGCATAATGCACATTTTATTTTTATTTTAATGCACATTTCATTTCTGCTTTATTTTGTTTTATTGCTTTATATTTACATACTTATACTTTTATTCTTACTTCTTATCATTCTCTTTTCTTTACATCGGAGCAACTGCAATGAATCATGATGTCCCATCTGGGATCAGTAAAGTATCTCTGATTCTGCAGTACACAACAAAAAACAAAACAAAACATAACTGTAAAATATGGCCAAGTTTTATTTTTTTTCAGCAGTCAAACAGCAAATACTTTTGTTGTTGTGTTGATAATGTTCAGTAAGAATCATTGTTCAGAAGTAGAAAATTTGGTCAACGCTCCCAGTACAAATGTAGGACAAAGAGCGGAGGCTAGTTTCAGTTCATTCGAGTTTCATTAGAAACCGTCTGGGAGTTAAATAGATGATCTGTGCAAAAGTTTACTTGGAAAGCTTCAGCAGGTTCGCCCTGATATAAATTTATGCTGCTGGAGCCAGACAGCTGAAAAATACTGGAACTGTACTGACCTCAAAGTCAAACATCCATCCACCCATTTTCATAACCGCTCATCCTCTTGAGGATCGCAGGGGGCTGCCAGCTGATATTGGGCGAGAGGCAGGGTTCACCCTGGACAGGTCGCCAGACTATCACAGGGCTGACACATAGAGACAGACAAACATTCACACTCACTTTCACACCTACGGAAAATTTAGAGTCACCACTTAACCTGCATATCTTTTTCCCTTTATTAGGCACCAACAGTTCCCCCCTGCAGGCGTGCACTTATATACAGTCGACACTTTTTTAGATAAATATTCCAAACAGGATAATGAACCATGTTAGTCTCCTCATCTTAAACTAATACATCACATTTGGGATGAGATTAAACGGGATGGAGCAGCTGCCAAATTATCAGTGTGATGCTGTGGAGTCAGCACGGTTCGAGGTCTGCATGGAGGGTTTCCAGCACCTTGTTGAATCTGTGTTTTAAGGATTTCCGTCTGTTGTTGAAGTTGATACAGTGTGTAAAGCGAGAGGATCAATGAGAGTAATGATCTGCGTGTAATCTTTTGCTGTAGTTGCTTTAGTAGAGAGAGGAAGTGATTATCAGAGACAAAAAGTAACATCACACAGTTACGTGATCTGTTTCAGCTGATTGTATTTGAGTGCTGATCATGATGTGACCCCATGTTGTTGTCAGGTGCTCCAGGATGAGCAGGACCTCAGAGAGGAGCAGCGTAAGAAGAAGGAGGGTCTCTTCCAGCGGACGGGACGTTTCCGTCGCAGCACCTCTCCACCCAGCAGAAACCTCTCCCTGTCCCTCTCCAGACATCACGACTCTGCGCTCCCCTGCCTGGACCCTTCTCCCTCCGTCACACTCCTCTCTCTGTCCTCTCTGTCTGACTGCAACTCCACCAAGTCCCTTCTTCCCTCCGACCCAGACGATTACCCCCTGACACCGATGACGGGGATCAAAACACCGGTGGCACCACCAGCTCCTGCCCTCAACCCGCTCTTGGACCTGCGGGCAGAGAGCTTCAAGAAGGAGCCCAACCAGTCGCTCACGCCCACCCACGTGTCTGCAGCCATGGCCATGAACAGAGGGCACAGACGGACCCCTTCAGACGGGGCGATACGACCCCGAGCTCAAACTCTGGGACACCGCAGGACGCCGTCAGATGGAAGCATGCCCATGCCTCCTCCACCGGGGGCACCACACATCCATACTAACAAAGGTACAGTGACAGATAATGGAGAAGGTATGATTAAAGTTTAATGATAGTTCATCCTGTATTTGCTGAATTATGTCACTGGTTTTATTTTTTATTTTACCAGAAAGTCTCTTTAGAAACATAAGCCAAACACGATGACTGCGTAAATTCATCATAGTATACTATGCAGTCAGTTACTGCTGGTAAACAAGCTCATCAGCAAAACTAAAAGTAAAAGCCAATCCCAGATTTACTCTTGTTTGGCATTTCACCTCGCCATATTTGAGTTTTTTCATTGCTTTGTCTTTTGGATGCCTTTTGCGTACGGACTGGCTACCTCTTAACAAAGCCCCGACCTCACCTGAGCGCTGTGGGGGTACACACACATAAACATCCTGAGCATACACAATAAGAAGAAAATAAGAATGTACACGCAGAGGGCAAAGTCTCTGCAGAAAAATACACCGCCGTACACTTCTAATGGGTCATAAATGAATAGTAGTATATCTTTAACATGAAAGACACACAGTCTCTTGTATGATCTTGGTGCTGAGACCAGGAGCTGCTTTGAAATGTCTTCTCTCTTGGTGCGGTCATGGTTTGTGGTAAACTGCTGTCCTGGAATATTAACCTCAAAAACTTGCACAAACACTCTGACAGGTTTTAACCATTTGTTGCAACATTTATACTCATTTCAGTTTGACACACACTGTTCCTCAACTCACATCACCAGCCGCTAAAGGTCCAGTATGTAGGATTTAGGGGGATATATTAGCATGAATGTATTATTATATAATAAGTAGCTTATGTATCTTCAGTGCATAATCACCTGAAAATAGGAATCACTGTGTTTTTGTTACTTTATAATGAGCTGTTTAAATCTACATAGCGAGCGGGTCCTTGTTTAGGGGGTTGTCATGTTGAACTACCTTGTTTCTACAGTAGCCCAGAATGGACAAACCTAACACTGGCTCTAGACAGGACCATTCGCCTTGTTGTATCGTCTACTGTAGAAAGCAGCTAGCCTGGAAATCCAGACCCAAATCTAGAAAGATTTAGGGTCTGGCTATGAGTAATGAAAATGGCTCGAGGGGCGGCACCAAGCATGCATTTGAAAATATCACTGCACGCAATTGGATAACACTACGACCAATCAGAACAATACAGGGGGTGACGTATCCTAAGCGTTACCAGCGGAGCTAACTGGTAGATTAGACTCTTGCCATATCCAGTCGGCATAACAGCAAAAACGTCCTTCTTGCAAAGGAAAGATTCGAACGCCGTCTTCTGTTCCTCTTTTAGAGAAAAAGCCTAACTCGTTCACTGTAGCGGCCAAAGCCGTTTCAAACAACTGGTGTTCATCCGTAGCCATCTTGCAATGTTTACTGACTGGTTTTGGACTTCGTCGTCGCACTTGCAGCGCTGTCGTCATCTGTTTAGCTCGCCTCTGGCCCTCCTATCTCAGATACACCGATATGATTGGTGCAGCTTGGCTCCAACTGCATTGGTAATGAGCATCATTACTGATCGCCAGAGTGACTCCCTGAGCAAATTCAAATTGTGCTCTAGCAAGAACTCTGGATTTATAGGGTAGAAAGCAGCTCCACCAACATGACAAGAAACACCGATTTGTAATGTGAAACTGATTTATTCAGTGTTTTACCTGTTTTATTCACCTTGTTTTGTTTGTTTTGGAGAGGAAGAGACCTCTGCATACAGATCGGCTCCCGATAAAAACCTCCTGAATAATAAACACTGAAGGAATCCTAACTAGGAGAAGTTTCCGCTGGTTGCAGTCTGCAATCCTCACCACTAGATGCCGCTAAATCTTACACACTGCTCCTTTAATGTAGGAGAAGCACATTCATCTAACAGTTGTTGGGTAGACAGTTTGTGCGATTACATCTGCAAAGACACTGATACATCCTCTGATGCTTCATTACCTGATATAAAGCTCTAGCTGATGAGTATTTTTTAGCATCAAATAGTTTTCAAAATGTCTGTAAAATATTAGAAGTATAATAGAAAATCTAAATACCACGTTGACTTTAAGATCTTACTGCTCTGCTCTTTCAAACAGCCTATTCAGTTTGACTCCTGTCTGTCTAGCTACATGTAACCAATATGTACACAGAATTTTATTCACTGTAAACTTGTTTTGCTGAATATTTAATCATGTTATTGTTATTGTTATTTTGCTATTTCCCCTACCTCTGTCTGTAAGGTGACCTTGAGTGTCTTGAAAGCTACCTATAAATAAAATGTATTATGATTATTATTATTGTTAGAGAATACTCCAGTCTGAGCAGCTAGAATCTGAGAATATTTGGTATTTTTGCTTGAACGACGACAGTGAAACTTTTTCTTTTAACATTCTTTTCGTCTCTTCTTTGTTACTCAGGCACGCAGGACACTCTGGACATCCCCCGCCTCCCTGACCCATCCATCATCTACCCGGTCCCCCATCGGCGTAAAGCTCCCGCTCCACCAATCCCCGACCAGTTTCCTCTCTGCCTCATCAGCCCCCTTGAGAGACCCAAGACGCTGGAGTTCGCCCCCCGGCCGCGGCCCACGCCGGCCAGGATGAGAGCGGACCCCTGGAAGCTGGGCTCTCTCTCCCGGACCCTCAGCTCGTCTCCGGGCAGCAGCTGCGACAGCCCACTCGGTTCGGGGGACAGCAGCGCCAGCACCACACGACCCAACCTGATGGACATGGACATGGAGGGCCAGAATTTGGACCAGACTGTCCCACTGTGTGGACAGCGGAAGCCTGCCACTCTGTGTGGACACCAGTACTCATAGTGAAAAACTTTTCCGCGTTGGAAGAAGCCGTTCCAGGACATTGAAGCTTGGGCTGAATGCCTACTGATGTCTGAGCCGAGCAAAGTGCACTCACTGAAGTTTGCAAAAACATCCCACTTCTTGTTTTGGGCACTTACTGGAAGCCATTCCTCTCATAAGGTGTGAAACCCTTACAGCAAGCCTTTCCCTGATAGTGCTCTCTAACCTGCACGACACCGAGGGTCTTAGAGGCCCATTAAAAGCCTTGTAGTGTGCACACCCACCTACCTTACCCTGCCCACCTTTGAAGCCCCACAACCAGAACACTCACAACCTTCAAAAGCCATTCGAGTACCTAAAAAGCCACTTTTTCGACTTTGCTAACTGTTCATCTGCTTGTGCTTTTGCTTTCGTCTGTGTAGCTGCCCACTTTCCTCTTGCATCTCTCACTCCAAAGATGTTCACTCACATTTCACTCAAACATTCACCGTTCCAGGAGTCGACAGAAACAGGATCGGGACTGTTTCCTTAATGAGAGTGTCTTTGTTCTTATTTTGCACGCCATTTTTTCTGCCGGTGCACAACCATCTCCCATGCCTTCATCCTCACACACATCATCTCTCTGCATGGGGGTCATCGTCCTCTCCCCTCCAAGACGGAGACAGGAAGAAGAAGCCTTTTTCTCACAGCACTGGTGGACTGGTTACATCCTCAGCCTTGTACAGTAAAAAAAAAGCAGAGTTTATTTTCTCAGTGCTTGCACCATCCCAACCTGTTAGCAAAAATGTTTTTTATTGGTTTGGCAGACCAGGTGTGTTTCTCTCTGTGTGAATGTGTATATATTACTGTACATGTGTGGAAGAACAAAATGGGTTCTCTTTTTTTTTTTTTTTTTTGCGTGCTGGTGCTTTTTCAGTGCATGTTGTTTTACGTGTGAATGGTTCGCTGTACGACACGTGCGACACTTCTTTGAAATAAGATCTCATCTGTTTGTCTTTTACACGTTTTACATTCCTCACTAGCAGTCAGTAGCACTCTGTATGGATCCCATTCACGCCACTGAAATGGACACGAAAGAAGGAAACGCTGATTTCAACCTCATGTCGGACCGTTTGGAAGCTTCACATTCTCCTCTGATTGGTTGAATTCAACACCAGTGGCACCTGAGGAGCCATGTTAGTCAGCCTCTCTGTGGACCTGTGGACTGAAGTCACGGCTGACAAATCAACTTTTACTTGCGGAGTTGTTTTCGCACAGTGGTGGAAAATTTCGTCTTGGCTGCAGGTGGTATTTTACTTGACAGTGGAAATTTCTCTAGGTGAGTGTGAGTGAGTGGACATGCGTGTGTGTGCGTGCGTGTTATTATTTGTATGGGATGATGACAATCCCGTCGGTAGAAGAGTGAGCCCAAACTCATTCTCCTCGTGTGGTTAAGAACACTGAGTATTTATTAAATTTATTGTTATTATTGGAAAGGATTAATTGTTATTACGACGCTCTTCCTGGGATATCTGTATATATTTGTTAATATAACAGGAAAAACCTGGGAAACTGAAACGTCCATGTTGTCTCCAGTCTCAACCTGTGACATTTCTGGGTTCAGTGAGGAGTAAGTGTGAAATGTGATGAATGAGAGACGAATAAAATACAAAGAAAGATACTTTAGTGTCAGTGCTACTTCTGTTATTTTTAATTTCATCCATTATACACAGCATGGTGGTGCAGTGGTTAGCATTGTCGCCTCACAGCAAGACGGTTTCTGGATCGAACCCTGGGGTGAGGGAGCCCTGCTGTGTGGAGTTTGCATGTTGTTCACCCTGTGTCAGCGGGTGCTCCGGCTTCCTCCCACAGTCCAAAGACATGCAGGTTAATTGGTGACTCTAAATTGTCCGTAGGTGTGAATGTGAGTGTGAATGGTTGTCTGTCTCTATGTGTCAGCCCTGCGATAGTCTGGCGACCTGTCCAGGGTGAACTCTGCCTCTCGCCTGATGTCAGCTGGGATAGGCTCCAGAATGAATGAATGAATCCATTATATAATAGATCATATAATGTCTGAGCAGTGATTAAAGAAATGCTCAGACTAATTACTTAAAAGTAGCAAACACAACAATGTGAAAATACTTCATTACAAGCATGAGTTCTGCATTCAAAATCCTACTTTATTTATATAGCACCTTTCAAAGAATCTTTACAAAACTGAATAAAAGACAAAGCACGATAAAAGCAATAAAAACAGAATACACATAACAGCATAAAACACAAAATAATAAAGGAGTTAAAAACACTAAAACGCAAACATAACGCAAAACGGTCACTCCAAAGTCCAGGAGCTCTCACTGCAAAGGCTCTGTCACCTATGTGAATGAATCTAGACCTCGGTACAACAAGAAAAGATGCATCTGAAGATCTCAGTGTGAGGAGGAACATAGAGCAATAATAGATCAGTTATATAACTTGGAGCAAGGCCTCTCAGGGCTTTGTATGTAATCAATAAAATCCTAACATCAGTTCTAAAAGCAACAGGTGACCAGTGTAGGGAAGCCAGGACTGGGATGAGATGTGGTCAGTCAGCAGAGTTTTGGATGAGCTGGAGGTGGGAGAGGGATCACAAGTACTTATTCTGAAGTAAAACTGCCCCTGAGACTGGTGACTAATATAACTATAATATATATTACATTATTAGATTGATAATACTACAGTGGCATATTCATGTTACACAGAGAAAAAAAAACAGATCAGTATTACATAATAACATGATGTCTTGTTATTGTTAAAACAAGACGTTTTTCACATTTTGCAGATACCATTATAAAAAACATTTACTGCTAAAACAATATACTGTTAATCGTGTAACATGAAATATTTCCTGTTAATGTGATCAAGTAATCAAGTTATGACATGAAATGTTTGTGTATTACACATTTTTACATGAAATGCTCCAACAAGATAATAGATTACAATGACAATAAAAGGTTTTTGTTAAACATGAAAATATCCTCTTTAAACATGAAAAAAGTCTTGCTATAGCATACACTTTTCTTTTTCTTGTTGTGTGAATATGTAATACTGAGCGCTTTTTCCCTGGCTTTGCAGTTATACTTCTGTATGATAATGATGCAGCAATGACATCAGTGTTTTAGTATTTTCATGTTGTAGCCGGTAAAAGTGGAGCCTGTTTTAATCACTTAATACACAGTTTGTTATTCATATTGTGATCTGATCTGAGGGTTTGTGAGATGATTAATGAAATGCTTTTTCTCCAGTGTTCAAATTTTTCTTATTTTAGCCTTGGAAAAAAAGACAAACTATCTGAGAAGTGTAGAGGGGGAATCACTAATAACTCAGACACATCTGACACATGACACTGCTTTATTGTTAGAGGTCACAAGCCTTAAAAATAACTGTTACTGTCATGAGGTTATTGTGTGTCTTTTATTTCAAATTTAAATCTAAAAAGTACTGGGTAACGACTGTGAAATGTCATAAAAAATAAATTATTTCCCTTTGAAATGTAGTGGAGAAGAAGTATAAAGTAGAATAACATGCAAATACTCAAGTAAAGTACCAGTACTTGAGTAGCTGTACTCTGAGTACTGATGGTTTGGTGGTTGCCTGCACGTACCAGCAGACAAAGGCGGCTGCAGTAGCAGATAAAATCCTCTCGGTGTCACCACTGTGGCCTATGATGTCATATCATTCCCCAGTCTGCTGTTTTTCTCCATGTAATGAATTCCTATAGTCGCTCTCTGACTCTGCAGTTACCATGAAAGGCAGATGAAGGTGCTCCGATGCATCCAAAGCAGTTAACAAAGATTTCAGGATTAAATTTTAAGACGTCAGAGGGGAGAGGAATCTTCTAAATGCCAAACAAAATGTGATGTTTCACACTGACAACCTTTGAATATTAAAGATGAACCCGGTGTACATGCAGCGTATACAGATGATGCAAACCGCACACTCACACAAGTCTTTCTCACACACTCCACTGTTGTGTCTGTCAGTGTGACCGCCAATCAAACACCCTCCTAGACGCCAGCCAGTTACCTAGCAACCCATCTTCACTTCCATGGTGATGCTATTAAAAGCAACAACAAAGAAAAAGGCAGAAAAAAAGGGATGATGGGCCTGAAAATTAAGTGAGGAAGAGAGAGAGGTGTTAAGGAGCCAGCAGAAAAAGATGCAGCAGTCTGAGCGTCGCCTGGCCGGTTCACAGCTCACACACACACGCACACACACACATATATTTTGTCTGATAGGGAGACAGTGTGTGCTTTCTCTGTCTTTATCTGCCTTAACAGCAGAGACTCTCACACGTTTGTCACCTCCAACGTCTTCCCCCTCATGGTTTCCTCAACAGTTATATTCACCAGATTTCCTGCTTTCTTTCCATTGTTTCAGGGTGCAACCACGTCACAGTCTGAATATGAAAGGATTCAGGTGGTGATGGTGTTGGTGGCACTTCAGAGAGGATGAGGAGTGCCAGAAAGATGTTGTTTTCTACTCAGCTTCGAAGTGAACAACAAACCAGACTGCCTGCCAGTTGGTGCGCCCTCAGATCTGCAGAGGGACTCTCTTTGTCTGAAAGTGAAGCTTTACTCTGAAACAATATATCATAATGAATCTGAGCTAAGTGACACCAAAGTGACTGATGGCATGATGTACTTAATCTACAGAATAACTTAAGTCCAAGTCTGGGGGAAATGTTGATAAAGACACAGAATGATTAATGTCCAGATGTGATTTGTTGGATGCATTCATAATCAATCAGATCCCAGAACGAACCTCTTAGACACTGAAGAAGAAAGTGTAGCACAATGTGTGAAATTAGAGGAATGTTCCTTAAAACTTATACACCGCTAATATGGCATTGTACTCCTACAATACTGTTTTTTTAAGTATTAAAATCGATGCAGCAGAACCAGAGATACTGCTTTGTTATTGCACATATTCATTTTTTAAAACTGGTGCCTACATTACCCACAATGCAGCTTGACTTGTTACGTTAGCAGCAGCTAGTGTAGCCTCAGGTATGGGTGAGCAATACCACAAAATTTGGGTTCGATCTGATACCAAGGAATACAGGGTCAGACTCAGTGATATCGATGCCAGCACTGATATTTTTTAATAATAAAGCAGCTTATTACACTTTCATGTAGGGGAAAGAGTGCGTCCTGATTTATGAGGTACATAATCAGTCTGCTAAAGTCACAGCTAAAGGTGAACAATCACAGTTTGAAAATATAATGCTGAAGACCAAAATGTAAATTTCATGATGATATACCTGGACATTTAACATATAAAAGCAACACACACCATAAGTTATAATGAGGTGCTGATCACTGGCAGCAGACTTGATTGTAGAGAATGAGTGTTGCACAATCTGGCTCCGTATGTGTTTCTTTTATTTTGATAACATTTCAGCCTTTGGGCCCTCTTCAAGACCAACAAGATGTTTGTTGATCTTGAAGAGGGCCCAAAGGCCAGAGTGTGATACGCCTGAATATACCTTAAGACTCTGAAAAGACTCTGCCAGTGAACTCTGTCTCTGTGTCAGGGTGTCTGGATGCTGTGACATTTTCCCTCCTTTATACTTTTCTGTTCCAAGTTCTCTTTCTTGTGTTTTTTCTTTTTTGTTCAGCTATAATGTGTTGCATTAAACTAGTCATGGTGTGTGCTGCGGTGCTCATATGTTGTTTGTGCATATGTTGTTTGAGTGCACACAACAACAGTGGAAAAGCAGAGAGTACGGAGCGTTGTTTACACAGATAGTTTCAATCCTGAAGTAGGTCGAAAATGGGTCCAATGTAGGGAGAAATGGATCCTTTTTTTGGTATCAATCGATCTTCAAAATGAAAAAAAAAACATGTTGATATTTTGTTATCAATCTGCCCACACCAAGACTCAAGCTGCTAGCCTCAAGCAGAGACAGTGAGCGTGGATAAAAGGGATACTTTAACGATTTCCAACCAGCATTGTTATAACGATGTGTGTAGTATGTGTAAATTAACTGCGGTAAACTTCCCTCCATTTTACCAGCACCCAGATCTTCCTTCTCATCTATCAGCTCCAATCCAGCAGATTGTCGCTGGCTCTAGGGCTGTAGCTCAAGTTGCAGATTGGATTTACACATTTTTGTATGCCCGCCACCATTGACACAATAGCCCTTTAAACACAGAGATCGCACGATAGAGCTGCTACAAAGTCCCTTCTTCATGCTGCCTTCGCATTTTTACACAGGACCAAACAACAGTAGCATCATTACGTAATCTGTGATTACAGATAGAAAATCAAAAGAGGCATGACGGGTCTGACATGTAACACAACAATTTGCAGAAATTTATAGTCGCTGTTCTTCTTTGAGTTAGCCGCTAACTGTTAACAGTTACTTTTTAAATCTCCAGCAGTGGGTGGCATGCACGTTAACAACACATAACAAAAACATCACACCCGTCGTGCCCATGATCGAATCCCGTCAGCTGTCCTGTCTATACAGACACCATTACGGCACTGTTACAACCTCTCGTAGCTTAAAGGTGAGACCACTCTGTCCCCTATTTAGCGATCATACTTTATATACAGCAGGGCAAGGTGACATAATAAGGAGCTATTGCAGCCTTGAACAGATGGTGTTAAAGGTGCTAAAGAGTACAGAAGCGGATTGAGAGAGATAGACGCCTCTTTCTCTCAAACGCAGACCAAACTACGATCAAATGGAAATATCAAACAGTGCTGATCAAATAGAAACCATGATTGTGTTAATGAGTTTCCTATTTCTTGCCCAAAATGTTTTCAGAAACCTAATTTATCTCACTGTATAACTGTAATTTGAGACAGTGTGACCAGCCACCCAACATATTGTCTCCTGTGGAAAAAACGGCCGAGCTCACATTACGTCACCCACCAGCAGGAGCGTTTATTGGTCTGGTGCAGCACAGTGCATTGTGGTAGTTGTAGGTTTCCTTCCTCTTGAACAAAATCAAATTCCCCCGCCCTTTCCCTCTGTTTTTTCTGGTCATGTATACGACCAGTTTCAAAGGTATTTGCATCTTTCTACTGAAGAGACAACCAAGTTTAATGAAAATCAGTGCAATACTATTTTAAACTCAGTTCTTTCTAACTCTGCACCCCGAGATTTTAGTCTTCAGTTCGAACCGATGCTGACTCAAGTGACATCTCTTGAGGAAATTCAGTCTTTACAACTTCTTCAACACCTGTAAACAGACTTCGTTCTGACCACACAACAACAACAACAACAACAACAACAACAACAACAACATTCCTCTTTGTTTGAAACTTTATTCATAATCTTCATTTACCAATCAATAGTGCATTCCCGGGCTAGCAGTTCAGTAAAACCAGTGATGGAGGCCTGTGATGTTTGGATGTCGAATGCAAAAAGGCCTCTTGGGAGCGAGGCGGAACAAAAACGCAGTCATAGCCTTGACGTCCCCAGCTTCATGTCCTTTCTTTCCCCCTCCATCACCACAGAAACAAACCAGGGGGAGATGTGTGGCTGTGAGGAGCAGCTCTGCGCTCAGAGTTCACTCCTGCTTTACTGGTCGTTTTACTGTGCGGAAACAGAAGAGTCAAAGGTCACTCAGACGGGGGAGTCAAAGGGCATTGCACGTACTCTGAGCCGGTTCTGGATCCCTTGACGAAAAGGGACATCAACAGAAATACCAACAAATACAGACACAGTCACGAAGCAGCTCTGTGGAGGAGCTAGAGTAAAATTCTCTTTTCTATCTCTTGCTTTTCTTTTCCGTTGATAAAGTAATTCAGTAAAGTAAAGCTCTTCACAACCATAAAACTTTCCACTTTTGTTATTTTTTGTACATTTGTATCATATATTCACAAAAACTACTCTGACATTTGACAAACATTTACCTCAAATGACATTAAAGCAAAGAGCAAAAATAACACAGCCAGTAGTTTGACTTTTCCGTCTCTTTTTTTTTTCGTTGTGCTTTTTGTTGTTTGTTTTCAAAGCTACACTTATGCAGAGATCAGGTGTCTCTATCTCTATTTGCACAGATTATGCTCACAATAACAGCCTCAGAGTCAGCTCTGCCATTAATCAAGAACTGATCAGCCAGAAATGAACCTGTTTTATGTGCAGCTAGTTGTCCCTAGACGGTCGTAGCACACGTTGAGCTAGAATGACTTAGCACAGCCAGACAAAAACAAGATGGCGACTGGTGCCATGGAGAGAGGACCACGGGAGGAGACCTATCCCTGAGAGGCCCATGGGTGAGTAGACTCAGCCCAGGCAGCCATGGAGACCGAGCCTGCAGGTGCTGTTGCTCGCTGTTGTTTGTTGATATATTTCCTCTGGGATACCAGAGCCTCAACCCCAGAGCTGGAGGATCAAATGTTTTTGTCTCAGTGTTCTTGACACGCTATCTTGTGTATGATGTTTAAGAACTGTATGAGAACTGTTAGATAACTTAAAGGTGTAGTTCAACATTTTGGGAGATATGTTCATTCTCTTCACTTTCAGTACAGATTACACAAACAAGATTTACTGTGTTAATCAGTTAGCACAGAAGAGGCTGGTAGGTGGACATTTTAGACAGAGCCAAGCTAGATGTTTCCCCATTTCCGGTCTTTGTGCTAAGCTAAGCTAAGCAGCTGCTGGCTGCAACTCTTTATTGGAATTGTTCCCCAAAATGTCAAACTTCTCCTTTAAGACATCATGTTCCTGCAACACAGCTATCAAGACCAGGAATACAGTATGGACCGAATCACCATGACGTCACACTAACAACAGTCACTTCCAGGTAGACAGCTAGCAACTGATTTCATTTGTGCAGACATGTGAATTCCCTTAGCTGAATGATTTCTGTTGTTATTTTGCAACGTTTAAAGATATATAGCTAAGCACGGTGGTCAGACTAATCTGAAGTTTGTGGTGTGCTTATTTTATGTACTGTGTTGCTTTGCTAGCATCTTTGATAAACAAAATCTACCAGTACAGAAGCTAAGCAATGTACTGCGGTGGATCAGGCCACCAGGAAGTGCACTAAAGCCAATTTTTCATAATGGCAAAATAAGAAACTACAGCTTCCAAGCCTGTCACGTGATGCGACTGAGCCAAAAAAGTTTCAACAGATTTACATCATAAAAGAGTGTTACAACCCCTGCAAAATGACTCATTTCAAAATCAGGATTTGATCTATTCTGTCCAGTAACATCTGGATAGTCTAGAAGAGCCACATGATTAAATCATTTTATACCAGTTCAAGTTAGCGGAGTGCTAAACTAGAAGTAGCCAGCTCGGTTGGTGGAAGTCTCTAGTGCACCTACTGTATGGGCCAAATGATGCAGAAGCAGCACTGATCATGTGGGTAATTTTGTATGTGGCAGTTGATTGTTTTTGGCTTCATGTGCCACCGCCTCCAACGCTGTATCCAGTTCTCTTGATACATCTATACAGTAGACAGGGGCCACAGCAAAATGTATTTTAGTCTCTTAAAAAAATCCATATCAGTTTAAGTGTACGATATATTTGGATCTTTTTTGCTGCTTTACCTCACACACTGATGGAGGAAACATTAGACCAGTGACTTCCGTATTCCGTGAAGTAAAATGTTTTTGTTAGTAGAGTCGGCTGGTTTCAGTTCTCCATCATAAAGGGCTGTCTGATGGCAAGGTAAAGCCATAGAAATTTTCTAAATATAGTGTTCACTGATTTTTTTCAGGTGGCTAAGAACTCATTGATTGGAGCAATTTCTAAAATTCTCTACCCAGAAGTAATTGTAAACAAACATTTTGATTTAGTCTGTTAGTTATTTTCATGTAATGCTGCAGCATACAATGAAGCAACACCTTTTCTTTTCCTGCTCTGACAAATCAAAATGTCTGTCATGAAATCACTTTCTATTTATTATATAGTGCGCTATATTTACTATCTGACATTTTATTTGAGTGTCTGAAATCAGAGTGTGAGGTGTTTGCACTTTATAGTGACTCAGAACAGTGGACATTGTTATAGTAGCAGATTAATACCTGAGGCTTTAGTATGAGATGTAGAGCCATCAGATATGGGTTTGATGCTCAGGGGTCCACATACTTTTCAGCCATATACACAGCTCTAAACTTTTCTGTTTGTAATCTCGTGTCTCTGCTGCCGGAGTGACTCAGAGCTGCAGCTGCTTTACTGGGGCTGATGATGGCCTACTTCTCCCTCCACTGGAGCCCCTCTGTATCATGCCGGTCCCCTCAACGCATGGTGCCGTCTCTCCAGAGTCCCATTGACACACTTAGGTCCCTATTTACCTCCTAGCAGGTCACTGAGAAAAATGGGGAGGGGAAATCTTTTACAGCAACTTTCTTTGATTTCTTCTTCCACATCTTTTTTGAATATGTTAAGCGGTGGAATAACCTCTTATCTTTCACCTTGGCTGAGGCAGAAGGTGACCCTGATTTATTAAAGACTTATTTTTTTTCTCAGTTTGATTTGATATCTATTCTACTGCTGTGATCACAGTCTGTCGCCACTGTCTGTGTTTATAAAGGGCAGAATGGATAAAATAGAGGTATGAGAGAACAGAGTGGCAGCATGCCATGACAGAAAGCAATACAGCAGATATAATCCCTATCCCATACATCTGGAGTAACTCTCTGGAGCCGCGCGTTACATGCAGGAGGTGGGCTTGCACACAGGGGAGAGGAGATTGGGTTTTCATGGCATCAGAGAGAAGGGGAAGGTCATGCTTTCACAAATTGTCAATCCAACCTTCTGCAGAACAGGGCAGGCAGATTTAAGCCTGTGGCAAAGCTATCATAAAAGCAATATTTGCGTTATTAATGATTCGGCTTCACAAGTCACAAGAGAAGCAAATTATTTGTGTATTTTTCGACAGCTAGCCATGGATATCCACAAACCATATCATCAGTAGTGTTGTCTAATGCTAATGCTCTGTGTTATCTGTCCTTACAGCTCCATGTTTGGAACCATTTTTTAATCTATCAACAAATTAAAAGAGGAAGAAATCTCAAATGGCTCACTCTTGTTGAAGTGCACTAAAGCTGAGTGCTCCAAGATGGCGGTCTGGACTGTCAGGACAGATGTGTGTGTGTGATTGTTTTCCCTGCACTAACGCTGCCCAGAGTCTTCTCGGTGTGTTATTGATGTCTGGGAAGCTTCAGCATTAGTGATAAAAGGTTGGACCTCTGTTTAGAAATTTTTAAAGTGTTTGTCTCGCTGTGAAACTTTAAAGTGGATTTCCATCCAGCCAACGGCGGTTGATGGAACTCCGATCCCATTGGCTATTTTCCCTTGTGACATCATTAACGGGGAGAACAGAGGGGAGGTGGGGGGAGGGAGGGAGGGGCTTTCGACAGTCTCAACAACGACACACGACCCAGGAGGGGCTTCGGACAACAGATTCAAGACACCAGTTTCCACAATAGCACGCCTGATGACAGCAGGAACCGCTGGAGACACAGATGCTCTTAATTAACTACCACTGAGTATGATCAACACAAAAGCAAATTAAAAAACCCAAGTAACGGCTTACAAACACTTGAATTAGCCCTTGAATTGAAAAAACAGTCCAGAAACTGAGATACATGGCATCCAGGAAAGAAAAGTGAGACAGTAGAGCGATAGATTAAGCACAGAGGCAGGCGTTCTCTCTACTCGATGAAGGATTTCCCGTGCTAGTCTGTCCCATAGTCTGCGTAAAGGGGCCTGAGTGAGCCCTGTTGGGGTAGGATGTACAATCAAATTGGGCTATGGTCTTGATATGTGTCACACACACCCCCTCACTATCCCCTGCTTATGTTCACACACACTCCTGCCCTCCTCCCGGTGTGGTCGAGCTTCCCAACCCCAATGGTGTCCTCAAGAATTTGAAACAAGACGGACAGAGAGAAGGCAGAGAGAAAAAGAGAGAGCAAGAGAGCAGAAACAAAATTCATTTTATGTCTTTAAAACATTTACTAAATCACGCAAATGTCCATTATTCATATGTATGTTTTGAAGCTCCTTTTTCATTCCACCACGATGACTTTCGTATGAGTATAATACAGCATTTTTTGTTGATTTTTTTTTTAAGGTTTGCTCAACTGTCTGCGTCTGGGGAGAGGAACCACAGCACCTGAGGGAGAAAAATGGGAGAAGAAGAGGGAAGAGGAGGAAAAGGAGGTCGGGTTGCAGACAGAGCTTGATATGTCTCCCGTTTTTATCCATCACTGGCGGGTGATTGGGTCTGTCTCTTCTGTCTGTGGGCTGTGCTGCTGTCAGGAGTCGATAGAGGAGGACAGAGGGAGGGTCGGTACAGGGTCAAAGGCTGAGGGGTCAGGAGGGTGGAAAGGTCGAGGGGTTAGCCCTGGGTCTCTTTGCCGCTCTCTCGTTCCCGCTGACCACTCTTGCTCATTTTCATCTCTGTCAGCTGGATGTACCGCAGCACGTTGGTGTCTGTGGCAGAGAGAGGAAATGTAGTGGATGTGAGGCAGAGAGGCTGAAATCAAAAGAAAGGCTACATCTTTACTTCAATCCAGGGTTTGTACAGACAAGGGCAAGTCATATTCAAGGACTTTCAGGGTCTTTTTCAAGCACTAATCTTTATTTTCAGGCATAAAATTGTTTCCCCTAAACCATCTGTTGCAAGGGAATTGAAGAATAATAGAGTTTGAAAAAAGAATGATTTATTTGCAAACACCTGCTAATTATCATAAAAGCCCTTAACCTCAAACTTTGAGGCTACACTACTAGGATTTGTACCCAGTCACTGTAAACTGACTCATCAATCTCACTGTTAGCAAGCAGAAAAATAACTTTATTTGAGCCTGAATTCTTTATAAATCTACAACATTAGTTGATCAATGCAATCTCATTTGTTAAAGCAGTTAAATTTAGGCTCCTTTGACGTGAGAGAAAAATAAAAGCACAGCGGGGAGTTTGGTTATGACAGAGCTAAAATGTGCCCCAGATTGCCAAAAGTAAAAGAGTCATTTGTTTTGTCCATTGACTGTTCAGAAAATATATGTATTTATAAATCAACTACTCTTCCCATGA
This sequence comes from Epinephelus cyanopodus, assembly GCA_026686955.1. NCBI lineage: Eukaryota > Metazoa > Chordata > Actinopteri > Perciformes > Serranidae > Epinephelus > Epinephelus cyanopodus. Next base: position 22,926,884 of record CM048918.1, on the reverse strand, counting down.
AGCCCTGCAGCCCACCTGCAGTAAAAACACGTACTCAAAGAACTCTACAGCACATTACTTTGTTATTCCCATATTGGAGAAATGTAAGTAAAATGTATTTATATAGTGCTTCTCACAGACAAAGATCACAAAGTGCTTTACAAGGACAATACGCCAATAATATAGCAACAATGTGTCAACAAAAACAGGGGAGAAGAAGACTGATAACAAGCAAACATAGGTGTAAACAGTGTGGGTTTGAAGTTATTACAATACTCGGCTCTCTGTGTGAGAAAGGGAGAGCCTTGAGTTTGCTTAACTGATCTCAATGATTCACACAGCGTGTTTTAAATGTGAATGAATGTAAATATAATTGCGTTCACGATAAACTCCACAGGGAACTTTTAACTCCTGTGATCTCGATTGTTTGGTGTAAGGTTGTTGTGAAACTCAGTCAGAGCTGTCTTAAGTCCTTTTTGCGTCTTGATGTTAAAATAACATCAAATATGTTAAATATTTTTGTGAGTTTGCGGTCTTGGTTCATGCAAATACTAAAATTCAATGACATGAACATTGTAAACAACCAATGGGTGCGCTCTCTTCAGCATCAAACAAGAAGCAGGAAACTGGGTAGACTGTAAACATGGAGGAGACTCCAGGGAGGTGCAAGAACGTGAACAAGTCTTGGTTTCATCGTACTGTGGTAAAGACGGAGAAATTGGTGGAGTTGTGGAGTGAACAAGAGTCAGTGTTAAATGTGGCGTGTATCTGATCCACCAACCAGCACTTATTTTAGTGATAAATCTTGATTCTTTAAACGGTTCACCTCGCATTACCATGGTCTCTTTCCACTAAGGCCACAAAATCCAAAATGTTAAGTTTGTGCACAAATATAGTTTATCCTAATGGATTATATTGATGCTGACTTGACAATAATATTGTCAACATATAATGGCTTTTATCTTGTATTTCTAGAACTAATGTTTTCGCAGACACATAAGGAATTGCTAATGTGTCATATTTCTCAATGGGAGTTTAGCATCATATTTTCCACCAGGAGTAGGATGGAAAATAATCTTAAATAAAATCTAGTTGTACTCCCTGCAGGATCCCCAGTCTTTGCAAAATCTTATAGTGTGTGATTAATAAGCCACATTGTTTTTAGATGTGAGAGGGGGGAAGGCTTTTTTCAAAGTCTTGTAGTGTACATTAGGCATAGATGTTGTCTCAAAGCCTTCTTTATGCTGCGAGGCACAGATTGTAAAACTTGTATTCATTTATTGATTATTTTGTCGGCCTAAAAGTTGTGAAATTTAAACATAATGACTTAACATAATGACACAAAAAATCAGTCAGTCAGTAAATAAAAATTACCGGGGACATGATCTCATTGTCTTCAGTGGAACCCAAACCACAGACCATTGCTTCACAAAGTCTGCAGTGTACAGTTAATAATGCATTATGGCTAATTATCACATTCCCTGCAGACATATTGTTTTTACATATTAAAGGAATACATCATCCGAATGACCATTTGTATAGCAATTACTCACCATGTGTTACATTGAATTTGTGAAGAAAACTTTTCGTGCATGCCTCCACAATGAACATTCTTAATGAATTAAAATAAATAGGAAGCTGCGTTCACAACAGCAAAACTATATCAAAACATCTCAAAACAAACGCTGACACAACTCCAGCAGCGTAATCGAAGTCCCATTTTTCCAGCCACATGCTCAGATTATTTTTTGGGCAATTTTGCCTTTAATGCAGCTTCAGACAGACAGGAAGGGTAGGAGAGAGAGGGGATGACATGCAGCAAAGGGTCACAGGTCAGATTCGAACCCAGGCCGTTGCAAAGGACTCAGCCTATATGAGGTAAACACTCAACCAGGTGAGCTAGAGGTCACACGTGCATATGAGCTCCGCTAAGCCGAGTTCAAACACACAATGATGACAGACATGTTTTAAATTGTAACGTTTAAACTGATAAGGCATGTGTTTGAGAAGTACTGAGTATATGACTGGATAAATTAGACTTGGATTATACTGCATCAGTTGTGTGAGAATTTGTAAAAAGATGTTTTGATAAAGTTTTGCTGCTGTTAAACGTGGTCCCCATTTACTTGAATTCATGAAAAATGTTTGCCTTTTTTGGATTCTCTGTTCACCATGGAGGCTTTCAAGAAACACAAAGTTTTCTTCAGAAATTCAACATAACACAGGGGGAGTAACTGATGATTATTTTGTAGGTGAAGTGTTCCTTTAAACCTGTGTTCTGGAAGTCCACTGTAGTCCAGTAATATACTATTATATTAAAACAAATGAGGTCTGCTTCAACATGCAGTAAAACTACAGAATCCATCTTTGTCACATGTTATGTAAGTGTAACTGAATGCACAGTGTATCCTTACCTGTGGGTTCACGGTTCTTGGCGTCACGCAGGTAGCGTAGGGCACATTCGTAGTCACCCAGGTGATAGAAGGCGATGCCGGCTCGGTACATGGCCTTGAAGTGGTCTCTCTGGTGGCTCAGCACCTTCAGACAGTACTCCTTCACCCTCTCATAGTTTACCAGCTCTGATTGCAACAGACATGCTGCAAGAGAAGAAGAGAGGGAACAAGTTAGTCGTGAGTAACTAGAAAATGCTTAAGAATTAATGATTCATTTAAAACAGTTTCCTCGAGTGTCATTTAGTGAAGTTAAAACGACAAGTACGTTGCCATGAGTGTGAAACAAAGAAGGGGATATTTTGCTGACAGCTTGCTCTGTGTCTTTTAATAGAGCCACAGTGAAATTTAGCCTCTACAGTTCTTCCTCAGGACGGCACCGAGCTGACTATAAATAGCTTAATACTAAATGTCTCACGGCGTAGAGAAGACACAAAAGTCATGCAAGCAGTTTGAGCCCTTGGGCCGGAGAGTAATGTCTTTACAAGCCGCTGCTGAGCTCAACATGCAAAAATACAATAATGGGAGAAAAATGTTGGGCTGAATGCTGTGAGGATGCTTAAGTCTTATTCCACTGACTTAGCAGATGTGTTGTACGCAGCGAGGGCAGCAGAGGAGACGAGGGAAAAGAAGGGCAGGATGCAGAGATCAAGTGAGCGACAGATACCGCAGAAGTCCTTTGGGATGAGATATGAGCGGTGAAATACAGATCTGAGGCCAGGAGATCTAAACCTGAACCAACTGGCACTTCACAAGCTGAAAAACACCTTAAAGTGAGATGTAGAGTGCTCAGGGAAAAGACTTGTATTTCATTGTAGTCATCAATCCGATACAGTTGCAGCAGCACTTCGCTGTAGCAATTCTCTACAGCTCTGAGATCAGCTCGGATCGGAATAACTTCATTAGTAAAGACACACACACACACACACACACACACACACACACACACACACACACACCGCTTTTAGTCCACCAAAGCTTTTAAATGCCTGCTGATGGCTCAGATATCACGTTCCCTCTGGTGGTCACAGGCACTTGAGCTTTTGTTTCCACCCTACTTGTTCTTTGTTTTCCCCCTCTCCATTTATCTGATGATACATCAAAAAAACAAATTTCCTTCATCCCTCCTTGTGCCTCCACCGTCACATCACTCTCCTGTACTCCCATCCCACCCGTTCCCTCCCTGATCTGACCCTCTTTTTTAACCCTCCCTCCACACTTCCATCCTCCCTCTTTCCCCTGAGTCTGCCCTTGACACACAGACAGCCTGTGTATAACATGAGTCAGGCAATATTAGCTGGGAGGCAGGGTGAGTCAGGAGTGAGAGGAGGCGAGGCAGGGATGAGGGGCATGGCTGCAGTAGGAGGAGGAGGAGGAGGAGGAGGAGGTTTATAATGTGAGAGGCTAAGGTAGAGAAGAAGAGGTGAGACCTGTGGGACGCTGCAGGGTGAGGAAAAGGAGACAGTGTGTTAAAAGCTGTTAGCGGTCCCCCCCTGAGCCTTCGAGACGTATATCGTAAAGGGTCAACAAGTGCAAGACACTAAATAATTCATCATGGACATCAGGGGACAGACAAATTCAATAACAGTCAATGTGTTTTGGTATTTAGAGGTTGAAGTTGCGTACGTCTGGTTGGGGCAGGCGGTACATTGTGTGCTGTATGTTCGCCTGTGTGTGTTGAGTCACTGCCTCGAGCCTCACAGCTGTAGACATGAACTTTGCTCCATCACATGCAATTAAAATGGAGGGGACGGGCTCTGGAGGTGCAATTAAAGGGTAGCTTTAGTATTTTTAAACCTGGACACTATTTCCCTGTGTTTTGTGTCAAAGTGACTAATGGGAACAACATTTTCTTGCAACTGGCCCAGTACTGAGCGAGACTGCAGTGCAAGCTGAAATGATAACACTCCAGTTATGTGTGCACTGTCAATTTATGTCAACTAAAAGTGCTCGTTTTGTTACTAACAGGCTCAGATTATTATTATATGTGTCTGTCAACATTATGGAAAGGATCCCAACAGAGATAGACCTCTGTGTTAAAGAGTAAGATCAGATTTGATTAACCAGAAACAGTCTCAAAATAGCTATCAGCAAACCAGACTCCATTTAATTAAACAGTAGATTTAGACATGCAGAGCCAGAATATTATAACATCTATCTGGGCGAATTAAAGATTAATTTCAACCAAACCAGAGTTGGTGGCTGTTGGAACTGTGAAAAACAAACCAAAAACCTTTTTTGTGGGTTTTACAAGGATAAAATTAATGCCTATTTAAATGGTGTCTGGTGGCTTTGATGAGCAATTTTGGGGCTATTTCTTGGTTGGTAACTTTAAGAAATTAACTTAGTATGATAATTTGCTGAAACTGTCACTATATTCTGAAAGAAGTACATGAGATAGATAGTCTGTCCTCCTGATAGCCTTCCTCCTACTGCCTCTAATGGCTTTTGCTAGACTCTAACAACCAATCAGAGCTGAGGAGACTCTACCGCAGCTGTCACTTACTTTCTTTGTGAACTGCGAACTGTCAAACTAGACAGCGCTGATCAAATGAGTCACAGTTCTGTTTCTGCATTGCATATATCTCACCTCAGATGTTTTCAGAAACATATTTCAGAGAGAAAGTTTGTGACCCACCCGCCATTTTGGATACAGCCGACTGAAGTACCAAGCATCACCCAGCAGACAGACCAACTTTCTCATTTTAGAGCTAAACAGTACACTGAAATATGTTCATGAAAACACCTGAGGCAAGAAATAGGCAGTACAGTTCGACCACAGTTCACAAGCTCAATTGACATGACTGACACTTGCATTAGAGTTTCCTTTGCTCTGATTGGTTGTTTTCATGTGGTAAAGCCGTTACAAATGCTACAAAGCAATACAGTAGGTCGGTAAGTATTCCATATATTTATACAGTACGTCCGTTGTTTCAAAAAGTCAGATTTTGTTTTCACTTTTGGTTTCCTGGGTGGGCTAAGCATGCATACATGGTTGAAAGAGATTGTCAAGAAGGAAAGAGGGGAAATAAATAAATAAATAAATAAATGAAAGGAGACATGCTGAAATTAATGAGAGAGAAACTGAAGAGCTGGAAAAGTCAACACAAAACAAAGTCAGGACCATTAAACAGACTATGTGATGTGTTTGCTGTTGGGATTAGTGAAAAAAACTTAAATTTAAATTTACACTTGTGCATTTTCTACTGTGACATGTCTAAATGTCCTCAGTGTAAAATGTTTGAGTGGCATCACATTCTCTTCAAACCCACCAACGTTTATAAGACCCTGATGAGTTGTATTTGCTGAATTGATGCACTAAAACAACACATCTGCATCTTCTAAATATTTAGTCAGCTGGTTTTGGAGACTCACTAATAAATATTGCTATTTTTGGTTTCCTTTCTTGTGTGAAAGTTGTCATATACAGCATTTCAAATGTATTAATACCATCATTATTAGCTGGATGTACACACACACACACACACCCTCATAGAAAGAAGAACAAAGCAAGCGTGACGATCCTCTTATTTTCAGTGAAGCTCGTGACTCAGAGCAGAGCAGCAAGGTCAAATCTGCTTCCTGTCTTCAGTGATCATAAGTCAGCTCAGTACAGTGGGAATCACCTCAGATGCCCTCTACCTCTCCTGCACACCTCTTTACAGACTCCACTCCTCTATTTGTTTTTACAACCATCCGGCTTCGACATGACTACTCTCATCCCTCCACACACCCATCCATCATCACCCTGCAGCAGTGGACGGCTTTCAGAGGATTCAGTTACAGTCCATAATGGCCTAATGGCTGACGCAGTTAGAGAGTTCACTGGCACTCACACACAAACATAAGACACACACACCTACAGTACATCCAGCAGAAACACAATGACGTGGGCAGAGGCACAAACACAAACAATAACACAGGTGATTGTAAACGATAAAGTGAACAAGGGCTTGATATAAGTTGACAACTCAAACACTCGCAGGTTCACAAACAGATGAGTTTGAGTGGACCGTCTGATGCAAACGATGGTTAAAAAGATACGTGATTGTCCACAAATGCACACACACAAAGGCAGTGTGCACAAGTGATGACTGGCCGGCCGCACCCTGCTGGCCCATTAGGCAGATGGATGGCATGCCAGAGGAAATGTAGAGTGTGGTGAGATGCATTAAGGGTGTGATAATGACAGGATCAGAGCAGGCTGGGCAGGGACACAGACAGACAAGAGGCCCCATAAAAAGACAGTAGAACAACATCACTGGAGCCAAGGTGTCCCGCTCACTGAGAGACACGCCAGTCTGAGGGTTTCTGTTTGTCATCTACGGTCTATATTTGTTCTATAAATGACTGTTCAGTCTGTACATTACTCTGCACTCATCTGCTTTTTGCACTTCTGGTTAAATGCTAAACTGCATTTCACTGCGTCTCAGTACTCTGTGTGATGACAATAAAGCTTTAATCTAATTGAAAAATAGACAAGATAAATCAGATAGGATGTGCAATAATTAACAAGCTACAAAGTTATGCATATTTTTCAAACTTTCCTCCAATCTTTCCTTTTTGTTTCTAACAAATTGCAGGCTATATTACACTCCTTGGTTAAACTGGTCACGAGCAGCAGACCAGCCCAGTAAACCAAGAAGTTACGTCCACATTGGACTTATCTGAACCTCATAATTTACTTCCAATTCCAATGTTGCCAATCCAGGAAATGGTGTGTCCTTTATGAAGTGACGTGGATGTGGTGGTAAAGATGTGAAGGATGAACATATAGCACGTTCATCTCCCCTCTAGCGATGTTCCTAATGTGTACTTTCCCCGGTGTTAAACTGGAAGCACAAATTTAGAATAATCTACTGGACTTTAAGTAATAAAGCACTCAAAATTTACCACAAGTGATGATGAGTAGTTTGAAGTGGATACACTGGGGGATGGGGAGCCAGTGGAGGTTATGAAGGATGGGGAGTAATGTAGTCAGTGTGTGAGAAGATGAGTTGTGGATAAACTGTTTCTTGAGTGTTTTGACTGACAAACCATAGAGGAGACCGTTGCAGTATTCCAGTCTAGAAGTGATGAATGCGTAGATGAGAGCCTCTGCAGCTGAAAATGAGAGGGATGGACGGAGGCAGGCGATGTTTCAGAGATGGTAGAAGGCTGTTTTTGTGATGTGTTTGATGTGTTGGTCAAGGGAGAGGGTTTGATCAAAGATGAAACCAAGGTTACGGACACAGGAGGAGGAGAGCACAGTGCGAGCATCAGTGGAGAGGGAGAAGTTATGGGTGGATTTGATCACTACAATCTTTTCCTCACATTAAACCTCACCATAGTTACCGTTTGCAGAAGCTGTAGAAAGTGAGAATTAAGTATTCGCTGACATATCAATGTATTCCAAGGGTTTTTAAGGTCGTCCAGTATTGACTATTCTTGTCTGGTGATGCAGCCAAGCAACTGTTAAACATGCATCTGGTGACAAGGGATTGCAAGAAGACATTGATTTCTTTTAAGGGTTAACTAGTAGAGCAGAATTGATTTGTTTCGATAAGCGCTGGATTAGTTGATTGGTCAAAAGCCAATAAACAGAAAATTAGTCTTCAACTATTTTGATAACTGATTAATCTTATCAGCAATTTTTCAACATTCTCTGATTCCAGCTTCTCAAATGTGAGGATTTGCCGTTTTTCTTTGTCACATATGATGATAAACTGAACATCTCTGAGTTTGCAACTGATGGTCAGATTGAGCAAGCATTTTGAAAATGACTATTGCATGAGTAATCATTAGTTTCAGACTTAGTCACGAGCTAAACAGGTTGGGAACCACTGTGATTGCAGACACGGTCCATCACGTCCATGTGTCCATCAAGAGCCTGAAACCGTGCCACCTCCCGCGCTGCTTATCTGAACTCTCCCTGGAAGGCAATTCCTCTTCTGACATTAAGGCAATATCAGATATGGCCTGCTTATTTTATTTTGATTGAAAACGGAGCACTCAAACGGCTTTTTAAGAGCACACATGAGATGAGAGAGGAGGAATAATGAGGTGTGACTGCACAAAGGAAATAAGTGGTGTGGACAAGATAGATTTGTCTTAATGAGGGGCTGGATGTGAGGACAGGGACAGAAGAATGAGCTGAGCTGGCTGCAACACTGGCTTTGTGTGCCACCATTCAGTGTCAGCGTCATGAGTGTAAGTATCTCTCCCTCTTTCGGAGGAACCTCTGTCTCACTGCCAGAGAAAAAATAGATAAAACACAGGAAATTTGAAATAAACGGAACAGAAAAATTCATTTGAATTTCTAAACCCAGAAAAAAGCCAACAGGTGCAAAGCAGCTGTCAACTGTGAGTGTGTGAATGCGCTTTTCCGTTGCTTGAATGTCGAATGCGAGGTGCGGTGAGTGGGAGTGGTTAACACATGCTCAGGAACCCCACTGGTTTGCCTGAAGCATCATGTCTGAAAAAACAGAGCCTGCATAGAGACTCGCTTTCATTTAGCTGACAGAGCGCCAAAGCCTGGGAGGAATAAAAGAGAGAGAGAGAGAGACAGGAAGCTGAAATAAGACAAGAGAGACAGGGGGCGAGGGAGGACAGAGATAGAGACAGAGGCAGCACTGACAACACAAAAATCCAGACACAGCCGGAGGAAAATAATGACAGGATTTCTGTTTGAAAGGTAGAGGACAAGAGGAGGAAGATAAACGAAGGGGAGGAAGCAGAGAGAAAGAGCAGTGGAAGTGTAAAGGCTCCCACTCTCCTATGATACATGTTTTTAACTTCTCTTTCTCTACGTCACCTCATCTTCCCTCTGGACTCAGGCTCCCCCGCCCCCTCTCTTCCCTCCTCTCCATCACACCAGGCATAACACCACGATACAGCTAATTTAATGCCACTCGTGGCCTTGCTGATTAGTCTGCTGTCCATCACCTTGTAATTAGTTCTGCCGGGAAGATAATGGCAGATGGAGAGACCCATCACTCTCACACACACACACACACACACACACACACCCTCATTTCCTTACCCTCGTCCTTCACTCCTTTATTTCTTCCCGGCAGTGTCACCCTGCACCGCCCTGCCCTGCCCTCCTCCTCCTCACCTTTCACCATATCTCCTTTACAAATGTCACAACCCTACAACAGATTTATTTACAGAGACAAATGAAACCGTGCACAGTCATTATCACGAGACCGCCCTCAAATGCACGATCTGACACACATATGCTGACATTATGGAAGGATTATTGAACGGGCCTACACATGCACAGGTGCCCAAAGTGTAAGCAGGGCCCACCCGGCCCTCACCTGTAAGATGTCACTTACATTAACACATAGTGACCAGGGAGAGATTCAAAATGACAACAAATAGATGCAAAGGGACTACAAAGAGACACAAAATAACTACAGGAGGGGCAAAACAACCACAAAGAGACAAAAATTGTCAAGAAATTACCTCAAAGGGACAGAAATTTACCTTGAAGAGACACAGACTATTCCAAAGAGATACAAAATGACCAAAAATACACTTTATGACCTCAAAGAGAAACAAAAATGACCTCAGAGACACAGGACTACTACAAAAAGGCACAAAATGACCAACAAAGACAAAAAAATCACCTCAAAGAGACACATAATGACTTCAAAGAGACGAACTACTACAAAGAGACAAAAAAATAAAGACACCAAATGACCTCAGAGAGACACAAAATGACCAAATAAAGACACAAAATGACCTCAAAGTGACAAAAACTGACCTCAAAGAGACACAAAATACCTACAAAAGGGGCAAAACAACCACAAAGAGACAAAAAATTACCTTGAAGAAATACGGAACTACTACAAAGAGACACAAAACGACCAAATAAAGACACAAGATGACCTCAAAGACACACAAAAATGACCATAAAGAGACCATAAAAGACCACAAAGAGCCACAAAATGACCAAATAAAGACAATAATACCTCAAAGAGACATGAGAACTAGTACAAAGCAACATAAAATGACTACAGAGAGACACAAAGCCACAAAAACATGCATTAAGACAACAAAGACATGAGAAATAACAACAAAAAAGGAGACAAAACAAATATAAAGTGTGTCTTGCTTCTATGTGGGAGAGATGGCGGGGCCTTTTGCATATCTGTGCCCAGGAGCCCATTGTCTGATAATCCGCCTGTGGCTGACGTCACAGCTCTCGGACAGTGTAGCTGGTCTCCTCAGGCCCACTAAGAATAGCTCCACCCAAAGCCTTTTCCAAATGCCTTTCTCTGTTACTGAGGAGGACAGAGCTACAGTTCTCCGCTCGCTCCATCACAAGGGCTCGTTTGCACCGACATGACACAGCATTTACCAGCCACCACCTGCATTATCATCTTTCCTTTCTCTTTGTTGTGTTGTGTTTAAATTTCTGAGAGGATGCTGCTTTTCATCAAGAGAAGGCTGTCACTCCCACAACGCAGCAGATGAATGTCTTTATCTTTTATATCACTCAAAAGGTGACACATATAAAACAGACTCTTCTCCCTAGAGGACGTACACATAATGAATGCTGTGATTTATCATTACACAGAGATGATAGAGGCTCAACTTGTCGTCAAACACCATTTCAGTTAAAACAAATGGTGCAGATGATGTCTTTGATTGTGTGTCACTGTAGCGGAAGACTAATGCACTCACTTTCTTGCCAAAGAGTTAGATAAGAAGATCAACACCAACCTGTGTCTATTTCATAAAAAGATTACAGACAGTTAGCTTATCTTGTACTGCATTCATGTCATTATATTCAGACCGTAATTATGGGCAATGGAGCCAGAAAAAACATGTCAGCCCCCTAGCTGTGAGAGACAATGTTACTGTTGTCAGAAATCCCCGATATCTGTGACTTGGTGACAAGAACTGTTAAAGAACCTAGTGGAAAAATGGCCAGTGCCATGACATTGTTCCGATGACCCAAAATTCTAAAACCGTATTGGTCTGAAAAATGTCCAACTGGACCAAAAGCCCATTGCTCCAAAGTACAGTTTCTCCAAAAATGCACAATCCTTGCAGTTTGAGTTTCAGCATTGTTGGAGCCAAACCTTTGTAGCTTTTCTTGGCAATGGTTTTTTTTTTTTTAGTTTTTAGTTTTTTGGGCTTTTGCCTTTGATGGATAGGACAGTATGTTGAGTTTGAAGGGGGCACAGAGGGGGGGATGACATGCAGCGGGGGGGCCCCAGGCTGGAATTTAGCCCGCGGCTGCTGCAGCAAGGACACAGCCTTTGTATGAGCCACCAAATTCGGGTGTTTTTACCAACCTGTTCCTGCTTTTCTAGCAGCTTTTGTGCCACCAAACCAAGAGCCAGTGTGTACATGGGACTGGCACAACATGAGGTCATAATTATTTTTAAATAAGCTTCAATTCTGGACGAAAATACGCACATGCTGTGCAAAGGCTTTGACAGTTACAAAATGTGGTTTTACAGGTGGTATGTGTTAGGCAGTGAGCTTTAGAGGTGCTGGTAGGCATATTGTGTACTTTTGGACGAAGCCTTGTTTTCTGTCTTTATGCCAAGCTAACTGGCTTCTACTTATAGCCTCATATTTACCTTACAAATATAAGAGTCATATTGATCTGCTCGTCCAACTTTTGTCAAGAAGGCAAGAGTTTTTCCCATTCTTTCTAGATATTACTTTAAAAACTCTAATTGCCTGTCATTTATCCTTACATCTGTGATGCTAACCTCACAGCATTTGTCTCACCCCCTCCAAAAACTCCCCTGGCACGATGATCCCCTCATAACACTGACACCGTATGTTACGCTTGTAAACTGCTGGTACATCAAACATATTAGCAAGGATTACCCACAGTGCAACACTGATCCTGGGAGGGGAGTGAAACAGGAGTCAGATTATTCTGTTAGATCTGACAGAAAAAGAGGCAGAGAGAGATCAACTAACCCCATTCCTCTGTTTATTGTTTGTTAGAGGAGGAGCACACATTGTTCCAGAGACAGAGGGGAGACTTTTACCTTCAATCACACAGTATGCTGAGTGTTACCAGTGACACAGCAAGGAGATGACAACTTTACTTTATACCACATATTATCCTCAAACCCCAACTCATGCTTCACCATCTTCTACCCATCAAACACCCTCCTACATTGTTCTACTCCTCCTAAAATAGGCGCTGACTCAGGATTAATGCTCATCTACTTAAATATTTATACAAGTGAGGAAGCTATCTGCTCCATGACTTCACCAAAGATGAAATCATTTAATGCTCTCCTTTGCCCATTGCAGTCTCTTCCTGTCTGTGCTATAAGCTCACAGTACTCAGGGTGGGTCTTTGCGGGGTTTCATGAAGCCTCTACAGGAAATGAAGAGCGGTTCATATAGTCATGATTTTATTTAACTCATTACAACTGGTATATTTATTTAATATCCTAAAGTGATCCGGGACTTTCTATATTGCTTTTGGTCTCATGAGTGAAACCAGGCATTCAAATCGTAGATAAGTACAGTTTAATAAAGAATCAAAGAGACTTTTATTGAGGTTTCATCCGTAGTTGAACTCCCTGACAGGGACATAATTTTGTTGTGGCCCTTAGCTAGGCAATTATCTGATCGGTGATGTCATCTGTGGACACTGGGCAGACTTTTGCCTGTAGCTCAGCAGATCTGTAGCTACTGTGTCCTGCTGCTGTCGAACAGCTTCTACCCACTCTAAACATGCACGCTCAAGTCAAACATTGTAAAGTAAAATGAAGGCTGTGCTTGCTAATATTGATCTACTTCCTGTATGTTTGGATAATATATGTACAGTAGCTGTGAGAAACATGCTCTCTGCATTATTCTGGCTGCAAGATAGATGAGGGAGTCTTTGGAAAGGTCAACAGAGAGAACTGCCAAATGGTTTGGCTCAGAATCTCATGAAGTCAGCCTTAATCTGTGAGGTAGTGAAGCTTTTTCTCTAAGTACCGGGAGTAAATTAATGGTGAAAGCATGAGCTTTCATAATTTCCTTAAAAGACAGAGCCACGTGTTGGCAGCCTGTTTTCATTTAATATGGATCAGTGCTTCCCCCCCAGATTTGCATATCCAGCAGAGCGTCATTAAGATTCATTTGGAGTCGCCTTTGTGTCCACCTGATGTAAGTCCAATATTTACTCTTCTTTAGCTCTGCTTTTGGTCTCTACCCACTCCTGACAGAAATATCTTTAGCTGCTAAATGCTCCACTATGTTCAGCAGCTAGTTGCTAACTGTGTCTGTCTCCAGTTTGAGGATGGAAAGGTAGCGAACAGTGAGGATTTTTATAGCTTTCTGTGCTGGAAACAGCTGCCTGCTGCAGCCGAAAAACTGTGCTGATTAGAGTGGTGGGAGGTAAAGCTGGGTTGGCTGTTTTATTTCGGTGTCTTTGGGCAAAAATCTCCTAATAAACTTGAAACATATTGTAACTCAAGTGATCTGAGAGAACACTAGACCTCTGCACCTTCTCTTTGCTCGGTTTTCAGACTTCATAAAATCATATGATTGGAGACTTTGGCCAATCGCAGGTCATTTCAGACATCAACCGTCTACACTGCAAAGCATCCCAAAAAAGGAAAAACAGACCTATCGGAAAGAGAGTCTTGTCAATATCGGCAAAGCGTTTCAGATATGAGACAAAATGTTGCTAATAGTTTAGCTTTCTGCTAACCAGAGCCAAAGACGTTTAGCTGTGTCTTCGAGTTCACATTTAAGTAGCAAACATTAGCTAGAGCCTTGAATCACAGTGTGTCATCCACCTTACTCCATGCCACTATAGACCACTTCACCAGGAGGAGAGCTAGCAGCAGCTCTGGAGTTGGACCCCCAATCAGCAGCTGCAACAACCCAAATCCAGCGCAATCCCAAGCTCCGGGGGACCAAACAGCCCAGAATGTTGGAGGTGCGCTGTCCAAATGCAAGCTGCTACAGCTGCTCACGGAAGGTCTGGAGCTGCTACATGCTCTCCTCCTGGCAAACAGTCCACAGTGGCGGGGAGCATGGCAGCAGGACCGTGGGATGGCTAGCTAGCTCATTCTGTTTATCTGTGGTCTGATGAACAGAGAGAGAGAGAGAGAGAGAGAGCGGGGCAAAGACCAGATGAGTGAATGTGCTGCGTGCAAATCTACAGTGAAATACGATTAAATAAATCAATGTATGAGAAACACTGAGTTACTCTATAACATGCAGGCATATGCCGGTGGTTATTTGACAGGAAGGACTTAGGACAGAAATAGACAGAAGCCTCTTTTTACACTGCCTCTTCAAGGCAGGAATGTCACGCTGTTAAGCCGCCTTGCCGTTCTCTATAAAAGGTAGAGTCGTAAAATGGGGGGACAGAGTTGTATCGCCTTTAACCCAGCAGCGGAGGTAGCAACAGCACCAAGACGATAAATGGGACAGCAGGCAGGACGGGATTATGGATGGCACAGGTGTAACATTTTGATGATGAGTTATGCTTACAACCCAATGCGGGAGATATAAAAAGATAAAAAGTAGCTCTTAGCAGTTAGCAACTAACTCGGAGAAGAAGAGCTGCTGAGAGCTCCTTACCCTCTGAGCAGAGGACACGATCAGCCACCATATAACAGAGAATGCAAAGGCTGCATGAAGATACGACTTCACAGTGGCCCTATAGTGCCATCTCTGTGTAAAAAGGATTAGAGTTAGACGGGGAGCGCTGCAGAAGAAGGGTATATATTCATATTGTGCCGTTTTTTGTGTTTGCTTTTTTTAATTAAACAATAAGTGAGTTTTCATCCACTTGTTTTTATTCATTGCAAATCTTCCAAAATAAAAGTATACCACAAAAAAAAATTGGCTGAGGTAATAAAGTTGCTAAAAACAAAATGCAACACGACGTACATGTGACTTAAATGTGCCTGAAGAGACAAAAAAGTGGTGGCAGACGAAAACATCAGATCTGTGTTGAAAGACTCGAACCGATATTCCTTGAATTAATACATGAAACAAATTTATGAACAATATGTTTGTTATGTTTTCCACTTTTCACTGGTGCACTTGATTAATTTTGTAATCCTGTTGCAGTGTCTTTCTCTGCAATGGTTTAATGGCACCGACAAGAAAAATAGCGCCACCGGCTGTTTATCTTGATGTGCATAGCAGGTGTAAATGGAGACATACATTAATCTGCATTTTCTTTTGCAGCTTTCTGGAAATTTAAATTTAAATTAGCACTACATTTAGATGGAAAGGGACGGACCCTTTAAAACTCCTTAGAGCTGGATAGTAATTATCTGTGGGTTCATCACTACAAATAACCTCTTTCACAGCCGTTTAATCCACAGAGAATAATTGGTTATAGCAGCTTTAAATATCACATTTTAAGACCAAATGTTGCTTTGAAACATATCGGGGGGTTTTTCTCTGACAGCACTGGTGTGAAAGAGCTGGTTAACCTGATCCATTCAGGATCCCCGTCAGCAAAACAGGCTCGACACAACCTTTACATTTCACTGCCATCACAAACAGGGTGTAACAAGGACGAGTTTTCAATGTCAACCCCCGGCAGTGCATGTAACAGAGCAGGCAAAGCTCAGATAGCGACCAACATGGGCTTTTTATCAGCATGGCGCTCCACGGATAAATATAAACAGCCAGTTGGTTTACTCTGCATCGTCCACTGGAGCACAGGGTGTTAGATATGCGCAAATAGCTTCAGCAAATTCTCATTACTGATGGCTTAAAGAGGATGAATATTCTGCATTTCTCCATCTTCCGCTCTCTCCCCCTCTGAGGGTGTCAGGAAAGGGCATCTGTTTCAGTTTCCTCTCAGCTGATGCCATGACTTTCAACTACGGCCTAAAAAAAGCTTTGACAGACAATTTCAATTTATTCATTACTTCACACAACTGTCAGTCAACATCAGAAAATGATTACAGTCCAAAAATCTAAATCACACACATACATATTAAACAAAACACATATTACCAACACAACAAAAGCATTGTAATAAATTCCTGAGGTATCAGCAAAATGTGATAAATGTAATTCTGCCAAATATTCTTCAGTGAAAATATTTATTTCCTGTTTCAAGCTAAATACTGGGATTTTGTTTTTTTGGAGCAACTAGACCCCATGCTGATGATTTTTGGCACATCAGAGACACGAACAACATTAAATATGCTTTGATACAGCAAAGAAAGTTCCTCTGCAACAGTGGAAAACATCTGAACCACATTCATTACAGCATTGGCCAAATAAATTATAAGGCACCATGCAGCTGCAAAGAACCAGGTTTACTCGGTCGATATTTTTGGTTTTTGGTTAGTTGTTTCGACAACTACACTGTTGTGAAATTTGGTGCAGATATCCATCAGTGCCCACTGCCTAGAGAATCAATCCTAATAACTCTGGTGACACCCTGACTTTTGCTGTAGTGCCACAGTCCTTTCAGTAAAACATCTCATCAATTGTTGCCTGGATTGCAATGCATTTTGGTTGCAAACATTCATGTCACCCACAGAACAAACTGTAAAAGGCTATCTTTGATCCCTTAACTTTTCATGTTGCACAGATCATCAGATCAAAATATAAATTTGTACATTTCTATGACCAAATATCAGCAAAACTAATGTTGATGGCTGTGCTTTGTGTCTGGTGCTGATTAGCAAATGTTAGATGCTAATAAACAAAATGTGATCATGGTTAAAGTTCCCGTGAAATATGGGTTGAGCTGATCACTCAGGTTAAACAGGTATCCAGTCCAGATAATACAATACAAGTAAAATGTATCTGTAATCCTGATGAGGGGAAATCCTCATTTGGGTACACGTGTTCAATGTCTTACTCTTTTGATCAAAATTGACCTGATGCTCAACTCCGAGATTGTGCTATGTAAATAGTTTTCCAATAAATAATAAATACAGCAAATTCTGATCAACCTGTATCAATTTCAGGATTAAAATACCAACTCTAGATTAGGTCCCACCCACTTGCGTGGTGAACTTGCTCATCAGTGGTGTAAGGTAGTTACAATGGGCCCCAGTGCCCACTATACAAAAGAAAAGAGGAAATTATTAGTTTAACCTGTTAGTTTTTTCATTGGTAAATTATAGTTTTTTAAATAGTTTATGTAGAATAAGTTTGTAATTTGTTATAGATTGACACTGTTTTACAAAACCAGAAAATCATGATGGAGATGGGTTTGCCTTATTGTACGGAAAATAGCACCATTTTTGTTTTAATGTGAGTTCTTCTTTGGGCGTATTGAGGTGGCAGTCAGGCCCCTCCACCCCATGGACCCCTGAGCAACCGCACAGCCTGCACTGTCTATATTTACGCCCCTGTTGTTCATCCCCAGTGAAATGGAAATTAGAGCATCTTTAGCTTCGACCGTAACTTTAAACAGTGAAACAGAATATTTTGGTTGCGTTAGAGTTAAAAGAGCAATTTAAATGAAATCCTTTGCTTTTGATTAGACTGCTTAAAAGTGGGCGGGCTTAGAGTTCAGCATGATATGGAGCTACAGTACAGCAGAGTCTGCAGCTGAGCAGACTGCTGGCTCCACAAACACCTCTCTCAAAGTTCAGGAGGAGGAAGAGGGCGAGATGAATAAATTAAGACATCCACAAAAACAAAGGTTTGCCCACTCATATCCAAACACACCTCTCCGCCTATCTCTCTCCATATTTCTCTGTTAACGGTGACGTGTGGGTTGATATGACCCTTGTAACTAGTTGGTTGCCCAAAGTCTCATATGATTGGATGAACTTTTGTAAACGCAGAGTGCAGGATGAGTCATCAAACATCTGAACCCCTTTTACTTGGTTTTACAGAACTTTGAAATTACTCCTGCTAGTGTTAGCGTGTTAGCATTTACCTCTTCTCTGAATCTGTTTATTGGTTGTTGTTCATTATGTTCACTAAAATTGGAGCACTCATTTGTACCAACTTTGTGAACACTTACGGGGCTTCAATTAAAAATCGATGTGACCAAAAACATACTAAAGAATGTTTACGTGTTGCCATCATGCCCTCTTCTTCTGCCTCCCTCTCCCTCTGAGTCCTTGCTTGTCCCCTCTCTTTCCTTGTCTTCTTGACAGATGACTGAATCTTATTTACTCTTGTGACAGGAGTCATCTTGGCCTGTCAGGGCTCTGATATAAATCAGTTTGGTCTGGATTGGATTTTTCAGCGTCCTCCCCCTCTCAATAAAAAAAAATTAATAAAAATCCAGCTCTAAAAACCCTCCCTTCACTACTTAGAGGTCATAGAGCCAAACATTTTCCTCCTCCCTTTCCCTACTTGTCACTCTCCTTCACAGGCTTCCTCCTCTGTCGTATAATCTCATCATATTTAAGAGTTCTGTCCAGTTTCTTCGGCTCCCGCTCCCTCCCCCATTTTAGCCTCTGCATCTTTTCTACTGACTCACCCCTTCCCCCATCCTCCAAATCTCTCTGTCTCAGCTGTGAGGTGATTCGTATGGTTGATTCAGAGAAGACAGTACAGTGTGAGTGGTACAGTAGAGGGAGTGCCAGTCGTACTCCCGACAGCCATGCCTTGCCATCTGCAGCCCTGGCACACGACGACTCTCATTCGGCTCTGGCCACCCCTCCAATGGCATAACACCAACCAAACCTCCCCCCATCCCCCTTCTCACCCTCACATGGCATTTCTGTTCCTCCTCTTCCTCCTCCATCCTCCTACAAGCACATTGCACAGTGCGTTTCTGCTCTCCAAAGCACCAGCCGAGTCCTTTTCATCTCCCCACCGCTTATACAGCCCTGCTTTCTCCTCATCTTAACCCCTCTATCTCACATTTCTTCTCCCCATCTCATTTCGTCCTCACTCTCATCTTCTGCCGTTATCTTGTGCACTCCACCACGTCCCCTGGTGACCGAGCTGGCAGGAGATGAAAGGGAGGAGTTTTCTTCTCTGCTCTGCTTTTGTAAGCAAGCCTTGACTGTTCGCTAGCAGTGGGTTGGAGTGGATTGGTGAAACCAGCCTGTCTGTGGTGTTACACATCACTGACATTATTCCAATGCGACCCCCATCAGAGGCAAGACTGGGCTTAGAGGCTGTTGATGTGGTGAGTTTTCAAGGCTGTTGAGGAAGTGCAGCGTTAGCACTACATGTCTTGATTGATGTCAAAGGCAGTGCTTTTATTTCTGGTCCAGCAAGGAATAGACGTTGATGCCACTAACGGACTAATTAAATCTTTAGTGTGCGACCTGTAATTGCATGTCACGGTTCAAAAGTTCATTGATGTTCCTGTAGCTCTGAGTACAGGACACATAATGGGAAACATATTTACAGCTGGTATTGACATGTGATCTGTATCTGAATACGTTACAGGGATAGTGACAGCCAATCCATCAGTTTTTGCATTTACACCTGCTGTTAAAATGTGTTCTTGTTATCTCGATTGTGAAATTGTGATCGCATCTCAATATGCAAATGAGTTAGGTGTCAACTAATGTGGAGCGTTCCAGGTGTTAAAGCTGCTTTAATAGATATTCTTTTAATAACAGTGGATCAAAAGACTAGTGTGTAGTGTAGTGTAAAATGGGTTGTTAATAGTTCAAACCCTCATCACCTGACTCTGCAGTTCCTTCCAGCTAATAGGAGCATTTTGTCATTTTTCAGGTAATTTTTGTCGCTCCCATAGTATCGTTTTTAGCAAAAATTAGCTCTAAAAATCTGCACGCTTCCTGCTAAACACCAAATAGCAGTCAGATGTCACTTTGAGCTCATTTACACCTACTATTATCATGCATCTTGAGCAAGATGATCACAAGGAGGCAGCTCTATGTCTGTGTGTTCACACCTGATATAAGAATGTGTCTCCATATGCGTCTCATGTGACCACTTGTAATTGGATCTTTCTCACTCGCTAAACACATAAATCAAAGACTGAAATACAAAGACCAAATACATTGCTGCTGTTGTCTTTTTTTAAAGATTTTTTTTGTGGCATTTTTACCTTCATTAGACGGGAGGGAGGGGATGACATGCAGCAAAGCGACAGGGTTGGAAACGAACCCCCAGCCAATGTGACAAGGACATGGCCTTTGCACATGGTACACAAAGTAATAGGGCTAATTGTTAGCATCTCACATCTAATATTACCTAATGTTATTAACGACAGAGTTGCACCATTTCAGCACTAATGTGAGTTTGTTGGGATTGTTTAACACTCGCTGTTGTTGTGTTAGCTTGTGCTAACCAAGCAGATGTAGGTAGGAGAGCAGCTCCAGAGACGGTCCTTTAGCTCTGCATCTGTGCAACTGCAGCAACAGAAAGTTTTCTTATTTGGTGAGGTGTCACATATGCAAGGGTGTCAGCTGAGTAGGCAGTCCTTTAATGTGGCCGAGGACACATTAGTGTACACACTGTTGAAAGACTGTGGCCACATGCAGCCCAGACCACCTCTGACTGTAGTCTGAGGCCCCCTTTACACCTGGCATCAACATGTGTTTTTTGCGATTAGATTGCAATCGAATAGCGCTTAACCACATACTTTTATACTTGATCTTAATATGTCTCTGGTGTCCACATCCAGATCCGTTTGCTATCTGCTCATGTTCAGTTCCCATGATGTCACATCCTCCTCTTCTTCTTCTGCAAACTACAACATCATATCCTGTGTGCCGCAATAACAATTAAATGTAGCCACCCGTGAAGTCGCTTTATTGTATGGACACTTTTGTCGGACCAAATGGAGAGCAGACACTTCACCTCATGGTGACTCCATCCTCAGCTATCATCCGTGTTATCTTTTTCTTGGCAGTCGCTACCCGGTGAGGGTTGTTGTTGTTGTCTTCTTTCTGTGTCCAGCTGGCGCAACTCGTTTACGAATTTTCGCCTACAGAGTTGTTGCATGTGGATTGGAGACGCATTTGCATTTACGCTAGTGTTCAATGTGGTCACACTGCGTCCCTGACCACCTTCAGAGGTGGTTTGGCGGATTGGATAACTATCCATCCTCAATGGGTTTCGAGTGTATTTACACCTGTACTTTCATGGGGTCAAGAGCAATCTGATTGCAATCCGATAACACAAGAGAATGCATGTTAAAACAAGGTGTAAAGGGAGTATGAGTGATCAGATCTCAAGACACATTGAGAATCCATTCGGTGCGATGTTGTCCCTCCTGGGTTCTTCAAAGTAGTCTTCCCTAGTATAGGGCAGTCAGTTCTGGCCATCATTAACAGCAGTCTGTCCTCTGGTGTTGTTCCCCCAAGTTTGAAACACGCAGTGGTCCAGCCCCTACTCAAGAAACCTGGCCTTGATGGCAGCGTGCTGGCCAATTTTAGGCCCATTTCTAAGCTACCTTTTATCTCCAAAATCTTAGAAAAAGTTGTTCATGCTCAGCTAAAATCATTTTTAGATGAGCATAATGTCCTGGAGATCTTTCAATCAGGCTTTAAAACTATGCACAGCACTGAGTCGGCTTTACTAAGAGTTTTTAATGACATCCTCCTGGCAAATGACTCTGGTGACCATGTAATTCTTGTTTTGTTGGACCTAACAGCGGCTTTTGACACTGTGGACCACAATACCCTAGTGCTCGGTTACGCCACCTAGTGGGCATCTGTGGTACTGCATTGGAGTGATTCATATCTTATCTGGCCGACAGAAGCATGAGTGTAAGCCTTGGGAACTCAAAATCCAGCTGCTCCACTGCCGTATGGGGTTCCACAGGGGTCGATTTTAGGGCCCCTGCTTTTTTCTTTGTATTTACTGCCCCTAGGATCCATCCTGAGAAAGCATGGCATCTCTTTCCACTTTATGCTGATGATAGTCAGTTATATGTGCCGTTAAAAAAGAAAAATGCCTTCTCACTCACACCACTTCTGGCTTGTCTTGACGACATCAAAGACTGGATGGCCTTGAACTTTTTAAATTTTAATGAGAAAAAAACAGAAGTGATGGTGTTTGGTCCTAGTGGCCTTTGTGAACATCCACCTGTTGACTTGGGCCCTTTGGCAGATTTTAAAAGCCAACAGTCTTAAACTTGGGTTTTTTAAGATGGACAGTGATTTTAAATTGGATCAGCAAATTAGCTCTGTAGTGAAGTCCAGCTTTTTCAAATTAGACAGCTGGCTAAGGTGAAACCTTTCCTTGCACATCAGCACTTTGAAACAGTAATCCATGCCTTCATTACATCTCGGCTGGATTACTGTAATGCACTTTATTTTGGAGTTAGCCAGTCCTCCTCGCACGTCTCCAGTTGGTGCAAAACGCAGCTGCGCGCCTGTTAACTGGAGTACGTAAGAGGGAGCACATAACTCCCATCCTGGCCTCCCTCCACTGGCTGCCTGTGCACTTTAGAGTCCATTTTAAGATTCTTTTATTAGTTTTTAAATCTCTAAATGGTCTGGCTCCGCCCTACTCTCCGAGCTTCTTCACCCCTACGCTCCTGCTCGGTGCCTCAGGTCAGCTGATCTGCTGCTCCTGGAGGTACCGAGGTCCAAACGGAAGCTCAGAGGGGACAGAGCTTTTTCTGTTGCCGCTCCTAAATTGTGGAACGAGCTACCCCTCCACATTAGACAAGCCTCCTCACTGTCCATTTTTAAAACTCATCTAAAAACCCATTTTTATTCCTTGGCTTTCAACTCCGCATGAGACTCTGTTTCTGTTTTAGTGTTTTATGGTTTGTTTTATTTATTGTTTTTAAATTATTTTAAAAACAATAAACAATTATTTTAGTGTGTATTTCCTGTAAATTGTTCTATGTCCCTGTGTTGTTCTTGTCTATTTATGTACAGCACTTTGTTTCAGCCGTGGCTGTTTTAAAGGGCTATATAAATAAAGTTGAGTTGAGTTGAGTTGAGTTCACCTGTACTTAGAACTGTCCAATTATGATCTGATCACCCAGGCACATTTGAATACCAGGTGTAAACAGGGACTTTGTGTTTGTGCTGCACTACCTGCAGCTTGTGACTATATTTAATGTATTTTATTTCCATGTGAACAGGAAATTATAACTAAAAGTGGAGTTTATTGTAAATAAGGCAGCATGAGATGCATGTCACAAACTACAACAGCACAGTGAGAAAAAAGATTTGTTTACCAGTTGTTCATAATCTGTCTTAAATAAATGCGTTAAATTATCCGACCCATAGCTCCCTCTGCACGTAAATACAAACCATTATTAAGTGCACATTTGTTTCACTGCAGAAAGTAATTGTTTTTGTTTTCTTACAATTGTTTAACAATTTTTAAAAAATGTGACGAGTGGGTGGAAGTTGCTGGTTCATCATCATGACAAGCGGAGCCACTGTGAGCTGCAGCAGTTGTATAAAAAGGTGGCTGGTGTTACGAAACAAACAATTTTCCCTCATCCCCTCCTGCTGGGTCTCTGTTAGGGCTGTAACTTATGAGTCATTCACAGATTGAGCCGGTCAGGAGGAACAAAGGGAGATTTCAGGCAGAGATCAGAGCGAGCAGGAGTTAATGAAAAGTCAGAGTGATCACTCTCAGGATCACATCATCCTTCTCCCTGTTTTAGCCTCTCTACACTTCCTCATGTACATTTAAAGTGATTAAAACTCTATATGGCTCCTAACCTGGCTGATACAAGTCTGTCTGTGTGGTGTTTATAGAAAGAGACTAGCTGCTGTGGAAAGTGCATCTTCATGATCAATATCAGGAAAAAGAGCAAACGAACTGCAGTCACATCTCTTATTTCTGTTTGTGCCTCTCAGTGTGTTTGTGGTGGGTGGATGGATGGCTGAGGCGGGCTGACAGGCAGTCTGCCTCTGGCCAACATGTTGCACCACTGTGAACTGCGACAGACACAGACGTTGGTGGTGGTGTAACCCATTTAGATACAGCCCTACAGGGACACACAGACTCAGGGTGTTTCCTTAACAAGGCCAGCAAATAGGACATTCATCATCTATCGTCTTTCTGTTTGACAGAATCAGGTAACATAACTGCCGTTACTGAGAATTATTTCTCTGTTTTTCTCCTCTTTAACCACATTCACTCCCCTATATAATGTTAAAAACTCATAATTCTCTGTTGCTGGCATCTTTCCTAAAAAAAAAATCCTGAAGCATTTCCTTTCTTCTCTGCTCCTCTCCTATCCTCCTTTTTATATATCTTCCTCCCATTACATCTTCTCATCTTGTATCTATCAGTAAGCTGAGCTGGTGGAGGAGTCACACAGCGTTCACTAACAACTCCTCACTCATCAACATTTTAAAAAGTTGCTGTGAATGACACAAGGCACCAGTGGTGACAGAAGTAAAAAAAACTACACTGTGAAAATGCTCCATCACAGGTAAAATTCTTGCACTGAAAAAGTTCCCCAGGCAAAATGTTCTTCAAAAAAAGTGAATCAAAAGTAGAGTTTCAACTAATTTAAAAAACAATAAATTCTTAAGTCTGAAAATACTGAACTACACCATCACAGTTTCCTTTAGCCAAAGGTGTCTTAAAATTGCTTGTCTTGGCTGCAATAGCCCAAAACCTTGAAGGGTAAACTTCAGTATTTTTTAGCCTGGTCTCTATTGTGCCATGTTTTTGTGTCTAAGTGACTAATGGAGATAATAATCTTTAAAATTGGTCCAGTATTGAGAGGGACTGCAGCAGCGGCGAAACAGGCTGCAATTTAATCTCTTTTTGTGTTGTGCACCATCAATTTAGGTCCACTAAAAGTGCTTGTTTTTGCTACTGATGGGCTCAGATTGTTATTTTATGTGTATGGCAACATTATAGAAATGACCCTAAAGAGAAATAAATGTTTTTCTTTACTTTTTGCTGTTTCTGTCTGTTTGTTAGTGTGTGTAACTAAGTCTCATTCAAGAAGTCTTGTGTAGAAATCTTGGTGACTTTTCCACATTGTTGAAATCAGCTAAATATTTAGTCATGACATTGAGAATCTTTTCGATAAGACTGAGCTACACTTCCTGTACTCCAACACAACAAGCCTAGCACTTCTCTCTCCAACTCTCACCAACATTTCCACCATTGTTTTCCCTGCAACAAGTCACTTCTCACAATTTTTTTAAGCCTGAGCAAGACTTGGTCACCATTATAAACAGACCAGTGAAGGGTAAGGAAAAATATTTCATTTCTCTGTAGGGTCTCGCCCACAATGTTGTCAGAAACTTCTAATGACAATCTGAGCCTGTCAGCTGCAAAAACGGTGGTTCACAATTGCCTGTAGGGATTGCATTGCAGCCTATTTCGCTGCTGTTGCTGCAGCAGTCCCTCTCAAAACTGAACCAATTTCAAAAATTGTTGTCTCAATTGGACACTTAGATACAAAAAAACCCCACAGAAAAATAAGGCCCAGATGCAAAAATACTCAAGTTTCCCTTTAACATATTCAGTTTACTATCACACAACACAAGGAAAAGCAGCAAATCCTCACAACTGAGACACTAAAAGACCAGAGAATATTTGTCATTATTGATTTAATAATTACTTTCAATCAGGTGATAGATTAATAGACACATTTTCCAGTTCTAAGCAAAAGTAAAAGTACTTAATTTTAGAAAAATGGCTGTTAGTGTTATTATTATTATTAATTATTCACATTATTACTGGACAATTGTAATTTACTGTTGTAGTTGCATCACATTTCATGAGCTCATCATGTTAGGGTTGTGAACTCTTAATTTATAAAGTAAGAATTTCTATAGCTGTGAAATAAATGTACATATATATGTATATGTATATGTACATTTGAAATGTAGTGGAGAAGTTGTATGATGTTGCACAAAACGGAAATATTCAAATAAAGTACAGGAACTTTAAAACTGTCTATCAAAGAAAGCTTGCCCTTACCACAACAAAGTCAAGAAAACACACACACGCAAACCAATACACTCCCCTTAAACAAAATCAGCAATGTCAGCAATGGGCACGGCAAGAACGGCAGGACGAGCAGCGCTGAAAGCAACTCCCTCTTATTCTTACTAAACACACACACATTATATCACACACACACACACACACACACACACACACACACACACACACACACACACACACACACACACACACACACACACACACACACACGCACACACACACACCACCACGACCGCATCCCCTCAGCCAGCTGCTGTTCCTCAGGCCTGTGAATGCTGAGACAAACAAACAAACAAACACACATACACTTGTATACGTGCACTCCCACTCACACACTGACAGGCAGTCCCTCTCATGTGTGACTGGTGCTGCTGCTTATTTGTTTGTTGCCCTCCTATCATGCGTCAGAACCACAGACAGTCGTCCAATCACATGGCAGCTCCTCACTCATAACCACAGCGACCGCCGCCTGCCCGGCAGAACTCTGGGTAACCAGGTGGAGCCGCATAACAAACACCAGCAGCTGAATAGCTATGCAACCAATGAGTCACTGCTTGATTTCTCTCAGTGAGTTTTAAATTTGTTTTCAAGCTGGTCTTAAAAAAGAAATTGAGACAGCAAATTGACGGCCATGTTATTTTAATTATCACAGATTAAAGCAAATAATAGCCTGATAGCAACCTTGAATATGAAATTACCATATCTATAATACATAGTACAATTGTGCAAATATATTCAGAGCTGGGTGGGAGCTTATCATATTATCTCAAGTAAACATATTTACTAAAAAGTCACGTTCATCCCAGTGAGACAAACATTTTTAGGTTTGTTAAAAGAGCAATTATTTCAAATGATATGTGAATCTAAACAAGTAAGAATAAGTATTTTATTCCTTAAGTTGTGACAGATACAGATTTTGGTTAAGTTATTTGTTATCATTCATCCTTACTTGAGAGCTGTGAACCAACTCAATATGAGAGTTACAGAGAGATGACGATGACACTGATGAGACCATATCAAATTCAGCCAAATGTGGACTATTCAATTCCAATTTTAGGTGGATTATTAAAAGGCAAGACTGTGATGGTTTATGTT
Source organism: Epinephelus cyanopodus (assembly GCA_026686955.1). NCBI lineage: Eukaryota > Metazoa > Chordata > Actinopteri > Perciformes > Serranidae > Epinephelus > Epinephelus cyanopodus. The sequence continues at coordinate 22,899,570 of CM048918.1, read as the reverse complement.
TCTTTTATTGTCAAATCCCTGTGAATTCTGAACAAATTTGTAATTTTGTCCAATCACTGCAACTTCACCAAAAATTTGACGATTTAAAACAAGTAAAATCTTGTTATATTACAGAGTTGCACGCAGCGTATTGATTCCCTCAGCTCCTATTCGCTCTGTTTATCATGAGACTACTGCTGTGGGAAAGTGAGCTCCACAGCAGGGACAGAGTCACACACACAGTGACAGGGCTAACTGTTTATCATCACATGGCTAACATTAACATCCAATGTCTAATGTTACCCAAAGGTTTGTGATGGATTAATGACAGAGTTGAGCCATTTCAGTGTTGGTGTAAGATTGTTGGGACTGTTCAATGGCTCTGTGTTGGATGTTAGCCACTGCTGCTGTGTCAGCTCATGCTAACTAGGCAGAGAAAGCCAGAGGAGAGCGTCTCATGGAGATGGCCTTTTCGCGCTGCATCAAATGGAAACGACAACTGATTGTTGCCATCACAAATACATTCTAATTCTGTGGGAAACACTAGATGCTCATAATAATAGGCTCCAAATCTGAAAGACGTTTAATCTGCTGGCACAATGTCATTGCAAGAACAAATACCTAAAAACACTGCAACATGCATCGCAATGTTTTAGAAAAGATGTCAAGAAATCAAGCATTTTAGGCCGGAACAATCTAAAAAAAAAAAAGCCTGGATAATCCTGGAGCAACTTAGAATCAACTAGTGATTGATCTTATGAATAAGATCATGTAACTATGCAGATATGTCTTCATCCTCTGCATCATAGATCTCCATTGTTGTACAAAAGCTATTAATACACATTGGTGAGCCACATGGTTACATCGGGTTACACCATCCTGCTGCTGGAAACACACACAAGAACTCCAAATGTGTATTAATCCACAACTTAAAATAGTCCCCTGTAAATGCTTTATTCTCTCTTGTTTTGTTTGTTAAAAACCACAGTGCACAGCTGTTTTGGGAAACAACTGAGCCTATACTAAAAATGAAACCACATGTTTGTGAGCAGTTTTCTTGAAAGATTTCCATCCTCAGGAGAGACCAATGGGCTGCGGTGCGAGACAGATGGGGGAGGGAAGTTGGAAAGTACCGGGAGGCAGACTAACATGTTGGTTTGGGTCTTTTCATGGGATTTGTGGCATTTTTTAAACAAAGATAGCTAAAAGGGGAAACCATAACGTGACAGAAAGTGAGTGGAGTTTATGGAGGTTAAGGATGATGATGTGGCGTAATGTGGAGCAGACATCTTGAGTCATTAAAATGGCGATGCACATCAGCAGAGATATGAATGTAAATATTCTATAAAGCACCATGTAAACATGTTAATCACAGTAAAGCACATGCATTACTGCAGCCAGTGTAAACACAGTCATTGGTGGTAAAGCAAGAGGTTCCTTTGTGTGTGTCTGTGAGTGCGCATGTGCACACACTTCTGTTTGTAGCAGCAGCGAGGGGCGGGTATGAGATTAATACAACAACAGGGAAAAGGCCCGGTGATGGTTGCCATGGTAAATATGGCCCCCTGTCGCGTGCTGGCAGTCCCTTCCTCCCCCTCTTCCCCCCTCTCTGTTCCTCTGCTCTCTACTACTCCTCTCTTATAACTGACTTTCTTGTAATTTCACCATATCTCCTGCTTCTTACTTCATGTTTCTACCAACCAATTCTCCCTTTGCCTTCCTTTTGTCACCCTCCCCCCCCGTCTCTCCTTCCCTCCCCCATCTTTCCTTCACGCCACAGTGGCCTCCCCACAGGCTCCAGACAGGGCCCCGAACACTGCGCAGAACAGGGCGACCTTCAGGCCAACAGGACAGTACCTGGACACAAGTGAGGAGACACAACATCACCACTGCCCCCGCCATGACCCAGAATCACAACCGTGTTATAGGACTTCACTGATGTCCTATAAGTGATGTGATATAACACCATCATCGTCTCACTCCTGGATGTCAACTTTCATTATGCTCACCTGTGCACTCTGTGTACTGAACACATGCTGTCGTCATAATTACAGTTTTACCTCCAAGCTACAGGCAATACATTTGTAATTACAGTTTTCTCATGTCAATGTAGTGTATTTCTTGATACAGTAAATCCTGATGCACTGTTTTGTTTGCTTAAACTGAAACTACAAAACAATTTTAAGGCGTATTTCTTCCTGAATAATCTCTGAATACTGAAAATCTAGCTTCATGGTGCAGAATAGTAACTGATAGAGTAACTTACTCGTCTTTCAGTAACTATCATGATATATTGGGCATAGTTTCCACGGTGTGAACACATACTATATCTCTGATACAATTCAGAACTTAATGTTCACTTGCTGGCCCTTTCCAGAGGTTTTGCCGTACAGAGGGATATTAAATATGATCAGAAGCTCTGGAAAAAGTTAAGAACCTTGAGTTTATAATATTTTATCAGGGGTATTATTTGATTTGGTCTAACTTAATCAGTCTGTCGTTGTCAAATGTTCTATAGGATTTATTTTATTGATGGTTCTGCAAGATTATGCAACCCGAAACTACAACAACTAACATGAATTTTATACAAAATGTTGAATGTGTTAGGTAAATTATGTTTGATTCTGCCTGCAAAAATGTATAAGTTTGGTATATTTCACAAATTGTATAGGTTTATAATAAAGCTGAAACGATTAGTTGATTAATTGATGAGTCAATGGCAAAAAATGAATCATCAACTACTCATCATTCATCATTTTTTAATCAAAAATGCCCAACATTGTTCCAGATTCTCCTGTGTGAGAAATCGCAGATGTTCCTCTGTTTTATAGCTAGTGTTTGAAACTGAACATCTTTGTTCCCGGTTGCTGGTACAATACAAGACATGAAAAGACGTCACCTTTTTAGCATCCCCCAGCTGAACAATGGTCTCCAAAGCTTTACTGATAATACTGTAGCTCCAAAAACACGCTTTGAACACATCATAAGAGCTAAAAAGAAAAATAAAGCTAAACATTTTCATTTTAACTTAAAAAGGAGTTCTGATAGGGTGCTACAGGTACGCATATTTAACTTTAAATTATATGATTAGTCACGTTTTAAAAGGCTAAAGTCATAAAACATCACAGAAACAGTCAGGGAAATCTCCTGCAATACCCACTTTCATAATGTAGTTTTTCTTTAGACTACATAACACCAATGAATGCTAATTGTTTAACACGCCTTACACACATTGAGCCAACATAACATCCTTGCTTGCTTACACACACAAGCAAAACTACAAAAATACATTAAATTTGTTTCAGCATCAGCACATTTGACATTGTCCGTATTTTCTGACACAAGCCTGACGATTAATTGAGAAAATATTCAATAATAAAATAAGCTGTGAGTTTAACAGGCCTATTTTTGGAGTCAGAACCTATAGCAAATTAGTGTAATGACCAGTGCAAATACTACAGTGATAGAGCAGTAATGAGTTAATCTTTTCCGTGCTCCAGGAGCTCAGTTAACCCTGTGGTGAAGTCACTGCAAAGTGGTGCCATTAGACACAGCCTTACATCACCCGTTGGCTGGCTGTGGGTAAGTCTTCTCACCTCAGACCCCCCCTGTGAAATGTTGATGCTACAACACAGCAGTGTGCTGTGTCATACATGCACAATGCAAACATGCATACATCTCCTAACATGATGCCTTTGGCCCTGTGGTTTTTATTTATTTATTGTCTTATTGTTTTACAAGACAAAGATCACTGAGTGGTGAGCTACATCTACATTACTGAGGAAAAGGCTGAAAGGGAATATGCTGAAAAGACACAAAGCAGTGGCAATGCTGTGTAAGAGCCTGACACAGGGATGGTAATGACATGATGTGTTCATTTAATTGTGACACTGGGTTAACTAAAGCACGTATCTGATCAGACAGTGTGCACACATCCATCCACATTCCCCATTAAATCAGGACCAAGACACAAAATGATCTATTCCTGTATTTCCACAATTATTCCCCCGCCTCTGCACAAACCCAGCACCTGCAGAAATAACCACAGCCTACGAGCTTGTGTGGACCCGATGAACCGGAACGAACAATGGTGTCAGCAGTACTTGCAGGCTGCACAGGGTCTGGGGTGTTTTTGCACCGGCATGTCTCACCTGTCAGGCTGTCGTAGCACTCGATCTCGGTGCTCTCCACGGCTCTCCGCTGCTCCTCGGTCAGCTTGGCGGCGGCTTGGTTCAGCAGGTTGACCTCGGAGCCCGTCGTCCCGTCGACAACATGCACCCCTTTGAGTTGCAGCAGCGCCCGGTGGTACTTGCCGATCGCCTCCCGAAATTTCTTCTCCTTGTAGCAGCGGTGCCCCTCCGCCTTGAAGTCGATGGCTTTCTGGATCTTCGCCTCCATCTCCATTTCAGCGGAGCCGGCTCGGTACCCGCCGCCTCCTCCTCCGTCTCCTCCGGCGGCCGCTGCCAGGCTCCGGCCGCCGGTTTCCGGGTAGCTTTTGAGGCTCTTTATCGGGTGTTGCTTGGCTTCCATGTCTCTCAGTGAGAGCGGCGGCAGCGGGCCATGGTGCTCAGACACGAAGGTGTGTTTCACTGGAGAGGACCGGAGCAGCGTGCTGTGCATAAAGGATGCGGGATGGAGCGGCAGAGACGGCGGGGCAGGCGGCGGCACCGGAGACACGACGAGCCTCGACACACAGCCTCAGAAAACTGCTTCACAAACGTCTCCGGCTTGTGCTTGAACAATAAAACAAATTTAAAGGACGTTTGCGGCTATAAAGACACAAATAAGGCTAGAACAGCTGGCACCAACATCCTGAAATCTCCCAGCACGTCGACAAAACACCCCTGATCCTGCCTCCTCGCGCTGGTCCTCTCGCGGAAGGATGCTCGAGTGGATTTCTATGGTAGCAGCCTCCGAGGCACGCGCAGCTTCAGCACCACAAACAGCGCACACACGACAGCCTCTACCGCACGGCATTGTGGGAGAAAAAAAAAGAGAAGTCGTGAGGCGTTGCTGCAGTCCAGATTTTTACACGGCACAAAAACCGAGGAAACGTGCAGAAAAATCCCCACACGATCGACTAATTGCCAAAATCACACTGTAATTTAATGAACTAATAAACACAGGTGTGTGATTTATAAAATAATACCAATATATGTCCATAAAAATATCTTATTTGTACATTTATTGGACTATTACGTGAAAGATGCGCCTTTTAACATCATTCACAGTGATAACCCTCCTATTTACTATATTTAAATGATTAATATCCTCATGAAGTGTTACATTACGTCACCCCCATTGTTTGGAAAAGATCTACCATAATAATAGTAACAATAATAATAATAACAGGCTGACACAGGCAGCTTTAACTTCAGTTTACATCACTGCTTTATAAATCACATTATGGCCAAACAGGAGCCTGATGACTTCAGCTGATAAGGTTTTCAAGGAGATGGAGTCAGACGGCTGCAGGGACCAGAGGAGAGGAGGAGGAGGAGGAGGCAGAGAGCGACCTCAAGGGGACATAGTTTAAATTACACTTAACCTGCAGCCCACCAGCCAATCATATTACCTCTGTGCAGATTATGCATTATTATTCTCAGCTAAATGATGTGATCTTGGCAGGGCTGCTACCTTGTTTCCCTTACATCTCTGAGGTGTGATTCATCTGGAAAGCCTCACGAGGCTAACTCAGCCCAGGCTATCCTCTCGGTGAGTCATGCAAAACATCTGTAGTTTCACAGCTATGTTTGCTCCCTGCTTCATGGATTGGGGACACATAGTGTATCAGCTTCTCCTGGGTGAACTGTCAGTCTGATTTCAACAAGCACGCAGATAAACATTTATGAATAATTCATTATGCAGCAGCGAAACTTAAGATATATGCAGGCGTTGGAGTACAAGTAAATACTGACAAAAGCACTATGCTGCCATTCACTCAATGCTGCTGTGATGTCCGTATCTCCAGCTCTTCAGTGTGCATGTCAGTCTGAAGTAGCATCACTTAAGCACTGCCAAGTAAAAGTGTCAAAGGCAGGTTTTCTTAGTTTTCCTTCTTGAAACTGAATCTGAAATACTTAATGTCCCTGTGGGGAAACATGTAAATTAAGAACAGTAAATAAGCCTACACAAACAATCCAATACACACAAGTACATTCTCATGTGGAATTGACTGCACAACCCCTGTGGCCCCTGGATGCCGAATGTGTGTTGTCTGCAGAGTAAAGAGACATCCCTCCGATGGAAGATCATTAACATAACACCCTGACAGTTCAGCTGACATTATGCAGCAGCAGCCTCATTGTGAGAGGAGTGGGAGTTTAACGGGTTTATTGATAAAATGATCAGCTAAATATTCCCCGGGGAGGATAAATATTGACTCTGTTGTCATCTCGATACTCAGAAGAGTTGAAAAGTACATTAGTGACAGTGACGTCTCCTTTAGAAGAATAAACAATACAAAAGTAAGGATGTTTGGACCCATTTCTTCTTTTAATTCATTTCCAAGCACACTTTGTCCAAATTCAGAACCCCCCCCCCTTAATATCTTTTTAAAAAATCAGGATATTTCATGGTGTTTTTTTTACCTTGTTCTTTAAGACAATAAAAATACCATAATGTGATTTTAAACGTTTCAAATATTTACAGTGTAGCAAAGTTCTGATGTGAAGACAGACCAAGATACAGCGATCAGCCACGACGTTAAAACTAAAGGTGGGTTACGTGAATAACACTGATCGTCTTGTTAAAATGCGACATTCTGCTGAAAAGTCTTGAGTCCTGGTGTTCATGTGGACACCACCCTAACACTGTTGCCGACCAAGTGCACCCACTCATGCCAATGGCCCCCAAAGCAGGACAATACACTATGCCACACTGCAAAACATCTCCTGTGTCCATGCCTTGAAGGTCAAGCGTGGATCAGACTTGGCTCTGACCTGCCAGAGCATGGACGCAAGACCCCAAAGATGCTTGATCAATCTGTGTTTGGGTGGGTGGCATCCACATGAATGCCAGGACCCAAGGCCTTTCAGCAGAGCACTGCATTGTGACCACACGATCAACGTCCATCTCACCTGTCAGCGGTTTTAAAGTTGCAGTTGATCGGTGTAGTACACAGGTGTTTATGACCTACACCAGGTGAAGGTGAACTCCTACCGAGACCTCCAGTGGCCCCCTGACACCAGGCCCGATGGCATCTCTGAGTTTCTTTATATGGATACATGTTACAAGAATGTCCACATAGAAAAATATGCAGCAGAACTGGTTCTGTGCTGTGTGAAACCAAGTCTAACAAATCTATACATTGCATTTCAAAATAAACAATATTCTACTGACCCGGCCTTCAAGTAGGTGGTTATAGAAAACGTTTGTTTAGTTCAGAGGTGAGAGCTTTGACTCCACAAAGCGCAGAAGAAGAAGGAGAAGGAGAAGACGAAGAAGAAGAAGAAGAGGAGGTGCAGTGCTTATTATCTTGATTCAAGTGTTCAGAGAGGTCGTTCTGTGTAACCATCTGAATGTACTCACAAGTCTGGGGCTGAAATTAAGAAGCCATTTCATGAACCTTTTTTCTACTTTCCAGACATGAGAGAGGAGGTCATTTTGAGGTGGTAAAGGTAACAAGAGGAAATATTCAACCATCATGGCTAGTCTTACGTCCCACTGCTGTCCTGTGTTGAAGAATAAACCTATATTGCCTGAGGTGTGGGAAACACATCTATCTGTACCTTCAACATCAGAATCAACTCACTTTCAGGCAAATATCTACTAAATGACCACGTAATTAATCTTAGAGGAATATTTTAAAGCACTCAGCTCTATTCATTACAGAGGACCGTCAGAAGAGGGAAGTTTAGGCAGCAGCATCCTTATATATGGAGTTACTGGGTAAAATTAAAACCACCATTATGGCAGCTTGGTTGACGTCATGCTCATGCCTTAAGCTCACAAATATAGTTAAATACCTATCATTTTTTTAAAAAAATGATGAATGGCAGATATGACTGAGACATGACAAATAGCTTCCTGGTTGAGCAACATTATACACTGAGGGATTTCAGTCTTTAAAGTAAAAGCTTGGACACTAAAACAAAGGTGATTTTCCAATGGCAGCATGACGCAAGTGTAAAAAAACAAAAACAAAAAAAAACCTATCTATGTTTATCTAAGCGTAACTCTAAAGCATCAAAGCAGCATTATAACCATCCATACACTTGGGCTAAAAAAAAGTAAAAACACTCCAATCTGCAGACCTGCATGTCGCTGGGATAAATGCAAAAAACGTGGTGATACAAATTCTATAAAGGACGCATAGAAAGAGTCTGAATAATGTTTAGGGATCTGTGTGTTAGGTTCTCTTGCTGCCCAGTCTCTTAAAAACACTGATAGCCCCAATGTCCATCTGGGCACACAGAGAATCTCCTCCCCCTCCTCCTCCTCCTCCTCCGCCGCCGGTGCTGCTGGTGACCTTGGAGCTTGCTATGGTCGGCCCCTCCTGGGCTTTGGGCCTGGTGCTGGTCACTCTGTTGTCCTGTGTGTCAGCAGGTGTGGGTGTCACAGAGGCGCTCAGGTGTGTGGCAGGGAGCTTGCCCAGTCTCTGAAGCACGCTAACCTTTGCAGGGGGGAGGCCATTATGGGAAGAGGAGGAGGAGGTGGGAGTGTCAGAGGGAGGTAGTTTGAATTTGCCTCCCAGGCGCCGCAGGGTAGTCGGCGCCAGTTTTGTGGCTGGCTCTCTCTTCTGGGAGGGAGGAGGTCTCTTGAGGACACCAGCATACTGGAGGACGGAGCCTTCTCCATCACTGTCGTCCTCGTCATCTACATCCATGTTTCCAGCCATTTTGCCTGGCCTTGGCTCGTCTTCCTCTTCATCCCCTCTACCAAGACGACTGAACACACCGGTGGGCTGCCAAACATGAGCATTATAAGAACATCTTCATGTCTGCATCCAACATAATACAGAGGGAGCTATTAGGATATATTGACAACCCTCACCTTGTTATTGCTTGTTGTTGTGTCTGCCTTTGATTCAGCCCCAAGTCGTGCAAACACAGAGGTGCGTTTCAAACCTATTTAAGGAGCAGAGCAAAAGTTAATGCACAAAAATTGTAAAGGCTTGACTGTGACAGGTGTGTTTCATGTGTTGATTACTCATTGGCGATGGAGAAATAATCCACATCATCCAGAACACACTGGGGGTCTGTTTCAGAAAGGAGGTTCAACAAACTCTGAGCCTAACCCTGAACTCTGAGTTGAGTAACTCTGAGATGGGAAACTCTGGGTTACGGGATTCAGAACAGGTGATTTCAATCGGTTCAATCAACACAGAGTTTGTTCACTCTGAGTTAAGTTCGTGCACCACGACTTTAAAAAGCCGTCATCAATGGAGCCCCGATACCACGATTCACCATGGCAACAAGCTACAAGAAAAGGTCTGCATTTTTTTTACTCCTCTGGAGTTGGATATTTTAATGCGCTCATACAGCGAATTTGAAGCGGTTTTCAGGGAGAAGAATAACACGACTGCAGGAGCGAAGAAACAGGAGTCGGCGTGGGGGAAAATTACTGCTCGAGTCAATGCGAAAGTTTAAATTTATTTTATGCAATTTATGCAATCACAATAATATTAGACTACAGACGCAAACAGGTGGAATGGTGTTAAAGCTAAAATTTAATTCACTTGGTTGCAATCCCACCTAATTATTTTTCAAATGAAAAAGGTCTAAAAACAAGTTACTTTTTGGTGTGATTTGTTTTGACTAGAAATGAGACATTTTGACTAGAAATAAGACACATATTCTTAGTGTGATTTTGAGTTTTTGCAGTGTGATGCAGTCTGACATTTTGAGACAGTCAGTCTACCTTCACATTAATGATGTGAATGGACTTCATATTCACAGTCTCCTTCATTTTGTGAAGGAGCAATTATGGGAATGTGGGTTCCATCAATGCACCCTATCACACCGGGAAATCCTAAAAGATATTAAAATTAGTAATCCCAGTCTGAGGTTGCAGCACCATGTCAGTAACTGAATATGATTTATAATCATACATTTCAACTGATTTCTACATCATTCACCTGCAATCCTGTGGAACTCCTCCCTGGTGACCCTCACAGGTTTATGTCCAGGGGACACAACAAAAGAGTTTAACAGACATTTCAGAGCTAGGGACACTTTTCTCATGGCTCTGCAGACAGTGGCCTTACTGATATTTTCTGCATCTCTGATATTAAACAGAAAACTCCCATTTGCAACACAAAGAATCTGGGTAGATGAAAGTGTACATCCACGTTGGTGACGTTTGTTATGTCACGATGGATGAGGTTATGGATATAAATGATGGACTGTGATGTGAAACCACACCGGTCAAAAAGAAAATGTTCTGGAAATGATAATACGTCAATTCTGGGCCTGTGAATAATCTCCCGACGAATGCATAACTCCCTCCTCAATAACACTGCCTCTTCGTCCACAGGGTCCTCCAAGAACGGACATGCCATGATCGAAAAAAGTAGATTTACAACTAGAACACACTTTAGGATCTGACTTTACCTTGAGGACACCCGCGCGGCACTAAATGAATGAATGAATGAATGAATCACACCGCGTGTGTGCATAAGAGGGAGGAGACAGAGAGAAACTCGAGGTTCACTGAAGAAAACCTGCTCCCAACCAGGTTAGGTTCACAGAGTCAGTTGCCATAGTAACTGACACCGACCTTCAGTTACCTCTCTTTCTGAAACCAGCTGGAGTTACTCCGCTTTCTCTGGTTTAAGTTACCTCCCTTTCTGAAACGGAAAACCCAGAGTTTCCCTCATTTCAGGGTTAACAGACTCAGAGTGTTCACTGAACCTGCTTTGTGAAATGGACCCTAGAAGACAGAAACAGAAAAAAATCTTACATTATTTTAAAGACCCAAACACACCAAACCAACATTAAAGAACTACTGGCAAGGAAGGCCAACTGTTGTGTTGCCTCACGTTGCCTGTGGCTCTGCCAAAAACTTGCACTTGAGCACAACGCAAAGGTCATAGCCAACAGCCAACTAGCACGCACAATCTACATGCATGTGAGGAAATAACTCTCCATACTAGCAGGTGACGGTCAAGAAAAGGGAAATTAACAGGATGGATTAAATATGCTAATTAGCCAGTTAGCACACTAACAACACAACCTGATGCTGAAAGAACAAAGGACATTTACTGTGCACTAGTGAACAATAACAACAACAAACCATTGCTGCTAAAGAGCTGAATGGCTAAAAACATAGTCTTACTTTATATAACAAGCTTTTTTCGATCTCACGCCCTCTTGATTTTAGTTGTTTTTGCTTTACTCATTTCTGTTTCAGTTCTCGAGCGCTGAGCTGAACTGCCAAACAGACAACGACAAGCTCCGTCGGTTCTACTGCCAATTCAACATAGTAAATTGAACAAAAAAAAATAAAAAATCCAAAAAAGGCCACCTAGTGCCAACGGCGCTTGGGCAAAAGATGCTCATCAATGGCCCAAAGTTGACCGACATCCAACTGTCTGCTTCGTGCGTCAGGGTCCTGAGACAAAACTGCTGGCAGTGCCAGTTGTGCAACAGTCTCTTATTTTCACATTTTACATGTTTTTTAGGGGTTTACAAGATCACAGGACTAACACTTACTGTAAAAATCACAAGTCAAAAAAATAATTTATTTTCACAAGCCAAAGCAGCAGCTTCAGTTGAGCAAAATTTCAAAATCGTAAAACCTACAATGTATCATTTATTGTACCAAAGATTTAAGATTTTGGAATGATTATGTAATAACCATGAAATAAAATGAACTTTGTGAGGGTTGTAGTTCCTCCTATTTATTGGCACTTGACTTCCTGCACAGTGTTGAGAAATCTGGCTTTTATTTCGAAATTTCTAACCAGAGGCCCTAGCTTTAATGCCAGCTGTCTTGTACTTTGCTTTACAATTTTGAGTTTCTGTTTAGAGAATTACCTTGAGATTCCCGAAGACAGAAAAGCATTTAAAACCCATAGACAGAAGGCAACCCAACACAGAGCACAGAGAATTTCTCTCAAGTACTAAGTATGAATAAATATGAGTTTGCAGCGCTGCAGATCCTTTCAGAGACAGAACCCACAGGAGAATTTGTGTCATAGAAAAAAGAGACCATAGTCAGAGACTTTATGGTCGGGTAAAATGTAGGTGATGTGAGACAAAGGAGAAAACAAGCACAGTTAAAGAGAGGGGATAATCACTGGTGCAGTGGGAAGTATCAGTAAAGATGAGGGATTAAGGAATGACAGAAATGAAAGGCCAAACAGGCTCTGTTAATCAGCGCTGAGTCACCTGATTCAGTTTTAGTATGATAGAAGTCCATGAAAACTTTTAGTATTGATTAGCTGAGGTGAGCAACAGCATTATTGGAGCGAGTTGTCGGCGAGGCCACTGGGTCAGGCCTACCTTTCTTGGCCTGCTGAGCCAGGATGCGGCGTGTACGAGGCGTGGTGCCTTTGGGCATGTTGATGATGTACTTGCCTTCCATCTCAGCTGTCACACGTCGGCGCTTCACTGCTGGCAAACCGTTCCCCTCATCTGCTGGCTGACTTACAACTGACAAAGTGGTGGGTACACGAGGATTAAAGGGAGGTAATGAGACAGGATTTCAGAGGGTCAGGAGATGAAGGATTGTTGAGGTGAAAAGAAACTTTCCATATCTACCTGTTTTGCCACTCTTGTTTGCTTGCATGTTGGATACTGTGACCGAGAGGCGGTTGTCGGGTCGACGGGCTGGAGTGGCTGGCGGGGAGTCATTGCTCAAAGCGTTGGCAATCATACGAGTGGCGGCTGAGGAAAAAACAGCAGAAACATTTTCAAGTTGTGATTTAGCTTGTTGCCTGAAGGAGCTCTTGATGTTCGCCAGAATAAAATGCTGGCATTGTATGTGTCTGCAAACCACAGATATGTAACATCTGTAAGTTTCCTATATACTATATTTACATTTCTAAAGTGACATAGTTCAGATGAAATGTATATGAGCCGACTTTGCCATCAGGAAGAGGATGGCGTGACGAATAGGTGAGACAACAGCCTATTAGCAGACATGCCAGAATTTAGAGCATACGTAGAAGAACATGTTGTAAAGGACTGAAGTAAGTCTTGTACAAAATGGCACTGGGGCCAACAAACTAAGCGGTGCAGTTTACTCTGGTAAAATTAGATTACTCTGATTTACGTTATCTCCTAATGGAAGCAATTACCCTTTGATATGCCCTTTTACCTGATGTAATAATGACAAATACAGCTAGTACAAATTGTTTTGTACAAATTTAGCCTCCTTTAGGCTATCTCTCAAAACAAAATCGGACAGAAAATATTTCTCGTCCTCCACATGGTCAGTTAACATGATGCTCTTCCTGCTCAAAGATCCTGTATGTTTTCAACTGAACTGATGACTCCCACTAATTGTAAGAGTATTAAACCCTCAGGTTTGGGTTTTAACCTATTGAGAAATAGGTAATACATACTCGCCATGGTTGAAAGATGCCTTTTTTGTCCACCTGCCACTGTGGCTAGTGGATTCCAAAATCTAGCAGCCACTCAGCATATGACTATTGTATTTTTGGCTGATGAGTGACGCAAATCTAGCAGCCACTTGCATATTTTACTAGCATTTTGCTGGTGGCTGGTGCTTATTTCCAGTCTCTTACCAGTTAGATGTGCCACTCAAACTCAGTTTTACATTGTGATGTTTTGGTGCTGTTTAAAACTAGTGAACGCTGAATGAACATGAACAACCAAACAAAGCTGTAAATACTTTAGATTGATGTACAAGTTTCAAGAAATATACTACATACAGTGATGATAAAATGTGTAGACCACGTATGTTACTCCACATGTAAGACATAAAACATATTTTTACATAACATATTTTTCATCAAATAACGGTAACTTAGTGTGGACATTTAACTTGTTCACCAAGGTGTTGTTGAAATGACACAACTACAAAATACTCTATACCAGTGGGATTAATATTCAACACACTTTTGCTGGTTGACTGAGTCGAGAAAGTGTGACACCTTGCGCAGCCACTCTCCAGACACAATATTCATTCTGCAGTGAAAAACACATGCCTGGTGAGCCAAATCTGATTTTTCCTGAAATCTTTACATTTGTTGTGCTTCAGAGCATACTAGATATCTTCCACGCCTCCAATCATCATCACTAAGCACCAGCCTGAAATGGTCAGGGTGAGGTAACATTTAGTGCATCTGTACATGTTATGAAACATCAATGAATGTCAGCAGTGTCATAATATCAGACGAGAGAGACATTATGATACGGAAATATTGATTTTTTACCCATCCCATTGGGAAACTTCCTATGACACGTATGAGATGTTTGCTCCTTGGATTTAATTACTGCAGGAACAGTGTACTATTTTACTACTCCCGACCCCCTTTGCTTGCAGCTAAACTGATAAATAGGTTGCATGGTTCTCTCACTACAACAAAGCAACTTGGTACACTGTTGGGTGAAATGAGTAGAAAAAAACAAGCCATAGGAAATGATGAGGTTCTTCAAAAAGGTTTAAACCATGGAAAATGTACACTTTGTCATTCATTCTGTTGTGACCCTAAACTTTAATTTAAAATAAATTCCTATAATTAAAAATCAGTCACAATGTTAGAGATATAAAAAATGAAAACTTACGAGTATTGGCAGTTCTTCTGAGCTCAGCTTTAACGCTGGTCTGTCCTGAGGAGATGGCTTCTGTGGCCATTTTGCACATGTCCTGCAGAGGGGACACGCATTACAAAGGTTATGTAAGCTCACAGTCCACTGCAGTGGATTTGAAAGGCATCCATTTTCCATTACTGCATTCACAACAATAATGGAGATATTCCAGTGCCACTACATGTCTCCACCAGTGACTTTACACCATCCATTTTCAACATTTAAATACTTTAGAACATGATAAGGGTGAAGTCTGTTCTCACCTGTCTGTAGACCTGCTTGGCATGTTTAAGAATGGCAATGATGTCACCGATGACTGTGATGCCGAGGTCCATCATGATGTCTTTACTGAGGTCCATCAGCATGTTCTTGTGAATTCTGTAGTGACATGAATATTTAGTAAATACTGTGCCAATACTTCTGTTCCCTTGGTCCGGATCAGGAAAAAAGAGTGCACTCTTGTCTATTTACAGTGACCTACTGCAAACAAATTAAGAGTTGTAAACCAGTCACATGGACTAACAGCTACATTATTCACAGTTTTAATTCTGTGACAACTGTCATAATGAAAACATGAATAAAAAAAGACTATTTTTTCATTGGCATTTTTTGTTGGCATTTTTGCTTTGGCTCTGACAGTACAGAGTTCACGCATGAAAGAGGGAGAGAGAGCAGGACATGCAGCAAAGGGCCATGGGCTGGAATTGTACCCATGGCTGCTTTGGCAGGGACACAGCCTTTGTATGTGGGAAGCCTGCTCTGCCTGCTAAACTACTGGGTGCCCCCAAACTCTGACTTTTTTTTAAATTCACAAAAGGTCACATTATTACATTACTGTTGTCCAAATACAAGGGAACCCAGCTCAATTCATGGGAAAATGCTATATAAATAGCAGTTTTAATAGTTGTCTGAAAATCACATTGTCTTTATTTTCCCTTAACTTAAATGTACTTTGGTTTGTGGGCTCTTGAGACACTGCTATGCTGCCTAGGTTCCAGGTTTCTGCATCTTATCATCAGTGAGGAAAGATGAGAGCAACAATCCAAACACAACTCATCCTCTACGTTTCTGGTGTCAGGTTTTCATGATTAAGTTGTTAATCATCATAAGTTTGTCTTCATAATTAACTTCTTATGACTGAAATCAGCTTATTGGGATGACAAGCCTCGGATGATGAAAGAGACTCACTGCTTGTAATCAATTGTCTTTCAGCTCTGTTACAGTCTGATGTGAGAGTACAAACAAAATTCACATGATCACAGCACAACACAGAGTGGCTAAAGTGTGCTGAACAAAGCCTATGAAGAAGGGCGTTAGGTTACCTGTTGTCCACGAAGGAGACTGCATAAGTGACTGCCAGGCCGGCTGGGATCCCAGCATCCTTGAAAAACTGAATCCACTCTGAGGTGGCTTATGAAAAAAAAATAAAAGACTGTTAGCACACAACAACAGATTAAAAACACTCTCAACCACTAATATGTTTGTATAAAGCCCCAAACAAAAGGCTGCAACTAATGAATACTCCTTTCATCTCGTACTATCACAATACCAAAACCCAAAGTTTCATCCTCAGAGTAATGTTACTTCTTACGTCTGACCAACACTCCTGAACCCAAATATATTGAATTCACAATGATATAAAACAGTGAAAAGGAAAAAAATCCACTCATGTAACAGTAAGTACACAGGCCTCCTCAAAGTGAACAGAGTCAAGTTATACTGTAGATGACTGTTCCCAGTAGTACTGTGGAGTGAGAGAGGGGCCTGGCACTAGACACCAGGGGGAAACGTAAACCCGAGCGGACAGCAGCATGCTGAGGTCTAACACTTACTGACCACTGCCAGCTGGAGGTTATTTATAACACCAATTATGATGCGTCTTGTGGCTGGAGTAACAGATACAGGGTGAAGGGTGCACAACAGCTGCCAGAACAATGGCTCTGTCCAACATGCTTTCACTGCTACTGATGAACTCAGAGAGACGAAACTCACACGGTGACTAAAACATCATTTAACACTTAGCCATGGGAGCCAAACAGAACCACAAATCGTAGCCCAATATTTTCTATTAAAGGGCATTACAAAAATCTATAGATAGATTTAAGGAACACTGTGAATCGGGGGTGAAATGTAAAATCTATTATAGATTCAATGCTGATTAGCATGTTAGCATAACGCGATGATGTGGCTAAATGAACCCACACCAAAATTAAAACAGACAGCAGTTCAGCGCTCGATTCCCCATAGACGCCTCATTAAATTAACATTAATCAATGAATGTGAAATCACACGTTAAGGGAACAATACAGGTCCGGTATCAGGATCGTTAGTGTTAGCATTCGGCATTAGCATTAGCAGCTATGAATTAAAAGGCGCTGTCGGCTGCCTGACACATCCGCCACGAGCTAAACCCGCCGTAAAAACTCCGGACAGGTTTCAAAATGGACGCAGCAATCGTGTCTAACTGACAGTGAACACAGAAATATTTGTATAGTTTCCAAGCGGTAACATTGCCTTGCCGGGCCTTTCTGCTCTCACCTGTTGTCACGGACGCCATGTTTACAACAAAAATGTGTGGTGACGTCACTACATCCGGACAGCTCGCGCTGCTCCCGTGACGCCATATCCGGCCGAGCCACAGGCGAAGTTTTATTCATGGACGCTAGAGAGCAACACAGACCGCAGACACACACAGACAGCAGCAAGAGCAGTGACTCATGACCATTTTCTTCTCACTTGTTCCAGTAGCTGTGTGTTTGAAATCCTCCCCACTCCACCATTTAAACCTGCTATGACTAATTATTGCAGCCACGTACCGTTCAGGCTACTTGTTTGCTAACAGGTGCTAAGTGGTGGTAGGATCACTCACATCCTTTGCTCACAGTAAGTAAAAGTAGAAATACTATACTCCATTACAAGTAAAAGTCCTTAAATGTGTGTGTATGTATATTGGCATAAATGTGATGTGATACAATAAGTGGCCTCTGTTGTCTTTAGCATGTAGCTAACATCTAAGTGGCAACTCTGGGGGCTGAAAAATGAAGCCAACCAAGGAAGTTTTAAAAGAGGGAACGGTCATGTTACAGTGTTGGAGGGGCCAAACTATGGTGCCAGTTCTATTATCAATGGGGTGGGCAAAGCAAATCACACTTTGACCCAGCATATCTTCGTTCTTCTTTTTATTTACTTAAAGATTCCTCCTCCAGATTATCAAACACATATTACATGATGCTTACTGATTTTTTTTTTTAATCTAAATGTACACTTCCGTTTTTCTTGTTATTGGTCTCCAAAGAGATTGTTGCTCTGTCCAGCAGAGGCTGAGATGTAGCTGCTAGAGCTATGATCTATTTTAAGACCAATAACAAGGAAAGCAAACACAGCTAACAAAGCATAATGTCTGTGAGCATCACATGATGTGTTTTTTTTTAATCTGGTGGAAGGATTCTTTAATCAGAGTTGAAACAACAAAGATATGATGGGTTACAGCGTGATTTGCCGTGCCTGCCCCATTGACTCCAATAGAACTGACACCAAAGTCTGGCTCCTCAAACATTGTCACTGACGTATGACCTTTATGACCTTTCCTGCTTTTATAGTTTCCTTGAAGCCAACGTGCAAGTGCCAAAAACTGCAGTTCTATGAATGTCCACTTGAGGCTGGTTCCAGAGGCAAATCACTTCATGTTAAAATTCCCAAATTTACACCAGAAAAAACAAACGTGTTGACAGTCTTGGTCTCTTTGGCTAATTTTAACATTCATAACAACTTTACAGGAGTGATTTTTTTTAGAACTCACCTGTTTACATTTTATTAAGGCCTAAAGTTACACATAGTAAGGGACAGGCCGCTTTGAGTGACAGGCTGTCTGCTGACACTGTCCTTGGCTTCTTAGTCAGATCCACCCCTCACTCCTCCACAGCACCAGTCTCTTGTCCAAATATCAATTAGTCACATTCTGGCTCCAAAAAAACAAAACAAAGTGGCAACAGCCAAAATGCCAAACTCTAGGCTTTAAAAAGGGAGTCCACAAACTACTGGGTGACATCACAGTAGCTACGTCCATTATTTTCACAGTCTATGGTAATCATCTGAAAATAAGAATTGTTTTGTTTCTGTCAGCTTAGAATGAGCTGTTTATTTCTGCATAGGGAGCAGGTTCTTGTCTACAGAGATTCCTATGTTGTGCTGCCATGTTTTAGCTCTGAACGAAACCAAACACTGGCTCTAGACTGGGTTCTTCCCATCTTTGCTCTTCTCTCCCCCACTACTCAGCATTTTTCACTGGTTTAAATCACCTGGGCCCAGTATTTCAAAGTTATCTGATAGGATTATCCTGGCCGGATTGGATTAAATCCTGATCTGATCTGAAAACTGGGTATTTCAACACAGATCAAGAGGATCAGGATTCAGGTCTGGTAATCCAATCCTCCCTTTAATCCAGATAAAGGCTGTATTCGGGTATTTCAAAAGTGAAGGCAGAGATCTGGATCAATTTGATACCAAATTTCAGGATTATTTGGATCCCACCTCAGAGGTGGATTTGACAAAGTCTCAGCTTCACTTCTCCTAGATATTGTTACTCAAAATGTTCATTACACTTAAATCTAAATCAGTGTTTTAGTTCTAAGTAATTTCAGGCATAGAAAAATATTGTTTGGCCATATTTCCTGAAACTGCTGTAAGTAATAGTAACAAATACAAACCTATTTCTCAACGTCTAGTTTCACCTAACATTGTAACTTGTTTGTACCAAAACATCCAACATATGTTTGTGGTCAGACAAAGGCAAGGAAATGCAATGCAAAGCACATTTATTTGTATAGCACATTTTCTTAACATAGACTGCAAGAAACAACATTTAAGCACTTTCAATGTATATTTTCATGCTTTTGAATGAAGACAATTTTTTCTTAATTCAGATAAGCTTGAAAATGCACCTTTACAATGCCTGGGAAGTGCTTGACTGTAATTTTATAACATGCAGCAATGTATTTCAGGAAGTGTTTGTGTGTACAAACTGATTATTTACTTCATCAAAGCAGATGCTATAGTGCTATATGTTTAGTGGGAGCCTTCTACAAAAGGTGATACATTTCCAGGGATTTCCAGCACTCGACCTGTTGTCTTCATTAGCAGTGGCATTGCTGAGTGGTCCATGAGTGTGAGTGTACTCTGAAAGTAGAAGTAGAGTGTGTATGAGCATATCTTTATCATTATCAGGAATCCACAATACTCAGAGAAATTGTTCAAGTAACGTTACAGAAAAGCATATCATCAGCATTACTGTAGCATAGCCAAACTCAATCCTCTGACACTTCTGAATGAACCGCAAAATTCATACTAGTAAAGTGTATTTTTCCTATAACGTTACTGAAGCAGTCTGCTCTGCACACATGTAAAACAAAAATAAAAATAAAAAAATCTGCTGTGTTGGCAATAACATAACGCTAAACTCTGAACAGGTTGGTGTTTAAAGAGTTCATGTATGACGTACTTCAGATTTATTCCCTTTTAAATTAAACCATAGACTGCAAAATACATCAACAAAGCCAGCTACCTCGCTAGCCTGCTAGCTACTTAACGTTAACATGCATGTCAATGGAGCCGCGTTAGCTACCGTTAGCATGACTGCAGCTCAATTAGAGATCGGTACGCCCACGTTTTAAGTAGGTGACAATTCAAATAGCTGGCTCACATCAGATGGTGAGTGGCCTTCGTACGGTCTTAAAAACGCTACACATTAGATAACGGTATACTTACATTTTGATGCGAAACCTGGGCTACTAGCTGCTCCTTCCGTGAAGTGTTCCGCCATGGCGACAGAGCACAGCAGGTCACAATCTGAAAGCCACGCCCCCAAAGGTGAAACGTTTCTGATCCGGGGGCGGAGTCGTGAGATTTGGAAATCCGTATCCAGTCAGATTGGGATCAAAGTGATCCACCCTGCCAATGTTTTGAAATACCCAGATAAAGTCAGCAGGATCACCTTGATCCCTGACTGAGAAAAGGAGGATTTCATTATCCGGATTATTCTGATCTGGATTACAAGTTTTGAAATACTGGGCCCTGGTCTGTTTGTCCTGGAGAGAGAGAGACCTCACTGGATAATTCAGCTCCCGCTTAAAACCTCCTGAACAATGAACACTGAAGGAATTCTAACTTGGAGAAGTTTCAGTTGGTTGCAATTTGCAATCCTCACCAATAGATGCCACTAAATTCTTCTAAATCTTACACACTGTTCCTTTAAGTAAACATACAGAAGTATTAGCTGTCAGTAAAATGTAGCCTACTTTAAGTATTACAAGCAGGCTACCTATCATGCAGAATGGCTCCTTTCAAAGTATTATATTGTTACAGAATAGAATATTATCCTGTTCTATCACTAACAATTGCATCCAAGAATATTTCAATATTTGTAATATGCCAGTATGGAGCAATAGTTTGGAGTTTTCAATGTTTTGCAGACTACTAGCTTAGTAGAACAGCACCGCATCGTATCCAATAAGCATGTCATATTTTTTGATATAGAAACTAACTATAAATGTCAGATAAATGTAGTGGAGTAAAAAGTATAATGTCACATAAAATGCAAATATTCAAATATTTCAAAACTGTAACTTTAAGTACAGTCGCCTGCTTGAGTAAAGGTGCTTGGTGACATTCCACTTCTACATTTAGTGTCATATCTCTGGTCTCTTGAAGAATGTAAGTAACTACAATCACTCTCCTTTTAGCTGGAAAGGGAAGTACCAGGTTGCTTAAGGCTCAACTTTGTCAGCTAGTTACTAACTTTGCTTGTTGTTGTTGGGCAGGTAGCTTATAGTTTGCTTTTTTGCTGAAATAATACTGCTGCAGTTACATTATGTACAAGATTTATAAATTAAAATAATGACTTAAAAGATGCCAAAAAGATCTGTAGAGCAGAGGGGAAATATATCAAGTGATAAAACTCAGTGAATTAATCACAGTGACCTTTTTACACATAAACAGGATCCAATGTTAAAATAGAAAATATTGCTTATAGCCACTTTAAATAAATAAAGTCTTGCATTACTATACATTTTATACGTAGCCTAAATGTAACTCTAAGACTTGCCAATTAATGTTTTGCCGCTGCTTTGTTTGTCTGAGTGTATTGTTAGTTTTGAAATATTGTTGTTCCTGTCTTGATTATGCAGTTTGAAATTTGCATAAAAATAGGTGCTGCCCACTTATGCTTTTCATACTGAATAACTTATGCGTCTCACATTCCAAAGAATTGTGGCATTTTCAAAATCTTCTGACATTTAAAACAATGACTCTGTTATATTCAGCAGATTAAAAGATAAAAAAAAACGTGTTGCAGTCCTAAAAACATCTACATACAAACACATGATCACTTGTAGTCTCAGCCTGAGTAACAAAGATGATAACTGACAGTGCAAAAAACACATATACTCACAAAACACTGTGCATATGTCACTGAGAAGGTCAAGCATTTAAAACACGAAAGACATGTACCTCATAATATGTAGTTTATTTATGTAATTTCTTCACAAATTGGAAATAAATGGCATTTGGTCAAACCATTAAAGGAGACAGCTTACCCAGCTTTTGCAGTCTAGAAACCAAGAAAAAAAAACTTTTATAATGTAAACTTTTATAAGACAGCAAAAAGAGCCTGAAGCTGAAATATGGACACAGAAGGTCAGAGAGCAGTGACTGCAAAAAAGCAACATGGCAAATTTGTCACACTTTGGTCCTCTTCAAGAGTAAAAGCAAATGAAAGTGAGGTTATAAAAATAAGTAAACTTTATAGTGATGTGCAGAAAACTAAGCTGTGTTGAATTATATGCACTGAAAAAAAACAGACACATTGATACCAGAGCACCTTCATGAGCAAGTTATGTAATAAACTATGCACCCTGAATTATATTTGTCTTTGAGTCTGACAGTGTCACATCTAGAGCATGGTTTCTTTGGGCCTTTTGCTCAAAATGTATTGAAACATATAACCTCCATTTCCAAACACAACAGCCTTTACTCCCAGTCAAAGAAAAACAGAGTAAATAGTTACAAAGATTGATGAAACATTGATCGGCAAAATGGATTTGAAAAGAAGAATTGGCTTTTTGAAATGGATGAACCTTGTGAGTGTGTCTGCACATCATTAATAAAAAAAGAAATTTTTTTTTAGATAAATTGTACTATAACTTCTTTATGAAGATTGTCTGAAGCCCAAATGTTATGATATTGTGGATAACTTTTAATATTGTAACAAAAGAAAGTGATAATCAAAGCAATACATCATCACACTTGACATTTTGTAGCAATCAGTTTGAGCACTGCGTGATTCTCTACATTATGTTTATCCAAGAGGATAATAAGTATTGCATTTCATACCAGGGAAAATATGAAATCAGAGCGCATATGGGACTTGTGGAAAAATAGGAATACATAGCAACATTCACCTCATCATAGAAAAATAGGAAAGCTCTTGTTTAGTTAATGCTAACATAGCCGTTGTACAGTACAAATAGGTGCAGGCAGTTTCTCTGTCGTATAACTAGTAGCTAAATACTTCTCCTTTTCCTTTTGTGTTGCCTTTTCCAATTAATCTGCAACCCGTTGGTGATTGTAACCTTACAGAAAAAAATGATTTAAAGCAAATTCAAACCAAAGAAACTAGATGAAGGAATGAGACAAATGTGTTGTGTGGTGATCTGGGGCGTTAAGTGTGCAGTGCAGGTACAGTACAAGGGCCCTCTGAGATCTGTTTATCACACTTAAAGATGTAGCAGGCAATTGATATTAAACCATAATAAAATCACAGAGTGATTACTGGGCTCTCAGAGCTTCAGCTGCTGGGAATTCACTGTGTTATTGGCTTCCATTCTGAATAAAACGTCCCGATGAGACAAGCAGTGCGTTAATTGGTCTGGAGCCTCAGCAACAGCAATGTGTAGCCTTCCACCATACAATGTGAAACTGCCTCGCCGTTATAGTATACTATAAGTAGCACCACAAAAACCTATGTACATGA
Organism: Epinephelus cyanopodus; assembly: GCA_026686955.1. Classification (NCBI taxonomy): domain Eukaryota; kingdom Metazoa; phylum Chordata; class Actinopteri; order Perciformes; family Serranidae; genus Epinephelus; species Epinephelus cyanopodus. The sequence goes on along the minus strand of CM048918.1, from coordinate 22,875,846 downwards.
GAACTATAGTGAATATGTTTTATGCTTATTCTGACACCAGAACATATTCTCATCACATTTGCATTTGGAGAGAAATCAAAAGGCATCTCCAACATCTGTACAAACACAGTCCTTATTCAACATTTAAAAAAACTGAGGTCTGCCCATTTTCTGACCACCGAGAGCCACATCTGAAATTTTAAAATCACAAATTTGTTGTTTTTGAATAAACATGTTTATTTATTGAAAATAAAGCTTCTTATCCAGCAAATACAATCACAAGAAATGTTAATCTCAATTAGACAACATATTTGCTCGAGTACAAGAATGGATTAACATGGTTATGTTCATATCGAGGCTAAAACTGCGGTTATCCTTCAAACACATATTTCAGTTAGGAAATAACAACGTTGTTAAGTGATATGTTTATATTGGACAGAAATGCATTCTGGGTATGAGATACTTTGCCCTTAAATGGAACGATTTAGTCATTATGTTGCAGTCTGAACACTTTTTAATATGTGTATTGACATTCAATCACTAGTTTTTTTTTTCCTCATTTTGCAGCTGTTAAGGATCAAGTGGCGTTATGGTGTCAGTAGCTTTGGGACAGACCTCACAGAGAAAAACAAACAAACAAAACAAAGGCGTTACCACAACCTTCTTACACCATAATTATAAACATACATTTAATGTAACTTGTATAGTGCTTTATATTGTTTATAAAACATAAATACACATTTGTTAGAGGCAGTGACATCGTGCTTCATGTTGAGGGACAGGGCAGTTCTTTAGATTTATTATAGTTTTTTTTTTCTTGTTCCTTTAGAAAAATATTCATTTTTAAAACTAAACCTCAGTAACATTTTATCTTGTTCTTCATTGACAAAAATATCCCATTTAGATCTGCAGACATTCATACTTTACAATCATGGTACATACACTTATATATACATGTTACCTGTATATATGTATGCATATAGATTTATAATTAGATTTTTTTTTTGTAGTGCACAACATGCCTCCAAAGTTGCCAAATAAAAATACAATAAAATAATGAAACAATAGTTACGATGCAATAATAATAGTAACAGTTATGAGAAAATCACCAGGTTAAAAAAATAAAAATAAACAAACAAAAAAAGAAATGGCAACAATACAAGTGAAAGCAGAGGTCAATGCAAAACAATCAAACACACAAAAAACATAAACATTAAAATATATAACAGTTCTCACTCAAACATACAGGAGAAAAACAAATTTTACAAATTCACAGGCAAAGAAAGGACGCACACTCCACGACATCAGCCCACATGTTCTCCCCTTTTTTGTTTCCAGGTCTTGCTTTGTGCTCGCTCGCCACGTCAACCTCAATAAAGAAAGAAATAAACGGGCCAGGTGCCTCAGAGTGGACGCACTCACAATAAACGCACCCCCGCCTCCTCTCCGCTGAGAGAAAAGGGGAGGCACAGAGACCACTGAGCCCAAAAGTTTAGAGGTTGTCTGAATCACTATATAAAAGAAAAACGTCTCTTCTCTAAATAAAGGCATCGGTTCACATCTGATTGATTCTGAGCAAAACACGGAGCTGCTGCGCTGCAACAAAACGTCTGTATCTTCAGTTCAGAGACTTGAAAGCGATGGTGTGAACATACTCATGTAGGCCCAGGGTGATGAGGCTCTGTGGTATGGAGGTGTTTGTACTGAGGCCACCCTTCCACACAGTTGGCAAGAGCAGGGTTTTTTTTTTTTCTTTTTTTTTTTTTTTTTTTTTTTTTTTTTTGCTTTGTTTTTAACATTTGGCTCTTTTTGCGTTTTCAACATTTGGTTCCAAAAATGGATGGTGAGGATGGGCGTCATCCTCTTTATCCATCATCTCTCCATTTGAGTCTGTCCCGCTTGGTTCCACTTCCTGTCCGTCCTTCCCGCTAATCCTCTCTCCATCCTCACCTTTAACCGGCCTCACAACGTAAGACGAGTCTAATCTTCATTGTGTGAACGTCGAAAAATGGCTCAGCAGAAGACAGTGACGTCCGTCTTGCATTTTGCGTTTGTCAATTATTCGTCTATGTGCATGTGTGAAGGTATTTAGCTGCTGCTCACTGTTAGACTCTGCTTTGAGCAATGCGCTCCAAGAAAAAGGTTCTTCTGTATGGGGGGGTAGGGGGGTTTGCGTCCATGTCCTTGTATGAGAGGGTGCAAAAGGGCGTGTTAGTTGGGCCGTCATTCACTCAAGGTCCCAAGGGCTGGAGGGGGTCTTCGGGCTCTCTGGGGTCGAAGACTTCAGAGACAGGGAGAAACACAGAGACAGAAGGGGAGAAACACAGATGGGCAGAGATGGGTCGCATGGCAGGTAGGCAGACGGCAGAAGAACTTTTTTTTTTTTTTAAACCAGAGAAGAAAGCACAAGATTTAGAGGAGGCTGTGATACTCAGATCCCCAACTTGCAAAGTCCAAGCAGCAGATGAAGAAGCAGAGGGAGGTCGAGCAGATGAGGGGTTAGAGGTGAGCGAGAAATCAGCAGTCTGTCTCCCCACAAGAAAAGACCCTGAACAAAAGTGTCCTTCGTCCCTATTTCAGCTTTGCACAAATACATTCAGCGAGAGGAAGAAGGGAGAAAAGGATGGAAAAGGATGAAAGCAAGAGCACTGGTAAAAGTCAACCGACAGAGGGAACAAGTTGGGGGCACTGGTGCTTGTTGGAGTGTGAAGTGAGCTTGTGGTATCTTAACTCAATGTACTGTACAGGTTGGAGACTGAGAATATTCATTGTGAATTAATATGTTAATTCAGAGCACTTGAGATTGGCAACTCGGACATGATTTTGTGACTCAGTTTTTATTCACTTATCTGGTCCAGTTGCAGATATTCTGATAATACAAAACAAGAAATGGTTTATATGTTAAAGGTTAGATCTAATGTTATTCATGTGCAACTATCTGTATGGCTCTTGTTTGGAATGCATGAATGTGTAAACTTTAACCCAATCAGAAACAAACGATTGGTTGTTGTTGTTTTTTTCTCTCAATCTATGAGACTGATAGGTACTCTGCATGTACTTGCCTCAGCCTCTACTTCCAGCGAGCATTATGTATGTGCTTGTCAATATGTGTGCGCGTGTATCTGTCGGTCAGTCAAAGCGCCAGCAGCGAAGGCGAGTTCAGGGAATCAGATGACTGCTCGCTACTGCTGTTCCGCTGGTTGGCACTGACCCCGCAGGCTCCCTCTGGGTAGGTGAACACAAATGAAGATGTGTATGAGGTGTTGTAGCTGCCAATGGCCGCATCGTCATGGTTACCACCACCACCACCACTGTCGCTGGCCATGAGGCACGGCCCGCTGGTGCCGGCTCACTTGAGCCATAGAAAGAACTAGAAAACTCTACCTCCTGCATTATCCCTGGCTGAGGCTGCTGCTGGACTTGCTGCTGAACCGGAGGCTGGGACTGTGTGGAGGCCGGATGGGCTGAGTAGGCAGGAGGCAGATAGAAAGTGTCTTCTTTCACAGCCAAGCCCACAATGGAGACAGGAGGTTGTAGGGCCTGGGGAGGGAGCTGGGGCTGGACCGGAGGGAGCTGGGGCTGGACCGGAGGGAGCTGCGCCGAGCCGTGCTGAGCTTGCTCCTGGTACGGGATCTTACAGTTCGGCTGGTGCGCCACCAGGACAAACTCCAGGCGCTCCTTCTCCTTCTGCAGCTCGGAGATCTCAGCCTCCAGCTCTGCCTTCTCCTCCTCCAGTATGTCCGTCTCCTGCAGGAAGAGAGAGAGCGAAAGAAATGGGGGCAGAGAGACGAGGGCAAGACAAAGGTGGGTGAAATGGGAAGAGAAGGGAGGAAGATGTGCAGCAGAAAGAGACGAGTGTTAGCTACGCCACACCTTCAATGTTTGTGGATGTATCCATCCCAACAGAAATACCTTCCTCACCTGCGGTTGGATACGTAAGGTAGCTTATGTAAAAGCCCATTAATTAGGCCATAAATACTGTCGGTACAGCAGTCTGTCTTGAGGACTATAATCATCTCAACCACAGCTCAACACTCAATTACCATAAACCATAATCTCTCTTATACACACATGTACACGTTTATTAACACTCCGCAATGCTATGGGAGGCAACTTTAAGTACGTAATTATCATCATTACTCATTCTGGCAGCTATAACAAGGGCGAGCTCACCGACTGCAGTCTGTCTGTGAGTTCTCGTCGGCGGTTTCTACATTTGGCGGCGGCCAACTTGTTTCTCTCTCGCCGAACACGCCTCTTCTCCTCCTCCTCAGGTGTTAGCTAGGAGGAAGGGGAAAAAGATGACATGGATTAGGATAAGAGTTTAGTCTTTGTTCTTCAAAATGTAGTCATACTGTCCTAGCAGCAGTGGTGGGCAGACTTGAGTGGGCAGGTTATGGTTGTCTTAGAGCAAACTTGCCGTCTTCTTAAGTAAAATTTGAATATTTTCCTCATGGTGGCTTCATTTGCTTCCAACACCTACATGCACCAGCCCCTCTAAGCCCTTATTTCCCTGTTTAGTAGTTTTTTTGCATATAGGAAGGGCCCACAGTAGATATGGAGGGGCCCCTTTCTTGTTTATCACCCATGCCCCTGACAGTATGTTTGCACACCACTGCTGTACAGCACAGCACACAGGTGTTGGAGCTGTTGGATCATGTAAGTGTTATACCTACACTGCATGTGTATCATTTTAACGAACAAACCGTTCAAGCACACACACTTACTAACACACCAACATCTCCATCTTCACTCACAGACTCTTCTCGTGCACGGCGGCTGCGGGTTCTGGACTGGCGGATGGGGCCCGGTGCTGGGCCCGGAGTGTCCGAGCTCGGAGGGGTGAAGGCAGACCCCGAGGAATAACTGGGGCCTGGCATGTCATACGGGTCAACCAGCGACACAGGCTGGGTCATAGTCGTGGTCCCAGTGGTACCACTCTGTCCAGAGGCCTGGGAGGAGACGAGGGTTGGCTGAACCATCCACTGCAGATCCTGACTGGTGGTGATGGCGGTGACGGTGGGCACAAATGAACCGGGCATCTCCCCTCCGACGCTGGCCCCTGGCCCGCTACCCACAATGCTCAAGCCAGCTCCCGCTGATGCACACTCCTGATCAGAAGACATGAACAAATAAAGCTTCACACACCATGTAAAGCCATTAAAGGTCTGTAAACTCATTTAGACAAACAGAAGCAGAACTATAACTTTCTTAAATGGTTTATCTCATTTGATAAAATATGTAGCCATCATTCAAACACAAGTGGGCTAAGCTTTAGCCTGCCTCTACACCCAAACATGCCATTATTACAAATGCATTGTGCTGTAATTCTATCAAATTTAATCAGTATCCTATTTTAAATTCATCTTTAGATTCCAGCAATGGTTGCTTACATGGCATGCTCATTTTATGAACAATATGCTTAGGATTTTTTTTTTTTTTTACACAAAATGGCTCATGTATAAACATCACATTTTAAGTACGTTTGACATGATTTCAAAAAGTAGCCTTTGGAAAACAGTTTCTCCAACCCTCTTACAGTTAGAAGTGTGAAAGGAAAAAATGGCACCCGGCTATATTTAGTGTAAATCTTGAATTCACTAGTTTTTCACTGTCTTTGTCGCTGTGTCACCAGTTTCTGTATCTGCATACGAACACACAAAGAATGCCCAAATTTGTGCTTGTCTGCTTCGCTGTATTGAGCCCGGAGGAGGACAGTATCGACTTTTATTAATATTCATAGGCGATAAAAGCGTGATAAGACATTGGGACAGGCGGTTCTGAAAGCGGCCGCCTCGACCAATCGTCTCTCTCGCAGCGCGTCTCCCCCTCCCTCTTCCTCCTCCCCCGTCACACCCCCGGTGTTCCCCTTGGCAACGCTACGTAGCACTCCAAAATAGAACCAGCATTTACGTCACGGCGAGGCCTGAGCGGAGCGCGTGGAAGGAGAGAAGCGGGGAGGGGCGGGGCTCCGCCGCTTACGTAGGAGAGTTCCAGCGCTCTGTCATCCGCTCTGCGGCGTGCTGTACACGGAGCACGTTGTCAAAGCCTGAGAGCTGCTGCCGGCCGGGGCTACTACAGGCTACAGACAGGGCTGCAGTTACACTGAACCAGTCTGCTCAGCGACACTATTTATATCTGAACACATTTCACTCCAGTAGGACCAGCCTCAGACAGGAACAGTCATATAGCCTATCATAAAATAAGCAGTTTCAATCCTTTGTATATCTGCTATTTTCTGCTAGGCCTATATGAGTCAAGCTACTGTCATGCACAAGATTAGTGTGCATGCCTACTTATTTGGTGTTTCCCCATATAATAGCGAATTTTTGTCTGCGCTGTTGTGTCTTGTGCATGTCATAAGGTCATATAGCCTACAAAAAAACATGGGTTGCTAGACTACCACAAACAAAACATAGCCTATAATTTTAGAATGAACCCTATTAATAAAAGCTGACATTGACATAAAAATAAAAAACACACATTTCATTATAAAATAGGCCTACATTTCCATGTTAATATTTACAAAGTAAAGGCTACACATTTTAAATGAAAACACGTCAGCCTAAAATAAGGACACATCCATATGCATAGATCACAGCTGATGAGAAATTAACATAAAACAGCTGTGACATTTGTTTAAAGATTCATTTTCATTTTATTCTAACACAAGCTCCATGCATTCTTTTTTGCTCTTACCTGCGGGGCACTGGTGGTCGGCGGGCTCCCGAAGGAGTCCACGGAGGAAAGATACTGGGACTCTATAGATGGAGAGGAGCTTCCTCGGGATCCGCTGTCTGGGTCGCCGGGGAACCCTTGGTACATTTCCCCGGAGGGACCGAGAGAGAACGCGACACCTGCTGTTATCAGAGAGGGCGCGACGTCACCTGCAACGGCGGGGCAGTGGGCACACACAAGAAGATTACTAAAGGAGAGGTACTGTAAGGAGAAAATGACCGATATTATTAGCAGTGCAGGTGACAAAACCCAACTAATGTCATTGACAGAGTAGCAGTCTATTCTCTGAGAACATGTCAGCGAGGTGAATTACTTTTGTCAGCATTCATTCATTGATCGCTAAAAAAACTCTTACAATAATAAGTCACTCAGGGTGTTTTATACTTGAGGACATGCAAAGTTAATTTGTAAAAGCAATGCCATCAGGGAAATATGTCTACAAGCATCTCATATGACGGACAGCGGTGGACACATGTGTCCGACCCACTTTAAAGCCTTAACTTCTGAGCAAACATTTAATTCAAACACACACAGCCTATTTTGGTTCATATGAAGTTAATGTTGACTTACCGTTACTGATCTTTTTGGTATTCCCCGGTAAGATGCTCTTGGTTTCTTTCCAAAAAAGTTGCATGAAGAAGCTTAATCCAGTTCCCCGCTTTAAGGGGAAAGCGTCCGTATTCAATGTGTTAAGAAGAAGTCCTCTGGTTTAGCTTTAATCCTCGGAGCGTTCACCTTTATCCGCTCGTCAAATGTGCGATTATAGATCCATAAAGTCCGCTGAGTGTGTGCCGGAGGACGTTAGCTTGTATTACGGTGCACAGTAGCCGATCTGGTCTTATGAATGAATCCATCCTCCTCGAGTACAACCAAGGCATTTCTAGCGTCGAAGTCCCGCCTCGGAGTTCCGCTGACGTACATGCCCATATTTGTGCTTTGGTGTTGTGTTTGGTATCCTTGGTGACGTTGAGGGAATCCCTCTCCCACTGAAATGGACCAGAAGCTCACCTCGCCGACGGATAATAATAGATGTTTTTTTATACTATCACAGGCACGAGATACTTCTCACCGTCTGACAATTTCTGAGAGGAAATTTTAAGAAACTTGAGCGTGATAAATATGGAAAGTATTTATAATAGACTATGTATGCGTCTACCTAGACTGGAACATTTTTAGGTCAAGGCTACGTCAAGAGAATATAATATTCCTATAATGTCTGCGGTATCTATAAGCATAGCTTGTTCATTTAGTTGAAATAGCTACATATATTTAAACGGGCTTCAACAGGATTTCTTATAGTTAGGCTATTATAGGCTTGATAAACAGACATGATATCCCGTAGACACTCTAGAAAGTTTGAACGCCATGTAAGGCTTTTGTATAACCTGGAAAATACAGCCTATACAATGGCTTATTTATGCAACACCCTAGAAATCTATGTCACTCAGCGACGGAATCCCGGAGGCATGCAGAGGGATATCCTGCTGTAAAGTTTCTCAGGACACGCCCTCGGGATTCCTACTGGGAGGAAAGTCTCCTTTTCATGTGTGTCTGAACACTGTGCCAAGTGTGGCTATACCGCAGGCTGAAAAACACCCTGACACTGTTTAGGCTACAGCACAGCACCCAATCTTACAGTTACATTTACATATTTATGGATTTTAGTGTAGGCAAGACTCCGGTTCACACAGCAGCAGCAACAGCAGCCTCATTCAACCCAGGAAAAAAAAGAAAAATATAGATTGGTAAACAACAGTGTAATTCTGTCATGGACAGTGGGCAGCAGTGACGGAAATCGGCGCCTGTCATTGCAAACATCACCCGGCCGAGCAGAAAATGATTCATTATTATAGCCTACATGAGGACACCAGTGGGAATGTGGCAGGTGGGAGGTTTTTTTTAAGGGGAGGGGAGGGGGGTTCTTTACAGGCTCAATACGGGCACACCGGGTGGCAAATCATGAATGAAAACCTAAAATACAAGGCCGACGTTTTTTGGGCTGTGATGTCAAACAATGTCACGGGGCGGGCATGCTGCTGTGTCAGGGCCACAGCCACAGCCGATGTGTGAAAAGGCGTGAGCAAAAAGGGAAGAGTTGGGGATAACAAGTTATTAGTCAGCGCTACAACCACGTCAGAGACGAGGATCCACGGAGGACGCTGTGTCCCATCCGCGCTGCCGTTACGGGTGCTGTGCTGGTGAACCAGGATGACTAACTCCGTCGATGTAAGTTGCTCATGATGGGGAATTATTGAGGTAAACAACTGATAACGCAGGCGAGCAGCCCACATTCAAAATAAACGACAATAGCAGGACATGACGGGGGGCGATAACTACTGAGTAACACCGCTATCAGCTACATATATTGATATATATACGCAAATAGACAGAGCGGTTACAACATAAAACATGTTTCCTCTTTTAATGTTGATCAAAATATCCCAAACAGTCAGCATGACCACGTTAAAGGGTGCTTTTGATGCTAAAACAAGTAACCGGGACCATGTGCTATCCACGGGTCTGCTGCATGTGTGTAGCGTTCCGTCGCCATGGTTATGCCGCTGCCTCCGTTGCCTCTGACGCAAGGACGTAGCCTATAAATTTGGTCTTTTTTTGTTATGCCGCCTAGCAACCGGTTTCCGTGGCAACCAGCTCTGCAGCGGCACACAATATGGCTTCCGGATTCTTCCTGTGTAGGAGAAGCAGCGAGTCTTGAGTACAGTGCAGCGATTGTTGTTGTTGTTGTTGTTTGTCTTAGCCTAGTTTTAACCGTCAGCGGGTGTTTGTGTGTCGCCGTGTAACGTCAGGCTCGTGTTAGGGAAGTTAAATTGACGTTGTGAGCGTTTACTAAACTCGTTTTTGTCCCGTGTTCTCGTCGTAGCGTGGAAAATGCAAATGTGTGTACGCTTAGCAACGCGCCGTACACACATTAATGTATCATGTGGTTACGCTTTGTGTTGTAAAAACAATGTAAATCTGTTAGTTAACAAGCGGACTGCAAGACCGACTTACTGACGTGTATGATAGTATTTTCATTTAATGTAGCGAAGGATTCAGAGTCAAACAACGTGAGTAAATGGGCTCTTTTATATGAACTGGCTCCTGCAGCTGATATTTTGTGTAAAGGATATGCAGGAATTATGTTTTAAATAAATTCTGCAATTTTGTATGCTTTATTCTGGTGTATTTAATTAGATTTATTCAGCCTAATAAAGATAATCCACACAGCATTATTACTAATTTCAAGAAATCCTCAAAACATAATAAATACAAGCTGAAAATATAACAAACCGTAGTAAAAGTAGTGTCTGGGTTTAGCTGAGTCTGTATACAAAAGCTTTAAAGTATCAACCTGTGTGTAAATGCTTACAGAAGCATTGTGAAAGCTTGGTGAAGTTATTATGTCTGTAGCTTAATTACTGTAGCTGCATTAGTCATGGCTGCCTTCAGACTGTGGACTACAATATGGAGTTTAACTGTGACTGCAATGTCTTTTGTTCCTAGAGAGTTTGTTTGTGTACAACTTGTGGTGGTCTAGACTCGGGCTGAGCCATGTAAAAATAGACTCAGCGTTGTCTAATGCCCCCGATGTGCTTTGTTTTGCTTGCCCCTGTCTCTTAGCGTATTTTCGGGAAGCCACTAACTTGCACTGTGCTCATGAGGCCAGCCCCTGTTTCCTTTTGGAAGGCGGGCCGTGTTTGCCCCGTCTGCCTGCCCAAAATATTTGTTACCAGGCAACGGAGGCCTGTCCCACTTCACAGTGGTTCTGTTTACACCCCTTCTGGCTGCGTATCCCAACAATATTGCATAAGTCTCACAGGCTTTCCCCACCTCACTGAGAGAAATTTGATCGGCCTGTTCTCTACAGCCAACCAAAATGTCTCTTACCCTCATACCATAGTTTTACTCTCAGCCACTCAACAGTTTCCTCCTTTCTTTGTCTGCTGCATTCACTCAGAGCAGCTCTTACTCAGCCATTTAGAGCAACAAAACTGAAACTAAGGGGAAGACTGAAGAAGCTGTACTTGACTTGACTTCATGTCGGCCTTTGGCTAAAAATCCCTGAAACTTTTAATTACATGATCTGTTAGGTGAGGGTAAGGTCTGTCTCTGTAACCATTAATAACAAATCTATTTTCATCTAAATCCAGTAATTCTTTCTTGGCAATGTTGAAGGCCTTCCTGTGAGCTTATGTAAACATGGCTTGTTTATGCTGTATTAACTGAAATGCTTGAGTTGAAATTAAAAAAAAGTGGAGCTCTGCCTTTATTTCAGCTCAGACTGAACGGTAAACTTTTGAACTTTGGACATCCTTTTTTTTATAGGCCTATATGCAAAAAAACCTGTCTTCTGTCTGTTTTGAAAAACTGAAAGTAAATAGATTTTTAGTCATTATTGAGATCCAGGTTATGAATTACAAGTCAAACACAGACATTTGATGCCCAAATATACTTGACTATTATAATAATTTCTGCCCTGCAGTTTGAGAATAATCAGAACATAGTAGTTTGAGGTCACAGTTGTTGTTACTTTGGATGTTGTAAGGTACTCATGCTTTTTTGTACCTCCCTGTGTTTTTGGCTCATATACTTGCCCCTGTAGTCTTTGAATGATAGCATGAAAAGAAAAATGCATGCTTCAGCTGCCCTCAGTGTCCTCCATCTTACAGGCGATAAGCACAAACAATGCTGCACTACCTTTCATTACGGGTAGAGTGCAGTTTCTCCAATTTTCTGTCTCACAGCTGACACTGTTTTGTTGTCGTGCCACAGAGCAGGAGGGGAGCTGAGAAACTGTCTTCCTCTTTTTGTGAATGCCAAATAACAAGCAAGCTTGACATTAACCTCCACCTTCTCCTGATTCCCTGTAGAGTTCATAGAGTTGTTCAGACAGACAGAATCTTGCGTATGCTAGTTGGCCGCTGGCTGTAGTCTTTGCGCTGTGTTCAAGTGCAGCTTTTTGGCGAGATGCAGGCGACGTGCAGGCGAAGCAACAGCCAGCCTTCATCACCACCAGTTCTTTGATGTCAGTTTGGTGTGTCTGGGCCTTAAGACCAGACAACTTTCAGTCAAAGATATCACAGAGCAAAGCATTGGGGACAGTTTGCAATTACATTACATTACATCACAGTTTGTACATATAGAATATCCTGCCCAGTCAGCAGAAGAAAATGTTAGCATTGTGCATTCCTGCAAATCACTGATACATTACATTTGTACATTTCATATGTTGCGTATCAGTGTTTCTAAAGTGAAGTTATGATTACATGTATGTGAGCTGATTTTGTCATTGGGAGGTGGAGAGAATGTTGGATGGCGTGACACTTTGGTGAGATGGCTGCCAAGCTGCAGATCACTGTGTGAAAGTAACAAACAACAAAACCAGTTGTTCCTTAGCAAGACACCAGCCACACGCATATAAGGGCGATGTAGAAATGTAATGTTTCAATATCTGCTACTTAATAACTTGCAAATGTAAGAAATCCACGATTTGCTGAAACATGCAATGCCAGCTGTTGGGTGGTGATTGGGTTGGAACATCTATGGTTAAGATGATGGATTGTGCAGTTTTTCCCCTTCAGCTTCCTCTTTACCACATTTGTTCATGTACATTTGCTAGACTTCAAATGCAGTAGGAAGCCATTTCCATCTCACTTCTGCACTTTTTGAAAACAACACCGAGACCCTTTTACTCCCTTACTCTGGCAAGAACCTAAAAGCTTGCTTGACTTTCTGCTACAGACAGCTTTTGCTTCAGCTATACCAACCCAGTCCCTAGAAGAATGTTGGCATTGAATGTCCCCTCAAACCATGGATATGTTACATTTGCAAGTTCTTATATAGAGGATACGTTTAACTTTATGCTTCAACGGTGCTATGTGGTTAGGTTTAGGTAAAACACCCCTTGCTTATGGTTAGGAAACGATCACGTTTTGGCTTAAAATACCCTGTTTGAGGGCACAGTCTTGGCAGGAAATGCAGCAATGTCATGGTAAAAACAACCACAGCCATGGGGCACAACAAAACACTCACATTTGGTACCCAGAAAGCCACTTGGAACACAGCAAAGGCTCGCTAAATCGCAACCTTTTTTTTAGTTAGTCTCAAACAGTGGTCTAAAGCTTGGCAGGTGTATTGCTTATGTTCCATGCCACCCACTATCCTCCCCACCTGCTGACGATAAAGTCAGCTTATATATAATGTCATTTAAAGCGTTGATATAATACATAGAAAATGTAGATATAACAGATTTGTGATTTGCGGGAACATGCAATGCCAACATTTTCTTCTGGCCTCTGGGCTGGACTGGGATCAGAGGACCTGAAGCAACAACCCCGTCACCCCTTACCGCCACAGGCACCTCATTGGAGTCAAGACTACAAAACTTACGTGAACTGAAAAGGAAAATTCCCATGACCCTTTTAGTGTCTGTGTTAAGAGCCGCTTACATTATTTACACTTGTGACTTTCCAGTTTTTCTTGTTCCCTGCCTCAGCACACAGCTCCTTTGCTCCGCATCTTTGTCCTGTTTACGTTAATGCACTTGTGTTTATACAGTGCAATCCTTGTGGCTTGCTGGTTAAATAACAAGCTTGTGTGTTTATAGGAACCCACACAGCGCACACACACGCACACCAAAAATTTACAGTGATCTGTGGACAAGGTAAAACATTCAACTGCATGCGTCATAGCTTTGGTTGTGGGCTGTTCTGAGACCAAAAAATGTTCTCACGTCATCTTGTTTCACCCAGCAGAGTGGTATCAGGCCTCTTACGTTCATCTGCCTCGTGTTCATCAGGTGAGTAGGGCTGTAGTTGACCGTGGCACGGCCGACCTCCGGTAAAAAGGCTCTTGACAGTGCTTGATGATGAAGCACTAATTAAAAAGATGCTTGACAGCTTTGTGTGAATGAGAGGTTATTATGCCATGGGAGAAAGTTAAGATGATGTGTTTCAGTTTGGTATCATCCAAGACCCATTGGTGTGCAACTTGGAGTATGATAATCTCCTTTTAGTGTTCGTGCTGTAATATGTGGCAATGCCTCTAAATAACCATCTTTTGTTCTTAGCGTCAGAACAATTGACGTTCTTATTTTTGCTGTAAGTGCAGCCAGAAACGTCAGCATTGAGGTGCAGAAAGCAGAGCGGATGGCTCTATTGTATCATGCACTGCATGGGAGTCGGATGCCTAAAGTTAAATGCAATCAGTGGGTTTCAGTATTCCACAGCTCTCTGTGAGTCAGACACAAGCAGCGCGTCAATCCTAGCCTACTTTCAACAGGCTCGCTGCCAGTCAGAGAGGCAAAGTGCCAGAGAGAGGGAGGGACACGAGCAAGAGAGTGAGGGAGAACGAGGATGAGATCAGAGGTGGAAAGTAACTCAGAACATTTAGACAGTCATGTCGTTAAACAGTGTTGAGGCATCTGACTGGCATTTAAAATTACCCACATTTCCTACATTCTGAACATATTAGTCGTCTTCCTTTTTTATAGCAGACATTTTGACTGGTCATAGTGGGAACAGCGCAGGTGTTACTAATAACATTTACAATGGCTCTGTTCTGTTCAAATGTCCCAGTGTGTAATGACAGTGAGCCAGAACTCTGAAACTGAATTTAATTTTGTTCTTTACGCCTGTGCCATCTGTCACATGACGGCTAAAGAAGCTGTCAGATTGTGATTTTAGGTGCTATGTTTTTAAGAACTTTTTGCTTTGGGCTCTTAGCAACAAAGTAAACAGCAATTAGTTTAAAATACTGACTGTCAGCTTTAATCTGATGGAGCATGTAGAAGCTGTGGTTCTTTTCACCTAATAAAGATAATAACATTTTCTTTAAGATATACTATGCAGGATTTTCTTCTTTCTAGAGGTGGTTTGATTTAAGGAGGGTGATGAATCCCTAGTCAGAATCCCCCCTGGTGTCTAGATGCTGTTGGTGGTACAGTAGTGTTAGAGCCAAAGATTTGGATCAATTTCCCACACTATAAAGGCATTCCTGTTCAATGGCATGGTCAACCGCCTTGGTGGTCAGCTGGTTGCAGCTGCCAACACTCAAAATTTGAGTGCATACTGCCATAAGAATAGAGCCTGTGTGGAGGTAGAGACAGCTCCTTGCATGCTGTCCTGCCCTTGATGGTGTTAACAATTACATTTTTTTTTTTAACTCTGTAACATGTAACTTGTTCCTCCCTGACACTGAATTTACTCCAGTATTCTCCAACACTGATACTCTATATGTAGTGCTGATTTTCAGCTTTCATTTGAAGGTTTTTACATCCAAATCCAATGTAGAAGTATTTGTCATTCTTGCACACACAACCAAGGATGAAAGAGCTTAAGTCTGTGCTCTCCACCCTATATGGATGCAAATACCCGAAACCCCATTAAAGCCAAAAAAAAAATCAGCATTTAAACATTCACGGTTTAATCCGTAATCCAATTTGCTCTATCATTCATCTAATACATACAGCCTGTACGTTACAAAAAATTGCAGTGCATTGCTGTCATTGCAATATGGTATGAGGTAATTAGACCCCACAAATTAATAATTTAAGGCTCTGACAGGGGCGGTAGAGTTAGTACTTTTTGTGAACTTACCATACAGAAAGCACGACCTACTTATATTTCAGTATTTATTTCCACAATGCAGTATTGCTGCCATCATTTAAGTAGACTTGAATAACACTTCCTCCACCTGGATGAGGAGCGTGGATGCCAATTTCATTATTCCCCCCACTCAGTCTCTCTCTGCTTGTTTCTATCCACAAGGCTTTGTTTCTACCTTTTTTCCTCTCTCCTCCCCACAGCCCCCCTCACCCCCTCCCCACTTCTTCTCTCCTCCTTACATAAGGACTGCCCTATTTTTTCAGGGACCAGTAAGAGGTAGGAATAAAGGGAGTGAGTGGGTGAGGAAGAGGGACTGATGGTGAGATCCAATGAAGAGAGAGAGAGAGGCAGAGAAAAGATATGAGGGTAGAAGAGAGGACTGTGTATACACTGCACACGTCAGGAAGACCTGCATGTGTCCCCAACATCCCCCTCACCTCACCGGCCCCCTCTGCCCACACAGTGCTTCTTCTCTCCTCACTCCCTCCTTTTAGTCTTGTGCTCTTCATCTTATTCATCCCTATCTATCTATCTATCTATCTATCTATCTATCCATCTCACTGTTACATCAGTGGAAATATCAGAGCTACATTACAGCCAATCTGTCAGCTGGCCAACAGTTTTTATGTAAACTATTGAAACAAGTTTAGCTTGAAGCTGTTTGCGCACAGAGTTTATAAACATTTGAGCGCGTGAAACGGTGACGACATGGGATTACCAAATGATGTGAGTGGAATTTCAAACATGTTTGCTGCGTGCCGTTTGAGAACACAAACATTTGACGGCAGCAGTTTGATGTTGAGGTTGGCACACATGGACTGGCTTTTGTCTCCTTATAGTAAGGGTGTGACAAGCACTGGATACGCTTGAGTATTGCGTATAATGTTTTGTGATACTGTAATGATTTCTTAGTTTACGTGCTAACATTCATTGCAGTGGTTCATTTTGTGTTCTATTCAAACCCCTGGCAGCTTGATAGGAGTGTTGTAATCTATCTAAAGCCATTTGACTCTTTGATTCCAACGTGACAATTTATCGCTGGCTTGTTACAGGGACTGTGATAAATACAAATGTTTAAAGTACTGTAACTTGATAACATATCCTCATATTAGGATCCCTCTAACTCTGCTTTGTTTGGACTATTGAATCACGTAGTGTTTTGCACTGAATCATGTAGATATAGATTTTGTCTTGTTTGGATTTATGTACTGTGTCTTGTACTCAGGGGGCTGTGTTTATGCTTTGTATTTCTTTTTTGTTGTGGGATATGTCTCGATCCATTATTTGTGGGAGGTTTATGTCTTTTTTTTTGCCTGATAGTGTTCGTGTTTATGTCTGGATGATATTTATTTATTGAGCTGTTGGATGATGGTCGGTTGAGATACCAGAATGTTGTGAGATGGGTCATGTGACTGTTCAGTCACGAAAATAAAATACTAATTCATTCGGTTTATATGATACCTAAAAAACTGTCATGTTACATTCTTGACATAAAGTTACATACGTATTGCAAAGTTACAGTTAGGTTTATGCAAGTTAGGTTGCATAGGTTAGGTTTAGGAAAACAAACATGACAACAACGTACCATATGATAAGTCAAAGTGTAGGAGCCAGAATGTATATTTAACCTCTGTTGTTTATCATTTGTGTAGGCTTCACATGTTCTTTTGGTCAGTTTCACTTCAGGTAGTTGTGATTGGCACAGGACTGTACTGTCACATTTTTTTTACCTGCTCATTTACTGGCGGTGGCTCTAAGACAAAGAAGGTGGAGTTTTTGGCTCCAATATTTTCTGTTGACTGTAATATTCATCTTGTTTTGTTTTAGTTATTTCAATTGCCTGTTTAATAAACCACCATAAACCGCATCTCTGGACATCAACATATGTTTTTGAACAAGCCATAGTTACGAGCCTATTCAGCCTCTTAGCGGCTTTTTCATTGATAGTAGTCGCTATACAGAGTTCAATTGGTTTGACACGGGAAATGAACAGCAGTCTCCTGGGGGAAAGTCCTGTGTTTCTTTGACCCATCCACCACCCCAGCCTTCCTCCTTTTGCAGAGTTTCATTGTACTACTTCCTTCTTTACTCCCGTCAGTGCATAGCCCTCCTGATTATGTTGGTTATACACAAAATACTGGCTCATGATTATGTTGGTTATGTATGAATTCTGGTGCATTAGGTTTTGTAGTTATACGTCCAAACAGTGCATGAAAGCAGCCTGATTATATCGCAATATATTGAATTGTATCTACTGTACGTGATACTTAGTGTATGGCCAGATGCTTTCCAATACACCGCCCAACCTTGTAGTGTATTTTTATTAGTTTAATTGTTATCACAGATTACATATTTTATCATGTAACCTTGTACGATGTTGAGTGCAGTTAAATAGTAAAAGCAGCAATATTTTGCCAGTTTTTCTCCTTGAACTGAATGTCAGATGATCTCAAGCATATACACACACCAGTTTGATTAGAGTGCCTTGAAATCATCTTACATATTTTATTTATCATATCACATCTACGCACTCTGTTGTGAAAAATAAATGATAGCTGCTGCCAAAATTTAAGTGTATTTTAAATGTTTTGGTTTATTTAACAAGCGAGTCGTGGTGTCAACCAGCATCCCCGTCAGATCCTTTTAATGTAAGACTGTGTGTGTTTAAAGTGACTGCTGAGATCAGTTCAGAGTGCTGGCTGTGATCTTCACTCTGCAGACTGACAGAGAGTCTCAAAAAATAACACCCTGATGTGAAAAGAAAAATGCTATTCAATTCAAGAGTATGCAAAAATATATGACATGTCTAAACCTGCATCCCTAGAAATAGCAATAGTTAAATAGTTCAATAGTTCAATAAAAAGGCCCAGACACACGACATTGACATCAAAGAACTAGTGATTAGGAAGGCT
The DNA here is from genome assembly GCA_026686955.1 of Epinephelus cyanopodus. Classification (NCBI taxonomy): domain Eukaryota; kingdom Metazoa; phylum Chordata; class Actinopteri; order Perciformes; family Serranidae; genus Epinephelus; species Epinephelus cyanopodus. The sequence goes on along the minus strand of CM048918.1, from coordinate 22,857,611 downwards.
GACTGATGCTTCCCTTGGGGTTCCTTTAGTTTTGGTGAAAAAGTTGCACTGAACACAACAGCCAACCAGCATGTACGTTTGGTGCCTGCATGAGAGGGAACACCTCTCCATAGCAGCAGGGGGCGGTAGTCTGTGTTCATCATTCAAAAAAGGAAACTGAAAGATCCAACAAGATGAATTCAAGACACTAGTTAGCCAGTTAGTACTTAAACAACACAGCCTGATGTTGAAAGAACAAAGGTTATCTACTGTGCGCTACTGAACAATAATTCAAATAATTAAGAACTGTTTCTGCCTAAGATCTTGCCAACTTTAAGGATTTTGTCTTGATTTCACGCCTTCTTGACCTTAGTCATTTGTTTGTCTTCCTCACTTCCGTTTTTCCTCTCCTGCACTGAACAGCTTGTTGTGTCAGGGCCCTAAGAGACAAATCAGACAATAAGTAGGTGAGCATACAAATATTAGTCCTGAATGAGAAATAAGGAAAATAAATAATTACAAGGAACACTCCAAATTCATTTAATTCATATGCCCCATCTCATTTAAAAAGGATATTTTTCGGTTTCAGGAATGACAAGCAATCCAGGGAATTCATGCAAGAGTTACGTGCAGATGGAGTTTTTCTCTTGTGATCAATCGAAGATGTGAACATAACACCATTGGTTGGCTGCAGGTAGTTGATGTTACTTCAGTTAATGAAGTCTCTGGGGTTAGATTTTTACGATGGTTAATCTGTTACTGAGGTCTGGTCAAGGTTGCGGTGTTGCAGGCCACAGTTTCTCAAGGACATAGCATTCAGTAGAGATACACCAATCTGATACATCCTCTTGCTACTGGTGCACATACTGACCTTGTTAAGATTATCAGGTGTTAGTCATGATGTGACCAATCCACATTAAAAACAGTTTATTTGATGATGTCATCTTAAAAACCAGTCTTTCCGCATCCCTGGCCTCATGTTACCTTAGGGAAAAGTTATTCCTGTACATTTCACATATTAAGGTAGTTCATGGTCCTCTGCAAGAAAATGTTGGATTGCCCCCTTTGGGTTGGTAGGAAGTTACTACCCCAAGCGAAGGAGTTTAAGTATCTATAGGTCTTGTTCATGACTGAGGGTAAAATGCACTGGATTGTTGTGGTGAAGAGGGAGCTGAGCCAGAGGGCAAAGCTTTATTTTACTGGTCCAACTACATCCCAGCCCTCACCTATGGTCATGAGCTTTATGTAGTAACAGAAAGAATGAGATCCTGGATACAGGCAGCTGAAATTAGTTTCCTCCGTAGGGTGGATGGGCTCAGCCTTAGAGGAGCTTGGACATCCGGAGGGAGCTCGGAGTAGAGCTGCTGTTCCTTAGCGTTGAAACAAGCTGGTTGAGGTGGTTCGGGAATCTGATCAGGATGCCTCCTGGGCGCCTCCTGTTAGAGGAGTTCCGGGCAAGTCCCACTGGTACGAGGCCCTGGGGCAGACCCAGAACACACTGGAGGGATTATATATATCATCTGGCCTGGGAACACCTTAGGGTCCCCCAGGAGGAGCTGGAAAGCGTTGCTTGAAAATGGATGGATGGATGGGCTGCTTGAATTTAGAGAAAAGGGAGCACTGGTGGCTGCAGATACCCTTTGTTGAGGTATTGTTACCAGTAGATAAAATGTTGAGTAGGTGCATCCCTCCTTCATACTCTGGTGGCATTTCTTTAAATCACAGGAGGCTGTGGCATAGGTGGAGATGTTCATACTGTATAAAACACTCCAATCAGACATCCACACATGCAAACAGATAAAACAGAAGACAGAAATGGAAAACAGAATGACTGAAGTCTACATATCATCCTCACAGATATCTTGTCGCCGTCTAATTGACAGCATATAAAGTTTCTTTATATGGTGAAGTTGGAGGAGATATAAAAAGGAGTTTCAGTGAGATGTTACATCACAGTGATATTTCTGTGGCACAGACTATGTAACACCTGGTCACCACCGTCTACAACAAATTTAGAGAATAAATAGCAGCAGCAGGGTGAGGAGCAGAGAGCAGAGTGAAGGGGAGAGGTGCTGAGCTGAACGCCGCTCTTTGCATCTCAAATTATCAGCCACGACTTGTAAATAAACACACGCAATAAATACACCCCACATCCCATGCCAACACATACTGACATCTTTAAATACCCAGGCTCTGACGACTGAGATAGTACTGCTCATCAAATTTATGCGTGAGCGAGCCTGGGCTAAATTTGCAGCCAGGGAGCCGACTTACGCAATCCTCCCTGGTCTCCCTCCTGTGTCTATACAATGGCTTAAAATCTCACAGTTCTCAAACCATCCCGGCCCTCCCCAGATCCCACTCCCACACTACACACTACAACTCCGGCACTATTCCTGTACCAGCCCCCGCCGCTGTGGCACAAAAATACCAGCACCTCCAAGAACAGACGCCAAGCCTGTCAGAGCATCATCACATCCCACAGGACAGCTGGGGGGGGAGGAGGAGGGAGCAGGGAGGAGAAGATGAGCAGGTGGAAGGATGAGTGCTGCCGCTGTCGAGAGAAAAGAATCAACAGAGACAGAAAAGGGAAAATAAACACTCTGCCTATGAGGGAGGGACACAGTTTACAGTTCTATCCCGGCAGATCAGACACAGATTGCTTCTCTTTTTTTTTGCTCCTCTGTTGAGGTATGTGTTGTTAAATTACAGCATTTATGGGGACAATAAGATCAGAGTTAACGTTCTCACACCCTGAATACCAAATTACATTAAAGACTCAATAGCTTTTAGGTAACAGTTCATTTTAACTCCCCTATTTAGCATTTCATTGACACTACTGTATCATATTATAACACATTGTAAATAAGTTCTAAGCAGATACAAGTTCATTGTCAATGTTGGTGTATGAACAGATGACAATAAAACACAGTTATATTCATAAAAGAAGTACACTGATAAACACTTATAAATGTCCTCATAGGTGCTTAGAGCTACATCATCGTATGTGATAAAGTATTTACTAAATGTCTGAAAGATGGGAAAAAAATAAAATGAAAATAGCACACTGCCAGTTTTAGGATGGGATGACACAAATACCTTTTGTGGACATCCCAGACTCTCATGCCATATTCTTTATTTGTAGTTAACTGAACTGATTATGTGACTTCTGCAAGCAGACTGTCTGCAGCACTGATGATTTAAGTGAGGTGGATACTGGATTTTTGTGTTTTTAATAAATTTAGCTCACTTTGGAAAGATCTGTTTTTCATTTGGCATTAAAGTTTTTCTTTTGAATAATAAGCATGTTTAAAAAAAAACATTAATTTTCCTTTCATTCAGTGTTGTAAAACAATAACATAAAAACTTCCAGGGCACTTTTTATAGGAACTGTATTTTTTATAGTTGCTGTGTAACGTTATGTACCTTTATTTATCATTGGTGACACAAATATGTACATTTTGTTTTTCTGCCATTTCTTGCCATTTTCTGCAAAACATTCAGTGAATAAAGTTTTGAAGGAGACGGTAATCATTCTGTCAATTCTTATGTATTTATCAAAGATCATTTTAAAGACTTTGTTTTAGGGTTCAGGTTAGTTTTTTTAATGGTGAGTTTCAACGTTAGAGAGGATGAAGTGTTGTTTTTTGATTCGTTTTTTTCCATGTTAGCAAAGTGGTGTAGGGATGACAGCTTCAGTCTGTCGGTTTGGTTCAGACTGAAATATTTTAATATTGGATGGATTTCCATCCACAGCAGGGGCGACAGTAGCTCAGTCCAAAGACTTAGGTTTGGAACCAGAGTCCCATCTGGACCAAATATGGAGCATGGGGTGGTAGCTGTAGAGGTGCCAGTTCACCTCCTGGGCACAGCTGAGGTGCCCTTAAGCAAGGCACTGAGCCATCAACTGCTTGGGGCGCCTGTCCAAGGCAGCCCCCTTGATCTGACATCGCTCCATTTAATGCATTTACAGGTCCTGTTTGTGCATGTGTGCGTATTATGAACCTGTGTGTATATGACAACAGAGTAAAAAAAATAAATTTCCCATTGGGGATTAATAAAGTATATCTATTTCTTCTTCTCTTAAGAAAACATTCATGTTCCTGAGGGGATTGATGGAAACAGACTCGTTTTCTGTAGTGACCCCATAAGGTTGACGTTTGTTGACATATTTCAACAGCTTTTGGATCGATTACTGAGAAATTTATACACATCCATGTTCCCCCTAAGGATGACCTGTTCTAACTTCAGCGATTCTGACTTTTCATCAAGCGCCATCATCAGGTCAAAATTTGTCCAACACTTCCCATCAGCCTCAGCTGTACTTTGTTTTAAGTGCTAACAAATGTAACACGCTGATGCACTAAACTAACACGGTGAACATGGTCAAAAAAATTATGCTGGCTGAACATCGACATTTTAGTATTTTTCAAATAATAGATTTATTGATTTTGACTCATTGATGGCATTTATCATTATCAGTGAATACAACTCACAAAGGAACTATGTACCCCTTTTCCAAATTCACCTGTCCGATGTTGTTTTGAAATACTGGCCTACACAGGTCATTGATTGCAACAGGATAAAATAGAGAAGGAGGGGCAGTAATGAGAAATAAAAGCACTTTATTTCCATTCATTTCCTGAATGAAAAGCTCTTTATGCCCAGTAAGTGGACACTTAAATAAATTTTATTTGAACCAATCCGACAGTGTCCACTCAAACTGCAGAAGAGAACCATGAAGAATGAATGTCACGTTACTGAGCGCCAGTTGGAAAACCAAAGAGAATTTCGTTTGCGTTCAAAAAACTATGCGATTTTCGTCAAAAAAGAATCTGCAATATGCAAGATGCTTTAGTTTCTTGGCAGTTCTGAAACAAAGAAGGTGAAAGTGTGAGAGTGAGCACATCAGTCCTGTGACGCCTGGAGATACCTGGTTTTATAAGCCTTGTTGAGGTCACATTTGTCACACTGGCTGACCTCCTGCGGGGCTGACAGACAGACAAGAGGTTTAGAAAAATAAAAAAGTAAACTAACAAAGCAGGCAGAGTTGATAGAGAGGCACTGAGATGAATCTGTGGGTCCTTCCTGTCTCGCTCTCTTTCTTTCCTCTTCTCTCTATCACAATGTAGATGGACGGTTGCCGAGGACAACCTGTGTGTACTCACCTAACGATGAACAGGAAGTGGTGTGTGAGCAAAGGTGCTATTAATAGCAGCATGTGTAGAGAGGACATTTGTTCGCTGATGAGTGTGTGTGTGTGTGTGTGTGTGTGTGTGTGTGTGTGTGTGTGTGTGTGTGTGTGTGTGTGTTTCCAAGTCAGCACCTGTGTGTGTGTGTGTGTGTAACAGGGAAGAGGAGGATGCAGATTGTGAGACTCAGACAGTTACTAGAGAGAACAGGAGGGGGGAGAAAGAGTGAGGGATGGATGGAGGGAGTGAGGGAACGTAGTGGAGGAGGGGGCGATTGTGTGTTGACGCTGTACGTGGCGTCAGTGCGATAAGAATAGAGATGGTGCGTGTAGCGCTGCTGAGACATAAACCTCACACCCTCAGTGGGGCAGGCAGTGCTCACTCTGACTGACTGTGTGTGTGAGTGAGCGCGTGTGTGTGTGCAGATATTACCCAGGGTGTGCTCATGTGTGCACGGATGAGTAAACTGTTGGGATTGCAGTGATATTTTTTCTTTCTTCGGTTGTATAATTGCAGTCACATGTGCCATTTCATTCATGTTTAATCTTATGAAAGACATTTTCTTTTCTTCACTATTTAATTTCTAAAGAGCAACTTGATAATATGATAATTACTTGGAACAAAGTGGCCTAATAATGTGGACTATATTAAGATTTGGAAACAATGTTCTCATTATGGGAAAAAAAACAATAAGGACACTTTTAAACTCACATCTGTAATTATGAAATCAATTTTATTACAATGTGGAGTAATATAACAGTATTGCAAAACAATTAAATGATACTGTCAGCATATACTCTGCATATTATAGGCACCTATATGTGTGTATATGTATATATATATAGTTTTCTTTTTGTTTCCTTTAATGTTACTTTTATATACTTTCCTCTATTTTATTGTTTTATTCTTTTCTAATTTATATTTTGTTCTGTGTGTGTAATGTAGGCAGGGTTACAGCTTTATGTCATTGTGCAATCCTGTATTGTATAGTGACAATAAAGCTGAACCTTGAACCTGTATAAAGGATACAGCCAGGTGTATAAGAATGGAGATGAAGCAAGAATAAAAACAACAGTGTAGCAAAGCATGAATCGAACCACCGCTGTTGCTTTGGAACAAGGCATACATGGTTATGTACAGTTTATGTGTGTTGTCTACGTTGTGGCTCAGCTGGAGACCCTCCTCATAAAGTGTCATCTTCACACTGTCAGGAACTGAAGCAGCCACTGCGGAGGGACAGCAGGTGGACACAGAGGAGAATGTCAGAAAACCTGTTCGGGTTCAGCTCAGTATGAACACATAATGGTGTCTATGTGGCCAGATACTCACAGAGTTGATGCCTCTGTCTTTCACCTCTTGACTGGTCTCTGATTCATACAGAGCTGAGGAGAAGAGAGGAGGAAATGATTGCATACAGTGTCTCTGCAAAGACTCGACATTCAGTATGCATCAAGTTTAGTGTTCATTTTGTGTTGATCTGTTCTGTACACACGACATCTATTGCGCGTCTGCCTGTCTTGGAGTAGGATCCCTCCTCAGTTGCTCTTCCTGAGGTTTGTTTTTCCCAGTTAAAATGTTTTCCCTTATCCGCTGTGAGGGTCCAAGACGGAGGGGTGTCGTGCTGGAAAGCCCTCTGAGACAAATTGTGATTTGTAATATTGGACTTTATTAAAAAAATTGAATTGAAATTGATTTTTTTTAGAGGAGATCATGAATTTATTTTATGTAACATTTATAAAACATGTTACATAAACAACCTGTGCTCATGTAGATCATCTAAAAGTAAACTGTATGTCACACCATAGTTAAATCAGGATGTATATAAGAGTAGTCTGTTTTGTTGTTATAGTAATTTTAGTAACAGCATCCTGCACACATTGATGGAAGAAGTACTCAGGTCCTTTACTTAAGTACAAGTACTAATACAACAATGTAAAAGTACTCTGTTAAAAGTAAATGTTCTGCAATCAAAATCCTATTTATGTAAAAATACATTAGTTTTATCAGCAAAATAAACTTTAAGTATCAAAAAAGAATTTGTCCTCCAGTAAAATGTCAAAGATTGGGAAGAATGTTTGGGAATTCACTGTGAATTCCCAAACACGCTTCTCAACTCCGCACTAATACACCAGAGAGCGTTGATGTTTCAGTCACATAGACTCCTCAAAAAACAGATGAATGTGTCTTGTGAGGGGTCCATGTGACCAAAACATTAACACTTTTTCTGGCGCATCAGTGCAGAGGTGATAAATGTGTGTGGGAATTCACTTTTTTCTTTAAGATTTGATCTTCGCAGGAGTAGATTAGCTGCACCACAAAGGAGACAAGCAGGTGTTTGCATGTGTGCATGTGTGTGTGTGTTGCCTTTCACTCCTCCGGTAAGATGTTATGTATTCATTCATTCTTTCATTTGTAGTAACCACTTATTCTGTTTGGGGTCACGGGTGTGCTGGAGCCTTTTCTCATGTGTTTGGTAATGTGTGTGGCATCGAGGCAACGATGGACACGTGTACAGTATGTGTGTGAATGTGTGTGTTACCGAAAAGCTTTTGCATCCTGGTGACACATGACACGAAGCTGTGGAAGGGCACGTGACGGTCTCCAGATGCGAAGCGCTCAGACAGCAGCTCAACCACCTTATTATCACACTGCATCCCTGTGAAACAGAGGAGTGGACAGAGGTGTGAAGACCAAACAACAGCAACCATCTGTGTGCACATAGTGGTGTGTATGTATGTGTGTTTGTGTGTGTGTACATACCAACAGCTTGCAGCGCTGTACTGAGTTCAAAGGGGCTCATGGTCCCAGAAGAGTCCTCATCGAACTGGAAAAAGATGGACTGGGAAAAAAGCAGCATTAGAATATGTAATGGTCTCACACACACACACACACACACACACACACACACACACACACACACACACACACACACACACACACACTGGATTGTACCTGCAGATGGCGCAGACTGGACAGCAGGGTTTCTGTTTGTTTACGGCTGAGACTGGAGCGCCCTTTAGTCTGCCAGCAGAGTTAAGGACATCTCAACAGGACAGAAGACAGAGCCATAAAGTTATGATGAAGCAGAGTGTACGTTATTGGCAGGGCAGCACGATGACTCAGCCAGAGTTCCCGGGGGTTCGAACCCCCTCGTCAGCACACATCTGCCCGGCTGAGGTGTGACACTAGCAGAGCCTAACATGTCATTTCTGTAGGACTGATCAAACAAGACTTATCCACAGTTAGGTCAAAGACAAACAAGGATTGTACTGAACAACAAGGAGACTGCAGTGTGAGCTATATTAAAGAATATACTGAGGACAAAAGGATACTTCCTCTGCAAAGATGAGCTGTCTGCATGTCTCCAGTGGCAGATGGTAATCTTTGTCAAGAACTGTGATTACAAGAAAAAGGCGCAGATTGATGCAGAGAAAGATAACAAAGGTTTAAATTAGATTAAGGCGAGGAAAGGTGAAGATGAGGACAAGTGCAGTCACTTTCATTACTGAGCCAGGCTCCATGTACTCTATCTGACTGCAGCTATGAGCCTCGTCTAGACTGGTGACCTCCTATGGCTCCACTGCAACTTCTGGGGTAACGTGTCACTACTATGCTCCCATCTAGTGGCTGTTACAGGTATCATATAGTCAAATATCACTGGTGCTGGAGCTTTGTGTCATTTTCAGACGCAGCTAAAGCATTAAAAACGTGATAAACTGGAGATTCAAACCTCTGTTCAACAGCTGCATGAGCTCCTTGGCGTTCAGCCTGTCATCCTACCAGAGGAGACAGAATAAATCAGATAACCAGAAGCCCCAAATTTTAACTTTCATCACATAAAGTCACAGTACAATCAGAAAGTCTTCTTACCGAGCCAGCCTCCTCATCAAAGGTCCTCCGGATTCTCGCTTGATCATCCGGGGAGACAGGAGTTGCCATAAGCTGTTCAGAGGCACAAACACGCCAAACAAACATAAACATGCTTTATTCTTCAATGAGCTGTCATTTGCTTGTGTACAGTACGTGGAAGACACTACTAAACTCACCGGCAGGAAGCCAGAGGAGCAGGTGAAGTCCTGAGTCCTGGAACACAAAGACCACATCAGATCGTCTCTTAAATTACACTTTTATACCCGTACTTAAAGGGACAGTTCACCCAAAAAACAAAAATAAATATTATTCCTTGTACCTGTACAGAGATGTCTGCCTTCTCTCCAATATAATGGAACTAGATGGCACTCAGTTTGTGTTGCTCAAAGCATCAAAAAAAAAAATACATTTGAAAAACTCAACAGCAATGTCTCTTTCCAGAAATCATGACTCAGCTACTCAAGATAATCCACAGAGCTTGTTGTAAGCAGTTTCAAGTAGGAACTATTTATTTCTTTTTATTGAACTACACCTATCATCATGTTTTGTTTTGTTTTTTGCTTTTTTTGCGGGGACTGTTTGGGGTCTGTTTTTGTCATTTTGTATTTCCTTGTTGTTGCTTTGTGTATCTTTGCAGCCACTTTGACTCTCTTTTGGTTGTTTTGTGTTTGCTATAATAGTGGTTACTATGAAAAGCCCTACAGTCAAAATTCTCCAGAGTAAAATTACACAAGTATCACCGGCAAAATGTGCTTCAACTATTAAAAGTAAAGTTACTTATTATGTATAATAGCCTCATTAGGATGTTAAATTATGAGTCTCCCAAAGGTCCTAAAGATCTTATGCACACAAGATCATATTTTTTCAGGACTGTGGGTACTCTCCTGTTTATTTTGTTGAGAAACAAGTTCCAACTTTATTATTCGTGCAGATGACCTCATGTAAACTCCAACCTGAGCAGGTCTAAGCAGCCACGTAACTAGAAACACCTAAATGGTTACGCATGGCCTTTATTCTCAGACAAGGCATCATATTTTATAACTTGATCACATATTTTGTATCTAAATAATAATGAGTTCAATACATGTATTGCTGTGAAAAGTACAACATTTCCCTTTGAGGTGTGGTAGTGTAGAAGTATAAAGTCTATAATTTGTAAATACTTGAGTAAATTAACTCAAAACTGTATTTAAGCACAGCGCATAAGTAAATGTACTTACACTTCTGTAAAGTACCAATAAAGGACTAATTAAAATGGTCTGCCATAAGATCAGAAAAAACCTGCTGAGATGTTAACTCTGCTGGCAGACTAAAGGACGCTCCAGTCTCAGCAATAAAAATGATAATTATCTCCACTACTGAAAAAAATAAAGGTGATTATTATAATCAGCGTGAGTACTCGTACTACACTGCTCTCAGCTGTATAAATGACTGTTGTTGCTAACAGAGGCCATAAGAGGTACTTCTCTCAATGCTTCTATTGTTGAGACTAATTGCAAATTTCTAAATGATACAGTAGTATATTGTAAGTTTGAGTGTAGGTACAGGGGTGTGTGGGTGACGATGACTGTGCCTTTGAGAGTGAGTGAGGCAGGAGGTGATTCAGGGAGCCCTCAGGAAACGTTGTGGGTCTATGATTTAACAATAACATGCAGAGAACATTTACGCAAGGTGGCTGTAAATGGAGCTGTTCTTCCTGTAACTAGAGTATTGTCTTGCTCAAGGAGACAAAAAAAAATTCAGCTTTTGATCTGTGTCTCCATGTTTTGAGCCCTTAAGTTAAATCTGCCCTCCATCTTACCCCAGAGTGTTTCCAGTCTTGGAGAAGATGCGGACGAAGAACTCTCCGGGCTGGTTGGGTCGGTAGGTGGACGTCACAATGATGTAATTACCCGGGTCCAGATGCAGCTTCCTCCACACACCCCTGTGGATGGAGACAATTCATGTGTGTAATGGCTGCCACCATCAGGGCCGTGAGCAACAATAGTTACTGTTACAAATGTTTAATGGATCAATCCTGTAGTTATATATATGTCTACTTTTTCGGCACCTCCAGCCAAATTAATTTTTAAATTTGAATTCCACAACCACACAACAAAAATGACTTTTTCAGGCAAGTATGCCAAATTAAATACAGCAAAGTCAGACCATTTGACTTATGCTCAGATACTGCCAAATTTTGAGGATTATGAGACTAAAAGCATCACCGATCATTTGTTGTCTTCTTCAAGCTCGGCATTTAGTTAGAAAAGTATGACTTGGTTTTGTGCAGAAGCTGGTTGAGGTACAAGTTTTAAGGGATTACACTCAATTTGGTGCACAGTTACACCAGGAAGTTTTACCCAGGTCTACAGGTCCTAGAGGCACCAAGTGAGCACCAGATTCTCAGCTTTTGTGAACTGAAGCTGTCTATCAGAATTTTGGCAGCAGGACCACACCTCAACTATGCCACTTCCTGCATAAATACCCATCTAACCAACTCCCCCTGTGCCACCCTCATATTCTTCACCCCTCCCTTCCACCCTGTTCTTCTCTTCTTCTCTCTTCCTCTCTATGTGGGGTCCCGAGGGGTTCGTCATGCCCAGGTGCTTAGGCAGATTTCCTGTCAAAGCTTACCCACAACTCATTTGGCAAACCAGATGAGCTCCGAGCAGCCCAAGCCTCGCACATCAGTCATGTTTTTCTTTAATAAAACTGTTAAATGCATCTCGTTGATTGTTTGGTCCCTGCTGCTGAGCTGATTATTAAATAAGGTGTCATTATTTCTCATGATGGTCTTTTACCTCTGAGCCTGATATTTCCCAGAGCGACCCACAGGGCGATTTCTCATGAAGAAGTTGCGGCTCAGACACACACCCTGGAGCTGTACAAAGAAAGATACAGCAAGTTTCTACTTAATAAAACTATTATTAAGAATGTAAGATGGCTCTGATATTAGTTTAAGCCTGTAGAAGACTATTATATTGTCCATGAGACACTGACCTCAGGAGGAACCTGCAAAGATGAAGAAACACAAAAACAGGTTTGAGTCAATTCAAAAACAGAATAAAGGTGCAGAGCCTCAAAATATTCAATAGGTCAATATTTAAATTAAGTAAATGTGACCTTGTAGATGTGGAAAGCCATGTAGAGGAAGTGGACTTTATCCTTCTTTCTGCGGTTTTTCTGCAGCAGCTCCACCAGCACGGTGCACTGTTTGGCTTTCTGCTTCTGTTTCTCTGCTCTCTTCTTCTCCTCCGGGGTCATCACCTCATCATCCTCGTCATCTTCATCATCCTCATCATCATCCTCATCTTCAGCTTCTGCCTGGTCCTGCTCTGTGAGAATCAGCTGGAACTGAGGATTCTTCCAGAACGATCCTGAGGGAAAAACAGTATGATGAATAAATAAATGATCCAGCTAGAGCTTGAATGCATATTTGTGCAAGTCTTAAACATACGGTTGTATCTGCGGCTGCCACCAGCAGAGCTCCCCGATACCCAGAATCCTTCATGTTCACTGATGGTCCAGGCAGAGGCAGGAGAGGAAGGAGAGTCAGGTGCATTTTCCTCCACAAGAGTGTCAGGATTTACACTGCAGAGCTCCACGATGTCAAACAGGCTGCTGAAGTCCTCAGCACTGATCCTAATGCAGAGGATCATTTGTATCAAGCATCTTTTTGTTTGGAGAGGCAGCACTTACTAAAGTACTGTGCTGAAGTACAAAGTGAAGGTCCTTTGAGAAGTGGAATAGAAGTATAAAGTATACTTCTACTCCACCACATCTCAGAGGCAATTATTGTACTTTTTACTCCTCTACATTTGTCTGACAGCTTCAGGTATTCAATCTGAAATTTGAAGTAGTTCTCACAGGACAGCCACACTACAAACATGATGATGCATTGCTGTAGCGCAACCTTAAACATCTACAGCAGTAAGATGCAACATACACATTCATGTAGCAGTAACATTAATCCAACAAACATTACAATTAATAGTTAAAGGGAACATTTTACTGCACAGGAAATGCTTTTACCTTTCATTCTTTAAGTATATTTTGCTGATGCGACATACTGTTACCTCAGTTACTTTTTAAGAGCATGACTTGAGTTCACCCTCAAATAAAAAATGCATATTTTCCTCTTACCTGCCGTGCTCTTAATCAATCCAGATTGTTCTGCTGTGAGTTGCTGAGTGTTGGAGATATCAGCCACAGACATGTTTGCCTTCTGTCCAATATAATGGAACTAAACAGCACTCGGCTTGTGGTGCTCAAAGTGCCAAAAAATGCATTTTGAGAACTTAACAAGAAAGTCTCTCTCCAGAAATTGTGACCTGGTTAAAAAAAAAAGTCAAACATATTCTCATTGGGTGTTGGCCTCCTCCCTCGTGTATGATTTTGTATGTGATTTTCATCAACAGGATCTCAAGGCGCGGCCGGTTCTGTTGGCTTCATCACATTGTGACCTCCAGCATGCACTGGGGCGCTTTGCAGCCGAGTATGTATTGGACAGGATGAGAGTCAGCACCTCCAAATCTGAGGCCATGGTTCAAACAGTGGATTGCTCCCTCGGTTGGGAGTGAGTTATTGCCCCAAACAAGGGAGTTCAAGTAACACGGGGTCTTGTTTTGTGAGATGGATTGGAGGATTGAGCTCAGACATACGGAGGGAGCTTGGAGTAGAGTGGCTGCTCATTCGTTTTGAAATGAGCCAGTTGATGTGGTTCCTCCTGGGCAACTCCAGGCACATCCCACCGGTAGGAGGCCCCTGGGTAGACCCAGAACATGCTGGAGGGATTACATATCTCATCTGGCCTGGGAACACCTCAGGGTCCGCAATGAGGAGCTATAAGGCATTGCTGGAGAGATGGACATCTGGAATACTTTGCTCACCCTGCTGCCTCTATGACCCAGCTTTGGATGAGGGTTGAAAATGGATGGATGGATGACCTGGTTACTCAAAATTTATGTCAAAACTATTTCCTTACTCTTGAACTACACCTACCAACACTATCATCTTGTATAGTAGAAGGAAGTGTGCATCTACTGATAGACCAGATTGAAATTGATATCTCCAACACTCAACAACTCACACTAAAACAATCTAGAGTGATAAGTGTATGATGATAGTATGTATGTGTATGCTGACCCCTAGCTCCAAGACAAATTTCTCTAAGGAGACTACTAAATGAACTGAACCACAGGTAAGAGGAAAAACATGTATTTTACTGTCCCTTCAAGTAAAGGATCTGAATACATGTTCCATAGTGTAAGTTTGTGTGTTTTAGTATCTGTCACGTACCAGAACTCTCCGTCTTCTTTCTTTTTAAGCTCAATCCTTTCCTTCTCTGCTTTGACCACGCCGTCCCACTCTTTCCCCCTGCAGTCACGCACATACAGACTGAGTGAGTGTGTTTTCTCTCTCTCCTACACAACATGCACAAACAGGAGGCTTCCTCACTTGTCACTCCACGGCCCGCGGTACTCAATAAAACCCCAGGGGTTCCTCAGCCTCAGCAGCAAAACCTCATCCGACGCTTTCATCACCTGAAACGTGAAGAGAGAAGAAGTTAATACATGAGTAAAGTCTGATTCATAAAAGAAGACGGTTTTGTCAGTTTTGTCCTAGTGCTTTTATTTGTACTAAGAGGTGAGATGAGGCAGCAGTTGGTCAGACTATCTCACAGCAAAGTCATTGTTGTTCCAGTAGTTGTTCTGGAGCCTTCGGTCGTATCACATGGTTTTCTGCCGTTTTTAAGGTCAAAACTGTGTTTTCAGTCACAACTTTTAAGACAAAATGGATGAGAATACTTTAAAGTCTTAAAAAAGACAGCAACACTGGGCCGCTGAATTCATCTTCTGAGGATCATGTGCTACAATCAAAAGCTCCAGAACAGCTACTAAAGGAGATTTTTTTTGCAAACCATATTACATTATGGTGAGATAGAATGATATGAGATTAAATTATTGTACGCTATTTTATTTCATTAAGATGAGACAAGATGATGAGATAACATGAGATTGAAATCAATTGTAGTTAGATCATATTAGATTATATTAGATTAGCTTGATAAGAAGTGAGATGAGATAAAATGAGATGATAATATGATGACATAATGGAATAGGATGCTATTAGATTAGATTACATTACATTACATTACAATTACGTTACATTAGATTACAAGTGAGATGATATGATGGTGATGTGATCGTTTGGGATGTAATTAGATTAGATTAGACTGTTTAGATGAGATGAGACAAGATGAGACAAGACAACAAGAGATTAGATAGATTAGATTAGATTAGATTAGATTGAGATGAAGTGAGATGATATTATGATGTGATGATATGGGATGCAATTAGATTAGACTGTTAAAATGAGATGAGACGAGACAACAAGAGATGAGATGAGGCAGATTAGATTAGATTAGATTAGATCAGATCAGACTGTTGAGATGAGATGAGACGAGATGAGATGAGGAAGGTTAGAGTAGCTCAGATTAGATTCGATTAGACTGTTTAGATGAGATGAGACAAGACGAGACAACAAGAGATGAGATAAAGTAGATTAGATTAGATTAGATTAGACTGTTTAGATGAGATGAGATGAGAGAAGAAAAGACGTGATAAGACAAGACGAGATGAGATGAGGTAGGTTAGATTCAATCAGATCAGATCAGATTAGATTTTTAACATTAGAATAGAGGACATCAAATTACGTTACTTTTAGACAAGATTAAATTAAATCAGAATAGACTGATATGAGAGGAGATGAAATTAATTGCAATTAGATTACATTTCAGTGATGACATGAAAGGTCTTCGTAGAGAAAATGATCATTGCAGAAACAGAGAACATGAACATAATACAGAGCATCTAAAAGAGATGCAAATACAATACACCATATTGATGCAACAATAAATAATGACAGCAGCTCAGTGCTGCACTGTCATCACTGCGTCATACTGGCCTTGTCGGTGTCGGTGATGGCGTAAGCGTGGCCCTTAATAAGTCCGTTATCTGTCACTTTACCAACCTCACGGGAGTTGGTGGCCTGTGAAGACAAAGAGAGCAACTCAAGTGGATCTGAAGTAGCATCCAGCTGTGTGGTGTGAACTCCTGGAGGTGGGTACGTACCTCTATGAAGCAACTGAGCAGGCTGCCCCGAGACAGGGCGGCTGTCAGAGACCTCCAGAGGACTCGAGGAGTACGAGATGAGACCTGCAGAGAGTATGCAATGCCTCCTGTGAAATCCTCCATCCCCTCTGAAATGTTACCCCCCTTCAGGCTTCCGTAGCTCCCTATTAACCTACATACGATGAGGTGAGAAACAGTGTTTTTGTCAGATCACTTTGGCAACACACATACACACACACACACTGAAAAAGAGTGGGTGAACACAACCCAGAAACATATGCTTGGTAGTGGCAACTGACTTGGCATAGGCCTTCTCCACCAGGGCGCTCCAATACTCGTGGCGGGTGTGAGAGTAGCTGAAGAGCAGACGGCCTTCGCGTACTGGCAGCCTGTCATCCACAACCACCTCCACCCACTCACCATACTGCCAGAACTGCACAGGGACACACAGGGAGAGAGATGGTGAGAAGAATACAGCAGAAATGGATGTAATGAAACCGGAGGAAAGTTAATGAGGAGGGAGGTAGAGTGTGAAGGGACAAACCACCTGCACTTAAAGGTCCAGTGTTTAGGATTTAGGGGGAAATATTGGGAGTAATGGAGTATATTTACAAGGGGAGCGGGTCCTTGTCCATCAAGTCCACCATGTTTCTACAGTAGCCCAGAATGGACAAACCAAACACTGGCTGTACATAGGGCCATTTGTGTTTTCACCATAGTGAGCAGCCCCTCTGCAATGAGCATCCTCGCACAGACACTGATTTTGTAACGTGATGCTTCTTCATTTTGTATTTTTTGCAGTTTAAATCACTGGGTCTGTTTGCTTTGGAGATTAAGGGACCTCTGCAAACAATGTGGCTCCAGGTCAAAGCCTCCTGAATGTCTGGATCTTTAGTTATCAGAGAAAAAAGGTGAGCACACATTAGCAGGTGCTGGGGTAGCAGCCTGTCTGTGAGGAGCCAAACACTCATCACTGCTTTTTTCAGTGTATTTCTCCCAGTTTTGAAGAGGAAGAGACCGCTGCGGAACATTTGGTTCCCAGTTAAAAAACACTCCTGAGCAATGAACACTGAAGGAATCCAAACTGGGGGTTCACAATTGGCACATGTGAGAAGTTTCAGCTGGTTACAATCTGTCATCCTGACTGCTAGATGTCACTAAATCTTATATATTGCTCCTTTAATGTCCTTTTACATGCAGCAAATGATGTTTTTTTCCCAGTGTTTGTTTCCAATATTCATTTCAATATGCTGTCTGTCTGCTGTTTGGTGCTGAGCAGGAAGCACTTGTAAATGAAAACCTGCTGCCTGCTGTGGCAAAAAAATGAGAGTGATACAAGTGAACCAAAACAGTTCTGTGAGTGCAGCCTCTTTAGAAGTTTTGTACGTAACTCTCAAGAAAGATAGTTGATTGCTGAGTCTTATTCCAAGGTCCTTAAATACTGACGCTTTGGGCTCGTGGTCGGAGCAATTCCACCAACCCAGTGTTTTTAAAACAACATTATGTCACTTTAAAGGGAAGAAACAGCACATTATTCCTCATATGAACTGAAATATGAATTCAAACACAATAAACTCACTTACTTTAATACATTTAGGGGTTTGTTGCTACATCCATACTCGGTGTGGCATAACCAGAAGCTCATTGTGGCTGAAGTTAGCAACATGTTCACTGAATTGTGTTTCTGTTTATTGTGTCTATTTAGTGGACATGGACTTTGGTTGAGGTGATGAGCATTAAAAATCAACAGATAATGTTACATCTCAAATTTTTCATATATGTTTTAATTTGGTGCTATTATTTGGTGCTTATTTCTAGCTTTAATGCCTTCAGGGCCTAATGACAGGTCAAAACATTGGCTAATGAATACTGAGCTTCTGCAGGAATACTCACCCAACTCCTCACATTTTACTGACAACCTTTTTACATCCTATGTAATGTCAATCACTTTAAATCACCTAAAATATATCTGTCTTGTTAGTTCCGGTGATCAAGGACAAATCTGGTAAAGTTGGCTGCTCTGATAACTACAGACCAATAGCCCTTGCCAGTGTACTGTCTAAAGTTTTTGAAAGCATCCTGTTGGACAGAATTCTGGAGATTACTTCTTCTACTGATAACCAATTTGGCTTCAAAGCTAAGCATGGCGCAGACATGGCCATATATTCCTTAAAGGAAATTGTCAATACGTATAGAGATAAGAATTCCTCAGTTTTAATGAGCTTTATTGATGCCTCAAAAGCTTTCGACCGGGTCAATCATTTCAAGTTATTCGACAAATTGTGTAGTAGAGGTGTACCTAAATGTATTGTGAGAATTCTGTCCTACTGGTATGCCAACCAGTCAATGCGGGTAAAATGGGGTCACTGTCTCTGCCCCTTTTGGGGTCAGGAATGGGGTCAGACAAGGTGGAATCCTCTCTCCAATTCTTTTTAATCTGTATGTTGATGACCTTTCTATCGACCTGAACACCTGTAACACTGGGTGTATGATAGGCAATACGCTGGTGAATCATATTATGTATGCCGATGACCTCGTGGTCTTTAGTCCCTGTAGTGCTGGTCTCCAGCAGCTTCTTAATGTCTGCTCTCAATATGGTGTTGACCATGACATGAAATTTAATACAGATAAGAGTGTGGTCATGATTTGTAGAACAAAGGAGGACAAATGTCTAATGTTTCCTACATTCAAATTGGCAGGTAATAATTTTGAGAGTTATGAGCAAAGTTAAGTATCTTGGGCATCTTATTACAGACCAGTTGAAGGATGACCAAGACATTTACAGGCAATGCCGTGCTTTATATGCTCAAGCAAATAGTTTGCTTCGCAAGTTTGGTGCATGTACAGATAGAGTGAAGGTGGCTTTGTTCAGAGCACACTGCACTCCTCTCTATACTGCCCACTTGTGGTCTAATTACAGCAAAGCAAGCCTGCGTAAACTCCAGGTAGCGTACAATGATGCCTTGAGAATTCTGCTGGGAAGACCACGTTGGTGTAGCGCCAGCGAGGTGTTTGTGGCTGCAGGTGTTAATACGCTGCAAGCCTCACTGAGAAATTTTATGTATAAATTTATATGTCGGCTGAACAACTCAGAGAATTGTAATATCATGGCATTGACTAGCATCAAATTAAGCACTACACGCTATCTGTCCAAGATATGGAAGCATTGGTATAGTTGTCTCCTCTGAGGTCATTGACTTTTTTTTTCTTATTTTGTTTTTTAAGTGATTTGTACATATTGCACTGTGAATATGTTGTGTATCGTTCTTTTATTGTGTCTTTTATATCTTTTATATGTTTTGTCTTGCTCTTAGCTGGACCACTGAGTCTGTAATAAAGTTTATTATTATTATTATTATATAAACATAAACTTGCCCTAAAAAAAACATGTCATACGATCACATGGCACGAACACAGTAAAGGACAAGTTAAATAAAACCCTTGTTCTCTTGTCTGACTCAGATTGTTAAACTAGCTCCTGAGGCAGTTACTGGTCATGACTAGGAGCGTGTACTGTACTGCTAACTGTGTGTACACAACAGCAGCCGAGAGCAGGCCTGCACTGGCCTTTCATAGCTGTGTGTGTGTGTGTGTGTGTGTGTGTGTGTGTGTGTGTGTGTGTGTGTGTGTGTGTGTGTGTGTGTGTGTGCGTGTGTGTGTCCCAGGGGGAGTCACTACGTGCATGTCTGGACTGCTCTCCAATCACCCTGACAGTGCAAAATGAATTTCCAGTCCTTCCATCCTGCTTGTTTAGTCATGTCACATTCTGCTTAACAGTCTCCAAAGGTCCAACACTCCAGGGGAAACTAATCACTGAGCAGAGGCCATAAAACTGATCTATATCTATGCGTTTGCTTTGCCAAGATTGATACTAAGGTGATGTTTTGTTGATCTCTGCAGGTCAGAGCCTGAAAATGACAAACTCTCTAGATTAGAGATATAGCTTCTAATAAGGTGATAAAGATTAGGTTTTATGTTCGTCTCCTCTTCTCGTATGCGTGAGACCACCATGCTATGACGACTGCAGGATGAGTTGATACCTGTTTGATCCATTAATTAAATGCCAGAGCGGTGACAGCACAACAGCTGAAGAAGAATGCACCTTATTGAAAACAGCATAAAAGAATAAAGCCATATCAGATAAAGTATGAATTAGTTCAGCGACAGAGACAGTTCTTTCTTACATGAAGTTACATAAAAGGAGCAAGTGTGAATTAGGTACATAAATCACACTTAATCTTTTATGTCTATAATGAGCTTAAGTGCAGTATTTAACACTGATTAGCACTAACTGAGCCTCAGGTTAAGTCAGGCACAAGCAGAAAGTTGTTTTATAGTTGCATGTTCAATATAATGTTAAATTACATACGTCAACAACCTTTCTTGCTTCCAGCTCTTTCTGGAGCTGCAACAATTAATTGATTAAATGATTAGTTGTCAGGTGTTAAATTAACCACCAGCTAATTTGATAATCGATTAATTGGTTTGAGTAATCAAGAAAAAAAGAGACAAAATCCCCTGAATATGGCTTCTTACATGTCAATATTTTCTGGTTCTGTATTTACTGTGACAGTAAACTGAATATCTTTGGGTTGTGGACAAAAGAAAAAATCTGAGGACATCATCTCGGGCTTTTTGACATTTTGAATCCGCCACATTTGAATCCGCCAACTTCACCGTGTTTGAGTTAACTGATTTGTCTGGTGACATGAAGCAGCGCTTTCTCTGTTAAAATAAAAACAATGTTGTCCTTGCATTGTGTATATTTATCAAACACGGTAAAATCTTACCACAAGAGTAGATATATTTTCTGGAGCACTGAGCACGAAGAGCCACACCTACAAACTATAATGCATATTGTAGTTGCAATAAATGGTTCAAACCTCAGTGTAATTACAGCTTTTTAAAGTATAAGGTAAAGTATAAGGTTATAAGGTTTCCTAAAGAATACTGAGCAACATGTCCTGGCAAAGATGGGGCAAGAGATAAGATGGAGCAATAGGTGACATATGGTGCACTAAATCATAAGCATATTAGGGGGATTTTGTGTGTACGATTTTTTGGGAGGGTTGGTCAGCAGCAAACAAGATGTGAGTCTCAGTTGGCTTGACTGGGGGGTCAAGCAGCTTCTCTCATGAGCAAAGAAGTCAGGAAATCAGCTGGCTCTGTGTGTGCTACATCTACTCACCCTAAAATGAAAGATCCCTGCGTAAGGCTTGGACAGGCTTTGGTTGGGCGGCACCACCTTCACAAAGAGTTTGGGGTGCATGGTGAGACAGGAGAGGGACGCGAGCAGCCAGCAGTTACCTGATAAACCAAAAGAGACACGATATGGACACATCGCAGAGAATTCTTGACAAATAACTTTCAGATATAACTTTATTTAAGAGCCCAGGAGGCATTGATCTCCAGTGAGGCATGATTCATGCTTTTCAGTCAGGTTCAGCTCTCCCTCTCACACACACACACACACACACACACACACACACACACACACACGTAATAAGCCAAATTCCTGTCTGTTGGCGAACATCTGTTCCATGTTGCTCCTCTGGAGATGTTGCACGAACCACAGCCAGTGAGGACATTAAACTTCGACATGGTATTTATGTGCAGCACTGAAGATATCTGCACGCAGCTGGTGACATAAACCATTATTTCAGAAATCCCAGAAGAGGAAGGAGAGTTGCTGTTATGTACAAAACAATCTTGGAGTTCACCACAAATAAGAAACACACTGAACAACACATATCTGAGCAGACTCTGTGGGCCATTAAAGGCAGGACTGCGACGGGGTCTGGACCCCCTGCAGATTTAGGGAACACAGTGTGTCACTCTTCTTTCCCCCTCGCTGTGTGTTTGAAGTTCGGTCCCTGGGGCTGTGCGGTGCAGACATGGAGCTCTGAAGTCACTGCATTGTACTGTGGTCAAATAAATAGGAACAAACTGGACTACGTGAAGGAATGTTTCAGCTTTTAGTGATGTGGATGTAACTTTTCCAGGATGTTGTGCAATGCCAGTTTTGGACCATTCAGCATGACGTATCCCAGTTTGTCAGCCCCCTGGGAGAGTGGATGAGCAGTGGCTAGGGGATGTGCGTAGAAGATAAAGTTTTCCTTGTGTACTCACCCAGTTGACCCTGGCAGATGTCGGTGGTCCCTGTCGTGCCCTCCACAAACACAGCGTTGTCATGGATGTCCTTCAGAGATGGAGCAAGGGGAGGACAACGTGAGCACAAGGTGATCAAACACCACAAACTGATATTATGCAAATTAATCAATTAGAAAATCCACATAAAATTAATCAGCACTATTTTAATAATTTTGAACAATTGTTAAGGTGCTTTTTAAAGCGTAAATGCAAAATATCACCAGCTAGGCTATCTGACATAAGAATATTTGCTATTTTTCTTGACTCATTTATGACATTAAACTGAATATCTTTGGGTTTTGGACAGTTGGCAAAAGAAGATATTTGGAGAACATTGAAAAAAGATGTTATGAATTCTATTTCCTGGCATTTACTGACCAAACAATTCATCAAGAAAGAAATCAGGGTGGATCAGTAATAAAAATAAGTATTAGTTGCAGCCCTGTTGTACCCACAAATCATAGTTTATATCCTGAATCCACACTTTTCCACCTTCATCATGTAGTTTACAAATGTTGTCAATGTATTGAATCTTTTTATTACCCTACATTTAATCTATAATATGTGCTGTGCCTTTTTATTCTCAGAAATCAACCCTCTGACTCAACCTTTCCTCCTCTCTTGAGGAACTGCTCCAGATAAGAAGTTGTTCAGACCTGAGCCACACCTGGTTGAATCACGATCAGCTAAACATCTGTCCACAACCCTGCAGCAGTTACAGACTTACTGTACAGAAGCAATGCTAAGAACATACTGGGAAAAGTATTGTAATGTTTAGGCATTGGTTTAAACATGTAGTAGTGGTCAAACAAGTACATGAAGTCAACATTCCTTTGGATTAAACTAGGCTAAAGGGTGGTATACCTGCAGAACTTGTTTTATATGGTAGCAACATGTGCATTTTTAGTTTTTGGCTGCAGAGGAAGCTATGACATGGCAGGGTTATTGATTATATTATAGTTTAAAGTAATGTGTAAGTGATCAGAGTGAAGACCAAAAGCGTCCTACATACAAAGGTAACTTTACACACATGCACAGAGGACGCCCTGGTGGTCTACCTTGGGTCGCTGCCACTTGATTGCCTTTTTTGGATCCGGATCTTCCGGCATACCGATGGACTTCTGCTCAGGTGGAAAGGTCGGATCATCGAACAGCTCTCCGGACTTCAGACACTCTTCCAGCAGAGTCTTAAAGTCCTGATCCTTGAACTTTACCGGGTTCTCGATGGAGCCCAGGGGAGCCTCCTTTTTGTTCGCCATGCTGTCAGTGAATGTGTAGTCACAAATGTATTGAGCAGAAGGTGGTTATATAGAGTAAAAAAAAAAAAAAAGCAAAAAAAAAAGCACACACCCATCGTAGCCAGCCAGGGCCACTCGGAGCGCCTCCCCGGCTCTGCCCAGCTCGGAAAGGTATGCAGAGCGCCGGGGGCCGCGGCAAGCTGGAGTCGGAGTAATGACACGGTGCCAACAGGGTCTTTGATCCTTTTAATATATCATCCATTCACCACTATGATCAGGAGCGGTCAGAAACAGGCAGCAAGCTTCTATTAGGCTGCAAGAAACAGGACGTTAGAGTCGAGGCACCCTGCCCCCTACATCAAAGATCTCTAAAATGATTTAACTAGCCTATTTGCATTCTGCTTTCCACAAAACTTCCAGAGAACTATCAGGAAATCAACGGCGCGTAAAAAAGGCGTCACCATCTGGGTTTATAGTCTTTCATGAGTCAAAAAAACAACAACAGAAAACTGGTTTTGCATGGCTGGCATGTGTTTATGTTTCTCTGTGTTTGAGAAAACAAACGGAAAAGCACAGACAGCCAATACTTCACACAGGCTCCCTTCACAAAGAAACTCAACGAGAGATCACTTACAGACATATATAGCCTATATTTATTTCATTTATTTTTATACAGCCTAATACTGTGGTGTTGAATGGGGTGTTTCATGCATACAGCAGATCAGAGACCCCTTGCAGTTGTCTCAATCTGACGCTAGGTGTCAGTCTACTCCACATAAAGGCACCCGACCACTAACCACAACATCTACTGTATGTGGGGCTTTACTGTAAATTGCGGCGATGATGATGATGATGATGATGATGATGATGATGATGATAAAAGCACATAAGGCGTTGAAGAGAAATGCCTATTTAAAATAGCCGGGGTGAACTCCAGTTGTGATCAATTGACAGTAAATAAAATCACATTGTGAAATCCCCCTGCTTACGAGATGAAGCCTACAAGAAGCACACAACAAATAGTGACTGATATTACTAATTTATTACTTTGAAGTTTATGTCAGATTATATTTCACTTCTCAGTGTTATCTGTCAGTTATATAATGCCTGATAATGTGGCTTATTATACGTTTTCGTCAACAGACACACTTTTTATTTGTCGTACAATTGTTACTTGGTCTGTTTCGATTTACTATTAAAAAAATCTCTCCAATGAGTCTTTAAAGGGAGCTGATAAAAATGTTGATATTATCATCTACAATAGGTTGCCTTTTTATCATTAAAACATAAGGCAGTAAAAAAAACAGGGCTCTTTTCTGTAAAGACACATACATTTATCATAAAGTGAGCTCTCTGTTATCAAAACACAAATTGAACTGTAAATAAATAATTTAGACATCCTGGATACAAGGATAGACCGGTAAATAATGTTCATTTGTTGGATTCATATAAATAGATCAGCCATAAGTCATTACTGAAAGCAAATAATTGATTGTCAGGTTTTTCAGACAGCTCAATGCACCTCTTATGGCCTAAAAAGGACCACAATTTACGTCGTGACAATTGTAAACAGCTAAACACTTGATAGATTATTGTGAAAACCTTTTTTAAAATAAATTATTGATATTTATAGCTGCAAAGTTGCTAGTTTATTTAAAAGTGAGACTCTTAATAATAACTCAATAGCCAGACAAATTACAACCCAGGAGTTGCAATTAAAAGCGTATACCTATCTATTAACCATAATAAAGCCATTAAACCACGTCTTATAAACACTTGATAAATGGTGCATTATTATAAAATGATGGCCAGATTTTTAAGATCTCCCATCACTTCAAGTCAAGGAACACAAAATTAAAATGAAATAAAAAATCAAATAATATAAAATTTAAGTACACTATAGACCTTTCAGCAAAGCAAAAGTTTTCGAATTAAAAAACAAACTAAAAAATTATATTTAAAAAAATCCAGAAGAGAAACAATATTTCTCAATTTTCTAACACAAATCTTGTTTTCTTGAGCAATGTTCCTCTAATTCACAGCATTTACCCTGAAATTATATAATCTCTGATTGACAGAGGTCTTAAAAGACTTTGTCAGCTCGTCAGGATGAGACTAAATGGGGGACGCCTTTTACATAATAGCAGTATAATAGACTATTCATGGGGCTGTGATACCTATGCATTGATCACACAGTTTTGGGAAGAGGTGCTTTGGCCTCGTCCTGTGTACACCACTTGTGAACTCTGGTCGGGACTCGAGTAATCTGAAGTGGACATCCAATTACGGCCCCCCTCTGCTCTCCTCTCTGCCCTCTTGTGACGTGCGATTCATTAAGTTTAAGTGGCTATCCATCTCCAATAAACTGTTGTCCTGCGGTGCTCTGCAGGCCTCTCCAGGCGTCTCCAGCCGTCCCTCCATCACACGCCTGATTACACTGCAAACGTGAGACTGACCGGGACTAAACAAACACGAAGAATAGCGACACAGATCCGCCTAATGGTCACCATTTAACTCCATTCATGGGCTCTCCATTATGTCCGTATGGTCTTTGAGGACGGGATTATAGGAAGCCTTGGGGACAAAGGTCAGAGGGCCGAGCAGACACTCCCACACCTCCATGACCCGCTCTGATCCCACGACCCCGGCACCAGCAGCTCCCTCGGGCCCCTCGCACTCTTCCCGCTGGTTAACCGGCTTTGTCCCGGCCCGTTTTCTGCCGCATCACTCCCCTAACACCGGACTGAGCCCCCGTGCAGAGATTAGTCTGTGCTGGACCGTGTTTATCTCTTTTAATTATGTGTTTCTATTTCGTGACGTTTTTACCCTTTTTATGTGTGTCTTGTCTGTTTTTATTATAACCTAAATAAACTTTCTACATATTCCTGTTTGTTAATCAATCTTCATTTTCATTGTAATACTTAAGTCTTGTTAATACTGAGGCAGGTGCAGGGATATATTTTTTCATTGTTTTTATGTATTTTATGGTTAAAACTTAATTAGAAATTGAGTCACACCATTGCTGGATGCTGGTTTCCAGTACAGGGCAGCAAACAGTCTCTATATTCTTACTTTGTTCACCTCTTCTAACATGATATCATTTTTATTTAACGTCCATAATATCATATTATACTGAACATAAGTTGTAATTCTAATGCAAAACTTTTGTTTTTGCTCCCATTTTTCACAGGTTCAAGTTTAAGATATGACACTTTTTTTCATGCACTCAGTACAAACTGTATATTTCTCTCAAATTTTGGCCACAAATTTGTTGAGATTCATGTGAGCAACTTCTTTTCCAAGATAATCTATCCACCTGACAGGTGTGGCAAATCAAGTTGCTGATTAAACTGCATAGTCACAATAAAATGTCACTCTAAATGTGCAGTTTGATCACAACACAACGCCACAGATGTCACAAGTTTTGAAGGCGTGTGCCATTGGCATGCTGATTGTAGGAACGTCCACAATAGATGTTGCCTGTAAACTGAATGTTCACTTCACTGTCATAAGCCATCTTCAACGTTGCTTCAGGAATTTGGCAGTACATCCAACGGGCCACACAACCGCAGACCACATGTAACCACACCAGCCTAGAGCCTCCCATGCAGCATCTTCACATGCAAGATCTTCTGAGACCAGACATCCAAACAGCTGATGCAACAACTGGTTTGTACAACCACAGAATTTCTGCACAAACGGCCAGAAACCGTCTCAGAGAAGCTCATCTGCGTGCTTATCATTGTCACCAGGGTCTGGACCTGAGAGTAGTTCCTCTTCGTAAGCAATTTGTGTGGTTGTGAGGCTGGTTGGATGTACTGCCAAATGCATGGAAACGTCAATATATATATAGGTGCATAAAAAGTCTGACTGAACATTTGCTGTGATCTAATAAAGAAAATGTGAGATAACTCTTACGCTCATTACATCATCAAAAGGGTTAGCGCACAAAATTAGTGGTTTGCATGGACGGGTTGGCCTGGCATGGAGTTAAAGTAGTCTGAATTGTTGTTTCATTTCACCTCTGACTGGTATTGCGTCACCCATCATCATCAAGTTTTTGAATATGTTATTCAGTTACAGTTTTGAGGTGGTATTTGTTAATGATCTATTTAAAATTTCTCATTAAATCATAATAGTTCTTTGTTATTTTAGGGCTGTTATGGAGGGATAAAGCTGTCAGCTGGGTAGATGTCTGACATCAAGTTACCTCAATCAAAGCAACTAATCAAGGATCATTTATCAGACGCTCTGTGTGCAACATAAAGACTCGTATAACAGGGGTGACAGTGAACATTTGTTGCATGTGGAGACTCTGGTCGAGGCAGTTAGAGGCTGCAGTTCACCTGCCCTCAGGCCTGCAGGGAACAAGCGCATGAAAGCATTTTCACCTGTCACAGGAGTGAACTCTGCCTCCTAACCTTACTATGCATGCTCACCAGGCAACACCTCTGACCCCAGCACTGTGTGAGTGTGGACGGAGGGGATGGGCAGTGAGGGGTGTACGGTTAAATCCAGTTTTTCCTGCATTTTTGAACATTTCTGGGGCTGGACGAGAAACAAAACTGACTGATCTGTGTGAGCATGTGTGTGTGTGTGTGTGTGTGTTTGTGTGTAATTACCTGAGCAACTGAATAAATGTGAGTGTGTTTGTGTCAGGTTCACAAGGAGGGTCACCAGGTGCAGCGGGAACAGAGTAATGTGTGTGTGCATTTATGAAGGACAAAGAGAGTAACAGACGTTTGAGGAACAGTTTGTCAGAGACTCTTAGCTGGCAGATGTTTGATTACCTCATCTCGTCCATCTTCTTTAGCTGTGGTTTGTTTGCACTTCAGTTCACCCTTGAAGCTGTATACACTCTGTATGGTGAGGGTGTAAGAGACATTTGCCAGTAAACAGGATGTGGTGTAAAAATCGCCTTTTGACAATATTTAGGTCAAAAATACATTTCAGAAGACATCAAACCAATGACACACTAAGCCATTAAGCTATACCTTTAATAACAACCGACCTAAATATTAATATGTTATTTAGTGGGCATCATTTACCATTTCATTAGGTCACCAACAGCTCCATGTGAGGCTCAGCAAGATGTTTGGTTATCCCACCAAATGCCTGTCCCTGCATGCAGGCTGATGTTTAGAAGATCCTAGTACAACCCGGCTCAGTAAATAACTAAGTACTGGTAAGAACAAAGCGTGACTGACAGTGTTACTTTGAAACAGCTCCACCTGCAGTGCAAAAACCAAAACCAAATACCAAGCTTGAAAAGATTACTCAAGACAGAAAGTTCAGAAAAAGACCCATATCATATTATATTGCACCATGTCATATCATAGTCCCAGTGCTGCTGTGAAACTAAGCCTGTAGGGCAACAAAAAGTTTATTCTGCGTGTGGTGATACAATGGACAACCAACAAAGGAAGACAGGGCACTGATGATAGTCAAGGACTGAAATGTTTGCTGCTGTTTTTATTCACTTTTTATTGTTTTGCACTTGAGCACCCTTCTTTTTGTGCATGGATGTCCTAAATAAATTGGCATTTTTTGCATTGATCTCAGCCTGTGGAACTTATTGTGGCTGTCCAGTCCAGTTGCATTGGTGTGCAGGTATCTCCTCTGCCACCATATCACTTCATATTGTATCTCATTATATCGTATCATATCCTATGTGTCGCTTAAATGATGCCAGGGGCAGCCTTTTGTTATGCAGAAGGGCTCAGCGGTAAGAAGGGGTCAGTGGTTAGGTTTAGGCAACACAACTACTTGGTTATGGTAAGGGTGCAGATGTCGCAAAAGAACACCTAGCTTTGAGTGCCATAATGCTGTTGCTTGCTGGTCTCGAACAGCGCTCTCCTGGATCAAACTCCTGCTCGGAGCATCTAATAATGAGTGAATGGGTTTATGGTGGAGTTGGTGGAACGCCAATGCTCAACAGTGTCCCTGATGTCACTATAATGATGCCAAATGCCTTTTTTAAGATTTTTTTTTTTACCTTTCTTGATTTTACAGCTCAAATAGACAGGGAATGTAGATGAGAGGGGGAATCACACGCAGCAAAGGGTTGCAGGCTGGACTCAAAGCAATGCCGCTGCGGAGGACTGAGCCTACATGGGGGGCACGGTGTACCAAGGGAACTATAGATCGCCCCCAAAAGCAGTGTATTTTTGATGCTTTGGGAGTGAGACCAGACTGTATGGTATCATATTATATCATATCACATTGTTCCATATTGTTTTGTATAATAATGTATCTTATCATATCATGGGCCTATCATATCATCCACAGGCAGGTGAAAAAATAAACTGTAGTTTGGGGGATTTTCATGTTCACTTGAAGGATTAGACCTACCCATATATTACATACTGATCGTGCATGAGTATTGACAATTTATGCTGTATAATATCACTATTGATGCTTGCATATAATATTTAATCTATGCTAAGAGGGTTAAATGTGTCTGATTTGGAAAACTATAGTACTGTGGATATATTTTAGCCAAGCAGGTAGAGGCATTGGTTTATTAGTGGTTGGAATCAGGGATGTTATATCACATCACAACAATGCAGCTTTTTAGACCAGGAATCAACAACGCTGACACTATATCATATTACAATAACAAAATCATTATTTTCACCTGACAGTTGTTTTGCTTTGACATATTTTGAACCTTTCTTTTCTGTCATAGAGGCTAAAATTTACAGGAAGGTCAGGTATTTGGTTCAAATCTACTAAAAGACCACACTATATGTGGTCTGTAAATAAAGCTGATTTCATAAAGTAATATTACTCCAAGAGAGACAGTTTACATCTGAGGTGTATGTAGAGCAGAGCTGTATTCATTGGGTATAAATGCACGGTCCTCTGTGTCTGTTTACCACACCCTCTTTGGAATCTGTCAAAAAACGACCTCAGTCGATCACAAGGAGGAAAACGAGCCTTTGGCCTCTGCTCAGGGAAGAGCCTCATGTGGGTTAGTTTTGAAATTTATTTTCACCATCATTATCAGGCAACAATTTCTGCCCGTTTGATGTAACACTCTGTGTCACGCTGTGAAAAAAGAGAAATCATTGAACTTCCTCCCTTTTGTTTTTAAATCAGCCTCTCTTCAGTCTCATCAGTCCTTCCTCGTACTCAAACAAAACCAGACTGACACTCCCCCCTCAGAGCTCGTCCTCACTGATCAGTGACATTATATAACCCCCTATAAGAATGAACCCTCCTTGTCTTTCCATCCTCTCATTATCTGGAGGTGTTGAATGGCAAAGAGAGGCAATGGATTGACGGATGGCTGCCTAGGTACGTGTCGCCTCTCACCCCGTCCTCCTCCCACACTCTCACTGTTAGAGGGGTGAGAGGAGAGCAAGGAGGGCGAGGTGAAGCGGGTGTAATTCCAGGGTTCAGGTTTCACTCCGCGGTTGTTGCGGGAGGAGGGATGGGCAAGGGAAGGTGGGAATTGTGGGAACTGTGTGAGGATAAAGAGCAGAGAGGGAGTCCTGTGGTTTGTCTGATCACTCCCGAATGCATCTTTCTCTTTCTTGTTATCCCTGTCTCAGTCTGCCCTGCTGATGATTTAATCCTCAGCCTCTGCCTCCTCCTCTTCAACCCGTCTGGTGAGGAGGAGGACAACAGGACAGGGACCGCAGAAATGATTGGAGGCTCCACACAGTGCACCATAAGAAATGTAATTAAAAACTCCCAGTTAATTGGCTTTTTCCATGATAAAGCACAATCTTCTCATACATAAGTATAAGAGCCTCTCATGGCCACAGGCCTGCCCCATAGGAAAGCAAACACAGAGCTCTTGCATTCCCTTTGTTGTGAGCATTTTCAGAGCTAATCATCTTAAGTTTAATCTAAAATCAGGATTGTGCAAGAAAACTGAAGTTCATGTCTATAAAGGCTACCCACGAGGTCAAGCATTTTTAGGTCTTTAAATGGTGCTGAATCTTGACTCTTAGCATGTTATGGCTGAGACAGTGAGTGGTTCCTCACTTACTGTTGGTGGAGGCCTCATCTGAAAATCTGGATTGAGGGGTTCCCCATGGTTCTATCATAGGTCCAATTCTTTTTTCCTTGTATAGATGAATCTGTTGAACTACAGGAAGTAAAGAAGTCACCATTACTGCAGTGGCATCTCCTACTGTGGAAATTTCTCCTTTTACCTTTTCTTTCTATGTAATGTCACTTTTTACAACTTTGGTAAGAACCTGTGCAGTTAAGTAAGTAAGTGTTACTTAAGTAATATAGCTAATGTTAGTGGGCTAACATTTCCATAGATGTATTATGATAACTACATACTGGACCCCAAGATGGCACTTGTTCAGTTCAATGACCTTGCTTGTCTGGTGCATATGACCCAAAAGGTTTTTAGCTTTTAGGTTTTCTTCTGCAGTATACAGCTCACTGAATGTGTGCAGTAGTTTAGTCCTGGTGGATCCAGGTGGATTCAGCTTATAAACTTGACACTGTGATGATATCATGGATATTGAAATGGCTTTTCTCAGCTCCAGGAAAGTTATACAAATATGACACCCCCATGGATCAAAAATTTGTAATAGAAAAAGTCATAACTGATCTTTTTTGCAGTCTGAGGTGTCTGGTCAGTAGTTTACAGATATCTCTTTTACAGTGGTTGTCTATGGCTAAAGTACCTTTTGGGCTGCAAGGGATGTTTTTGCTGCAATACTATGAGTGGCCACCGGCAAAAATTGGAAGCAAGGCTGGGCAGCACTCCTGGGGGTCTGAACGTCACACTGTCTAGGGGCTGCAGTGGTCCCACAGGAAAAAATGTACTCAACAGTGGTGTTATTGTGAAATATAATGGTAGTTGCTCTAACTGGGGCTATGATTACAAAGTAAATACCTTTTGGTTGGTATCACAAACAAAACACATCCAATGTTGTCCTAAGTTTTGGTTTAATTTGTGACCTTTTTAATTGATGACTCTCAGAATGCATCGTGGTTACTCTTGTAGTAACAGCAGCTGTTGAAAACCCAAAAAGAACATGTAATTGTCCTCGTAAAGGCCTTCAGTTTTACTGTAATCCATTTTAAATACATACTCATCTGTTTATTATCTACGCCAACCATTTATAGAAGTTACTACTAACAAAAATGGATACATTTGGCTGTGAGTCACCAGTTAACATGGTCTTGAATCAAAAGACCGACTGCTATGTTTTGCAGGAGTGATTTTAAACCATGGAAAACTTAACTGTTATTTGGCAGAGAGTCAATAATGCCTATATTTTATGTCAAAGTTTATCATCGATTTGCTAAGATAACTGCAGTGCAACTTGCCATCGCAGTATTTGTGGCACCATAAGATGGTGAAACACACAAAGCGGTTGCCGAATTTGTGTAAATGCCCTCACCTGGACAGATATTAAGTAATTTTAAAGGTCCATCATTTCTATGCAGATGTTATTCAATTGTCCACTTTTCATTGAATGCATAATCTCCATAAAAAATGGGATGCAAATATGTGTTTTACAGCTCTTGTACAACACAGACAAACTTTCCATTTTACCTGATCTTATTCTTGAGGCTCACAAATTCAATTCAGTTAAATTGCCTATATTCTTTGACTGATTTTAAAGTTTTAATGGAGTCCACCACTGACTGTATGTGTGGCTGCGATGTTTGGATCTGAGTGAAGTGTATATTTTTAAGGTCAACTAGGCCTTAACCCTGCTTTTTGTGTTAAAATTATATCTATTGTTTATTTGATGCACTTGTTTTTGCTTTTAATCCAGGGTGCTAGGTCAGAGCATCAGTCAGTTTTTTTTCTTTTATCCACAAACATCCAATAAGGCCAGAAAACACTATCACTTAACAGTTAAACAGCTCTTCAGAAGCTGAGGCATGTAAACTGCCTCACAGTGTTACAATAACCAAAGTCCAGATGCTCTTTCTCCTCACATCAGCATATCTTCCTGTGGATAGAGGTAAAGAGTGTTTAACAAAATTTGTGTAACAAAATGTGTGTTGCATGTTAAAAATCCTCTAACAGTGTCAGTTGTGTCTTTGTCCTGCAGTGACTTCTCCCAACTTCCACACCAACAAAGCTTTCTCTGTGAGGCTGAGACACAACTATTAGATCTCAAAGTCCACGTTACTACCGCCCAGGGGCAGCCACTGGTCAGAAAACACACTCCAACACACACAGCGTCAGCCTCACTGTGCTATTGGCAGACATTACAAAGGCTTCATGTTGTGATTGGCTGACACTGACACTGTCCTGTGCAGAGTTTGACAGGCGGCTCAGAAAGGTGTGGACAACAGGAAGACAAAGGGCACGCTGGGACGTGGAAAAGATATCCACTTGCTGCAGGGGCTACTGTGCTGTGTTCTGCCGTGTATCACCTTACCTTACATAATTGGGTCCATGCGAGCACCAAATGGCGCTCGCTGTGGCGCCCAACAGACAGGGAGGGCAGAGTTTACCGGAGGGAGAGATGGAGGATGTCACCTATACTGTCCTCCTTGTGTTTTTCTGTCTCTGCGGAGAGAAACGGACAAACTGACTCATCTGGGTCCGAGGGGCTTCGGTCTTCACTTCCTCCTTATTCTCTATAACACAATGGTAATTGGTAGGAGTGGGCGTGTGTGCATCTGGTGCAATAACCCCCCCCCCCTCCACACCCACCACCATCCCACCCCACTCCTCCTCTTCATCTTCCCAGCCCCCACCCTGTTGAAAGCTCATTAAAAGACCTGCTGTTAATGAGCTAGAGGGATCATAGAACTTCATTTTCATTAGAGGGGGGGGGGGGGGGGTTAGGGCCAGAGATGCTGGTGCAGTGGTTTTTATGCCCTTAAAATGGAGTCAGCAATTATCCCAACCCCTTGACACTCCCCACCCACCCTGCTCTGCCTCCTAACATGCCCACAAACAATAACCAAACTGCCCCTCCTCAATTTGGCATCCTGAGAAACCCTTGTCGCCCGTGTCCCATCACAGCTCGCTGCACCCATCTCACAACCAGCAGGATGAGTGACACCAAATATATCCACACACACACACACACACACACACACACACACACACACACACACACACACACACACAGTATAGCACACAAACACTTGCATACACACCCCGCTGGAATTATATTACAGAGTTTCTAGACAAAGCCAGTAACATCACAGGGATGTAAACAAGGAGTGAGGGTCCCTAATCCAAACATTCACATTAAAAATTAATAACTCAGCGCTGACTGTGGTCCTCAGAGAAACGACCCACTCTGACTAAGACAACATCCTGGTGAGAAAAGACACTTAAAAATAGTTTCAAAAGCTTTGTTCTGGGTACCAAAAGAAGAGGAGGAGGAGGAGGAGGAGGAGGAGGACGAGGAGGTGGATGGGGGTGGGGGGTACATTTTCCAAAAAGCAACCACAAGTAGAAAAAGAGACTCCACAATAAAAAATATTCCACCTCAATTCTTTATTGAGGCTCCTCACGAGAAGGTGAATTACAAAATGGTGTCGAGTTTACAAAGACGGCGGAGCTTCACAATAGCCAGTGTTCAGCAGAAAGGAGACGATGCTAGGAAAAGTGGAGGCAGTCAACATTAATAATTAGAACAATAACAAGTATAGCAACAGCAAGAATGTCAATCTATGTACAAATTATTATCCCTGAACGGTTACACTGCATTCATTCACCATCATTCATGACGCAACACACACGTGAACTTGTTTTCCCTGACGTGAATGCAAGCAGAAATCAGATATGATCACAGGAAGTCATCACAGAAGTCACAAAAATGTTGGCAGCACTCTACTTGACAACTTTGTCCTGTATTTTTGTTGAATAAGTAGATTCCCTCTTGTGTTTCCTAAAGATATATTATGTAATTTTAAATCAATAACACTGTCGTGAACGTGTTATTTGGCCACCATCGCCTTTCAGTGGCATCATATCCCCTTTGTCAAGGTTGTCTGCAAGACTCTTTCATAAATTTACTTTTTAACCCAGTTTCAAGCCACATTTCTGATACACTTTTAGGTCTGTGGCATATTTAACTTTATGTCTTTACCAGATGAAGGATCTTAAGTCATGGGATCTGGATTTTAAGTTATCAGAGAAACAAGCTGAACAAGCGTGCCAAACAGCATCGGAGAAACAGTGATTTTTAACATGAAGCTGCTTTGTTCAGTGTTTCTACCAGATTAAATCACTGGGCCTGTTTGTTTTAGCGAGGAGGAGATGTCTGCAGATAATTCGGTTACTGGTAAAAACCTCCTGAACAATAAACACTGAAGGAATCCTAACCGGGAGAAACAGCATTGCTCCATTTTTTTGTTATTGTTTTGACTGAAAGACCCCTCGAGGCAGAAAATTACACATTGTAGGTTTAAATCCTTGCCGGCCGCACACCTGTCAGAAGCACGACACTGCGATTATAACCTGCTGAGTCACGCTCTGCACACAAGATCACAGGACAGAGGGTTCAAGTAGAAGTGTCACCTGAGGAGTTCTTTCTCCAATCTGTACACACAAACAAACACATTCACACAAACTCAATCAAGTGCTTCACACAAAAACTCCACCAATCGACTAGCTACTCCCGCACCTCTCAACCCTGTAGTTCAGCAGTTACACAATCACCAACATGCACCATCCATAAATTAGGAATAACTCAAACACAGGCAATTAAAAAAAAGAGAACAGTTTCACATGGCTGCAAAACATGCACGAGCTTCAACCAGTCCGGCACTTTACAAATGTAAACAATGAAAGAGAGAAATAACCATCACAACAACAGGTACAAGTAGAGAAAAATAAAACACACCCGTTTCACATGTAGGTAAAATTGCATTTTTTTTATGCATAGAAACGCATCATGGAAAAAAACAAAACAAAACACATCAGTAGATGAGACTTTAAAGTCTCCTTATTCACATTTATAAAATTAGAAAACAGAAAATCATCCATACATACTGTCACAAAGTCAGGAGCACAACCTTGCCAGGCTCCGTGAGCCCTGTAAACATTGCGTTAAGTGACAAGTGTTGTGACAACCAAGCGCCTTTTAAAAGAGGAGTCTGAGAAACTGCAGGCAGACAGTGTTTGGATTCATATCACCCTCGTGTCTGTTCAAACATCTTTAGTCTTTAAATGGTCTTCTCAAAGAAAACCAGCAACAGCTAGGAAACACAATATGACCTCTCTCCGTCTGCTGAAAATATATTAACATCACTCTATTGCTAGGTATTTTTTAAATTCAATATAATCCCTTCTCTATATTATCTGACAGTTAATATCTGTCTCCACCTGTCCGGTGGGTCGCCAGAGAGATAAATCACTCGTCTTTTGCATCCTGCACTGCAACATGGTGATCAGTTTCCTGTGTCTGTGTGGACTGTGGCGGTTCACTTCCTGTTCAAGAGCTCTGGTAATCTCCCTGCTGAATGTCATGGCCTTGTTTTGCTCTGTGGTCTAAAAAACTGTAGGCACTTAGTTTCAACCAGCAGCTTTGCATACAATCATGAACAGCGTGGCTGCTGTGTGCCTTCGCTGCTGGCAGAGAGGACGTGCTGCTGCAGCTTCTGCTTTCAACTAGATTCCAGTTTAATGTGACTGTCTGTTCAATGATGGGGCCTGGTTCTTTTTATCTGAATGGGTGAGTTAATTCCTATACAGTGCTGTTTTATTGTCAATTAGTGAATGAGAACAGCTCTCATGGCGCAGAAGTCAAAGCCAAGCTCACTTCTGTGTTGCTCTCAGGTGGGAGATCAGCAACTGTGGCTGGACTCGCTCTGTTCTCCCCATACTGCGCTTGGCTTTGCCCCTCTTCCACCTCCACCTCCATGCTTTTCACCACATCTCTCTGCATTTTGCTCTCCATCTCTATCTGATCCAAACTGGCTTCATCCTCCTCCATCTTCACCACCACTGCTTCTTCTTCAGCTTTTATGGCAGCCAATGTGTCTGCAGCGCTGGCCTGGGCATACGCTCCCACGCTGGCGTGGCTCAGGCAGTGAACTTTCTTCAGGTGTTTTTCCAGAGTGGCGTAGACGGTGAAGGGTACCGAGCACAGCTGGCACAAAAAGGAAGCCTTGGCACCCTGTGCGCCGTGGGTCTTCATGTGACGTGTTAATTTTGAGCTCTGGGCGCAGGCGTAGTTACAGAGGCCGCAGCGGTAGGGCCGTTCACCTGTGTGGCTGCGGCGGTGCACGGTCAGGTTGCTGCTGTTTCTGAACTGTTTACCACAGTACTCGCAGGCTTCATCTTTCTTCTTCTTACCAGCTGAACTGGCAGTAGTAATGTTGTTGTTTCCTCCGCTGCTGACACCTCCCACACTCCTCCGCTCGTTCTCCCTCTGCCACTCCTGCACAACCTCACTGACTTTGGCTGAGCTCCACTCAGTCTCCCTCTCTATGATCTCTCCTCGTTCGTTCTCCCACTCTCCAACTCCTCGCACTCTGTCGCCCATCTCTGGTCGTTTCGGCGTGCAGTTGCCACTGGCGATACCACTCTCCCCGCTGCCTCCTGTCTCTCCGCTCTCCAGTGAGCCTTCAGAGGGGCTGGCGCAGGGAGAGGTGTGCCGAGGCTCCCCCTGCCCCTCTGCCTCCTCCTCTCCTCCCTCTCCCCCTTCTCTCTGGCGCTGGTACAGCCTCAGCAGCTCCCTGTCTGGCGGTCTAACCTGCGAGGTCAGCATCATCAGGCCTGAAGCTATGGACGGGTGTTTGGGCAGGGTCAGGTCTAGCTCGGAGGGGCCCTGGGCTCTCACTTCTGCACCAACCATTCCCTTTCCCATGATTCCAGCTGGCTGCATTTGAAACCTCCCTCTCATCCCCTGCCTCCCTACATCCTCCTCCATCACGACCATCTCTACAGACTCATATCCACCTCCTCCACCTCCTGCCTCCCTATGATGGCTCCTTATGTGTCGGGCCAGCTGGCCACTCTGGGCGAAGGCCTGCCCGCACACTCCACAGTGATAGGGCCGCTCACAGGAGTGAGTCCGGCGGTGGGCAGACAGGGCGCGCAGGGACTGGAAGTTCTGGTCACACAGCTCACAGTGGAAGTCAGCTTGGAGGGTGCTGGTCTGAGGAAAGGGCGAAGCTGCTGGTGGAGAGGAGGACGGAGACAGCACCAGGCCTCCGTGGGAGCTGCCGGTGGTGTTGTTATTCCCCTCAGCGAGCTCCCTGAGCCGCACTGAAAAGTTCAGAGCCTGCATGTTGCTGGAGGAGGAGGAGGAGGTGGAGGTGGAGGTGGTGTGTGTCAGACGGGAGCGGCTGAGGCGCAGGGCAGAGGGCTGAAACACAGAGGCAAGAGCTTGGCTCAGGTGGCGAGGGTCCAGAGTGGCTGCAGCAGGCTTGTGTTCTTTAAGTGCTCCTCTTCCTCCTCCTCCTCCTCCTCCTCCTCCTCTCACGCCTGTGCCTTCCTCCTCTTCATCTTCTTGGTAGATGCTGAAGGAGTGTGTGTGCTGAGCATGCTGTAAGAGCACCCATGCAGATGGAAACACGCCTTCACACTGCTGGCAGGTGAAGTAGGAGGGCTCCTCCAACACTGGAAAAAAATATGAACAAAACTGAGTTAGCACTTTTGATTAATGTTTGATAGAAAAAGATGACTCGCTCTTTTGAAAACATTTTGACTTTCACTCGGAGTGAACCAATGAGGTTAATTCATAGTGATTAAAGAAAGACATTTCGGCGACTTTGGTGTAGGTGATACAGCTCTTAACACAACATCTGACAGATTTTTAAAGTTGATATGGCAAACTTGTTAGCAAGCTGTTGCCTTTTCACACATCCAGCACATATGAAGCAACACTGATATCTGGAGTTCAGTTTTGTGTCCACCTCATCAATGTTGGTCTAATTTTCAGCTCTGTTTTTGGTCTCTACCTACACCTGAAGGAAGTGTGTAGCTCTTTAGCTGCTAAAACTGTGTCAGTCTGCTGTTTGCTGCTGAGCAGGTAGTGTGAAGTGTCTTTTTGGGTTTGTTTTTTTTGCTGACAACAGCTGCCTGCTACAGCCGAGAACGAAGCAGTGAGAGAGGTGAGA
The DNA here is from genome assembly GCA_026686955.1 of Epinephelus cyanopodus. NCBI lineage: Eukaryota > Metazoa > Chordata > Actinopteri > Perciformes > Serranidae > Epinephelus > Epinephelus cyanopodus. Next base: position 22,818,044 of record CM048918.1, on the reverse strand, counting down.
GTTTAAACAAATCAACACGATGACTTGAAGGTCCAGTGTGTACTATTTAGTGGCATCTAGCCGTGAGGCTGCAGGCGTGTAGGAGAACTACAGTGGCTGATGCGAAAACGTCAATGTCCCTATCTAGAGCCAGTGTTTGGTTTGTCTGTTCTAGGCTACTGTAGAACATGGCGGACTCTGTGGGAGAGGACCTGCTCCGTATGTGGATATAAATGGCTCATTCTGAGTTGACGAAAACACAACAATTATCATTTTCAGGTGATTTTAAACTACTGAAAACAAAGTTGTGAATATTATATTCCACCTCTGCCAATACATGCCCCTCAATCCTACATACAAGGCCTTTAGAAGGCACTTAAAAGTTCTAAATACTGAAGAGGAACATGAATATCGGCATGATAAAAGACAAGACTTTACCAGAGGAGTAGCACAGACAGATTGATACAGGCTTGAATGAATAGAAGATGAAGAGTAGGGGCAGGTGATGAAGAAGTGATACCAAAATGATGTAAGATAAAAGTGTGGAAAAGTACGACTCAAATCAGAGTAGCAAGAAATGAAGCTCCTGAAGCCGAGAGGCCGACAGAGATGCAGTCGTGTCGCAAAGTACATCTGGAGATATTTTTATATGTGGATAGCTTTGTCTCCTAACCGAGAGCCACTCTCCAATTAAGCTGCAAATTGCTAATTAGCAGAACGTAGAAAATGAACGCTTTATGCAAATCAGGCACTGACTCAGCCTGCTTGACAAATGAGGCCTTTCTGCATAAATCAAAATTGGAGAGAAGATCCCCAAATTGAGGGGGAAAACAGTTCTTTTTTTTTTTTCTTTTTTGGAGAGGTTCAAAGCGGACTCTGGTATAAGCCTCTTTCATGTTTCCTCAAGTCAAATCCTTCTGTATTTTACTGGAGGGGGGAGGAGAGTGAAGATGAAAAAGAGAGCAACTGTTTCTTTCTCTTTCTCCCCCCCGTCTCCCGCCCTCCCTCTGTCTGGAGACGAGAGGAGCTGTGGTGTTCATGTCCTTTAACCTAGCCTGAGGAGAAACCCAGGAGAAGTTGAGATACTTCTTTTAAAAATAGGGTGAAGAGTGAGAGCGGAAAAAAAGAGAGAGAGCGATAGGTAGGTCAGGGCTCAGGAGATAAAAAGAAAATGAGATAAAAAGATTATAATGTAGTACGGGGGGCCAAGAGACACCACGAAAATATGTCACCCCTTTGGATTGTACTTGAGACCCATCCTCCAACCCCGGCTCTCCTCACCCCTCTGCCCCCCCCCAACAAAACCCTCCAAATCTTTCCCTGAGGGGAGGGGGGGCTTTTGTCTCGGGGTCCTGGAGTGAAACACAATACCCAGCCGGTTTCTCTTTCCTTCCCTCTCTCCCCTCTCACTCCTCGCTTTTTTTTTTTTTGTAAGGATTCCCATTTGGCCCGGGGTAGCACTTGAATATTAAGCAGAAGCAATAACTACTAATTAAAAATGCAGATTGGCTGGGAGCACTAACGAGCAGCAGGCAGAATCTCTTTTCCCTTGGGAGGCAGAGGGAGGAGAAAAGAGAGGAGGAGGAGGAGGAAGGGGGGGATTGAAAGAGGGCAAAGCGAAAGTGTGTTGAAGATGGGGGGAAGAAATGGTGTGGTGTGTGTGTGTGTGTGGTGGGGGGGGGGTTGAGATGAGGAAAAAAAACAAACAAGGAGAATAAATAAAAAGGAATGAGACAGATGCACGCGTCTCTTCAGTAATCCATCCGACTCCCTTTTCTCCTCCGTCCTCGCCGCTTCTCTCTTGAATACAGAAAATAGACGGAGGACCTTTCTGTTGTGGGATAACTGCTCTTTCACTTTCAGTCATCTCAGAAGCTTCAGATGCTCAGTTTCCCTCCCGTCAAACAACAAGACTTGCTATTACTAACAAGGCTGCTCCAATTAAAACTGTCCCTTTGCTAACTCAACACGCCAACCTCATGTCCCAAACTATAAAATCTGAGACTAAAAGCTGAGTAAAATGGCAATTACCTACTTCAAACCAAATGCAACCTACATTCCCTGATAAAACTTTAATCCAAACTTATCCACTTCTTCATTATTCACAGGCTGTCATGCTCTTTCCCCCCCCTGCCCCGTGCATGTGTTGGGTTTGTTGTATAATCCTGCGGGCACTAAATTACCAAACTCTTGTGTTTTCCGACTGTAAGTGAGAGACAGAGCGAGAGATGAGAAGCAGACTGAAATAGAAAAACAAAAAGAGGCTGTGGACAGACGGAAATGGTGCGTGCACCAGTCCCCCGAGCGTTACACAAAGGAAGGAACTGCTAACGTGTGTGTGCACATGACAGAGAGGGTTTCAAAATGTGCAAAGGGGCACTGATACCTAGTATGAGTGTGCAGCAAGATGCTCCGTCCATCTGCAATCATTTACAACATCCTGCATACTCGTTTTTTTTTTTTTCCCAATTCGTAGATACAGCGTGACCTTCAAAGATATCTGACCTTTGCGGGAGAAACACAATAACTCTCCTCCATCTCAAACACATTGGTGGCCACAGGACGTGAAATTTTCAAAAAGGATTTTAATGAGAATTCATGAATTCCTGATCGACTTCCACCATGACATATCATATTTGGCATGACCATCACGGTGTCCGCACTCTTCTTCTCTGACAGAAAACAGCAGCAGAGAAGGCGTGAAGGAAAAAGACCTTTAGAAAAATCACTGCTAATGTGCGATACACAGGGCGAGAAGAGAGGGATGTTTTTGACAACAAGGGGGAAGAAGAGGGAGTACAAGATGCATAAGATGAAGAAAAAAGGAGGAGGAAGGAGGAGATTCCCAGGAGCTCAGGTGGCTCGGCCCGGGGCAGAACAGTGGGAGATGGCAGAGGAGCTGCACATGATGCAACGTCCTCCATTACAGTGTCATGTCAGCGAGGAGGGCTGCACAAACAGCCTCTCATCCACTGCTCTGACCATTTCAGAATGTGGTGCACAACCATCTCACCCCTTCCCACATGAAGCAGGGTGGCATTAAAATGCTGAAACATGCTCCTGTGCTGGTGTTAAGAGGATGTGGTTCAGTGTCTGTTGTCCATGGCGGAGTACAGGACAGAGAGGGAGAAACATGTTTACCTGGCCATTCCACCTCAGAGACTGACAGTCAGGGAGATGGGAAGGAGCTCAGGTGCTCAGTGTGGAGCCCTCGGGGACCCTCGCTGCCCTCTGAACGCTCCTGACGCCTATCCTTTCCACGCAATTAGCCTGTGCGTCACTAACTCACGCAGGTTTGCTAATGGCAACGGCTAGCTAATGAGCTGGACTCGGGAGGGAGGGAGGGGTGATGGGGGGGTTGTTAAATGAAGAGGAGGGCGGTTGAATCTTTTTTTTTTAAACAAAACAAAAAACAGAGTCACTAATTAGCAACCTGCCTTCTTTTTCTGCTTCTCCAAAGCACTCACCTGCTTTGCCGAGCTCCGCCTTCACCTTCATGCCGCGCTCCTCCCCGCAGGCTCTGCCCCCTCTCCTCAGCTCGATGAAGCCCGGCCCCAGCTCGGCGTTGGCGACGCGACACTGTGCCCGGTTGGCAGGTGAGGGGGGTGTGGCGTTGGCGTTTGAGGCTTGGTTTCGCGAGCGGCAGCCGCCCTGTTTGTGCTGGATGAACGCCAGGATGTGAGCGAGGGGGAAGGCCCTGCTGCACTGGCCGCAGGTCAGGAGGTCACGACCCTCGTCTGGAGCTTGGGCCGGTGGAGGAGGAAGAGGAGGAGGAGGCTGGTTGTCTGAAGAAGTGGTGCCATCCGGCATGTCAGTGACATCTGAGGAACATGACAGAGGGAAGAGAGAAAGTTCAATTACTTACAGAGATTAAACTCTTTTTACTTACTTTAAATACCTAACAGAGAAAATGACGTGTCTCACAAAGACAGACGCACAAGGTCACTGCACAGGGACTTAAATGCAGTGTTGAAAAAACAGAAATAAGTAATTTCAGCTTCATTTTTAAGATAAATGTTGCAGGTTCCAGCTTCCCAACTGTGAACATTATCTGGTTTCCTTCTTCTCCTATGACATTTAAGTTAAAATCTTTGGGTTCTGGACTGTTGGTCAGACAAAACAAGACATGTGAAGACATCCCCTTGGACTCGACAGTCATTTTTCACACTTTTCAGATGTTTCACAGACCAAGCGATCAACTGGGGGAAAAAAAATCAGTAGATTTCTTGATTAGAGTTGTAATGATACCCATATCAGTATTTGAAATGCCTCTGACGATGCCTAAAATGCTGCAACGGGTACTGGTGAGTAAGCTAAGTTTACTGATCTGATTCCACATAATTTAATAATACACTTAAAAACAGCTTCACCTGGATAAAACAGCAGTTTCCCCAGAGATAAATTCTTCTGCGCAGCTTTAAAACAGTATCCTACACAGCAAGGTGTCAGCAGTATTTTACACTGGGAAGTCCCACCAGTAAAAATGCAAGGTACTTTATGCAAGGCTTTAGTTTCTGGGTTAGTGGGGTGCAGCTATTTTTCTTTAACGCAATGGTATCAGTACTCAGTATTGGCTGATAACCAAGTTTAGCTACTGGATTAAATATCTGAAAGGTAAAAATGGTATCAGAAGATCTCTATCACTGAGACAATTCCATTTTATCCAGTAATTTTCAGCCTTTTCTTTGTATAATCGATGGGTGTAAATCATCTTGTGCATGCACATAACTGGCAACGGTCCCTAGTTGGAGTAGTTTCTCTAAAGCATTTTTACTTGCAGCCACAAAGAGAAACCACTTGACACCACTTCCACAATAGTGAGATATATCAACCATAAACCTGAGCATCCTGTAAAATGAAACTCTCTCCCAAAAAATAAAGAAAACGCCAAGATGCCCTGAGCCACACTCCCTCAGAGAAGAGTCCCCAATCGGATTTCGGCTCAGGAGATCTGGCCGAGTGCTTTTACAAATGAACAACGCAAAGTGGCAAAAGTGTTGTTAGACCTCAGTGGAATAACAAAACAGGCGTGGTGATTGAAAGTGCTAGTTTCAGTTGTAAGCTCTGAAGGAACGAGGCCAATCTGCTCAGTCAATACTGACCACTTCCTTTAACCAACCCAAAACAGATCCGCTCTCGGGCTGAGGCTGCTGCACGGAGACAGGAGCCCAACTGTCCATCTCAGCGAGGACATAACAACTTTATATTACTGTGGCAACCAATGTGTGCACCTGACAGGTGAAGTTATAGATTTAAAAACAACACTGTGACAAAAACTTTCACCTTGTGCACACAAATACAACTTGCCCCACCAGTGGCAGGCGGCGGGAGTTTCTTAACAGGAAGTGGATTGCAATAAAAAAAAAAAAAAAAAAAGACTGAAGGTGTTTGAGATAAGAGCAGCCTCTGTTTACGTGTGTGTGTGTGTGTGTGTGTGTGTGTGTGTGTGTGTGTGTGTGTGTGCTCAAAACCAGGACAGCTCATCTGATTCAACATGAGCACTTTGAAATGCATGCAGGCTGCAGACAGGTGAAAGCACAGGAGTGTTGTTCCAGCAGTGGACACAACTTGAACCAACCCTCCTCTAAGTCTGAGTAAACTTTTCTTTAGAAAGGCTCAGGCCAGGTAGGAAGAAGAGGAGGAGGAGGGGGGTCAGTAGTCAGTATTGCTCAACGCGGTTATGGGCACACCTTGATGTCTCGACTGGATCCACCTGCCCTGGCTAAGCCGGCTAACATACAGGACAGGTACAGACAGTACAGTCTGAAGTCGGATCTCGCCAGTTGTTACTCAAAAATGTCACCTTTCCTGTTTCAGGGCTGCGCTGTTTGTGCAGACTTGCAAGGCGCGGTCACACACACACACACACACACACACACACACACACACAGATAGAGAGAGAGAGAGAGAGACAGAGTTGAGTCAGGGCCTGTGGTCACACCAGACACGCACCATTGGTCTCCAGTAGAGAACTGTAAAAAACAAATGGTGTTCAAGTTTCTCTCTTAAAACATCCCATGTCTCTTTGTGAGCCGCTCCGTTGTCCTCATGTTTGAACAGTATGAATGGGATCAAATAGAAGAGTATGAATGGGATTTATTATCTGTTTTTTAATTGAGATCATTATTTAATTGTCCAAATTAAAAAAACTTAACCAGCATGGAGCCTGAGAGTCTCGGCTTTACACATGCGGTGTCAGAAGCAGTGGAGGGAAACTGTCCAAGTCAAGCTTGAGACTTCAGAGCGAGAAATTTGATCATGGTCTAACCTGGATATATTAATCATCGTGTTCGGACCTGTAGCCTCTGAACACAGCGTGCCAACAAACCGGTCCTTCCTCTATGAGCACGAACAGCACACATCAGGACAAACATGACAAGAAAAATATCAGCTCTTATTTAAATATTGACCTGAAACGGATTATAAAACATCCACACTGGCATAATTGAGGTCAGCGTGTAAACAAAGATACTTGAAAGATACTATTTTCACATGCGTGTGAATAACATCCATCATTTGCGGTGCCAGCGCGCATCCAAACCATGCGCGCAAACTGACACAGAAACAAAACTGTGACCTGGATTTTTATTCTACTTTCACCTAAAAGCATCACAGCCGTGTCCAAACAGTTTGCCCACACATCGCAGCTCCCCCCCGGCTTACCTTGAATTGCACTCAGGTGCTGCGGTCTGCTTCCAAGTTTGCGCCTGGACATCGCGTCGAGCGTTCCGCGTTTGGCACCGTCTCCGGGTCCCAAACAACAAACCCTGACAAAACAAACTAAAATCCGTCCAGCTGCTTGTTCAACGATAAGTTGACCGAAACCCGAGCTGCGGGGACGGAGTGATAAGACTGGCTGGCCTCTGCCTGGACTCGTACCGTGCAGTGAAGGCTGCGTTCAAGTTCACGCTTCTTCCCCCGCAGCGAGCGGAGGGCAAAAGGGGGCATGGGCGACAGTAGGCACCGCCCGCCTCGCTCCTACGACCCTGACCCCGCCCTCTCGGGTAACACAACACACTCTATCACTTTAAAGCTTTTTTTCTTTTACAGTTTCTCCTCTCTTTAGCATTTACTGTCGGTTTCAATCAACGTTTTCACATCCGATAATGGGAATCCTCATTTAGTTTCTCCGCAGCACTTCAGAGGAACTACCTCGTTGGTTTCCCACAGGTGTCTCCAAAATACAACTCCAACCAGAGGAGGATTCATTTCTCCTTTTCTTACTGACCAGCTGTGATGATGTACAGAAAATAAAAACAAAGCAAATTCTCAGGAAAATGCCTCAGAAGTTACAGAGTGGCAGTGACGAGAAGCTGCAGCGAAGCATCTCTCACTGCTAAACTGGGATTTGTCGCCACCTACTGTTAGAAATACACCCTGTGTGAAGATTCCAGTCAGTACATACCAATAAATGTAACATTTTTTGTGGTTAACATGTGATCAAATATCCAAGGAAGTATGAGAAATGAAATCCCTGACAAAGACAATCAAGTTTTAATTTTAAAAGTGTTTCCAGCACTGTGCTCTGAGCATGCTTTTCATTTTACTGCCTTTTTTTAATGGCATTCTGCTGAAGGGTAAACTCATACAAAGACCCGCTTTTAAAAAACAGAGAAGCTTTAGTGTGAATAAATGATGTGTCTAAGGCATGAAAGCCAAATGTCAAATCAAAATAACTTCACTGAAATCTCCCTCTTTGGGCACAACCTGTAACAGGTTGATGAAAGGTATAAGACACTTGAATTTAATGCTATTTAAGACATTTTCAAGCTATTTTTTTTTCCAAATTTAAGCCTATTTATTGGATAAATCACCTTTTCTTATTTAATCACTGCAGGTAAGTGTAAAGATAAGCAGCATTTATGTGGAAATATGGTTATTAGTCAGTGAATTAATCTACATTTTGCCAACATTTAAGTTCAAGATGAAGTATAAAGACAATTTAAAGTTCAGTGGTGGGTTTAAAGATTTGTGACATCTGATATTTGTACTTCCTTGTAGAAGAGCTTGACTTATTTTGGCATAAACAAAAAGACAGATAAATGAAATTCAGTAATTGCAGTAATGAAGTTGAGGGAGAACAATATACGCACGCCACACAGGTGCAAGGCTTCGTCAGGTCGAAATGAGGAAGATCCAAGTAGGATCAAAATGTGATGCAATGCACAAATTTTTTCCCAATGCAGCAAGTAAGAGCTCACAAATTCAACCTCGAGACTGGTGACTTTTGACGCCCAATATTTATAAAACTGGATTTAAGAAATTAAGGCATTTTGAGGATCTGAAGACACTTGTGTAAAAGCAACAAGACAAAGAAAATGAACAATAATTTCAAAGTCAGTTTATTTCTTGTTCTGTATTTAACATTCCACATTACTGAGAACAAAAAGTTATTTACTGCTGTTAACCGGTTGGAAGAGAACAGAGTATAAAATAGCAGTCAATGATTGAATACATTTTCTTTAACAAAGAAGTTTCCAATGGATGCGTATAAATATCCTGTACATCAGCTCATGAAAGATTAAAATGGTCTTTTAGTGTGAGCGTTCCTTGTTAGAGAAAAGTAAAAGGCTGACATGAAGACGACGCGAGGTAATAGGTGAGATATTGCTTATAGTATCATGTACTTTGAAATACAAACGTCTCCAGAAAAGTTGAGAGGAAGTGTTCAGGCAGAAAAAGAAAAAAAGGAGCATGCAGAAGAAGAAACTCATTTAATAAGCCTGCAGTCGCTTTACAAGATGAAACAAAAATGAAAAAAGGAGGCAGATCAAACTCAGCTTGGCTCAGCCAGTCGGCTGCGTGATTAGTGAAACTAAAAGGTACCACAGTCAAAACGTGTTATTCTGCAGACA